>JAVLUZ010000142.1:2770237-3389386 GCA_036768485.1 Mermis nigrescens
CACTCCCATTCGAGAACTGAGGCGAAATTCAAAAAACGAAAAAGTGTTATCTGCAGAACCTAAATAGACGAATTAGTCGGATAGAAGTGCATGGTTTTGCCAGAAGAATTAAAAAAATGAAAAAGTCAGCATTCAGAAGATTCGAACCATCATTCTTTTTAGACCGCATCCGAGAATGGAGTTGTCAACCACTGTGCGCCAACTCCACATATCGGAAGATTTCAGCTTGATTATACTATTTTGATAAATATTCATCATTCTACTGAAGTTTAAGAATAGTGCATTTATGATGATAAAAATAATTATTCATCAAATACGAGTCAAAAACCTCTGAAATAAGAAAAATCTGATCAAACAATATGCAATACTGGACTATCTATCGGCATTAGAAAATAGATGTAGGTATAATTCAAAGTTCACCTCTTCATACCTCAATAAACACTGGCTGTAGAAAAGTTTAAAGGTCAGATTCGTTATTATGACCTTACGAAGAACATTTTTTAAAAATTCATCATCTACGACGCTCTGGACGCAAAAATGCTTCTCGGTGTAAACTTTACACTCTGTGCTAAAACCGCAATATTGGGTGAATAGAAACAAAATAAGCTGGGATCTGTAACGCTGAGGTCAGGGCACTTGTTAAGCACCAATTAGCATGTTCCGCCTACTTAGCGGAGTAGTTGAAGAAATATCGTTTTTCGTCTCAACCCTTTTACACTAAAACGATCACAGATAAAGAGATATTGCATTATAAGAGAAAAAAATTCGGTTTTGAGATTTTGCAACCCTCTACATTATAAAACTGATTGGACTGCACAGAAACCAAAATTGAGTTAGATAAGCTGAAGGACACGCAAAGAGTAAAAAACACGTATACTTTACACTTTTGTGCAACAACTATCGAGTTGTAAAGAAATTTTAAGGTCAGATTCGTAATCTGCGATTCAGGGGCAACATTTAAAAAAATTGGTCCTTCGCAGATTATTTGATATCTCGATTTACACTTTACACACTTGTCACGCCCAGTAGTGGTCAATATATAATAATCATTAATATATTCACTTGGGTCACTCCAGTGTATTGTACGTCTGTCGAGCCCCGTAACAATAGTAATATAATTCCTTAGTTAATATAATACTCCGCGTGTCTCTGTGCACGTCAGGCGAGTTCAATCAATAATTCTTAGGTCAACATACTTCGACCACCTACCAGGCTGACTATATGTTCGTTTATAGTCACCAGCTCGGACTGAGCTGTCTTATGCGGATTGTGCAGCTGTGTATATTATCGCGCACGCACACGCATTAATAAAACCGGTGCTATTGGGCGAACCCAATAGCCTTTACCAGTGCACTCCTCACTTAGCAGTTTTTACGTGCTAAGCTCGGACCGGTTCCTTCAGTTGTTATGTCCCTTCAATATATGCGTTGGATTCCTGTTGTTCTTACGTGCGCATCATGTGTCAATAGATTACTGTAGTAGCGTATGGTGTTTTTACATGACACACTCATTGCTGACTAGATATTGAGTGTAAACAAATAAAAAATAATCAACATGGAGTTTTTTAATTATCTATCGATTAAAAATAAGCGCCCCTCCTAGGTGTGTGGGAACAAATTTCGTACTCGCTATGATAAACATATAAGAAAAAAGGATGGCCAAGAATATATATAGGTAGCGCTATCGCGCTACCTATGATAGACATGACCGAGCTTATTTGAAACGTAATAGAAGGCAATCTTACATATGCATGAAGAATGTATGCATAACAGCTTATTTGCCTAAATTAATTGCCCAATAGTACAAATAAATTACTGGCAGGTATAGGAAATCACACGGTAAACATTTCCCAAGCCACCTCTGGGAGGATAGCGATATAGATTGATATTAAGTTTAAAAAGATTAGATTCAGCATTTAATGCTTATTAAGTTTGATCCTACAACGTACCTATTTTGCTAATTCAAATTTCACATTTATTACATATTAGAAAATAATCCTTCAAAGTTCGTGTCCCTATGCCTCTCCAAATTGATTCAGTTTCCCATTAATAAATCGGCAACATGCTATGGTCTTGTTTCACGCAAGTTTGGGCATAAATTGTTGAAAACTGTCCGACAAAAAGCCGACAGAGTGCGATAATACCATTGGTTTGATTTATAATGATCGTATGATATACAGGGTGGCCCATAAAAAAGGCTACATTCCGATTTGACAGGTCAGCAACTTGGGCTCATGTGAACTTCAAACTTTCAAACTGGCTGCATTCGAAAGATAAAAGTCTCTTCTTTGCAAATGAGTAAAAAATTTTGGCCAAGTTACAGTGCTTCGGGCGCTTAGGGCGATTTGTTTACACCTTATTTTAGTATAGTTTAAACGCCGATAGCGTCATTGGTCCTGCTAACAATTTACACCTCTTTTAATGATATCCTGAAATTTTTGCACTCGGTAGGACACGTATCTATTCAGAAAACTTAAAAAATGTGCTAATTAAATTTTGTGACCGGACATATTGTCAAAAATGACAAAAAAGGATAACAACATACACAGTAATGCAAATACAATGCATAAACCCTGGTTTTAAACAGTGAGGTGTAAACAAAATGTCGTATTGCATTTACCGCTGAAAGCTGGCCAAAATTTTTTACGTTGATCAAATAAAGACATGTTTACCTATCGAATGCAGCTGGTCTTAAAATTGTGTTTCCATATCAGCCGAGTTTATGAAGAATTAATAAATGTAGCCTTTTTTTATGGGCCACCCTAAATAATGATCAGTACTCCGACGGATTACTTTCGAAAAATTCTTGAAATTTATACCCAAACTTAGGTGAAACAGACTATAGATTCGTCCGTGTCCAGACATGCACGTGGGGGGTGGGGGTCTAGACCACACGTGAGCGCGGAGAGGGAGTTTGGGGGTATGCACTCTAAGTGGCCAAATACCCTCCCCAAATAAGCGTAATACAGTCCCAGAATTCGATTTTTGAAACATTTTTTTGTTTTTTTGCGATTTTTTTATGCCAATAGATATTGCTCGATGAGAAACCTTAAAAAACGGCGTTTTTTTCGCCCTACAACCATTTTTAGGACCCGTTTCTTGACCTATAAAAATCTTGCACCCCCTCCACAATTCCCGCAGAATTTTAGCGCTGCCCACCTAGACCCTCTCCGAATGAAAAACTGGGAAATTTTCTGGTAAAAATGAGAGACAAAATGAAGGTCAGAAAATGGATGAAAATTGAAAATTTTATATAAAAGTGCTTTAAATTGACCAGAAACTGTGTAAAAACATAGTTTTAACGCTATTTTAGCGCTTCTACCATTTTGAAGTCACTTTGCCGAAAAAGCTCAATTTTGACCCCTCCCCAGATCAGCCATGCTGTGAATCTATGGTCGTGGTCGAGTCGCGCATATGACTACTGTTGCGCTTGTAAATACCGTCGCGTCTATGCCTCCAACCCTCATAAATCATTGGACATTCACACGCTCATTGCTCCAAATAGAGGGCAAAAAGATATAAAAAGGCCACAATAACTTTTTATTATTGTGAAAAAACGCATTTTCAGTTATGTGCCGATGCAGCTGCAAGTGGTAAAAATGATTTCGCGGTCTAAGCATATTGCATGTCGCTAACGCGCTATCAATGTTCATGTCTCGTAATGCTCGGTTCCTTATTTGTAGATGAATGGATATGCAGGAATCGAAAGCAGTTGAGATTTCTCCATCATCAGCAAGCGATCGAAAATCACTCCATGAGACCATTGGACCTTTCTCTGATGTCAATTCACAAGCTTCTTCATGGGTTGGTCCAACTACTTTTAAGTCCTTAATGGGAGCAAGAATTTCATGTCGGTCATTCCAGGAGCGGATTTAGGGGGAAGGGGCGGGCGGCCGCCCCTCACACATTGGCCCAAAATAGTGCGCAAAATTAAGGATTCTGAGCGATTTTCGGGTTAAAAACGGCTAATTTTTCCGCCAAGTCAGGGTTCCACCCCCCCTTAGGGGAACCGCCCTCCCCTTAGGAAAATCCTGGATCCGCCACTGGGTCATTCGACCATTTGTCTGCACATTTCCTCTTAATATGATTCGACGACTGATTGGTCAACCATGAAAGTTCAGCTTTTCCATTTTTTCGATGATTTTGCTAAAGTTAAACAATCACTGAAAACAAAGTTCAAGATGAGAAGCAAATAGAACCTAACGTTTCACGAATATCCATTCACGTATACATGGGCACCTATATTCTTCTGTTTCATACGCACGTGATTGGAGTAAAAAATAATTTTTCGCAAGGAATGAAAAATTTTATTAGGTACTTGAAATTTTGAAACCATTTCATGTCTGAAATTCAATTGCAGTACAGGGTGTATAGAGATAATAGTGCATTTTTCATTTAAACAATTATCGACAATGGCGGACCTAGGATTTTCCTAAGAGTGAGGAGGGGGCGCGGGCGGTATCTCAAAAATTTGCCTCTCACTTGCAAAATAGTCTTTTTCAATTGTCTAACAACAAAATAGTTGTCTACTTTAATAAAAAAAATCGTTTTCAGCGCTATATTTTTTTCGAAAATTTTGAAATTTCGACAATTTTGCTTGAAAAAATAATTAAATAAAATATGTAAAATTTAAAGGAAAGAATGTTCAGAAGCTTGAACTACTGCTCGAATGCCTTTGTAGCATTTGAGGCGAAGCATCGAAAATTTTAAAAAAGTTAAGTCTGAAAATATGAGAAAATCATGCCGAAAAGCCATCTCTGCTCTTGAAATCGTTTTAAAACCTATTCTTTGAGCAAAACTATGGCTTTCGAAGCCAAGAAAGTTAATAAATGTCAATAATATATATTATCTAACGCGAAGCGCCGGAAAAATTTGAGAAATTATGATCACTGAAGGCTAAAAATCATTGCGAATTTCATATCCATTCATTATCTCGCCAAGTATTTCGGGCCAATGGGGGATGGGGCGGCCGCTCCGCCCAAAATCCATCGATGATTTTCGATTTCTTTCAATTCGAGTTCATCCACCAATCAATTTTAATCCAATTTGAATTAAAGGAAACACACCTAAATGACCTAAGAGCGCTTTTTCCAAACATGCGATCTATCCAGTCTGAGGGTCAATCGTAGAGTATTTGTGGGCTGAAATGGCCTCAAAAATTAATCCAAACTTTAAACAGAGGGAAAAACGATTATAATTGGCAGTTGCATCAGTTTGATTTTTCAGTCGATATGAGTTAAGGTTCAATGAAGCTTATTTCAATTCCTTCATCGTGTTTTTAACAAGGACGACGGGTAGAAGTGATTTAAAGTGATTAAGGAAGAAGAAGAAACTTGAAAAATCCTTGTTTGAAAGCCTTTCTATTTATTTTTCTATCCAATTAAAAAACGAAAAAGTAGTAAATCAAAAAGACTGTCAACTAGTTTTGTCATTCAGAACTTTGTATAGTTCTCAAAACTATTGATCATAGGAAATGCCCGACGCTAAATGTACTAAATGAGTTAAGAAACTTCAAGATTAGTTACGTTCAAAGTCACATTTTCCAAATATATCTCTAAAAACTATTTTGCTTTTGCTACATATGATAAAACTCTTGCTCTAGACCATTTTCTCTTTCTAAGAACCAAATTTTAGCCTTTTATCTACGAGTACGTTCTATAGTTCTTGAGTTATAGCATTAAAAATGATTGTGTACAGGGTAGCCGCCGCCCATCCAGCTTGACCGTACGTCCAGCTCTGACCGTCCATCCAGGATGGCCGGTAAAATATTGCTTAATTATACTGTCCAGAGTGGCCGTCCGTCTATGCTAAATTTTGTTTTAATTTTAAATGTTACATAATATTGCGACAATATTTATGTGAATATTACTCAAACGTACTCTAGTTTTGTTGTGAGGTGGTTGAGTGAAACCACGAATGATTTTGGGAAGGCAAAATTTGTTACAGCCATTCACAATAACTCTTTTGTCAGAGTAATTTGGTAGCTAGAAAATGTCACTCGCAATGACTAAGCAAATACTTTTTTAGGTAAGCCTGAATAGTAGCATAATAATTCATACAATAAATACGTCCTATTCCCTAATGCACGCACTATAACAAATCTATAAACCACCCTTAGGCTATCGCAGAAACGGAACTTTATGCAATCTAAAAATGACAAGCGTTAATGAATTAGGACAGTCGATGAAGTGGGACGGTCAAAGAAATGTGACAGAGTAATTGAGCCATCTAGCCAGTTGGGACGGCCACCCTGAACGGACAGCCAGGTTGGACGGGCGACAACATAGGACGGACGGCCATCCTGGAAAAATGTGACAAACAGGAAGACGGCCAGGCTGGACAGACAGCCACCCTGGACTGGCGGACAGGCTGGACGAACGGCCACAGTACCTTAAGAATCGGGGTCCTTTTTTTAGACTACTCATGCATGCACAAACAATATGTAAATTAGATAAGGCCTCTTAACGTACTTCATCCTCAATTAAAGGAAGGCATTTATCGGCGACGAACACTGAATCTGGAATGCAGGTATTGTCACAATGAACAGTCTGCTGAACATTGCTTCGGGAATGACGAGATGATAACATGCTAGAGTATTGAAAAAACACTTGTCTTAAGTCGATAAACTATAATACAGCGATGAGCCATAGGTTTTG
This sequence comes from Mermis nigrescens, assembly GCA_036768485.1. Lineage (NCBI taxonomy): Eukaryota > Metazoa > Nematoda > Enoplea > Mermithida > Mermithidae > Mermis > Mermis nigrescens. The sequence goes on from JAVLUZ010000142.1 coordinate 2,776,893, forward strand.
CATTCGGCAAAGGTTTTTCCGATGTGCGAACACTTTTCAGAGCCGTTCTCGTACATCTACGGTGATTTTTGGAGAACAAAATACAGTATGGTAAAAGTCCAGAATTTCCGGAAAAATACCCGGCGCTTCACGCCTGCATTATAGTCTGTTTCACACAAGTTTGGTCATAAATTTTAAATACCATCTCCGGCAATAAGCAGACGGACCGCGATTGATCCGGTATAATTATCGCAATCTCTCAGCTTATTGTCGGTGAAAATTTCAAAATTTATGCGCGAAGTTATGTGAAACACTATACAGTAATTGTCTGTTCTGCATGCTTTGAAAACGGTAAAGATCGAGTTTAATGGGCAAAAACGTCGAAATTTCTTGGACCGTTACCGCTATTTATCTCTTTAAACCGCTAGCATTGAGTTTAAAAGCTTGAATCGTTTTAAAAAAGCTTGTGCATGGCTTATAATTTTTGAGTCGATGTGAATTGATTATAAAAACGCTTTGAAGTAGATTGCGATACTGTGCATAATAATTAATCAGCATACAAATTTTTATTATGCAAATCGTATCACTGTAAGCTGTCCAGAAGTGACTTGTGCAGCTAATCGCTTGAGCGCTGAAGAATTGATTTCTATTCACATGGTTTCGTCGAATAAACTATAATGTTCAACACAAAGTCAGTACGTACTTTGCACTGCTTCGCTGTTAAAAGCCTAAACTTGACTTGGACTTGTGGAAGTACGTCACAATTGTTTCGTAAAAATTTGAGAATTTCCTGTTTTGTTTGTCGTCACAAAGCTTCAAAACTGTGTTTAAGACGGTAAAATTGCTAATTCTTAGGCACAGCACACTTTGTTTCTTGAACTATTTATTAATATAAAGAAGGTAAATTCTTATTTGAAAACGGAAAAATGTTAAGATTTTCCTGCGCTACTACATGAATCACATGATTTTGCCACATTATAACATACTGAAATTTACATATAAAAAATGTAAAAAACTTTTGGGGACTATCTCAGTAGGTAGAAAAGGACACTGTGCAGAAAAAGCAATGCATTGAACACTTATCGCTTAATAAATATTTTATTGAAAAAGGAAATAAAAGTACCATAACTTTGCACAATGAACGCCACTGATTTTACTAGATTCCCTTGTTCGGTGACAGCAAATTGCTTTCCTTGGCCTAGGCGACAATTGCTGGCGCAAAGTATCATTAAATAAAAGGTAAACAATCGGGTTGACACAGTTGTTGGCAAAGAATAAGGTCGAAACGACGAAGCCGACCTGCTTCATTAATTACCAATACAGATCATTTACGGCCCAATTTATAATTGGCTTATTATTCAGCTTTGACCATACATGTGCATGGAGAGGGTAGGCTAGGCGGTCGAGTTTTCCTATGTGAACAGGAGGGAAAATCCTCGTGAAAAATAAGGCAAAATTAAGGTCAAAAGTCGAAATTAAAACATTCTTGCAAGTGCTTAAAATCGACTAAAAACTGCCATCTAAAGCTGTTCTAACGCTATTCTAATATTTATACAAACTTTAAATTCATTTGAGCTCTGAAAAATCTCCTTTAGCCTTCCCAGGGCTGAACTGGCCCCACTAGGCCGGCCACGCTGTGCACTAAGGCAGCGATTAGTGATCTAATTTAATTTAATTAATTAAAAGAAAGTCATCAATATGACAAAAAAATGAAAACAAAAGAAGGACCTTTTGAACAATTTCCCCGCCACTGTTTTTTAGCCGATCCTTAATAGATGCATTAACGAAACTTTACATACAAATTAGCTTACATTGTATTTTGCTATTTTTTAATGCAGAAGTCAATAAAGGTTGTTTACATTCATTTTCTGTATCTTTATTTCGTCTCTCAAAAAACGGTGGCGGGGGAATAGTTCAAAAAGTCCCGGAAGAATATTATAGAAAATAAAAGTAAATTAAAAAAATATATATAAAACGTGAATATATATAAAAGAAAGAGAAGTTAGGCATGCTGTTAATATTAAAGAAACAAAAAGACGCGAGCAATAGTACAAATGTACACAAAAATTATATTACGAAAAATTAGGGGTTTTATGAGGCGCAAGAGTCGAAGTAAGCAGGAGTATATACAGAAAAAATACACGAAAAAGCACATGAAAAATCATATAAACCGGCGAGGTCATTAGAGAGGACTTAGGTTGCTACAGTTTAAAGTGAAAAATTGATAAAATTGAAATGTACTGTTACAGTAAAATAATTAATAAAGTGTAGAATAATAAATTAAAAATTTTTATAATTCTTTACTAATAAATAGGATTGATTTATTAATTTACTAAATATTTAGCCATTTTTATCAAGTGCAATAAATAAATAAATCAGAAAGATGTGTTACAAAAGAAAAGAAAATATACAAAACAATGAGCCAGACGGAAGAGACAAACGTGAAAATTTATTAAAAAACTCAATCAATGTGCCCTTACTGAAACGTTGGGACAACACATTGACAAGGCGAAGGCGAAAATATGATCAATGTGCCCGTACTAAAACTTTCGGACAATTCTGCTCATTGACAAAAAAAGTGAAGAGAGAGAGAGAGCAACGCGGATGCGATAGTCAGGGTTGCCATCTTGTCAAAAATCCCCCAAGTTTTACCTCAAATTGCCTCAAAAAACCCCCAACCAATGGTTAAGCATAGGCGCAAAAAACTTCAATTGCTGAAAAATGCCTCCCACGGCCTCAAAAAAACCCCCAAAATGGGGAAAAACCCCTAACTTGGCAACCCTGGCGATAGCATCAAGAGATGCAGGACAGCAAACAATAGTAATACGACGCTACTTACTCATGTACATACTTGATCAAGGAAGCCGAACACTAAAGGCGATGATAATATCAAAAAACGGTCACACCTCAAGCAATTTAGAATATATGAATGCGCTGGAAAATCAGGAAGGTCGCTGTTACAAAATTTGAAGTATTTTTGGCGCATACTTTTAACATTATTGCCCTGTTTTCACAACACGGCTACCAAAGACTTTTAGGTATATGTACGTTAGAGTCTGACAAAGGGAAGTTAACAAATAGGAAACTGAAACTTTTCTTTTTTTGTCAAAAATCGTGTAAGAAATCGGTGTAGAAAGATTAACTTCAACGTCTAAATAAATAACTTTTGAAGCAGAAAGAGTTTCGTGACATGTAAAGATTGTGGGTAAATTTCTTTGTGTAATCACGAAAATTTGAATTATTCATAGCCGCTATGTCATATTTCTTTGTGAAATCACGAAAATTTGAATTATTCATAGCTGCTATGTCATCAATGTAATGAGTCACGTTATTAGAACAATAGGCAACATCTTTATTTCTAGGCGATGAAAGGAAGTTATATTCACAGGAGAAAAGAAGAATATCAGCCAGAAGTTGAGAATAATTAGAGTCCATGGGACTGCCAATTTTTGAAGAAGAATTTTATGTCCAAAATTGACGAATGAATTTTGGATTAAAAATTTGGGACTTTTTCGTAAAAGTGTCAAAGTCAAAAGTGAAATGAGACTTTTGTCGGATGGAGTACAACTCCAGTAGGATTTAAAATCATTAGTACATAGAAATTCATTATTTTCAAAAGAATTCTCCAGGAAATCAAAAGAAGTGGAAATAAGTTCATTTTGAGGGAGAGGTGTAAAAAGCGTCGAAAAATCGAATGTATTAATTGATTTAATGTTTTTAATGGATTCTAATTCTTTAATGAAAGAAAATGAATTATTAATAAAACGAAATCTGCTGATTCGAGGATTTCTAAAAATAACTTTACAATAATTTTCCCAGAAACGACGAACTAGCTAAGCAATAAACCTAGATTTATAGGGAGTTTTGCAGTTTTGGAATCCAATACAAGAAAGGCAGTTTTTTGTTAAGAAGTTCTTCACTAATAGGGTCGGAAAACTTCGAAAAATGTTTTTCTGAAATTTAATATGATCAAAGATAATGTTTTGTTCAATAAGTCAGACAAAATGTAGGCACCACAGGGTAGGGATGAAGATGAATAATAGCCCAACTCCTCACAAAGAACTGATAAATAATGGTGCATACATATGATGACTAAGTTATTGCTAGCCTTATCAACGACGGAAACGACAAAATTATCATGTAGATTTTTGAGTTTTTCGTAGCTATGGGTTTAACGAGGGGAGAAAATTATCATGTAGATTTTTAAGTTTTTCGTAGCGATGGGTTTACCGAGGGGAGAATTAGAAAAGGACGGAAAGCTGGATTTTTTGAGTCTCTGAATTCTTTGAGAAACGATTTTTTCTATTCGATTTTTCCAGTCAAACAAGGAAGAAAAAAGGGCTTTTTCTCGTTTGGCCCATGTTATAACAAAATTATCCGGAGCAAGAGAAATGTCATTTTCACAAACATCTTAATTTATGCGAGGATTTTCAGGAAAATTAGGACCTTTATTAAAAAACTCCGGTTGATGAAAGTTCGTCGACAACTTGTTTATAATTTAATATCTTATATCTAATGGGTTGACTTAAACGATATGTGACGACAGGAGGATCTTGACATTTGAAATTAGGGGGATAAACTTAGTAACGCATTTTGAATGAAAAATAGAGGGCAGGTTGATGATGTCAAAACCTTTATTCTTAAATGTAAGTCGAAATAAAAAAGCTGGGAGTATAATCGATTTTCGTAGACGGGTTTATAGAGCCTATAGTAAGAAATAGCAGAAATTATACCAAAACAAGTGACCTTGCGATTTTCTTTAAAAAAGTTTCACAGACTACAAGTTAAAGTGTTTCAGATAATTATGGTCCGAGATAATGTGATAGTAGAGTCATCATTGTCACAAAATGAAAAAGGAAAAGAAAGGAAAGCAAAACGGAAAAATAAATAAAACGAAATTGTTATTATTAATTTATAAATTATTGAAGTTAATCAATGATTAAGCAAGCTACATAGTTGAATAAAATTACAAATAAAGTTGAAGAAAATGTTAATAAAAATATCTGAAAATTCTCAAACAGAAAGCTAGTTTTTATCAAAATGACCTAGCCTTATGCAAAATAAAAACTTAGATAATCGATCCTCTTTTTAACTATTTGCGTCGCGTTTGATCAAGGCAGATGCGCAAATCAAATGAGCCACCAAGTTTGATATGAATTTTAGAAATCATGGATATTGTTTTGGTAATTTCCTCCAACTTTGTCCAGATTTTGTCATAATATGCTAGCATAATTTATAGTAGTAGCATTTATGATATTCTGAAAATTAATTTGCAATTCACAGCATTCTTTGAAGGGCTTTTCATTTATACAATATTTAGTATCGCTCACTTAACTTTATGATAATTTTAAGAACTGGGCATATGAACTTAGTCACAAATACTCGTATTTCCTACTAGAAATTATTATTCATATTTAGGCCAGGTTAAATGTCCGTGTGGAGGAAGACTTTGGAGCCTAGAACACCAGAATGGATAAATGAATAATTTTTTAGGAAAATGCAGCAAACGGAAGGCTAAAAATGGATGAAAATTGCAAATTTTCTTTATGCTTGACATTGACCTGAAACTGTTGAATAACATAGTTTTAACGCTATTTTGGCATTTATATCCGTTTTTTAGGTCATTTTGGTCCAAAAAGCTCGCTAAATATAAATGACCTCATAAACCGGTCATGCTGTGCATCTCCGTCCATGGTTACAGTACACAATGATCTATGGAAGACTTTAGTGCTTTGCAATTAGAGATTAGACTCCGCTACTTTATTTATGTACTTACTCCATGACGAATATTACTGGACATGCACGTTGTTGTTTGAGTGGCCAGACTTCCAGGTGAAACTTTCATACAGAAATTTTCTAAAAAGTGCCTGAGATTATTTGGAGCGGCCATAAAATAAATTGCTGTTATTAAACAATGTCAGCTTTTTAAAAGTCATTGTAACTCGTATAGTTGAGAATTCGGATCTAGTATACAATTTAGCCACCACCGTTTTTTAGCCGATTCAAATAAGCTACAGTGACTAAACTTTACACAAAAATTATCAAACACGTTCTGACTCGCATCAAAAAAAATAGTGTTGGTCACTGTAGCCTATTTAAATATACAGTGTTGGTCACTGTAGCTTATTTAAATCGGCTAAAAAACGGTGGCGGGTAAATTGTATACTAGATCCGAAAATTCTAGTCCTTGAACTATGTAGACTTCGAATAAAAGTTAAAATAAAATTAGAATCAGAAAAAAAGATGATTTCGTTAGAACTGAAGAATTACCCATTTGGAGCCACTCAAACGAGGCAGCCAATTCCATGTAGCCAGAGAAAACAGAAAAATTAAAGAAACAGCCGCGAATTGTAATAAAAGGCGTAACTCCCGATTGCAGTTAGCAGCGGTCGATAAACGCGGTTTCTGGAATCTTGGTGAACAGCAAAGATTTGATGACGTGTGGCCCCAGCCGACGTTCTGTCGACTGAACCTTAATTAATTAATGAAAATGTCATTCTGTCACAGCCTCAATTTCGCAATCTCAAACGGTGTACATTAGATGTTTATTATTTTCATCATCAAATTACAATATAAATAATAGATAGATAAATAATAGAAAACCTGTAATTGAGAAAGAATAATAGAGAAGGATAACAGAGAAAGAGTTTCAATTTGTAATCTTATCAAATTTTTCATTTTGGTACAAAAAAATCGGAACAGCGTGATAAAAAGCCGACCATTAGGAAAGTTATCAAGTACAGTCTTTAACAGAGTACATATGCTTCTATTAAACATCAGGTGAAGAGGAAAGCAGTAGGTAGTTTTAAAGGATGTTTGTTAACGAATCGTTGATATGCAACAAAATTTCTTCTGATGTCGTGTCAACATTTTAGATGTTTTTAGGTCAAAATCGCTAAATTTTAAAACAATTAAATTCTGTTCAAGTATAAAAAAATTAATTTTTCTCTTCTTTAATACCGCGCCAGTTGACACTTGGCGTTTACTAAGTTTTAGAAATGTTGTTACTTATAGCTTTTAAAATTTCGATGTGTATCGAAAAATACGCTAACTTGGGTTCGTCCAATTTGCATTTTAGTGAATCTCTGTATTGACAGAGGGCTATTCAGCTACGCCGAACCCTAATTACGATTTTGCTGTAACAAACGATCATAACCAGGACACTAAGCGTATTAATGAACAGATCTGCGTAAGCATAAGCCGTGTTAGGGTTCAAATATTGCGCTGCGTATATCCGATTATTGAATATCAAATAGCAACAATAGTGGAGACCTGAAAAAAGACTAATTCCTTAATTTTTACTCATCCTCTGATCAGCATTTACAATAAATGACCGTTTGCTTCGGAACTTATCGCAATGGCTAAAAAGATAAATCCTAAAATACTCATTTCTTATATTCGGAGAGACAAAAAGAGGTGGAACTTTTACGAAAGAAAAACAAAACAGAAACTCATTTTACAATATCCAGAGAGCTTATTTTGATCCCGAGTCTTCTTTAGCTGTTCTGGCTCTCTTCTAGTGTTTGAAGAGTTTCGCACTTACGATGTCATGCATGGAAAAACTACGACGTAGAGGTGATATTTTCGCAGCACTAAATAATAAATAATTCTTAAGCAGTACTTTGAAAATTCGTCAGTTTTTGTGACGAAGTATATAAATAAGCTAAAAAGAGTACCTGGTGCTGCAAAAGCCATTCCAATCAGATACGATAACAAGATGTATGCAAATGTTTTGCCTCGTGAGAACAGTCTTGCATATCGACTTGGCTCACATATATTGATATAGCGGTTCAAAGCCATCAACATTAAATGGAGGACACCGCAGTACCAGAAAGCATCGTAAATAAAAATTGCAAAGGCGTTGCTGAAATGCCCATCTATAAACAGTTAGAGTCGAACAGTAGATATGAAATCTAGAATTAAAATACCTATGGCCGGAATGGAAAGGTAAGGCATACATTTTTAGCAGTTAAGGTGCTATGACGAGGCTCGGGTCAAAATTTTGCAGAAAAGCTCCATTTTCAAAGATGAGAAAAGACCGGGTAAGGAATGATTATTAATTATATTCCAAAATGATTAGGTCATTTACTTGTGAATCAGTGTTAGCTGCACATCTGCCCGAATGTGCCAAAATGTGCAAGATAAATTTGAAAATATTTGCAGAAAAATGACCTTTTTGCTACTTTATAACCAATTTATTTGGAAACATAGGAACAAAATCGGATATATGGAAACAAATGCTAGTGCATTTGCATAAATTTAGAAGCATACGTTTTTATATGACTGCACTTGAACAATTACGGAGCAATTACCGAATGTGGTAGCTTATAGAACAAATGGTTTCTGATACTTAAGTTTTTTATCCAATAGCAAAATATGCATATTGAAAAGGCACTGAAAACAAATCGAAGCCGTCAATTAGTTCGTGAAATATTCAATATTTTTTGCCCAATTCGTATATTTAATGGTTTTGCAATAGTGTACGAAGTGCAGGTTTCTGAAATTTTCTGAATAAAAATTAGCTTTTCTGGTTATTTCTTATGTGACTTTGCTCAAATAGAAAATGAAGCAATAATTTGCGCTGTTAACAGTATTTATAGGCAACTCAATGCAGTTATCGTGATTCGTCAGCATATCGCCGGCAAAATTCTTGAAAGTCCTATATAAAGTTATTTGAAAAGCACTTGAGGCACGAAAAATCTCTGCTCAACCAGACCAAATTTGTTGCTTTCTACTTTCACTCGCCATATTGAGAAGTATACGTACACAAGCAAAGAAAAATGTTTCGATGGAACAAAAAGGACGAATAAACTTTTAATTACGCATCATTAAGGACATAAATGGAGTGGACTAGGGAAAAGTTACCTTATGTATGCATGTGAAAGTTGTAAGAATCTACTGAAAATTAGACTTCCGCTAAAAAATGCAAAAAATCGAAGAATATTCTGTGGTCTGCAGAAGGGAGTTGCACCTTCGACGTAGAAAATAAATAATGTGAATAGATTATTCCTAAAAACGAAGCGATCACTAATCAAAAAACGACATATGTGCATCCTTTCACTAGCATGGCACGCATTGCTATGGAAATATAAGTATAAGTTAGATATTGAAAGTATCACTTAGATATTGAAAGAGAAATTTGATATTGATAGTATCGGTTAGATATTGAAAGATAAATGTCAGTTATAAGTATCGGTGAAGTATCAGTATAAGTATCAGTTAAGTGTCAGTATAAGTATCAGTTAAATATTGAAATTTTATAAGTATCGGTTAGATATTATTGATAAGAAACTTAATCGGTTATTAACACACATCAAAGCTTCCTCATAATCTCCTTTTCTGAGCAAGTGAACAGTGTTATGTGGAGGCACGCTTTTTTCAAAAGCCGCAGGATACACTTCGATTTTTTGCGTTTTTTTGGCAGAAGACTAATTTTTAGTAGATTCTTACAATTTTCAAATGCATACATAGGTAACTTTACCCTAGTCCCCTCCTTTTATGTCATTGATGATGCGTAATTCCAAGTATAATCGTCTTTTTTTGTTCCATCGAAGCATTTTTCTTTGCAAGTGCACTAATTTTAATTAGAAAGAGTAAAAGAATTAATTAGTCAGCTAACGCATACGGTAACATGCCACAATAATGACAGCAGTCCTAGAACGTGGAAAACAAGATTGTTCTGAACTTCAGCATTATCTTTTTCAAACAAGACAAGCTTACCCTATTTAAACAGATCAAATGTATTCATCGTAAACTCTACGCAGCTACTGAGTGAAAAGGACACTTACACTCAGATTCGTAATCATAACGTTACATGGAACATTTTGAAAAAATTAAGCTTTTGTAACGCTCTGACTAAATATTATTTTCACTGTAAACTTTGCACAACTACTGGGTGCAAAGAAAACGTAAAATCAGATACATAATCCCGACCCTACAGAACATATTTTGAAAAAATTCCCTTTTGCAACGTTCTGGAAGTAAAATAAATTTATGGTATAAACTTTACACATCAACAGTAATTGTATAGTGTAAACTAGCACAACTACAGGGTTTAGAGAAAACTAATAGTCAGATTCATTCTGACGTTACATATAATATTTTGAGCAAAATTAAGCTTCCGCAATAGTTTAGAACTGAAATTAATTTTCACTGTAAAATTTACACAACCACCATGTGTGAAAAAGATTTTAGTCGATTTCGTAATTTTGATATTGCGAACAACATTTATGACAAAATTAGGTATCCACAATGTTCTGAAGCGAAATATATGTAAGGTGTAAACCACTTTACACCACTATTGATCGTAAACAAACGCGCCCATCGACGTATGACATTTGACCCCTGTTACATTTTTCGACTTGAGATCATGTCCAGACTCAAAACCGGAGAAGTTGGCAGAAAAACAGCAGACATAACATGCATTCTCCCGCAATTTTTGACTTCACATCTCGCGCACTAGCTCAATTTTGATGTAAATAAACATAAAATGCTGTAACGTATACCCCTTAGAACGTACTCTATTTTTATTCTACTCGACTTATCACGACTTCTAACAGGAGGCATTGGCTAACATAAAAGGACAAAAACGTATTTTTACATCATCCACCAGATTGTAAACTCAACAAATCTGTATCAACTCCCTATCGAGTGTAAAGAAATTCGGCTTGGACCATTTTGTAGCCATTGAGTCGAAGTACGTTTGTGTTAAAAAAAATTTTGTTCCACTTCCTACTGGAGATATTGTCCAATCAAAAAAGGGAAGAAAACGTGTTTTTTACCCTATGTTACACCCTTGATTTCGAACTTTGAACCTCTATAAACAATTCACTACTGCGGTTTTTAAACGCAATGTGCTAGGTCGTGTAGCCCTTGGAACGTACTATATTTCAATTTTTATTTAACTTGTCTCGACTTATAAGCGGAGGAGTTGGCGGAGAAATCTCAGATATAACCTTTTTTATATCATCCACTATAGTGTAAAGTTTTTTAAAATTTATCAAAGTCCGTATTGAGTGCAAAAACGTTTGCTGGCAAATCGAAAGTGCCTTAAGTCGTAGCACATTTCTATCAGAAAAAAATTTTTGGGACTCATAAGCGGAGTTGTTGGCAGACAAAAAAGAGGCCAAAATGTCTTTTTTCACTCTCAGATTCTTTACACTCTTTACACTGCTACTTTGGAAATGAGGTTCTTCTAAAAAATAAAAAGTTACATCGAGCTTATTCAATTGTCTACATTTTAAGAAAACCAGACCAAACAGAATGAAAAACTGAGTCAGATAAGTCATTAGACACACCAAAATTTTAAAACTCCATATGTTGTAACATTACAGTAAAACTTTACACGCTCTTTACATACCGGGTAAAAGAGAAAAACATAAATAAACTAATTCGAATTTTATTATCTATCTTTTAAAAAAATTCGCACAATACAGAAGTGTCCCAGAGTCGAGCAACCGGGCCCTGATCGCTAGTCTTCCATAAAATAAATTGTTTGTTACAGACTGCTTGTAAATAGGTTTAAGAGCATTTAATTCACTGTTTGCCGCTAACTGCCATATTGCAGGCGACGTCAATCCTTAAAATTTACCTACACCTATAATTATTTGAAACAGACACAAACGTACAAGTCTTTCGCAGCGAATTATCTATCGGTTCACCTCACATATGGGTTTAGGGGAATCTGGGGGTCTCTTCTTCAGCTCAAAATCCAAAAGACCATAAAATCATCTTTTAAAAATTTTTTTCGCGAATTTTCGATGACTCTGGATAGAACTCAACGTGTTTTTTGTCGTCCCTATCATCAATTTTTCGGATATTTTTTTACCTTAAAAAATTTGTGGATCCCATTATTTAGACCCTATCCATGCAAAATCCATCTGCGTCATGGAGATTCCTATTGCTGATCAAAAATGATTGTATAAACTTATATTCAAAAAACTGAGCATCTCGCGTGAGGTTCAAAAGAGAAACTGAAGTGCTTCTGCTGTCGTATCACTTATGATACTGATGAAACTGTACAAAAACATATATTTCTACTTTTTTGCGATGTTAGGGTACCCTTTTGTCTTTTTTGTACGAAAAACAATAATATTGCTTACTGTAAGTCGGTTGATTGAAGAATTCTTCATCGACAGCTGTCTCGAAACCGGCTGTGAGCGGCAATATATGTGCTACGCACACCATCAGCATGCTAATGTCGCAAAAGCTGAGTGATAACACCAACCAGTATGAAGCTGACCATCGTAACTTCTTATTCATCCCAACAGCAAGTATGACACAGGCGTTGGATCCCAGTCCAAATAAGCACAAAGTGGCCCAAATAGAAGCCACTACGTAATCTTCTACTTTACTCGCTGAATGATTGTTTTGCATTCCATTATAGTCCATCGTGATTGAATTATTTAATTTTAACAGTCCACCTGGAACATAATCATTTGTGGTAAAATTGATGTCCAAAAATATTAAAATATAAAAACGTGAAAAGCTTTGAAATGTAAGAATAATGTCTTTCTTTTGTAAATCTCTTACACTTGAGAGCAATGTATAAAACGAGGTCCAAATGGTGCAAAGTGTAAATAGAGTACTTACACTTTTAAAATCGTCTGCGGTAGCTCAGTTGGCGAGAGCAGCGGTTCGGTCAAGCGTACGTATGTCCAAAGTTCGATTCTTATACGCAGCAATCTTTTACACTGGAAGGCCCGTTTAGAAACGGCTCGGTTGTTTCAAGGTCCAATTCTTTCAAAAGGGAGGAACGTAGTAGAACACACTTACACTTTTAAAATCGTCTGCGGTAGCAGGCCCGTAGCCAGGATTTCTTGACCCGGGTTGCGATTACAGTTTAAAGTTTGATCACTCAAGCACAAGATGTTAAATTTCATATTCAGCTTTCGAAACTAATTAAAAAATAGCTTGAAACGGCTAAATTTCCTAAGAGATAACACGACCTTGACACATTGTTAGCGTTTTTGCACAAATTTTACAGCTCCATTCCTTTTTTGGTGCCATTTTTCTAATTTTGACATGCGGGACCATGGGTGCGGCCGCACCAACTGCACCCTCGCTGGCTACGGGCCTTGATAGCTCGGTTGGCGAGAGCCGGTCATCCGTGCGTCCCGGGTTCGAGTCCCGGTCGCAGCAATATTTTACAAAAGCGAGCTCTTTAGAACAGCTAAAATAAATAGCCTACGGCGGATTCATGTAACCAGATAATGCCATGCCATTTATTTGTAAAATAGAAAAGATTAAGCTTTCCATTGAGTTGTTTTTTTAATAACAGCGCCGCTTTCTTGATATTAAAGAGCGAAGGTACATTAATTTAGTCGTTTACAATAAATGGATTATATATAGTACACTGATCATAAGGCAAATTAAAATCAAAAAAATTGACGAATATTTGGAAGTGGCTGAACTGAGACGCTGATAGGAATGATAGCAACGGTTTATTATTGAAAATTATGTAATAAGATATGCATAGAACAGTATAAACTAATGATTTATGATCTTATTGATAAAACTATAGTCTGTTCCATTCTAAATGGCCCATTTTCGTTAAATTTTTATTACCGTATTAGTTTTTCACTACACAAATGGGTTCTAAAATTATGCCCTCGTAGCGGCTGGTTGCTTTAAACTCTTCTTATTGATGTTTAATGTGCTTTGCTTAGCAAGTTTATAAAATCCAGCTATCTATTTCGAAAAACGCTTGAGAAAGTAGCAAAACAATTCATTTGTGGACAACCTTTAATAATAGAATTTCTCGTCATAAAACTTAAAGCACCTGTAATTACTACAGTAACAATGACACCACTTTGAATAGCTTATGATTTATACGGATTCAATGAATGTCATTAATGCATATGGTTTCATTTGATAGACTGTAAGTTAAAGACTGTAACAACGAAAATGCTTGGTACTGATGGTGGTGTAGAGGATTAAGGAAGACAAATTGCCGACAGCATTTCTGAATATGAAATAAATAACGAACAATTGAACAACGTAGGTTTGCCCTTATTCAGAAATCATCTAATTTATAAGTAATTCTGGTATGTCTGGAAGCGAAGCTATCAGAGCATACATATCAGTCACTTTGCTTCAGCTGGACGACTTTTGCATCATTCATTTTTTGTTATCAGATAATAGAAGATTTATTCCAGCAACAAACGATAGAGCTATTGAAATTATAAAAAAATAACTTGCATTACTAGAAGCAATCAAGAAAATAAATTGGAAAAAATTTGCATAAGAGATATTAAGTGCTGTAAAGAAGCTTCTAATCGATACATAGCATGATAAAAAGATTAATTCTTCAAGCATGATCATAAAAAAGTGCGGGCTGAGATTTATTGGGTCAGCCCTGAACAGTTTTCTAAAAGTGGCTTTACTGGGTTTAAAAGCACTGTGGGCATGTCACGAACAATATTTTAGACTTTTCTGACGACCGTCTTCGTTTCTAAGTTGTGCGAATATATTTTATGCAATTTACAATGTATGGTCAAAAAGTCATTTGTTGCAAACGGAACAAACAAAACTAAAATTTGAACCGAAAAAATAACAACAACAAAAAGCGTGAATAATACTTTCAGTTTTTGTATGAAAAGTTATGTTCAGTTAGCAAAATTGTACTCGGGGTCAGCCAGTATTCTGAAAAATGACACCCCTAGGACATGTATGGTGCAACATAGAATTTCTTTCCTTCTCGGACAGCTGCTATGGCTATTAAGTTATTTTATATGATTTTTCTGGAATTGTAAAAAGTCTGGAAATGCACTATAATAGTTTTCATAATATTTCTTCAAAAAGCTACAATATTAGCTGAATATCACGCGGTTTTTAAGCAATAAAAATCAGAAGAAAATATAATTTTGTACTTTCTAAGCTGATAAATCCATATGATTCACGATGAGTTTTTATATAGAAACCCACATGCCAAACATGTTCAAGCTATAATCTGATCCACCAATGGGTGCAGGTGGGGTTCGGGGTTTACAACAGCCCCAGAATCTGAAAAACCCTGTAAAAATCGATAAACCCCAAGAATTGAATTTTTGGCGCGTTTTTCTGGGATTTTTGCCGGTTTTGATCTCCCAGAATTTGGCTGCTGCCCATGTATGTCTGATTCGTGCATACAGCAAATGGATGGCACATAAAGCGTTGCAAGTAGAACTTTATCTTTCTACTTTAATGTATTAGAGAAATTTAGCATTGCCTACAAGAGAGACCTATAATTTGACATTTATGTTTTGATCGCGTTGTTCCATAAATGACTGATCGTATGGCTTAAAAGCATACATGCGCGACAAGTCGATCTGGGGAATCAGCCGGTCTGGTAGAGGGATCAGCGCGAGAGCTTTTTTGAGCCGAAATGTCCTCAAAAAACGGTATAAATATTTAAATAGCGTAAAACCTATGTCAGGCCACAGTCCCTGATCATTTTAGAGCACTTTCGCAGAAAATGTTTCATTTTCCTCAATTTTTGAATCTTTTTTCATTTTCCCCAATAAAATTCTTATTTTTTCATTCTGGGGGTCTATCCCCTACGTGCATGTCTGATTAAGAGTACCTATACTGTTCCTCAAGAATATGACGCATCGCTATCGCAATACATAGAGTGAAAATTTTAGAAAAGTTCAGCACGACTCTTAAGGTGAATCGTCTCTCATACTCGTATTATTAAAAGAAGAAGGCAAGAGAACATTGAGCTAGACATCTTACTTATAAGCATGAGAACGAAACATATAATGAGCATGGAGCATTAATCAAATGGCATACAGCGTGTTTGTGATTTTCATACTTCCACGTTGATTTGAGGGCATCACAACATTAAAAAAAATTATATTATAAAACAATATTGAATATCAAACGGTAATCCCTTTCTAACAGAATGCTACTGTTGCAAAAACGATAATTCTTCGAAAGATATTGAAGCCACGAGTGTTTTAACCGATAATTCGAACCAGCTTTTCCATGCATGTCCTTATCGTTTACCTAACTGAACGAAGAAATCGCCGTCACTACAATAAAAACAAGCATTAGTAGGTAAAATATTAGGTGAACATGACAGCTGGATATGGGCAATTATATGCATGTGTATCGAAAAATTAAATATCGCGTTTCTGAGAAGCAAATACTTTGCTATGTTTAATGGACGAAAGTGAAGCTAAACATATATCAGATAAAAACAAATAATCTGTTTATGTATGAACTGAAGTCTTTTCCTGAGTTAGCTGCATAATACCAAAATAGCACAAAGAACACTACCACCAAAAATTTTGGATTAAAGCGGCTTTTTGAAAATCATTATTAAATAAGTGTTTATTAAATATTAAATATTATTAAATAACCTTATTCACATAAGCTGCCCTTATTGTATGCCTATATTCTATGCTCGTCTAATAACCGTTTTATACCTGATTTTCAGCAGTTCTAATTGTTTCCGTGAGTTTAGATCAAATTCAGCAACAGCATTTGCGGGTAAAAAAAATAAAAAATAAAATGATCTTATATTTATTGCGTGTAACGTTTACATTGAAAACTTTCAGAAATTAATTTTGCAGAATAAAAGTGTACCTAGCGCTAGTATCAGGAGAACTATAAGAAAATCAAGAATCGGAGGTAGACGAACACGAGATTGCACGTTTTAATCAAGGGATTAATGAACCTTTTGCATTTCAGAACTGTAGGTATGTCATATGTGCGCGATCTAAATACATAAAAATTTTGAACTTGGAAAATCGATAAAATAAATTTTGCTATTTTCTATTTATTTCAAATCACATTATTTTACAAGAAGGTTGGTCAATATGTCTTCATGTGACTGCTCTTCTTTAATCAGGTTTTAATACAAAGTGTATAAAATTTCATGCAATTACAAAATTGACAATACAGTCTGAAATTTTTGCAATAAAAAAGATTTTTTATCTATTAATACCTGTTTTACTAAGAAAAATTTCCAAGGGAACAATTTCCGGCTACTTACTAGTCACTTTTTCAAGTTTTGTCTAACAAACTTTCGAAAAAATACCAACAAGTGAACCTGTGATATTTCAGAACTTCGTGAAGAGGCTGTTCGAGAATAGAAAAATTAAAATTTTCTGTCGAAAATGAAGAAAAAAGATGGAAGCTAATATTTTTCTTCAAGCGCCGTTTAAATGACCAGAGATTGTCAAGCACCTAGCTGGCCTTCTTAATTTGGAGGACAGCTAAAATTTTGAAGTCGTAGAGGCAAAAATGATGTATTTTTATGCGTTTCCCAGTGAGCTCTCCATATAAAAGATAAAAATTTTATTATCCAAGCAGTTTACCTTGATTTCAATCATATTCAGAAAATAAGCTGTATAAAATGACCACAAAAATGATTTCTAAACATTATATCCAAGCTTGGCCCTGCTTAAAAATTGTTTACTTGTTTTGTATTGAATTCCGGTACACTGCAAAGAAAAGCAAGACGGGAAATCATTAATTCTATGATTTGTCTACAAAGTCTTACTTAAACTTGGGCTCTTTTAAAAACAAAAGTTCTACAAAAACAATAAAGTGCTCGAAAATTTGGCGCTTATTAGCTTAAAGGCGTGCTAAAATCTATTCTGGCAGAATTTCGAATGCGCTTCATGAATTTTCAATTTTTTTCTCTAGGAAACGTTGTAAAAAATACTATGACTTCCTCAAATTTAAAGGGACTAGTCCACACATAGGCGTGGGAGGAAAGGGGGTTTATACGCTTCTTCCAGACGTTGAAACCCTCCAGATTACTGTAGATCCCCCAGAATTCTGTTTTTAGTAATATTTTAAGCGATTGTCTCCATCCTGACCTCCAGAACTTCCTTGCTCCCCACGTATGGATTAGTCCCCCTCCACCTAAGCTACGTGCCTGGAAATTGTTAATTTATATATCCTTTACGCTATTTTAGCTTTTAAATCAAAGTTTTGAGCCACTTAAGTTCAATAAAGCACTCTGTCTGCCCTACGACCGACGTGACTGCTAAGTCGGAGTTTTCATAATAAAAAGTTAGCATGCCTCTGGAAAATTGAATTACAATTAGAAGTCCAAGTGTTCCTGAAAACTTGAATTTCCGCAAAAGTAAAACTTCATAAATGAAAATTTAAATATTATGATTTCGAGAGGAGCTTATTGAATTTTAATTTGAATGCAAACACACAGACCGCCCATGCTTGCACCTATTGTAGCAGCAATAAAGCTCAAACTTTCACTGCTGCCGATTCTATCTTGTTAGGGTACTATGCAAAGAAAAATTAGCCCTTCCGTGAGTGTTTGGAAAATCAACAAAGACGGATATACATGTTATTTATTCATACGAGATAGCAAAATCTTGCTGAATAACCATTGCGCTAGATTGTTAGTATTTTCATTAGCTCATCTGACACTCTGCTTACACGGAGCGAAATCTGAATACATTTTCTTACACAGCTGTCCAGATGCTTTTTCGTCCACTTACGCACATATGTAAATACGTATATTTAATTAAAAAATTTTTGGAAAATATTATTCGTGGGACTAAATTACTAATATTATTATACTCACCGTTTGACGCTAGTTACGATTTTACGAAGCTTATAACATATCAAAAGCGAATTCATAAACTAAAAACATGCACGCGAGCTACATACGAGTAGTTAGCTAAACAAAATGGCGTGTCGTTTCCATGCAACTTAAGCGCTGAGTATGTACATTATGTGATGTTTTCGTTGAAAGGTTGTGTTACTTAGGAAAATAGCAATTAATATCACAAATATTCCAGATATAAAAAGTCCTTATCTACAAAATCTTCACGTATAATGATTTTCTCAAGTGAATTAGCATAATGCGTGGAAGAATCAATGACAAAATCCATACAGAGTGCACGTTTGAATTCGTAACACGAATATGCATTCTAATCGGAGATTTGACACGATCTTATGCCGATCTAATCAAATCGGAAAATTAATGTGAGCCAAAAAACATTTGTATAACGTGGATACGCGCTTAATGCAAAAAACGGGAATTCGAGATAGACGACAAAACGGATAAGATTCAGAGCGGGGAAAGTAAGCAAGAAAGTATCTACATATAAGACAAACATTACTTTCTTTGCGTGTGGATTGGTGAGCTGAGACTTTAGAATGAAGACATTCGTTTGTCGTGTTATCCCTAAATTTCTCATCAAATTGTACACGCATTTTCATAAAAGAAAATCGATCTTTATTTCTGATAGTGAACTTTGAAATTTTCCAAGATATTTTCACTGTGGACGCAACGGATGGACAATACGTCGCAACCATGCATGGGCTCGTGGGAGGGGTTGTTTGGGGGTTCGACCCGTGAGAATGTAAAATACCCCTCGCAGATTACGTTAGACCCCATATGAACTTTCAACATTTTTTTACGATTTTTTAACTTTTGCCCCATCCAGACCCCTCAAAATTCGGTCGCTGCCCATAAGATTTATAATTGCAACTTGCTATGTATAATAAGAAAAAAGTTTTCTTTTAGGTAAGGACCATGCTGCTTGTTGTACGAATATAACCATAGAATTAAGAGATACATAATTCGGTCAAAGTGATTCAGACTTACCGTAAGCTGAATTCTTTCTACTAAAAAGACTTTTCTAATATTATTTTCTAAATTTCAATCACTTGATTTATTTGTAACTGGGTACAGATATGAAAAATGTCCTAAAGCGATTCAATGCAACACAATAGATGGTTATCGAACATTCACACAGTATATACGTATACTTACATATGTTTTAATTAGGTTATCCATTCATAAGCTCAAGTGTTAACCCTAATTTTCGAAAAATTATGTCCTCATGGTTTCTAGCTTTTTCTGATTGAAAACAAAAGTTAGGTGACTCTTCTATGTTTAGTCATCTTTTCCTGAATTTGGCGAAATCGTAAATGCGAATAAGTCACATTCCTTTCCAAAACTGTGTTTGTTCGTTTAAAATCATTTAAAGCGCCTAAACTATCAATACTCTTTGTCAATCGAGCTTAAAGATGAATTTTGAAAAATGATGAAAAACAGAACCTCTTCTACTATTTTGATATAAAATTTTGCTATTTGCGAAATAGAATAAAAAGCTAACATTGTTTGCTTAGGACCGAATCTAAGATAGTTTGCTTTTATGAATACGGCCAATAAAAAATGCCGTCGCGCTAACGCTTCTTGAAGAAGACGAGCCTAGCTCTTAGTTTACTATGATTCATGAGGGCTTCACTGCAGCTTCTACGGTATTCAAAAATGATACGTTTTAAGATTAAAAATCGAATATAATTAGCGCAAAACTGAAACCCTGAGCTTCAAGAGAAAAATGTTTAAGATTTAATAATTCGAACCATAAAAACTGCGTAAAAAACATCCCAAAATTGCATTCATCCGTTCCACTTTTTCACCACTTATGTTTTATAGCTAGCTATGCTTTAATTTCGATTCCTTCGCGTATTTTTATTTGAACATGCATATGTATAATGTATAAGTATGCTGTTTAAGTTCACGCGCGACGGAAATTTCAAAGGTCTGGCGCTCAACTTATTTTTTGCCAAAATGAAACTGAAATCAGTTTGTGTACTATTTCGTTAAGTGTTCCATATAAAATTCGGCAGCAATTAACATTCCTAGCATTTCTACGATTGCGTACTTCAGATCAAAAATCAGGTGAGTGCATCAAAAATAACTTTAACACGGAAAGTAACAAATATGAAGAATTTTTCAAATATTTCATATTGAAAAATATAGTGCATTAACGAAACGCGCTGCAGGCAAATGCTCAATTCTTCACTCAATTCTCTCAATTCTCAATTCCTCCAATTAGGCACATTATGGTATCAAACTTTTGATTTCACCTTCAGCGCTGTTTGTACTTCAGCATGTCCGAGTTGTTATTTTCGTAATATCTTTCACGGAGAATTAAATAAAGTGAATTTTAAAATGCAGTTCATGCGCAACTTTTTGCAGAACTAGATTTGAATCTAAATTTAGTTTGCCAAGTGGCCGGTAGGTCCACACCCGCGTTATCATGCATGAATAGTCCAGAAGATCGACGGATTTTTTGCATCTTCGGAATGCTGGAAACGACCGAACAGGGTACTTTTTGAAAATACGATTGTTTATCAGATTTGTTTTGATATGCTTGCGTCATTATTCTGTTGGTTTAGTGTCTTTTATAAACTAAGGTATTGATATTCTAGTTTTTACTTTAGCATTGTTTTTTATTTTTGCCTTTTTTATATCTTTTTACCTTTTTACCACTAGGGATAGTTCAATATTTGAGACTATATACCGGCATTTATGGGCCGCAATTAATTTTGTGCAAGTGGTCAGTAGGTATCTCTCAATGGAGTAAGCAATCAAACAGTCAATACAACATAGAGACTAGTTGATAGGAAAATAAATAGTACGGAAAAAACAAACGGAAAAGATTTTTTAGAATAACATAGACACAGAAATGCAGATGTAGCCATAAAAGCTAATTGGAATGCTCGTAATTAGAAATGTTATAAGTTTT
This sequence comes from Mermis nigrescens, assembly GCA_036768485.1. Classification (NCBI taxonomy): domain Eukaryota; kingdom Metazoa; phylum Nematoda; class Enoplea; order Mermithida; family Mermithidae; genus Mermis; species Mermis nigrescens. Next base: position 2,798,375 of record JAVLUZ010000142.1, read on the forward strand.
GCCTTTTGCAACCGGCTTTGTAATGACAAACAGAACGACAAATTTGCCAAATTCGCACATTTTCACATTTTTTCACATCTTCCCCTGATATTCAATTCAAAGCAGGTTTTAAGCTTCAACAGAAAGAAAGATAAATCAGTGAAGTCGTGTGAAGTGTTGTAATATTCTGAATTGAAGCTTTTAAACACTCTCTGTTAGGACTTTATAAGGACAGATAACAGTGCCTTACTTAATAAGCGCAAAAGACAATTTTCCTTTTTCTTCTAAAATCAAATTTCGGCAAAAGGTACTACATTACAGAAAATAGTGACTAATTCAAGCACACGAAATATTTAACACTTTTATTACTTTTGTCCACCAAAGAATCTTTGAACATTTACAATAGCGGTCCAAAAGGTTTAGCGTTAGCTGAAAAAAAGTTATCCCAGAAAAAAAACTTAGCCCACCACAAAAACCATGATTCAAATTCTTTCGATTATCGTAGAAACTTCAAATTTTTGCAAACATCATGTACAAGAAGAGGTCTAAGCTGAGACGGCTTGTGGTCTCAGCAACGGCTTAATAGTTATTCTGGACCGGATTCGCTCCAGATTTCATTTCAAGCTTCCAAAAATTTACTACCTTTTCCATACAAAAGTTGACAAGAAACCAAGGGCGGATTTAGAGGGGTGGGGAAGGAGCGCCCCCTTTGTCAAAAAAATAGTTGGACGTAATAGAGAATAATATGTATTTTTTGATGATTTTAGCCATTTTATATCATGATTTTTAAATTTTTCCGGGCGCCTTGCGCCGAGTAAGTACTAATGATATTTAATGATTTTCTTGACGCTACGTCAGAAGAGTAGCTATGTACAGAACAAGGATTTTTTAGTTCATACAATGATTTTTCGAACATTTTTTTAGGCGCTTCGTGCCGATGTTTGCACTTTGAGTGTTTTTTGTATAGAAATTTTAGAGATTTGTTGATTTCTCTAATTACAAATGATTCTGTCTATCAATAGACGGCAAAAAACAGCTACTTTAAGCTTAATAGACGGACAAAAGCAAGTAGTGATTGCCGGCATTCGGATACCCGGATATAACCGGGTACCCAACGGGTACTCAGGTAATGAAACTATTTCTACCCAGTTTTACTCTGGTACTCGGGTATCCGTCGGGTACCCGGCGTGCAGCGCTACTCGCAATGCCCTTTATTTACAGCAGAGGCGTAGCCAGGATTTTGGCTCGGGGGCATTAACAAAAATTTTTTAAGACTACTTTTGCTTTGAATGCTAGTAACGTTATGTATGGTGAAACTGAGTTTTTCGACCTGTAGTAGTGTAGCCCAGTGTTTTTTTTGTACAAGATCCGTTTGTACATGTACAAAGATGGTCCCCAAATGTCTTTGTACATTCTGAAGACACAAATTTTTGAGTACTATAATATGGCACGGTAGCGATTTTTGTGTGGTAAAAACAGTTGTTCGACTTTTGTTCGTGTATTTTAGCTAATCTCTGGGTCTCTAAGGGCAAACATCACTAATAATCGTCTTAGAACGGCGCAAAGCGCCAAAAATTGCACATTTTTCCTTTTGAAATGCAATTTCTGCCAGTATAAAGATATATAGAACACACAATTACTCATTTCGGCGCGAAGCGCCGGAAATGTTTACGAATTTTAGACCTTTTTTGTAATTTTTGTCTTCCCAAAAATCTTTGTGTTACCTGTACAAAGACGGTCCCGAAAAGTCTTTGTATATCGGGAAAAATCTTTGCCAAATATAAAAAACACTGATGTCAGCCTAAGCTAATTTATGGGTTTCTGCCGATCAAAAATACAAAAGTGTAAAGCGGCTCTATGTGCCGAAAATTTTTGGAATTTCTACCGTTTTCATGTAGAATTTACGGCCTTTCTACTGTCAAACATTTCGGAAATTATAAATGGCGCAAAGTGCCAAGAAATTTGAGACATTTTTTACCGCATAACATTTTGTAGCTCTGTGAAAACTAATAGTCTGACAGAGCAGAAAATTATCAAATTTGTACAAAACAATTTTGACAGTTCAAGCTTCTAACAAAGAAAACTGCGAATTACTAACTTTGTCTGAAGATATTTTCAGTGATTCAGGCTTTTAAACGCAATGCTGGAGCTTTTTACAAAAGAAAGAACAGTAACTGGCGGCGTTATGCGCTGGAAAATTTTTGACGTTTTTGCACTTTAAACTTAATTTATATCGCTTAAATCATACAGAAAAGACAAATTAATGCCGGCGCGAAACGGCGAAAATTTTTAGAAATTCCCAACTCTTTTACCTGGCTTGTTCTCCCTGAAATCTCGTTGCACATGTACAACGAGATTTTACGGTTGCGGGGTCTGAGATGGCGCGCTCAAGCGTTCCCAGCGGGGTCCGGGGCAGATTCCCGGAAAATTTTGTAAAAAAAGCATTTTAATGTTAAATAATAACGTTAAAATTTTCGCAAAATCGGCCAAATCTCGGTTCTGAATCAAGCAAGCCCAAAAACACTTAAAATTGATCAACTTCTACATTGCACAAAACTTCTGAGCTAAAATGCGTTTTTTTGACCTCCGTTAATTACATAGCGCAGCAACGGGTCGCTGCCAATAAAATATAGAAAAATGTATCAATGAAAATTTTGTTCTTACCGTTTTCAGGCCCATTTGTGGCCTTCTTATTTACAAGATGCAGTTCAGAAGACAGGAAATGCGCAAAAACATAAAAAAATTTGGCCATTCCTTCTCATTTAAAATTGGATTATGTGTCCTTGTAAAGAAAGACAAACAAAGCAAAGAATAGACAAACTGGTACACAATCATTTTCGCACTTTTACTATTAGGCTCAAGAAGCATGCGCAGTTTCAATCAACGAACAAATAGTGCATTAAATTGCTAAAGTGATGTGAAGTGCTGGATTATCTTAGCTGATTTAAGCTTTTTAATTCATTATATCTATATAACAATAAATGATAATGACTCGGCGCGAAGCGCTGGAAAATTTTGACGTTTTTGCCTTTTTGAACTAAGTTTTCTGGACACACATTATTGCAACAGACAAATCAACAATATTTCTGGAAAAATTTTGAGGGGGACATGCGCCCCCAATGCTCCCACCGGCTACGCCTATGATTTACAGTCTGTTTCACACAAGTTTAGTCATAAGCTTAAAATCCATCTCCGACAATAAGCTTGACAGATTGCGATTATAGCATTGATCTGATACATAATTATCGCAACTCTTGGCTTATTGTCGAGGAAAATTCTTAAAATTTATGCACGAAGTTGTGTGAAACAGGCTATAGTTGAATTAAAATTGAAACGTGGATTTTAATTATACTCTTATCGCTTTTGTTAATTTTCTACTCTCGCAATGGATTATCTATTTTCTAATGAGCGGATCTTATTATCACAAAGTCTGCATTTTTACTTGGGTTTAATTTTAGCGTTATTGGTTCCTAGAATGACATTAGGAACTTTGGACGCGAAAAAGACAAGTCAAAGGAAATGGCGCTGTGATAGCAATTTCAAATATGTACATACATAATGTATGTAGGTTATCTAAGAAAACTAAAATATGGGGGAACGCGCCTAATATGTTGCTGAAACCTTCAAGTAATTATTAATCAATTTTGAATAAAATAATATCAACAATCTGCCCAAATCCACTTATCTTTGACATTAAATTTGTGATTCAAACATGAAATCGTCTAAATTTTACTTCTCATTATCGCCAAATGTAATTTGTTTCCCCTTTCAATGCTGATATAATAACTAGTACATGATAAGTATGATCACGTTTCAAGAAGAATATATTGCGTCAAGTCGAATCTGATAACTTTTTTTGATTCTATTACAGTGGTATCGGCCATACTTGCAGTACGAGAAGGAACTTTTAAGACAAGGTCGTCAATATAAAGAAATCAGTACAAGTGTTCAACGTTTCCTTCACTCAGTTGCAAAATGATTTTATTTTAGGAAGTTCGATATTCTTCACTCCGTGCTTGTATAAACTGTAGAGATAATTCATTTCATACTACGACTAACATAACACAACATCTCAATAGTTGATTACCAAATCAAAAGAGTTGCATTCAGAGATACTCAGCATGGCCGATCAGGGGGCGTCAGCCGGTCTGGGGGTCAAGGATTGAGCTTAAATAACCGTAGAAACTGGTGCAAGCGCTAAAAAGTGTTAAAACTACGTTATTGTACAGTTTCTGGTCATTTATAAGCACTTTTCAAGAAAATTTTTATTTTTAATCCATTTTTGCCTTCATTGTGTCTCATTTCCCCGAGAAAATTTCCCATTTTTCAATTCTGAGAAGCAATACGTCCCTCTAAAACCCTCACGTGCATGTCTGGTTGCACTACCTTATTGGTCACAGAGGAGAAATATGAATGAAGTAAGAATACGTTCGATAATAATAATATTAATAATACTACAACATTCACTGAAATCTGTTGCTATCATTCTTCTTTTTTTCGAGATGCTGACGTAATGAATAAAGATCAAATGCGTATTACGGCTTAGATAATTCATTGTCTTCTCCATTTCGGCTTATTTATTGCATCAATATGCGACCAATAGTAATGTGTGGTTTTATTTGCTGTACGGCAATCCACATCATTATTTGTTCCCGGACCTGGAATCTCAGGCAAATTAGCCGAACTCAGCCGCGACGCTTGGCCGCTGACGAATACAGTTTTCCCTCTACAGATTTTGACCGATTTGGCGAGTCTCCAAATCACGCAGATTTCGGAAATATACAAACTAAAATAGCTCGTAAAGGGATCGATTATTTGGCCAGGGCAGCAGACTTGATTATTCAAAGCTTAATGCACAACGTCAGGATTCCCGAACGTATTAGCATCGGTTCTTTAACACTTGCTTATGTCACCGTCTCCGACTATCAAGCGATTGACCGGTATATCATGATGTTTACTTTGACCAAATGTTTAATTTAAGATGTAAAAACTTAGCACCATACGTGGGCAGCAGCCGAAGTCGAGAGGGATCTGAGTGATGTAAAATTGGCAAAAATCCCCATAAAACATGCCAAAAATTTAGTTCTGGGGGTCTACCGGATTATCGGGAGGGTCTAACTCACACATGGGCGCAGGGGTCTGGGGTATAAGAAAACCCCGCAGATTACTGTGGAACTTCAGAATTTTATTTTTAGTAACAATTCTGGCAATTTTTGGCGATTTCACTCAACCAGACCCCCTAGAATTTTCTAGCTGCCCATGTATATGTCTAACTCCTTCCCCTAAACCCCCTCCCCCAAGCTCATGTGTATTTAGCACTCATATTAATGTTATTAATATGAAGAAAGACTCAATTTGCATTTTTCTGAGACAAATTATCTTCCAAACCCTTTAGCCTCAAATATGATACATTTTCAGAAAACCTTGGTCATGTTCTTAAATTGTACGGCGGGACCGAAAAATTGATGTTTTTTCCGCTATCAACCAACGACATTCAATTGAAACCGTCTGGAAATTAGAATTTGTGACCAAAAGTCCATTATGCTAATTTAACGCTTATAAAATGCATTTAACCTAACTCCTAACATAATTTTTCACGAGTAATCCAGTAAAAAGATTTTCTCACGCATTCATCTAAACTTTTTCAGTACCTACCTATTCAAGCTTCTCAATCAATGTGTGGTTTTAATGCTTTAAGCAAGCTCTGTAATAGTGTTCACGCAATGCTTTCGACTTCAAACGAAATTCATATGTTATTATAAAGCAGCACTAGAAATTGTGTTATATGGAATGCTGTGTTTGAGCTGCATTGCAGATACTTAGTAGATTTTGCTTTCATGCCTATAGCCTGTTTCGTATAACTTTGGGCATAAATTCAAAGAATTTTTATCGACAGTAAGGTGACATGTACCATGATTATACATTAAATAATGCTATAATCGCAAGGTGTTAGCTTATTGTTGGAGATAATTCTATAAGCATTTGAATGCTTAACCCAAATAAGTGCTTACGGTTTTAATTGTTTCAGGGCAGCAATAATTTTGTTGCCTTGCGCTTCAACATTGACACTATAATCTGTTTCACACAAGTTTGGGAATAAATTTTGAGAATTTTTTTCGAAAGTAAGCCGACGGATTACGATAAATCATAGGTAGCGCAACGCGCTACCTATGATTTATTGTAATCCGTGGGAATAAATTTTAAGAATATACTTGGCCTACTTTTTTCTTATATGTTCATCACAGCGAGGTGCGAATTTTATGTCCACCCCTTCAGCAACACTGGGACACTTCTGTATTGTGCGGTTTTTCAAAAAGATAGATAATAAAAAAATTCGATGTGGGTTTTTAAAAATTTTTTTCACTTCTACCCGTTGTGTACAGAGCATGCAAACTTTTACTGTAACGTTATAACATTTATTTTTCAAAATTTTGGTCGGTCACACGACTTTTCTAGCTCAGTTTTGAATTCTGTTTGGTCTGATTTTTTTAAAATGTAGACAATTAAATGAGCTCAAAACGCGTTTTTTATTTTTTTAAAAGTGACTTATTTACAGAGTGGCAATGTAAAGAGTGTAAAGAATCTGGGGCTTGAAAAAACACTTTTGATCTATTTTTTGTCTGCCAACAACTCCGGTTATGAGTCCCAAGAAATCTGTTTTTGCAGAAAGCTACTTCAACTCGATAGCTACTTTCGACTTACCAGCAAACTTTTTGACAGTCAATACGGAGTTAGATCTAGGAATTTAAACTTCACACTTTAGTGGATGTGTGTAAAAAACAAATTTTGTCTCAGATTTCTCTATCAACTTCTCCAGTTATAAGTCGGGATAAATTGAATAAAACAAAATAAAAATAATTCCAAGGGCTACACATAGCAAATTGCGTTCGAAAAAAGTCAATATTGAGTTATTTATGGAGGTGGAAAGCTCGAAATCAAGGGTGTAATGGGGTGAAAAACACGTATTTTCCCTCTTTTGATTGGTCACTATCTCAAATATTTTGCGGAACAGAAGTCTTCCACGCACAAACTTACTACAATTCAAAGGCTACAAACTAGCCCAAACCGGATTTTTTTACACTCAATGGGTAGTTAGGTTCAGATTTTTAAAGTTTACAATGCGGTGGATAATGGAAAAATGCATTTTTGTCCTTTATTGTACGCCAATTTCACCGTTTAGAAGTCGGAATGAGTCGAATAGAATAAAAATAAAGTACTTACAAAGGGGTATACGTCATAGCGAATTGTCTTTATTTAAATCAATGTTGAGCTTTTTCGGGAAATGTAAAGTAAAAAATCGGGTATGTTAAAAGTGTTTCTGTCATGTCTTTTCCTGACAACGTTTCCGCTTATAAGTCTGAACAGATAAAAAGTTTAAAAAATGTACCAAGGGTCAAACGTGATGCGTCAGTTAGGCGGGTTTGTTTACACTCAACAGTGGTATACAGTGGTTTACATTTAATATTTATTTCTCGGCAGATCATTGTAGAGAGTCCATTTTTTCATAAATATTGATCGAAATATCAGAGTAATATCAGAATTACGAATCCAACTAAAATCTTCTTTACACTCAGGAGTTGTGTAAACTTTACACTGAAAGATTAACTTAAGTTCTAGAGCTTTGCGGAAGCTTAATTATTTCAAAATATGCTATGTAACGTCAGAATTACGAATCTGACTGTTAGTTTTCTCTACACCCACTAGTTGTATAATGTTTACACTATTCATTTATTTTTGATGCTAAGTTTACACTACAAATTTATTGTACTTCCAGAGCATTGCAAACATACGTGGGCAGCAAGAGAATTCTGGGGGTGCAAGATTTTTTTGAAGGTCAAAAAATGGCCTTAAAAATGGTGGTATGGCGATAAAAACACCATTTTTCGGCGTTTCTCATCAAGCACTATCCATTGGCATCAAAAAATTGCGAAAAAACGAAAAAAAATTTCAAAAATTGAATTCTGGGGGGGTATTTCGATTTCTGGGGGAGGGGGGTATTTTGGTTTCTGGGGGTGCATACCCCCAACCCCCTCCACGCCCAGGTGTGATTGCAAAGCGTGAATTTCTTCAAAATATGTCCCAAAAGGTCAGGATGACGAATGTGACTGTATTTTTCTTTACACCTAATAGTTGTGTAAAGTTAACACTAAAAATTGACTTAAGTTTCGGAGCATTGCAAAAGCTTATTTTTTAAATGTTCCATGTAACGTCAGGATTAAAAATATGAATGCAAGTGTTCTTTACACCCAGTAGTTGGGTAAAATTTATGCTGAAAAGATTTAATCGTTCTAAATAATTAAGGTTGTCTTGTTTCAAACAATAATGCAGTTGTTCAAACTAATATTGTTTTCCGCGTCCATGAACTGCTGTCATTGTAGTGGTATGTTACCGTATGTGTTTACTGAGCTACTTAATCAAGTCATGTTAATTAAAAGTAGGGTATTAGCAAAGAAAAATGATCCAATGGAACAAAAAGGACGAATGTAGTTGAAATTACGCATCATTAAGGCCATAAAAATAGGGGACTAGGAAAAAAGTTACATATGTATGCGTGTGAAAGTTGTAAGAATCCACTAAAACTACGACTTCCGCTGAAGAACGCAAAAAATCGAAGTATATTCTGCGGCTTCTAAAAAAAGCGCGCCTGCAAAAAAATGTTGTTCACTGCCTCAGAAAAAGAGATAATAAGGAAGCTTTGATATTTTTTAATAGCCGATTTACTTTCTTATCAATATCAAGTTTTTCTTTCAATTTCTAATCGAGATTTAGTTAATCGTCAATGGCTCCATAAATGAATTATGACAAGCAGACAATCATGTTAATAGCTGTTCCATAGCAATGCATGCCATGCTAGCGTAAGCAGGCACATTATGTCGTTTTTTTGATGAGTGATTGCTTCTCATTTAGGAATAAGCTGTTCATGTTATTTATGTTTACGTCGGAGGTGCAATTCCCGTCTGCAGGCCGCGGAATAAAGTTCAATTTTTTACGTTTTTCAGCGTAAAGTCGTATTTTTAGTGGATCCTTACAACTTCCACAGGCAGCAATCTGTCAGCTTATTGCTGGACTTAGTTTTAAAATTTATGCTCAATCTTGTGTGTAACACACTATAGGTTTAAACTTGACTTGAACCTGATTTATTGGAATCAGCTTAAGCCAGGCCTCCTATCACGTCTCCTCAAAGATTGAGGTCATTTTAAGTTTGGCGGCTTAACAAATTGAAACCAGACCTGTGAATTTCGAGTAGAACATTCTTGCTGTCAAAAGCTGACAAATTGATCTTTTCTTCACAGCTGGCACAGTAGAAACAATGCTTTTTGGAATTCCCGTCAATGATCTGATTGCAAGTTATTTATCTCTGTTGTGTCTTGCTCTACTTCTGGGGTCGGTTTCGATATAGCGACTTAAGTCGAGTAGAACTTAAGTCTGAACTTAGCGGTTTCAATAAGAAAACTTAAGTCCGAACTTAAGAATAAGCCGGTTTCAATAAAGTCAAGTCCAAACTTAAAAAAACTACAAGTCCAAACTTAAAAAAACTAAGTTACGACTTAAGTTGCAAATATTTAAGACAGCACGGAGCTGTCTTAAATGACTTATTTGGTACGAGTAGTATTTTTTAGCTATCACATTGGTTGTAATACATATTGTTTTATTGTTTTCGTTCAAGTGGCTTATCATTGCAACGAATATTGAATAAGAGTTGTCGGAAATATATGATTATGTTTAAGAATAAAGCCAGTTAATAAGATGTTTTTGGCATAAAAGCTAAATTTAGCATATGCTTTATTTTCATTTCCGGTATAATTATAAATATCTTCATTCTACACGATTTAGAAACTAATGTAAACAAAAATGAAAAAATAAACAACAAAGTTCGGATTACCTAGGCAGAATAATCAAAAAACGTGAAACTACTGCCTACGGTGATCTCGTGACTTAAAAAACCATCGGTTATCTAAATTAGAGTGAGAAATACTACTCCAAAACTTGGCAACTCTCATAAAGTTCGGTTGTCTCTAATGTAATGAAATGTTTTAATGACAGGCGCGGACAGCGTTTCATCATGGATTGTGAATTCAAAATTCTGATGGAATATCGTTTGAAGAAAATTCAATCATTTCGAAGCAAACGTGAAGCCAATACTTAAATTCAACTAGCTGTCCGGGTATGTCATCGGGAATCTGGTATACCCCAGAAATCGATTGACCCCCAGAATTGAATTTTTGGCATGTTTTTTTTGTGATTTTTGCAAGTTTAACACCATTTAGACCCCAGAATTTGGCTGTAGTCCATGTACGACTACAACTAAATCTTAATATTTCCAAGTTGTAATAATTCTTAAATCGTTGTAAGATCGCTTTTCTCCATAATTTGTTTTGGCATACGACAGCATGAAAAAGTCGTGATGACCAACATGATATATGAGGGGGATTCAAACCACCTTAGTTTTTCAACTCAACCCAGAATTCATTATTGTGCAAAAATTCATAGAAAAGGCGCTATTCTAAGCGTTTTTAGCTATTATTTTGCTCAAAATGTGCCAACTTTTTCGGCGCTTCGCGCACATTATTCGATTATAGGAGTATTTTGCGTGATTTATATAAATTCTTCGATATTTTTTCGAAATTGTATTTGAATTGTTTTTTATGTGTTTTCACGTTTTGCTCGTAGAAAGAAAGAGCGTCATCACAAACGCTGAAAAGTGTTTTTAACCTGTATTCATCAGTCTTTGAGCTCAAAAAATTATAGAAAAACTTTTTGGCTCCAATCCCTGCTCCTCCAGAATTTCCGTGTTATGCATGTCTGGTAATAACCAATTTTTTAGTAATCAAAAAACCTGTGATATTTACAATTAAATTATTAACCCAACGCTTTATAATCTGTGTTTTCTGCATGTTTGACTGCTCACATAGCGTACGTGCGCCATGGTCTTAAGTTTGAACTCTATTTAAAACCGGACTTAGGTTTAAGATGGAACTTGTCTTATTGAAACCGGCCCCTGATCTGTGATGAAAACAGCCGTTAAGCTAGGTTTTTCAATTTAGATCATGGATCAAGTTGGAGTATGCTAGCGGATTTACTTGGCGGAAAGAAAACGTGACAGTCGACTTAGAAGGTCATCTGATTGGCCGTATAGGGCACCATCGTTTGCAAAATGGATCCATACATGCAACACTGAGCGGCGTCAAAATCTCCGTATCCTTAGAGTCCTTTGAGCGTAGCGGTCGTTTTTATATTGTTTTTCAATCTTGTTCATTCAATCCCAAACATACTTCATTACAATATCTATCGGTTAAGCCTCAACACCTGTCTTCGCTATTAGGTGAGCGCCGAGATTTACGAGCTTAATTTAAAAAATATTTGATATCATAGGTAGCGCGATAGCGCTACCTATAATATACTTGGCCATCCTTTTTTCTTATGTTTTTCACAGCGAGTGCGAAATTTCTGTCCCCCCTCACAGCTATAACGGCACACATCTGAGAGGTGCGGTTTTTTTAAAAGGTAGATAATAAAAAAATTTAGTGCCCCCATTTTTTTTATTGTTTACACTCAATACCGAGCGCGTCGTGAGTGTGTAAAGTTTACACCAAAAATTCAAATAATTTGCGGAGGGCCAATTTTTTTTAAAAATGTTTTCCCTAATTAGTAGGTTACGAATCTGGTCTTAAAATTTCTTTACACTCATTGGTTGTTGCACAGGAGTGTAAATTAGACGGTTTTTTTTACAGTTTTCATGTGGCCAAGCATATCTAACTCAGTTTTACATTCTATGCAGTCTGATTGGTTTCAAAATGTAGACGGTTAAAAAATCTAGGGGGACTTTTTTAATTTTTTTTAAAGTAATATTCTCGAATTTAGAGGCGGTTTATTGTAAAGAGTCTGGGACAAAAAAATTTTTCCCTGCCATATTCTCCACTTGGTAGACAAAACGTGGTAACTACCCTTAAAATGTGCCTCGTCTTAAGCGCTACACGTCAAAATTTATTTTGTTTCTTTACAATCAATATTGCGTTATTAGTGCAAGTGTAAACTTTACACTGAAAAAATTTTTCCGCCTATAGCGTCGTGGATGATGAATTTTTTTAAAAATGTTTTCCCTAATTAGTAGGTTACGAATCTGGTCTTAAAATTTCTTTACACTCATTGGTTGTTGCACAGGAGTGTAAATTAGACGGTTTTTTACTGTTTTCATGTGCAAGAGCATATCTAACTCAGTTTTACATTCTATGCAGTCTGATTGATTTCTAAAGGTAGACGGTTATAAAATCTAGGAGAAACTTTTTTTATTTTTTCTTAAAAAGTAATATTTTCGAATTTAGAGGCGGTTTATTGTAAAGAGTCTGAGACAAAAAAATTTTTTCCCTGCAATATTCTCCACTTAGTAGAAAGAACGTGGTAACTACCTTTAAAATCTGCCTCGTCTTAAGCGCTACACGTCAAAATTTATTTTGTTTCTTTACAATCAATATTGCGTTATTAGTGCAGGTGTAAACTTTACACTGAAAAAATTTTTTCCGCCCAGAGCGTCGTGGATGATGAATTTTTTTAAATGTTCTCTGTGAGGTCAGAATAACGAATCTGACCTTCAAACGTTTCTACAATCAATACACAGTACCAGGGGTTTAAACTTTACATTCTAGTGGATGAGTAAAAAAACAGATTTTGTCCAAGATTTCTCTGCCAACTTTTTTCGGTTATAAGTTAAGATAATTTAAATAGATAAAAATAAAGTAACTTTTAAGGGCTACACGTCGAAGCAAACCGCGTTCAAAAAACGTAATATTGAGTTGTTAATGGGGGTGTAAAGTTCGAAATCTGAGGTGTAAAATGGGCGAAAAAAACAGGTTTTTTCGTATTTAATTGGTAAATCATATCAAATATTTTGCGGAACATAAGTTTGGCGCATACAAACGTACTACAATCAAAGGGCTACAAACTGGCCCAAACCGAATTTATTTACACTCAATGGGGCGTTCGGTTCAGATTTTTAAAGTTTACAATGTGGTGGACAGTGAAAAATACGTGTTTGTCCATATTTTTGTTCGCCACCCCTTAAAAAGTACTTTATTTTTATCCTATTCGACCTCTCCCGACTTCTTCACTTCATATTTTTGTTCGCCACCCCTTAGAAAGTACTTTATTTTTATCCTATTCGACCTCTCCCGACTTCTGAACAGAGAAAGTGGAGTGTAAATAAATTCGGTTTGGGCCAGTTTGTAGCCCTTTGATTGTAGTACGTTTGTATGTGCCAAACTTATGTTTGTAAACTTTACACTGAAAAAATTTTTTGGGAAAAAATTCGGTTTGGGTTTTTTTTGAAACAGATGAAAAAAAACCGATTGATTGCCCCAGATGTACATTCTTGTGCTCAATTTCCATACGCACGTACACGACCGTTAAGCGCAACGCTTAAGCGAGTCGCCCGGGACCACCTTCCCCTAAAAATTATCATATTTTTCATTCCTTTCCCACACATATTTTCAATCAAAATCCGGGATAGGAAAATGGGCACTCGGGCTTAATGCGACTTGAGTAGGAATTGGTATGTGTGTTATCATATCTTACATGTGTTAAAAGATCCTATGTGTGTGTCTCATATTTGTGCTTGTCTCGTTTGTACATACCTTTACCGTAAGCTTTTGCCCATAGGCGTATTGTCGTATTCATAGATCCTTTTCATATCTCTTGGTTCGTGTTGTTACGCCTCTTTTTCCGCGTCAGTTAAAACTGCGTGCGAGCGCAGTTTTGACGGCACTTTAAGATTTTACATTTTACAATTAGTTTTTGAGCCTGAGAGCCTCTCCGCCAGCTTCCGCGCTGAGCGTATCTTTTTTTCTTTTCGTCGCCGTACGTGAGCAGACTCCGTACGTGCCCTTTATCTGCTTGGCTGCAGAACTCGTCTGTTAGTTTTCCTGCGTAGTGTGCACGCTTCTTTTCGCCATACGCTTTGTTTTTAATCATTCGTGTTTGTGTCAATTGGCATCAGTTGTTGTATGCCTTTGGCAGGGCTTTGTGCCCTTGTTTAATTACATTGTTTGATTTTACCCGATTAGCGTAACACGACGGTCAGCAGCATGTATCCTCCATGCTGTCGCTTTTTAATTGCTTCATAATTTTTCTGTCCAAAAAATATTGTAAAAATTAATTATTCAATTAACGATGCTGGGCTCGGTTGAATTTCCGTGCTGTTGAATTCTGTCCTTGTGCTACACTATACTTAGGAACCCTTAATATTTTCAAGCACCGGAATTCGGTCCAAAACAAGTTAAATAATAATCTTTTTGAGCCCTCAATTAGGTTTCCGGGGAACTTACTTTAATTAGGTACTTAATCTCAAAGGGGTTAAATAAGTAAGTTTCACTAGGTGCGTGCGTAGAGGGACGGGCTACCTTGAATAGGCCGGGCCGCTTACCTCCGAATCGCCGGCTGGTGATCGACCTCCTAAAAAGGGCGAGAACCCCCGTGTGAGCGCATAAGCTTGAGATTCGGGTTAAGTAAGCGAAGTGAACGTAGCTTGAGTCTACGTTAACACATCTGATATTTATTTGTCCTTGGGCCATTGTGGAGACTTAATTTTTTCATTAATGTTGATCGTAATATCAGAATTACGAATCCGACTGAAATTTTCTTTAAACTCTGTGGTTGTGTAAAGTTTACACTGCCTATTAACTCAACTCTTGTTCTAGAGCCTTGCGGAAGCTTAATTTTTTTCAAAATGTTCTACGTAAAATCAGAATTGAGAATCTGACTATTAGTTTTCTCTACACCTAGTAGTTGTGTGAAGTTTGCACTAATCATTTGTTGTTAAAATGTAGTTTATACTACAAATTTATTTTACTTCCAAATCTGAGCGTTAATGTTCCTTACACTTGATATTTGCGTAAACTTAATGCTGAAAAACTTTGATCTTTTAAAATAATGTAAGGTTGTCTTGTTTGAAAAGGATAATGCTGATGTTAAGAACATTATTGTTTTCCGTGTTCTTGGACTGCTGTCATTATAATGGCATGTTACTGTATGTGTTTACTGACCTGACTGATGTACTCGAATCATACTAATTAAAAGTGGGGTACTAGCAAAGAAAAATGCTCCGATGGAACAAAAAAGATGAATATACTTGGAATTGTGGATTATTAAGGATGTAAAAGGAGGGGACTAGGAAAAATCTACCTAAAGTCGCAAAATCTGCTAAAAATCAGACTTTCTCTAAGCAACGCAAAAAATCGATGTATATTCTGCGGCCAACAGATTAAAACAAATATTTAACCATAAAAATGATTGAAAAAGCAGCACGTTAGCTATGCAGTAGCTGGGCGTGGGTAAAAGGTGGCGCTGGCGCTGGCGCTGGCCCTGGCGCACATGGGTAAAAGGTGGCGCTGGCAATGGCGCTGGCGCTGGCCTTGGCCATGGCCAAGTGGGTAAAAGGTGGCGCTGGCGCTGGCCCTCGCCAACTGGGTAAAAGGTGGCGCTGGCGCTGGCCCTCGTCAACTGGGTAAAAGGTGGCGCTGGCCCTGGCCCTCGCCAACTGGGTAAAAGGTGGCGCTGGCGCTGGCGCTGGCCCTCGCCAACTGGGTAAAAGGTGGCGCTGGCGCTGGCCCTGGCCCTCGCCAAGTGGGTAAAAGGTGGCGCTGGCGCTGGCCCTGGCCCTCGCCAACTGGGTAAAGGTGGCGCTGGCGCTGGCCCTGACCCTCGCCAACTGGGTAAAAGGTGGCGCTGGTCCTCGCCAACTGGGTAAAAGGTGGCGCTGGCGCTGGCGCTGGCCCTCGCCAACTGGGTAAAAGGTGGCGCTGGCGCTGGCCCTCGCCCCTCCAGTGTTATAACGTACATAACGTTGAAGGATAGGAAGCCGGTTCCACCCATAGTCGGCCCTAATGTTATAACATATACAGTGTTGTAGTATAGGAGGTTGGCCCAAGAGTCTGGCCCCAAAGTTATAACATACAGTGCATAAGGATCTGCAATGGTTAAGGATAGAACATAGTATGAGGAGTGGAAGCGTGAAAGTTGGTACAGTGTCAGTTTAGGTCTAAGATTAAACTACGATTAAAGCTAAAGTAAGTGTAAAGTTGACCTGAGTGTAAAGTGCTATTGTATTCATAGTTAAACTATAGCTAATCAGCGGCGACTTTTTGGAGGAGGGGGAGTTCCACCCACCCCTAACACAAGCCCTACAATACTTATAAGCAGTAGTCCACTCTTGCTACCACTGCCAATCAGTCTTAAATGACAGGGCTATCCCAGGAAAAAATTCCCGGGGGGGAGAGAAACTCTTCAGGGGATAATTCAAAGGTCTATATCTCAAGAGCAAACAGTCGGATTGAACTCAAATTTTCAGGGTTTGATGAACATATGCCAGGCATGTCATGCATACAATATGTACGACGAATCTACAGTATTCCGTTTTTAGTTTACACTTTCTCATACAGCACTGTAACTCAAGAAATAATAGTCGGATTTTGCTCAAATTTTCAGGATATGATGTAGTTATATGGGCAAAGCATGCTATGTACAGAATTTTAGCGCGAAGCCTACAGTACACCAATTTACTTTACACTCTCTTATATAGCACTATATTTCAAGAACTAGTAGGCGGATTTAGCACAAATTTTCAGAGTAGGGTGAGAATATGTTGCATTTTTCATCTTATTGATGTAAGCATGTAATCTACAGTATGCTAGTTTTGGTTTACACTATCTCATAAAGCACTTTAACTGAAGAACCAATGGTCGAGTTAGGCTCAAATTTTCAGGGTAGAGTGGGTATGCCTTAGGCATGCTATGTACAAAATTTTAGCGCAACCTACAGTATGCCAATTCTAGTTTACACTGTTTTAAATGTAGCTAAGCTTAAGAATCAATGATCAGATTGGGCACAAATTTTTAGGTTAGGGTGAATATACATTCAGCATGCTATGTACAGAATTTTAGCACGCAGCCTACAGTTTACCAATTTACTTTACACTTTCTCATATTGCACTATATTTCAAGAACTAGAGGGCGAATTTGGCTTAGATTTTCAGAGCAGAGGGTGTATATGTTGCATGTGTTATTTTATTGGTGTAAACATGTAATCTACAGTATGCTAGTGTTAGTTTACACTTTCTCATATAGCACTATATTTCAAGAACTAGAGGGTGGACTTTATTTTCAGAGTAGGGTGGGTACATATTGCACATGTTATCCCATTGACATGAACATGATATTTACAGTATGCTAGTTTTTGTATACATTTTCGCATATAGCACTATAAGTCAAGAACTAGAGGTCGGATTAGGCTTAAACTTTCAGTGTAGGATAAACATATGCCAGGCAAGGTATGTATACAATGTGTACGACCAACCTACAGTACGCCAATTTAACTTTACACTTTCTCATATAGCACTGTAACATAAGAACCAATTTTCGAATTTTGTTCAAATTTTCAGGATATGATGTAGTTATATAGGCAAGGCATTCTATGTACAGAGTTTTAGTGCCTAGCATATAGTGTGCCGATTTTAGTTTACACTCTTTCAGGTATAGCTATAACTCAAGAACCAATGATCAGATTGGGCTCAAATTTCCAGGTAGGATGTACAAATCTTAGCTGTGCTATGTACAAAATTTTAGAGAAAGTACCTACAGTATTTTGATTTTAGTTTATTCTGCTTGATTTTTCAGCAGTTTAAGGATTAATTTTTGCCAAATATTGGTCTCCCAAGAAAAATTGTCTGCACGCACTTAGTTAAGAAGCAGGGGTCCAGAGTCAGTGCCATGGGAACTCTACCGCCACCAGGGTCACTACCGCTACTTTAGACAGGCACTTGGCTCACTCTATAGCCAAAGTATATGCTCATCGATTGATTGTTCATGAAAGTATGCATAATATTCTTTTGCTTGCTCGCTAAAATATGTAACAGATAAGCTGGAGTGGGGCAAATCACAAAGAGTGAAACATTTAAAACCGCTGCTATTGCAAATAATGGACTGATTGAGCTGAAATCTTGGATTTAATTCGAATTAAACATGTGCTGAAAAAGATGCACCTAAAATGCTGTAAGTTTGTTAACTAATTTAGCTGAAAATTTGTCAAGAAAGTCTAGTGTTTTTACTGTTTTTGACTATTGTTACATCAAAATACACTTTTTTGGCTCATGAGATGCAAATGACCTCAGTATATCATAAACATTAATAATTATCTTATAGATTAATGGTGTGATGGAGTGAAATTTTAGCAGTTCCACTCATATAAGCTCAATGCGCTCTCTAATGTACATAAGTGCTATGTCTATATTGATCATCATCAATGTGAAATTTGAGGTTGATCCCCTTTGCAAGACAGAGGTTTATATGGTAAAACAACCTTGGACAGAGTGCATTCAGCCTAAATGTGTGGAGATGCTAAAATTTAGCTCAATCGCACCACTAATCTCTAAGATAATTATAAATGTTTATGATATACTAAGGGCATTTGTATCTCGTAGTTAGCATGCTAAGCCCACATTGTATGTTCATGCATAACCTACCATTGAGGTATTTGAGCAAACAAACAGTGTATTTTGACATAAAAATTGTCAAAAACAGTGAAAATACTAGATTTTCTTGACTATGACCCATAATCAACGAATTTTCAGCTGAATTAGTTCACAAACTTACAGGATTTTAGGTGCGTCTTTTACAGCACATGTTTGATTCGAATTAAATCCAAGATTTTAGCTCAGTCGGTTCATTATTTGCAATAGCAGCGGTTTTAAATGTTTCACTCTTTGTGATTTGCCCCACTCCAGCTTATCTGTTACATATTTTAGCGAGCAAGCAAAAGAATATTATGCATACTTTCATGAACAATCAATCGATGAGCATATACTTTGCTATATAGTGAGCCAAGTGCCTATCTAAAGTAGCGGTAGTGACCCTGGTGGCGGTAGTGTTCCCATGGCACTGACTCTGGACCCCTGCTTTTTAACTAAGTGCGTGCAGACAATTTTTCTTGGGAGACCAATATTTGGCTAAAATTAATCCTTAAACTGCTGAAAAATCAAGCAGAATAAACTAAAATCAAAATACTGTAGGTACTTTCTCTGAAATTTTGTACATAGTATAGCTAATATTAATACATCCTACCTTGAAAATTTGAGCCCAATTTGATCATTGGTTCTTGAGTTATAGCTATACCTGAAAGAGTGTAAACTAAACTCGGCATACTATATGCTACGCACTAAAACTGTACATAGAATGCCTTGCCTATATAACTACATCATATCCTGAAAATTTGAAAAAAATCCGACCATTGGTTCTTATGTTACAGTGCTATATGAGAAAGTGTAAAGTTAAATCGGCGTACTGTAGGTTGGTCGTACACATTGTATACATACCATGCCTGGCATATGTTCATCCTACACTGAAAGTTTAAGCCCAATCCGACCTCTAGTTCTTGACTTATAGTGCTATATGCGAAAGTGTAACCAAAAACTAGCATACTGTAAATTTCATGTTCATGTCAACGGGATAACACGTGCAATATGTACCCACCCTACTCCGAAAATATAGGCTAAGTCCGCCCTCTAGTTCTTGAAATATAGTGCTATATGATAAAGTGTAAACTTACACTAGCATACTGTAGATTACATGTTTACATCAATAAAATAATACATGCAACATATACTCCCTCTGCTCTGAAAATCTAAGCCAAATTCGCCCTCTAGTTCTTGAAATATAGTGCAATATGAGAAAGTGTAAAGTAAATTGGTATACTGTAGGCTGCGTGCTAAAAATCTGTACATAGCATGCTGAATGTATATTCACCCTAACCTAAAAATTTGAGCCCAATCTGATCATTGATTCTTAAGTTATAGCTACATTTAAAACAGTGTAAACTAGAATCGGCATACTGTAGGTTGCGCTAAAATTTTTTACATAGCATGCCTAAGGTATACCCACTCTACCCTGAAAATTTGAGCCTAACCCGACCATTGGTTCTTGAGTTAAAGTGCTTTATGAGATAGTGAAAAACCAAAACTAGCATACTGTAGATTACATGTTTACATCAGTAAAATAACACATGCAACATATACCCCCTCTACTCTGAAAATCTAAGCCAAATTCGCCCTCTAGTTCTTGAAATATAGTGCAATATGAGAAAGTGTAAAGTAAATTGGTATACTGTAGGCTGTGTGCTAAAATTCTGTACATAGCATGCAGAATGTATTTTCACCCTAACCTAAAAATTTGTGCCCAATCTGATCATTGATTCTTAAGCTTAGCTACATTTAAAACAGTGTAAACTAGAATTGGCATACTGTAGGTTGCGCTAAAATTTTTTACATAGCATGCCTAAAGTATACCCACTCTATCCTGAAAATTTGAGCCTAACCCGACCATTGGTTCTTGAGTTAAAGTGCTTTATGAGATAGTGTAAACCAAAACTAGCATACTGTAGATTACATGCTTACATCAATAAGATAAAAGATGCAACATATTCCCACCCTACTCTGAAAATTTGTGCTAAATCCGCCCACTAGTTCTTGAAATATAGTGCTATATGAGAGAGTGTAAAGTAAATTGGTGTACTGTAGGCTTCGTGCTAAAATTCTGTACATAGCATGCTTTGCCCATATAACTACATCATATCCTAAAAATTTGAGCAAAATCCGACTATTATTTCTTGAGTTACAGTGCTGTATGAGAAAGTGTAAACTAAACACGGCATACTGTAGATTCGTCGTACATATTTTGTGCATGACATGCCTGGCATATGTTCATCAAACCCTGAAAATTTGAGCCCAATCCGACTGTTGGCTCTTGAGATATAGACCTTTGAATTATCCCCTGAAAAGTTTCTCTCCCCCCATGAATTTTTTCCTGGGATGGCCCTGTCATTTAAGACTGATTGACAGTGATAGCAAGAGTGGACCACTGCTTATAAGTATTGTAGGGCTAGTGTTAGGGGTGGGTGGAACTCCCCCTCCTCCAAAAGTCGCCGCTGGTCAGCTATAGTTTAACTATGAATACAATAGCACTTTACACTCAGGTCAACTTTAAACTGACACTGTGCCAACTTTCACGCTTCCACTCCTCATACTATGTTCTATCCTTAACCATTGCAGATCCTTATGCACTGTATGTTATAACTTTGGGGCCAGACTCTTGGGCCAACCTCCTATACTAAAACACTGCATATGTTATAACATTAGGGCCGACTATGGGTGGAACCGGCTTCCTATTCTTCAACGTTGTGTACGTTATAACACTGGAGGGGACTGGGCCAGCGCCAGCGCCACCTTTTACCCAGTTGGCGAGGGCCAGGGCCAGCGCCACCTTTTACCCAGTTGGCGAGGACGAGGGCCAGCGCCAGCGCCACCTTTTACCCAGTTGGCGAGCGCCAGCGCCACCTTTTACCCAATTGGCGAGGGCCAGGGCCAGCGCCAGCGCCACCTTTTACCCAGTTGGCGAGGGCCAGGGCCAGCGCCAGCGCCACCTTTTACCCACTTGGCCATGGCCAAGGCCAGCGCCACCTTTTACCCAGTTGACGAGGGCCAGGGCCAGCGCCAGCGCCACCTTTTACCCAGTTGGCGAGGGCCAGCGCCAGCGCCAGCGCCACCTTTTACCCAGTTGGCGAGGGCCAGCGCCAGCGCCACCTTTCACCCACTTGGCCATGGCCATGGCCAAGGCCAGTGCCAGCGCCATTGCCAGCGCCACCTTTTACCCATGTGCGCCAGGGCCAGGGCCAGTGCCAGCGCCACCTTTTACCCACTTGGCCATGGCCAAGGCCATTGCCAGCACCATTGCCAGCGCCACCTTTTACCCATGTGCGCCAGCGCCAGCGCCACCTTTTACCCACTTGGCTATGGCCAAGGCCAGCACCAGCGCCATTGCCAGCGCCACCTTTTACCCATGTGCGCCAGGGCCAGCGCCAGCGCCAGCGCCACCTTTTACTTATGCCCTGCGGTAGCTATGGGAAATGATATTGAGTAAACTAATAGTCTTCTAAGCCAATTGAATGAAATAGCAAACATCGAAGACAATTGGAGACATGGTTGGTTTAAAACAGTAGGAAACGAGTAAGTTGACTTGAAACAGACTAAATGTAGATACACTAGCATGCTCGAAACGATTGTGTGCACTAATCAATCGGCCCCTGCTTTGCTTGCTATAATACTCATAACAAAATAAAATAACTTTAAATACAATACCTCTTAGCTTTTCTATCAATCAGGTGCCAGCAATTTGAAAAAGTAACCTTGATAGATTTCGTATCACCCTTATCTGAAACTTCGAACATTATTTAAAAAAGACACTTTTTTAGAGGCCGCAGAATATACATCGATTTTTTGCGTTGCTTAGAGAAAGTCTGATTTTTAGCAGATTTTGCGACTTCAGGTAGATTTCCTAGTCCCTCCTTTTTACATCCTTAATAATCCACAATTCCAAGTATATTCATCTTTTTTGTTCCATCGGAGCATTTTTCTTTGCTAGTTTTTATCTATTCGACCTCTCCCAACTTCTGAACAGGGAAAGTGAAGTGTAAATAAATCGGTTTGGTCCAGTTTGTAGCCATTTGATTGTAGTAAGTTTGTATGTGCCAGAACTTATGTTTGTAAACTTTACACTGAAAAAATTTTTTGGGAAAAAAAATCGGTTTGGGTTTTCTTGAAACAGATGAAAAAAAACCGATTGATTGCCCCAGATGTGCATTCTTGTGCTCAATTTCCATACGCACGTACACGACCGTTAAGCGCAACGCTTAAGTGAGTCGCTGGGACCACCTTCCCCTAAAAATTATCATATTTTTCATTCCATTCCCACACATATTTTCTTCCAAAATCCGGGATAGGGAAATGGGTACTCGGGCTTAATGCGACTCGAGTACGAATTGGTATGTGTGTTATCATATCTTACGTGTGTTAAAAGATCATATGTGTGTGTCTCATATTTTGCCTGTCTCGTTTGTACATACCTTTACCGTAAGCTTTTGCCCATAGGCGTATTGTCGTATTCATAGATCCTTTTCGTGTTGTTACGCCTCTTTTTCCGCGTCAGTTAAAACTGCATGCGAGCGCAGTTTTGATGGCACTTTAAGATTTACATTTTACAATTAGTTTCTGAGCCTGAGAGCCTCTCCGCCAGCTTCCGCGCTGAGCGTATCTTTTCCTTTCGTCGCCGTAAGTGAGCAGACTCCGTAAGTGCCTTTTTATCTGCTTGGCTGCAGAACTCGTCTGTTAGTTTTCCTGCGTAGTGTGCACGCTTCTTTTCGCCGTACGCTTTGTTTTAAATCATTCGTGTTTGTGCCAATTGGCATGCTTTGTGCCCTTGTTTAATTACATTGTTTGATTTTACCCGATTAGCGTAACACAACGGTCGGCAGCATGTATCCTCCATGCTGTCGCTTTTTAATTGCGTCATAATTTTTCTGTCCAAAAAATATATTAAAAATTAATTATTTAATTAACGAACCTGGGCTCGGTTGAATTTCCGTGCTGTTGAATTCTGTCCTTGTGCTACACTATACTTAGGAACCCTTAATATTTTCAAGCACCGGAATTCGGTCCGAAAAAAAGTTAAATAATAATCTTTTTGAGCCCTCAATTGGTATCCGGGGAACTTACTCTAATTAGGTGCTTAATCTCAAAGAGGTTAAGTAAGTAAGTTTCACTAGGTGCGTGCGTAGAGGGACGGGCTACCTTGAATAGGCCGGGCCGCTTACCCCAGAATCGCCGGCTGGTGATCGACCTCCTAAAAAGGGCGAGACCCGTCTGAGCGCATAAGCTTGAGATTCGGGTTAAGTAAGCGAAGTGAACGTAGCTTGAGTCTACGTTAACACATCTGATATTTATTTGTCCTTGGGCCATAATGGAGTCTTAATTTTTTCATAAATGTTGATCGTAATATCCGAATAACGGATCCGACTGAAATTTCTTTAAACTCTGTGGTTGTGTAAAGTTTACACTGCCTATTAACTCAACGCTTGTCCTAGAGCCTTGCGGAAGCTTAATTTTTTCCAAAATGTTCTACGTAAAATCAGAATTGAGAATCTGACTATTAGTTTTCTCACACCTAGTAGTTGTGTGAAATTTGCACTAATCATTTGTTGTTAAAATGTAGTTTATACTACAAATTTATTTTACTTCAAATCTGAGCGTTAAAGTTCCTTGCACTTGATAATTGCGTAAAGTTAATGCTGAAAAACTTTGATCTGTTAAAATAATGTAAGGTTGTCTTGTTTGAGAAGGATAATGCTGATGTTAAGATCAGTATTGCTTTCCGTGTTCTTGGACTGCTGTCATTATAATGGCATGTTACTGTATGTGTTTACTGACTGATGTACTCAAATCATACTTATTAAAAGTGGGGTACTAGCAAAGAAAAATGCTCCGATGGAACAAAAGATGAATATACTTGGAATTGTGGATTATTAAGGATGTAAAAGAGGGGACTAGGAAAAATCTACCTAAAGTCGCCAAAATCTGCTAAAAATCACACTTTCTCTAAGCAACGCAAAAATCGAAGTATATTCTGCGGCCAACAGATTAAAATAAATATTTAACCATAAAATGATTGAAAAGCAGCACATTAGCGCACGCAGTAGCTATGGGAAATGATGTTGAGTAAACTAACTGTCTCTTCTAAGCCAATTGAATGAATGGTTTGAAACAGTAGGAAACACTTAAGTTGACTTGAAATAGACTAGATGTAGGTACACTAGCATGCCCTTAAGGATTGTGTGCACTAATCAATCGGCCCCAGCTTTGCTTGCTTTAATGCTCAGAACAAAATAAAACAACTTTAAATACAATACCACTTAATTTTCTATCGATCGGGATACGAAGCTAGTCAGCGTTGCTACTTGCCATTAATTTAAAAAAATAAACGTTACAGATTTCGTTTATACACTCTTATCTGAAAGTTTGAACATTATTTAAAAAAGACACTTTTTAGAGGCTGCAGAATATACTTCGATTTTTTGCGTTGCCTAGAGAAAGTGTGATTTTTAGCAGATTTTGCGACTTTAAATAGATTTTTCCTAGTCCCCTCCTTTTACATCCTTAATAATCCACAATTCCAAGTATATTCATCTTTTTTGTTCCATCGGAGCATTTTTCTTTGCTAGTTTTAAAATATCCAAGAGTAATTTAAAGATAGTTGATAATAAAAGTATTAGAAATTGAAAGATGATTAATTTACCTTGTTAATTGTTACAAAAATATCGGCGAAATTTCAGATAAAAACGCCTTCGGCAAGGCTTATATATTAAAATTTACATTACACACATAACTAAGGTAGCTTGAATTGATATCAGTCTTGGCTTGTCATTGTCTTGAAAGAAAGTGAGGAAGAAGTGTGAAAAAATTTGTTGTAAAAGAGAAAAATAGACTTGAACAGCATAAGAAAAGCTATAGTCCGTGTCATCTAGCTTCGAGGTTTTTGGAAAAACTGCAAGTGACTACAAAAGTGTTTTGGACTAATACCGCACATTTGAATTTATATAGTATACTGAGTTATATGGAGATGTATGCCACTGTAAAGCCGCATCTCCATTGAAATTTCGAAGCACTTTTGTAGTCTGATTCTTGCTGATAAATTCAAAAGAAAACCGTGCAAAGTTAAGTGAAACAGACTATAACTTTTTCGTAACATCTCGTCAGTTATATATGATGAAAACCGTTTCAAATTTGCACCAAAATGAAGAAATCGTACCTATCAGAAAAAGTTTCTCCGACGTGTAAAAAGCTCGCTGTCTAATTCACACCTGAGATTATGCGTTGAAATTTTAAGATCAATCTTCAGCTGGGCTCAATTTTAATAAAACTTTCTGCTGAATAGAAATCAGAAAAAAAGAATTTATGTTACCTACTTCGAAGAAATCAGTTTCGTCACTGATTTTCGTAGCTGTCATGCAAGCGTTTCAACTTGTCTTACTATGTAGTCAATCTGCTTCAAATAACATTGCGAGTCTCTAGAATTTTCTTCTTTGAATTTTTACTAACAGTAGCTGGCATTTTATGATATCATGTGTTCAATCGAGGTAATTGCAAAGGAAATGAGTCCAAGAAGCTGAAAATTCTAAGATGGGAAGTGCAAGATTGTGTGAAATCGACTGTAATATTACACTCTTTATGAATATCCCAATTTTTACGCAAACATGCATTCGTTAGTTCTTTATACGCATCTAATGAAAAAATGAAAAATTTTGTATCGTGCAACAGAATTCAAATTAATAACAGGACTAACTAATGCACTTCCTTCTCTTCGGAAAATCTATAATGAATGAGCGCAGATTAGATTTCAAGAATGAATTACACACACTTTAATTTATGCGCGTATAGCCCACTAGTATCTTAATAAATAGATATACCGTTCATGTGTCTGATATTTAGATGATAATCTATATTTTTCGTGTAATGTGCAGGTCATAGTGATTGAAAAGCAGTCGACTTAAGAGACAATTTCTGAAAGTCGACCACTCACTGTATGAAGATATGCTAAGTCAAAATCAATATACCCTTGAAACAAGCTAATTAGTGTAGTTTTCGATGTTAAGAATGAAAATGATATTTATTTTGCACGAAACTCAAAATTCGTGGAACTACACTAACCCAATATTGTAATATTTCCAAAATTTTATTGATTTCATATGCTTCTGATCAATTGCCAGCAATTTATGCAGTTTTTAAGATAATTGTACAAAGTTCTTTTCAGTAGAACAACAAACGGACGTGCTTTACACTGGCAGATTAAATTTTTGTACATCTACATTTTTACACTTTACATTACAGGTTTTGCTTAAAATTTTTCACCACTAAAAGGCAAAATTTTCTAAAAGAATCACCATAGCATTGTCAACATTTTCGTTATCACAAAAAATTTTTTCGGCTGAAGACGATCTTGGGGGGGCATGCAAAAGTATAGTCAACGTTAAAGTATATACCATGACTTCGACGCTCATTGAGAACAATGGCGAGGTTGATGAAGGTCAGTGCATGTCAATGAATGAGAATAAAAGAAACTGGGTCGCGCATCCACGATTCGGGCTAGTTTAGCATTCGATTTCAAACTTCGAATTCGCAAAATCATAGATTTTGAATGTTACCTTCAAATTCAGCGCATTTTTTGCAGCAAGTTGATATGAAATTTATTATTTTTAAGATCTTCTCGAAGGAGTTAGGCACAGAAAGATAAAATTTTGATTGACAACTTGAATTAAATTTTTCAAATTTGAAGTGATTATCTAGAAAAAGCGTCTGATACATTATAGGATGTCTACCTCAATGTAGAACCATATTCTCTTCTGCTTTAGTTAAAATTTGAATTATCTATGATAAATTTAGAGTCTTCAAGTTGAAATAAAAATGCTTTTAAAGGAATTTTATTACATTCTTCCGATGAAACAATCATGAAAATAATACGGATTTCTGACGTCTATTGAAAAAAACTAAATGATCTGTCACTGAATATTGTACAAATCAGGCAGCTTGACGAAAGTCTTGGAATAGCTCGTCGATGCTCTGAAATCTGCTGCGCCAAATCTATTCAACTAAGAAGCTTTCGTATGAAGCAGTGTTCATGCTGCCAACTCTTCGACGAAAGTCGCGCTTTGCTTTTGACCATTGAGATTCGATATTTTGCGAATGGATAGCACGATTTTGAGGGTCGACAAAGTAATTGGAATGATTAATTTTATGATGAATATAATTCAGTCCATTCAAGTTGTAGTCTTTCCCCGAATCCGTGTTTATCGCTTGATCCCGGTTGAACATTATCAATAATGATTTGGCGCAGCAACGTCTCCGCATTTCGATTTGGGACGCGATCGAAGAAAGTTTCTTTTGTTATTCCGATCAATACCGCCAACCACCCACCTTGTGCGCCTTAGCCTGCCATTGTTATATTTTCTACGACCAAATGCCGATTCATCGATTTCGATGTCAAGTCCAGGGCCGCCAACTTTTTGGCCATTTTCTTCGATCCATGCGCGCATTAGATCCCTAGTCTCGTCTAAAATGAAAGTCACGGTGTCTTTGCAAAGTTCGGTTTCCCGCACGATGGCATTGGTTGGATATTTCAACAGCCATGCTACAATAACTTGCAAAATTTCTTGGATAACGGCGCATCTAACTGCCAAAAAATGATCCAAAACGAATATAATATCGTTTTCGGCATCGCCTGTCTTTACATCTCCATGTCGCCTCCGAATTTCTTGCTCCTTTGCTTTCAATCCTGCAATCGTTGTTGCAAAAGTCACATGTCTTGAAGCTTCTTATAAGATTATTATTTATCAAAATTTGTACGCACTGCAGTAGCTATTAGAGTTGTTCTCATACGGGTAATACTCTGCAAAAATCCATGGCTGCCGCACGCGTATGCACGTAGGAATAAAATGAGACTGACTACTGCTTTGTCGTAAACATTCTTTTTTGTTATTGGAGGAGCCTTTGTCTCAAGATGTCATAAAACAACAGTATATATCCTGGTCGAAATAATCTAACAGAAATTTATGATAACGATTCCTTATTTAGCTATTAGTTGCACAACGATTTCGATTAATTAGTTCTGAGTGCGTACATAAATAAAAGTAATTTTAAACTTCATATTTTTCAATTGAATTCTATATCATCTTGCATTCAAAAATGCGCTGAATTTGAAGGTAACATTCAAAATCGATGATTTTGCGAATTCGAAGTTTGAAATCGAATGCTAAACTAGCCCGTTTCTTAACCATTTCTTAGCAAAGAGATTTTTCTGAGTGTCACTATTGGATCTATAACCTAAGACAAATACAAAATGTTTCTAGAAATTAAAAAAGTTGTGGCATAAAAGTCAGTAATACACATGCCTGACGTTCTTCGCCTCAGGCTATCGCCCATCAATATGAGTGCATACGCATAAAACATTCTAAATAGCTTTGCATATTTTAAGTACGAACGTACGTGCATAAACTTATGAAAAACACAGAGAGGTCCAAGAATTTTGTGTCTTACGTCTAAACCCGTAAAGAATGTTATGCAAAAGAACGAGATTTTCTAGCATTCACTCGCGAATTCTTGTACAGAGAAAAAGAAAACGTCGAAAAATTTAATCTATTTAAAGATAGCGTGCAGGTGCGGAGAACAATACATAAAATTCAGGAGGCACTAGCTGGCCTTCTGACTTTGGAGCTAGGGATGAAAAATTCTAAAGTCAAATGGCTCAGCGGCTATTTACATGTATAGTCAGGGAAAAATAATGAGTGTTTTTGAGCTTTTAAAAAGCGAGAATTAACGCACATGAAAAACATCTTAGAAATTTAGCTCGATTTGAATTGTATTGAATAATGCGCTAAAAAATCTATCGAAGCGGTCTTGCAGATGAGCTTCTAGAATTTACACTCATTCTTTCGAGGTTACCATTGTAACTTTAAGCTCCTCTTAGTTTACAACTCTCGCTTAGCAAGCTCATTTTTCAAGAAAATGCTTACTCGTACTACCAAAGTTTTCGAGGGACTAGTCCCCCTTGTCGCCACGAACTGCGCCGCTGATAAAATCATAGATCCGCGCCTGCAAAGCGCCGGAGTAACAAATTCACCATTTCTCACTCAGGCGTAGGTTTCTGGGCCAGCGGGCGGATTTAGGGAGGGGCGGGGGCGGCCGCCCCTCATTTGGCCCAAAATAGTGCTGCGCAAAATTAAGCATAAGCATTTTGAACGATTATTAGCGATTTTCGGGTTAAAACGGCTAATTTTTCCGCCCATGATCGGGAGTTCCCGCCCCCTTAAGGGTAACGCCCCCCCCCCCCTTCCCTTAGGAAAATCCTAGATCCGCCACTGTTTCTAGATCACAAGCACTTGAGAAAGGTTCCGATATTTTGCCTCAAAAGACTTAGTTTCAAAGTGTATTAAATCTGTTAGAAAATCTTTTCATTACACCCAAGGAATTTTTAATTTTTTGGTCCAGGGAAACTTGCCCAGAAACATAATTTCTGTTTGTTTCTTCGGAAAAATGCGGAGAAGGGTCGGCGCCTCTGCTCCGGAATACGGGTCATATAATAATATCAAATAATTAAAGGGTTTCATCAGAAAATTATACAAGGGAATATTGTTTTGTCTCACTTAGAAAGTAAACGACCAATTTACGGTCGATTTCGAACACTTTAGAAGGATTTTCTGCATGCCTTTTGCACTGGTCGATCTGAAGATTCAAAAATTTCAGCCTTTTCGGGCCAAAATGGCTTCAAAAAATGGGTATAAATACTACAATAACGTTAAAACGAAGTTATTGTACAGTTTCTGGCCAATTTAAAGCCAATTATAATGGAAATTTTCAGTCCGGCTCTGCAAACGGCCGGCCGCCATAACGGCCGTCATACGTCACCAAAGCGGCCGGCGCTCAAAACTGCTGGCGATTCAAAACGGCGTCGTCAGACTGGCGGCGCCAAGCTGTCCTAGACCTTAGTGTCTTGCAGATAAATATGGCTTAGTTCAACAATCAGATGACTCGTTTCTTCGCGTTGCCTCCATGTTGAAACCTGATAATGAATCTTTAGTGATGCACGAGCATTCACTTCCTTTCGTTGGCACTAATGATTCATTTCATTTTGCAGGTCGTTATTCGGACATAATATTGGAAACATTGGAAGCACATTTCAGCAAAGAGTACTGCTTAGGACTGAAAAATTTCGTGCAGGCTATAAACGAAAAAATGGCTGCCCAGAACGTTAACTTGCCCATTTTTCAGCTTGATTCGTCTATCTTTGCTACTATAGCTGATGCCCTGTCTAAAAATGCATCGCCACGAATGGTCAGACAATTTTTGCAAATTTTGTTAGGTGCGTTTCTATATTATTTAATCAAATTCAAAGGATTTCAACGGCTAATCGTTGATGAATACATTCTTATTTATATTACTATTGATAATATGTTTATATTAAAAATGAGGCAGTGTAATAAATATAATTATACTAATAATAATACCATGAATAGAAGCAATCATAGTAACATAATCACATACTAATAATAATGATGATGATAATAAAAAACAATAATAATAACTTTAATAACAATATTATTACCGTTAATACAAAATTAATAACGACGATGATGACGATAATAAAAATCATAATAGGACAGTTAAATTAATAGTGATAGTGATAATACTAATAGCTTCAATAATAATAGTGTTAATTATATTAATAATTAGGATAATAATGATTAGTAAGAATGAAAATAATAATAATTTAAACTATTATAATAATTGTAATAATAGTAATAATAGTAGCAATATTAATAGTAGTGATAATAAGAAAAATAGTAATAATATTATTTGAAATAAAAAATAAAAATAAAAATAAATGACCTATATAATAATCATCACAATAAGATAGAAATGAACGAAATTCCGCCTCACATTTTGAGTCTTATTATTTATTTGTTGTGAATTTTGTCTTACAATCATCATTATCCTTATTACACTTAATATCATAGGTACTTGGGTACCCCTAACAAATGAGCTCTCCTACAGCTATAATGAGACACATATAGGAGGTGCGTTTTTTAAAAGGAAAATAATAAAAATTTACTACCGGTATTTTTGTTTTTCTTTACACTCAATACTGACTGTGTAAAGAGCGTGTAAAGTTTGGCGTAACGTAATAACGATATAGCAAGTTTGGACGCTTCTTTTCCAAGGCTGTAGACAACTCGGCATAAATGACTCACACAATTTAATGGCATTGATTCGTAGAGGAAGGAATGCTACAGATGGCACTTCTTTGTTTTTTGAATTTCGCATTAGTTCTCGAGTGAAAGCGTAAAGAGTGTGAAAATCTGGGGGTGAAAAAACACATTTTTGTCGAGTTTTCGACTTGTTTATGTCTGTCATCAACTCCAGGTGCGAGTCCCAAGAAATTTTTTCCAATAGAAATGTAATGCGACTTAAGGGGTACTTTCTGCTTACTAACGAATTTTTGTACACTCTATACGGACTTATATCTTGGGGTTTAAACTTTACACTCTGATGGATGTTGTAAAAAAACAGGTTTTGTCTGAGATTTCTCCGCCAACTTCTCCGGTTATAAGTCGGGATAAATTGAATAAAATGAAAACTTAAGTAGGTTGCAAGGGCTATACGTCGCAGCAAACCGCATTAAAAAACTCGGTATTGATTTACTTAAGGAAGTGCAACGTTCGAAATCAGGGGTGTAAGATGAGGCAAAAAACGCATTTTCTTCCCTTTTTTGATTAGTCGGTATCTCAAATATGTTGCGGGGCAAAAATTTTCCACACCACAAACGTACTACGATTTAAAGGCTAAAAATCGGCCTAAACCGAATTTCTTTCACACTCAATGGAAGTTAGATTCAGATTTTTAAAGTTTACAATGTGGTGGATGGTGGAAAAATACGTTTTGTCCTTTTTTTGTTCGTCACTTTCTCTGTTTAGAAGTCGGGTTAGGTCTACTATAAAAGAATAAAGTACTTTCTAAGGGGACACGTAACAGCAAATGCCGTTTATTAGCATCAATATTTAGCTTTTATCGGGAGGTGTAAAGTCAAAAATTGGGTGTATTAAACGTGTTTCTGTCTTGTTGTTTTCTGCTAACTTCTCCGGTTATGAGTCTGGACATGATCTCAAGTCTGAAAATGTACTAGGAATCAAACGTGATACGCCAGTTGGGCGCGTTTGTCTACACTCAAGAGTGGTGTGAAGCCGTTTACGTCTTAAATTTATTTGTCTTCAGGCTATTGTGGAGACTTAATTTTTTCATAAATGTTGATCATAATATCAGAGTAATATCAGAATCACGAATCCGACTAAATCTCCTTTAAACTCTGTGGTTGTGTTAAGTTTACACTGCAAAATAACTATAGTTCTAATGCTTTGCGAGCTTTATTTTTTAAAATGTTTTACGTAACGTCAGAATTACGAATCATGACTGTTAGTTTTCTCTACGCCTTGTAGTTGTGTGAAGTTTTTACTATTTATCTATTGTTAATGTGTAGTTTACACTACAAATTTATTTTACTTACAGAGCGTTGCAAAACGTGAATTTTTAAAGAATATGTTTCCTTTTTTATATTTTCTTTACACCCAGTAGTTGTGTAAAGTTAACACTGAAATTTAACTTCAGTTTCAGAGCGTTGCAGAAGCTTAATTTTTTAAAAAATGTTCCATGTCACGGCAGGATCACGAATTTGAGTGTAAGTCTTCTTAACACCCGATAGTTGCGTAAACTTTATGCTAAAAACTTTTTCACTGTTTAAATAAGGGAAGGCCTTGTTCAGAAAAAGATAATGCTGATGTTCAGAACAATATTGTTTTCCGCGTTCTTTGATTGCTGTCATGATTGTTTCATGTTATCCAGTGATCGACCGGGTGACCGGGCTCGGCTGGTCAGGGCAGGCCCGGGCCCATGCCCGGCTGAATGAAGTCCCGAGCCCGGACCAACTTCAAAACAAGGTTTTTAAACTTTTAGAAATTAATGTGCTCGAATGGAACCATCACG
This sequence comes from Mermis nigrescens, assembly GCA_036768485.1. NCBI lineage: Eukaryota > Metazoa > Nematoda > Enoplea > Mermithida > Mermithidae > Mermis > Mermis nigrescens. The sequence continues at coordinate 2,831,808 of JAVLUZ010000142.1, forward strand.
TTAGCAACATTAGTCTCTGGAAATGGATTAAAAGTGCTAGTGCGAAGCATTTTGGGCCTTTCTGTCTCATCTGATCACCGTAATATCCTCCTTAGCTCTATACCTCGAGTTCATCTTTAATTTTTTATCAGTGTTTCTGTGTTTTTATGCGTCATTTCACCGTGAATATCTGCAGTGCAGGCCAGCTAAGAGTCTGATATGCATTCTTAAATGTAAATACTGTGCAGCATGAATAGTGATCGATCGTTGCAGCATATGTAGCGGGTGGTGGCACTGCAAAGGTTTATAACCAAAAACTTTCCATCCAGTCGCGGAATCGCAGTAGGAATCAGAAATTTAAGATTTTTCATAATTCGTTAAGATTTCTTTCACACACAATTACAAACTGAAATTATTTTAGGATACCTATTACTCGATTTTGCAGCTAGCCATATTCTCACGTTTCTTGCCCCTAAACATAAATTGCAAGTTCTTTACAGAACTGTGCTGCACAGGCGTCAGTGGATCTATAATTTGTTAGAATATTAAGCCGAAATTAAGGGATGCAGCAGGAATCAGCTGATTTAACGAGTGCTTAATATTTATCTTGCCTTTTTATGATAATGTAACATGAAACAGCGCTTGAAAATTTGGAAGGTCCAAGCAAAGAACGCTAGAATCACTAAAATTAAGCTGCTAGATCCTTTTTAATCATGCACACGGAATAAAATAAATGACTTTGCTGAAAAAATGAATCGGCGCAATTTTTATATAATTACACAAAATGAATTTAATTATTCTTTAAGCTGCAGTCAAGGTCATGAATGGTAAAAAATGGTCAGAATCCCAAGCATCGATCGATCACTTAGCGTATAGCTAATCTGAATTTAATTTTAAGAATGTATACTTAAATGGCGAACTCTTCTATGAGAAAAGCTAAGCTAAATTTTATTTTAGAAATACATGCGTAAATGGCAAACTCTTATAATAAAGCGTTATCTTATCATTCTGATAATATCTTGTTGTCATAACCTATCTTGAATCTTTAACTCTTAAAATTTTGTATGTATATTTGTCTTACTATATCTGCCTAAACTTAGTACATATATTATTTATTGACAAATATATAATCGTCAGACTTTAATAAATACCTATATTAGGTATATATCTATACACGTATATCCTTAAGCATGTAAGCCCGGGCCCGGTTTTTTCTAGCCCGGTCGATCACTGATGTTATCGTATGTGTTTACTCACTGTTTTACTGTGATCATGCTAATTAAAAGTAGGGTACTAGCAAAGAAAAATGCTCGGTGGAGCAAAAAAGACGAATATACTTGGGTTTATAGATTATCAAGGATGTAAAAGGAGGGGACCATACATGTACAGCATGGGAATTCTAGGGGGTCAGGCCCTTTAAGTTTTAAAAGCGATAGGTACACGTCAAAACACGGTTTTTTGACGTTTCAGACAATGCTCGCTCTTCGTAGAACACAAAAACGTACAAGAAATCGCAAAAAATAAAAAAATTGAGTACATATATTGAACAAAATATAGTCAAAGAATGTGCATATGACGCGAAGCGCCGAAAATTTGAGATTTCTGAGCCAAAAATGAGCTAAAAACGCCTAAAAAGGCACACTTTTTTCAACTTTAATCAACTTTTACAAAAAATCGACAATTTTGGGGAGGGTGGTGGGGGTCGCAGCCATTTTGCGGGGGTCAGTTGTCATTCTCTGGGGGAGGGGTTCGAAACCTCCTCCAAACCCCCCAGAATACGTCTGGAGGAGACTAGGAAAAAGCTATCTGTGTATATGCCTAAAGTCGCCAAATCTGTTAATATCAAACTTTCTCTAAGCAACGCAAAGAATCTAAGTATATTCTGTGGCCTCTGAAAGAATGTAACCTTCTTTGAATAATTTCCGATGATTCACATAAGAGTGTATAAACATAATCTAAAATGTATACTTTTTATAAATTGCTTGCAAGTCGCAACGCTGACTTGCTTCGTATCGTGATTTATAGATATCTAAATGAAATTGTATTTAAAGGTGTTTTATTTTGTTATCATGTGCATTATGCAAGCATACCTGGCGTCAATTGGTTAGTGCACACAGCCGTTGCGGGCATGCAAGTGTGTTTGACCACATACAGTCTGTTTCACTTAAGCTTATGCGTTTTTCCTACTGCTTTAAACCAACGATTTCTTTGATTGTCTTGAATGCACCGATGTTTGCTATTTCTTTCAATTGTCTTACAAAGTCGCTCCTACTCTACTCCATCTACTTTCCCATAGCTATTGCATAGCCAGCTCGCTGCTTTTTCAATCGTTTTTGGTTCAATAATTTATTTCAATCTGCAGGCCGCAGAATATACTTCCCTTTTTTGCGTTGCTTAGAGAAAGTCTGATTTTTAACGGATTTCGTGACATAAGGCATATACACAAGTAGCTTTTTCCTAGCCCCCTCCTTTTACATCCGTGATAATCCTTAATCCCAAATATATTCGTCTTTTTCTTCCATTGGAGCATTTTCTTTGCTAGTTGTAATCGTAATTAAAGTATTTATTTTATGGTTACTTATCATTCTTGTTATAGTGCTATGCTTATTAATAAAGCTAATCATCTTTCGAAAAATATTAATCTTATGCATCGGTAAATACTCAGAGATTAGCATGAAGAATAATTAGCTAATGGACTAAACAATGAGGTATTCTAATGATATTATTCAGTATGCAATTATTTGATAGTAATCGATAAAAGCATGAAAAACAGCAAGATTTACGATTCCTTTTCGGTTTAGACATACAGTCTTTATATATGCGATGATATGTATTTCGCGACTTTTTCTTTAAAATCATCAAGGCTTACATTTCGATGCTTCAATGGTTAGGAACCCGAAAAACGAGCTGGATACATTTAATCTGTGGCTGAGTGGTGAAATTTCGCACTCTAATGGATCTGGGCCTTTGCCCTTTACGCGAAACGATCTGACGGATAAGAGTTTGGCTCGCATGTATGATAAGATGGCTTATCTAACAATATCCGACTTTGTGATAAATTCGTTCTTCTATCGCATGCATGAACAGGTAAGGGCTTACATTAGTAACTATTAAGACCTATTATTTTTTCGCACTCCGGACGTTATGGACCTGGAAAAATGTGTTTAGATTAGGAAGTTATCGAAGTACAGAGTGGCACTCGAATAATAATTCCATTCATTTTTGGCCCTAATTCTGTTTTTATGTCCCTATGAGATTTTCCTTTTCTTCTTCAACAAGTTTCATTCAACCCTTCGACCCTGCATTCATATCTGGTTTGGACTCCTAAGACCTGCCAGATTCTATGACATTGGCCAGCCTCAAGTATTATTTATGATATTTGATCTTCTTTTGTAATCCTTGGTGCTCAGCATGACCGATCCTGAGGGTCAACGGAATAACTCCGTTGATCTAAAATGACCTTGAAATTAATAAAAGTGTTAAAATAGCATAAAAACTATGGCTGAATACGATCCTGGAGGGGCACACCGCCAGTTCTGACCGGAGCGACTCGAGTAAACAAATTAGTAACCCGAGCGCTCACTTGAGTAAACAAAAGTGCGCGATCAATTACGCTGGGCTGACCTCGTCGGTCGACCAATTATGCGTCTCGTACTTACAGTAATGCACCCGACTAGGGGAGCATTTTTTAACACAATTTTCTTACAGAGCGAAAATCAAATTTTTTAATTTAATTTTTCGAGCTCATCGTGAAAAATGGAGCAAGAAAATATATAATATTACAACATTTCATTCACTCTGAAAAAGTTGACTTATTTTAAATTTTTAGGGCTTTTGACATTAATTTTGTCCATAAAAGTTGAATATTTCAAAATAATACTAAGCCAACAGCGTCAACATGAAAAACTACCACGATTTGTCAACGAACATTATATATAGAAGCACACGCATCGCAAAAATCCTTGAACAATCGCTCCTATGCGGATCAAGACAGACTGTTGGAGAGGATATAATCTGGACGGGCTGAACTATGCTCACGATACTGTGAACCATTCGATCAGTTTCATCAATCCGGCGGACAATTCGACCCGTACGCAGAACATCGAATCTCAATGGTCTAAGGCTAAACGGGACCTAAGACGAAGGGTTGGACGAATGAATACGGCGACTTATGAAGGGTTTCTGGTCGAATAATTCTAGCGCAGCAAGTTTGATTCGATGGAGCGATTGTTCAACGATTTTTGCGATGCGTGTGCTTCTATGTATATATAATGTTCGTTGACAAATCGTGATAGTATTTCATGTTGACGCTGTTGGCTTAGTATTATTTTGAAACATTCAACTTTTATGGACAAAATAAATGTCAAGTGCTCTCAAAATTTAAAATACGTCAACTTTTTCCAGAGTGAATGAAATGTTGTAATATTATATATTTTCTTGCTCCATTTTTCACGATGAGCTCGAAAAACTGAACTATAAAATTTGATTTTCGCTCTATGAAAAAATGTGTTTAAAAAATGCTCCCCTAGTCGGGCGCATTACTGTTAGTACCAGGCGCATAATTGGTTGACCGACGAGGTCAGTCCAGCATAATTAATTGCGCACTTCTGTTTACTTAAGTGAGCGCTCGGGTCGCTAATTTGTTTGCTCGAGTCGCTCCGGTCAGAACTGGCGGCGTGCCCCCCAGGATCGGATTCAGCCAAAACTATCTCTAATCGAAAGTTTTTAGTCGATTTAAAGCACTTTGGTAAAAAAGTTTTCATCTTCTTTCGTTTAAGCTTCAATTTTGCCTTATTTGTTGACTGTTTGTCAATGTCAAACGTTTTTATAAGAAAGTTGTGATTTTTTTGTTATTCACCTCAATTTCGCCTTGTTTTCGTCTAGAAACATTTTGCTTTTGTCTTTCTGACATATAGACCTCAAACCCACTTGACGGGCATGCCTGGTCTAGATCCTATTGAAGCTCTACGTGCATATCTATAGTCTGTTTCACATAAGTTTGGGCATAAATTTAAAGGATTGTTTCGAAAGTAAGCCGACGGATTACGACAATTATATATCAAATCAATGCTATAATCGCAATCTGTTAGCTTATTGTCGGACGTATGAGTCTGTTTCACATAAGTTTGGGCATAAATTTTTAAAACTATGTCCGACAGTAAGCTGACAGATTGCGATTATAGCATTGATTCGATATATATAATTATCGTAATCCGTCGGCTTACTTTCGAAAAATTCCTAAAATTTATGCCCAAACTTATGTGAAACAGACTAGTTTTTAAAATTTATGCCCAAACTTGTGTGAAGCAGACTATAGTGCTAGCTGTCCAGGTAGGTACTTTCAAATAGAGCTTGAAAGATTTCCATAAAATCCTTATCCTTGCGTCGCAAATCATATTTTAAATATTATGAAATAATCACAAATTATGCATCAAAGCAAGAATTTTACCTGTCTCAAATAAGCTGACCTGCCGGTCAAACTGCGAAATTAGGTTAATTACGATATCTCATCCGATTCATCGTTTGCGTCTTCAGAAATATCGAAGCTATTGACTATCAATAATAGTCTGTTTAACACAACTTCGGTCATAAATTTTAAAACTGCCTTCGATGATTAGCTGACAGATTGCGATTATGGCATCGATCTGTTATATGATTATCGTAACCCTCGGCATATTGTCGATGAAAACTCCTAAAATTTATGCACGAAATTATGTGAAACAGACTGTAGGTATGCATGCCCGTGTACTGGATTTTATTTCATGAGGTCGAAAATTTCAAGGTCAAATGTCTCGAGAACCCTCAGGAGACAGGCGAAAATAAGGAGGTTTTCAAGGGTATCTCAGCGTGCTGTATACGATGTTGAATAAATTTTTTGTAATTTCAGAAAATTTTTACTTTATTCCATATTGATATACAATAAATTTCTCGTTTAAACTATCTGCACAACTGGTTTGTCGTCATTCGATCGACGAATAATTTCTTAGCTTTTGTCTTTGTGTTTAGCTTTTGTGCTTTGCAAAGAAAAACAAAAAAGAAAATAAAGAATTCAATGCGAAGCGTCGGAAAAAATTTAGGATGTTCTATATCTAGCTCAAATTTGAGCAATTTTGAGCGAGTTAAAAGACGGAAAATGTAGACAAACAATAAATCCGGCGCGAAGCGCCATAAATAATTTCATTTTCTCCATTTCATAACTTAAAATTGAGTTGATTTGCGTAGCTAGAAGGTACAAACTTTACTTGTTTTCTAAGTCAAATTTGAGCGATTTTGAGTGGCTTAGAATTACACATAAACAATAAAACTATAGCTCAATAGTACGCTGAAAACCTGTTTTGAGACGCACTTAGGCAATTTTCCATTTTTCCTTCAATGGACCTTTGTGAGGAAAAAACATTTTTTTATTTCGGGGGGGAGTTGGGTAACTTCCCCGCTCCCCCCGAATACGGGTCAAGTGTATGCACCTATAATGATCTTTAGTGATTGCTGAAACGTACATACGAAAACGGAAAGCAATGACTGAAGATTTGGGTGAAGATTTCATTCTAAAGGTAGAGCAAATTATCATTTGATCGACCTTGAGAAACATTAGAATGATCATGATCTCTTCGTTGCGGCCGGCCACTAGGAGACATCTTTTTGCTCATTGTGCAATTATAATAACGATAAACGATGAAAGAGCTAGTATCAGAAAATTTGTTTCATATTTGCAACAGACGCTCAGCTTATTATAAACATGTCAGGGGCAAGGGCGTACGCGTTGTATGTGCGTACATTCCAATACTTTGTTTTTTCAAGTCGTTGCTCTGAGTTTATCAGAATTTCAGGCTTTATAGAGCAACAAGCGATAATCCAAATGCGTGCTTAACGAAATTGTTTATTGGTTCATCAATTGCTTTTATTCAGCTCGATTTCGACGTCAAAGTGAATCGCAAAGAAAGCCCGAAGTTGGCACCACTTTTGAGGTTCAGTTGCAAGGATAGCGAAATTTGCATCAGTTTTTTATTTCCTGAATTAGCCGATTTATATTACGATCATTCATCTGAAATTGTATTTTCAAGAACTGAAAATGCACCGAAACTTATTATTAAACCTGGCATTTTCGCCTTGCAATGGGAATGCGTCGTTACGTTAAATGCAATATGGCGATCAAAGCCAAAAGTTGTTTTAAAAGTCAAGATGACTAGTGAAGCGGAACTCAGGTTTCTGATCACTTTATATCAAATTTTATTTGCTGGTTATTTACACGACCGGCGAACGACTGTGCATATGTCTGCCTTAAATTCTTAAAACGTACTCTAATCCGCTAAAATTCGCGCAAAACGTCGGTAAATCTTGAAAATGATAACTAAAATTAAGATTGCTGTTCCATTCTTTAACTTATAGATTTATCAGTAGGTATATAAACCTATTACGAATCGGCGCGAAGCCCTGATAAATTTCTAGAATACACGCTAAAAAATATGAAACGCAGTACTGAAATAGCAACGTTTTCAATGTTTCTTCGTGCGAGGCATCAATTTCTGTCGCATTCCAGAAACTATATTTGAAGTCAAATTAAATAAGAGTAACAATTAATACATCGATAAGCGCCAAAATTAAAAAAAACAAGTTGAACGATGACCAAAATCATATGAAAATTCATTTTTGCCTGGTTCTGTCACTTACTTATGCATGCACATATGTTGGGTCGGTGAAGGGCGGCCCTCCCTCCCCCTCATATACTCCCTTGCGCGGTCTGTGACTGTTTTGAATGGTCGGTATATGGATGACGGCCAAGATACACAGCATGTTCGGTCTAGGGGAAGGGAAGACGGTCTGTGGTGGTTTGCCAGAGAACTTTATTTGAGAGAAAATAGTCCCTCAAAAACAAGGATATAAATGCTAAATCAGCTCAAAAACAAATTCACAATTTCTGGTCGAATTCAAGCACTTTTGCACAAAATTGTTGATTTTGCCCTATTTTCCTCAAAAAAATTTCCCAGTTTCCATCATTCTCAATTCGTTTCCCTCTCAATATTACTACCCATCTAGCGTGAAAAAGTCATCAATAATATCAAACAATATACGGATTTGTTATTATGCAACTCATGCTGAAGCAGGTCTGTAGTAAGAATTTTTTTACATTTCAATAATCTGGAATTTTTCAAATTTTAATCTACAGCTTCTGCAGGGGGACACTCCAATCTGATATTTTGTTGAAAGTAGGTATCCACTACACTGTCCTCTTGCACATTTTTTTCGCTGATATAAAACCAATTTAATGTGATTTTTGCATGTCCATTTGTTTGCGTGCAACCTCTTTCTACGTACCACCACACTACTGTAGTTTTAGTTCTCGTTTATTTGTTCTATAAAGTGTTTTTCTCGATATAAGTACGTGGTAGAGCGCCAAAACTATAGACTATTTCACATAATTTTGGGCATAAATTAGGACATTTTTCGACAGTAAGCCGACAGATTACGATAATTATACATCAGATCAATTTTATAATCGCAACCTGTCAGCAATTATTGTCAGTACATACTTTTAGAATTTATGCCCAAATTTGCGTGACTATAAAACGTAAATTCCTCATAAAGTTCGTCATGAACATTTTGCTTAATTCTTGCGTATTTTGGAAAAATGAATATTGCCTGAGGTCAAATTGATTATAAAAAATTTAATGTGAAAGACAAATAAAAAAAACTAAAAATAAGAATAAGTATATTAAACAAATATTTCTATAATGCCAGAATTGTCGGAAATCACATGCATGTGATATAATAGGAACAAAGTTCCGATTATTCACATTTCCAATAACATGTAGACTTACGTTTCACACAACTTTTGGCAAAAGCTTTAGATACTAGCACCTACAATAAGATTATAGTTCGCGGTTACTTAATGGATCTGACATACATACGAGCGACTGCCTTTAATTTTCGCACGCTCAGTACAGGGTGGTCCCGATCGAATTTCTCAGAAATCCAGAGAACTTTGCACAATGGTAGAACTTGGTACCCAAGTAAAAATGCACAAAAACGTTCCTGAACCTTTTTAGCAATGATCAAAATTGCGGCTTGGGAATGTTTAAGAAAATCGAAGGTTTCGGAATTTTTTTATGTCTCAATCAATATTCATCCATTTTGTACGAAAATTTTTTTCTTTGCATAAAAATAAACCTTCTACACAATGCTGTTAAGCATTTTGTCTTAGCATCGTTTTCGCGTGTAGTATTTTCGAAAAATTGAGAAAAATTTTTGTCAAACTTTAATCGTAATTTTCGACCTGTTGGCGTCATGCTATAAAAGAAGTCAGATGAGCTAATAGAAAATTTTTTGCTAATTCTAACGCTCGTTTCGGATTTTAGGCCCAACTCACAGTTCTCGCGCAACTTTAATTTCGCCTTACTTATCGGTTCTTCACATTGGGCACATGATGCAAATTGCACATATGGAGTAGAAACTGGGGGATTGAATCGAAATGGGTTAGTATTTCACACAGCCTAGTAATCTGCACTGTTTGACTGTTACTTGACTTAAAATTATTTCAAATACGTCAAAAGTGTTCTGCACAAGTTTGACAATATTCTGTTCTGTTAGTCTTCAAAACGCTTCAACATTTTGTTCAAGGCGGTGTGAGTAATTTTTTGGCGCTCCGCGACTTTATTTACATATTTCTAGAAAAACTCAAATTTTACCCGGAAATGATGATTTACGTATTTTTTTATATTCAGAAGCCTATAAATTAGGTTAGAAAAATCCAATTTTTACTATAATGGACTACTTTAAACCAGCAGTGAGGAGGTCCGGGTTTCGATTAAAGATGTTGAAAGATTAAAGGGAGTACTTACTAAGTTGAAATCAGTTCAGTTTTTCGGGGTTGGTCAAGTAATTATCCCCATAGTGCCTACATGCTCTTTTTATAGATTGAGGACAAAGTTTGCGACCCAGATCAAACTAAAAGTGAGATGTTTTACTGAATAACGCAATATGTACATACATAGACTTCGCTACACTTAGAACAAACAATATAGCGCGAGAACCGTGATTTGGGCTTGAAATCCGAAAATGCGCTAGAATTAGTAACAAATTTTCTTCTTGTTTATAGCTTGACGCCAACAGATTGAAGATTTTGAAAAATGAGCTTGCTAAGCGAGAGTTGTAAACTAAGAGGAACTTAAAGTTTAAACCTACCATTAAATTATAAAGATAATAATAATAGATTTAAAGCTTTAAGAAAAAGAAAAATGTGGTAAATTAAAACAAATTTAAAGGATATGATGAAACATTATTGTTGAGAATAGGACGATCACGTGCTATGTATAATGACTCCTTGATTAAAAGATCAAAAGAGTTGGATGCTCGACTGATAACCTTGAAGCAATCTGATGCAATTGGATGATTGCTATTTGAGATATGTTTGTGAATAGCAGATAAACTATCACCCTGAATTGGCTTTCCTGTAGCAAATGAGATGCCAGTATGCTCTGCCATTCTACTCCCAAAATGTCGGCGAGTTTCACCGATGTAACTAGCCATACAGCTAAAACACGTATACTTATATACTAAATTTGAGAGTAGCTTAGCAGTTACAGCATCCTTGTTCTTGAAAAACCGGCTGATACACATAACAGGTTTGTAAACAAACCTTACTCTAATCTGAGGGTAAAATGCAGATATAACCTTTAGAATTCTGCTGCGTACATTGTAGCCATGCACACCAGTGTAAGGCAAAACAAGAGAATAGCATAGTTTATCACACCCAAATTTTATGTCATCACTCTTATTATAAACTTTTGTCATAAAGTCTGATATGACCTTATCAATCAAGCTAAGTGGATACTCATTTTGCAGGAGAGTCTGCTTCAGCTTGTCAATATCAGAGACAAAAGTCTGATATGAGGTTACAAATCATGTGAATACGACTCACAAGCACACCTGGGCGTGGGGGTTTGGGGGTATGCATCCCCCAGAAACCAAAATACCCCCCAGAAATCAAAATACCCCCCCAGAATTCAATTTTTGAAAATTTTTTTCGTTTTTTTCGCAATTTTTTGATGCCAATGGATAGTGCTTGATGAGAAACGTCGAAAAATGGTGTTTTTATCGCCATACCACCATTTTTAAGGCCATTTTTTGACCTTCAAAAAAATCTTGCACTCCCCCAGAATTTTCTTGCTGCCCACGTATGCTCACAAGTGTCTTTATTAAACCAACTTTATAGGCAAAAGGAATGAAGCTAGACAATTTGGCATAAAGGCCAGAAAATGTGGGTTTCTGATATGTTGATGTAACAATATCATCGGACTTCCTTTCAACAAGCACATCAAGGAAATTTAATTTCTTGTCACATTCAGTTTCAAATGTGAAATTCATATTAGGATGTTGCTGATTCATGTAATCACAGAACTTTCTAGGCTGATTTCTGTCAGAAAACACTACAAATGTGTCATCAACATAACGTACATAAAACTTGGGTCTAATCTTTATACTACAGTCTCTGAGCCACTTTGTTTCATGATGGCTCAAGAAAATGTTGGCAAGAACTGGGCCAAGCGGATTACCCATAGCAACACCATCTATCTGTTGATAGATTTTACCATTACACGTAAAGTAACACTCTTTAACTGCGAGTTCTAGAAGCAGTTTGAATTGATGACAATTCATGTTATTTACTAACACGACATTCTGATCATCAAATAGTTTCCTAATACATATGTCAATTGTCTCATTGAGTGGAATATTAGTGAACAAGCTTTGAACATCAAGACTAGCCATAAAATGATGGCTTTTGAATGTAAAAGCCTTGAGTCTTGTCAGGAAACTACCAGTGTCACATAAAGTGTATTCATTAGTACTTATGTCTTGTAGGATCGGCACAAAATACTTAGCCAACTTATAAGTTGGAGTGTTGATGGCTGACAAGATTGGTCTTAAAGGAACATCTCTCTTATGAGTCTTAGGCAAGCCATATAGCCTGCCATAACTGCATCCTACAGGATTTATACTTTTATAGACATCAGCAGATAGTCCATTCTGTTTATGAACCTTCAGTATATGGGCTGATATGCGTTTCTCAACTGAGCGTATAAACTGACAAGGATAACAGTCAATAACTTTGAACTTTGAGATATCATTCAAGACATCATTCAACTTCCTAATGTAGTCATCTTTGTTCAGAATTACTACTTGATTACCCTTATCTGCCTTTAGAACAATGATATTCTTATCTTTTGACAGATTGCTGAGGATTTCATAGTCACGCTTTGATAGATTATCGCAATGCTTCTTATCATAAGTAAAATATGAGCTAAGAGCAATGTCTCGCAATTGATTCTTGATCATTTGCATTTTTACATTGTCACAGTTAAAGGCAGTTTGTTTCTTGAGGAAACCCATCAGTTTCTCAAAAGGTAGCAGATAATTACCATACTCGATCTTCCTAGGTGTAATAGAGTACTTCATACCATAAGACAACACAAGCTTCTCATGAGCTGTCAAAACTCGGTTACTTAAATTAACTACAACCTTTTCAGGATCGATACTATTGACACTTTTATGCATAAGCAAGTTTTTTACCTTCTTGCTATGCAACTGTCTAACATGGTTGAGAGATTTAGACACATTGCGTCTAATGTATGTTAATGCTACCTGAGAATCCAGCCAGGATACTCGTGAATTAAACAAAGAAATCTGCGCCTTCAAATCTCTTAGGACTCTTTCAACCTCTTTGATTTTAACTTTCAATTCCTCGTTTAGCAGAAGCCTCTGGCATGTTATGTAACATTTAGAACGCTTAAGCATCCGATTAGAAACCTTGAAAGCCAGAAATTTAGGAAGCAAATCATTATCAATGCATTCTCTAAGAAATGCAACATGAAGATTGCGATTGAAGTTTGAAAAAAATTTTTTATTTAATTTTTTCCAATCTTATCCGCAAAAAGAATGCTACGATAAAGTAATTAATATCATTCTGTAGAGCGTTCATTTTTCTACATAGTAAAAAAATTTCGTGCAAAACGAATGAAAATTGACTAATTTTAAAAATGCGGAAAAGACCCATTTTTTAGATAATAAAAACTCGTTAATTTGATGCTTATTCTAAAAGCTATGAAACATCTTCGGGTACTTTAGCTCTACACTTTTTAATGTTGTGCTAGGGCGTACCCACGGGCCAAATTTCATTTAATACTGTGACATACGATCGGGACCGAAAATGCGAACCCTAACGGCAGTCGCTCACCTACAAATTATCGTAATGTTTCGGTTTAATATCGATAACATTTTTTAAATTTATGTCCAAACTTATATTAAACAGTACACCTAATTTAAAATATATTTTAGTATGAAAATTTTGCAGACCATGGCTCGTTGAAAATGGAAACAATACCAAGCTTAACGGGACTGTTAAAATCGTTAAATTTGACGGCCGCTTGCTTGAAAGTGCAGTTGGTTCGATTGATCAGGAAAAATTAGATCAATTAGGAATTATTGTTCCACCTGTTGCCGAAAAATTACTCGATGATATTCTAAAGAAGGGCCTGCCACTTCCGTCTCTTGCTTGGCTGAGATTAGATTACACCACATTACGTATTCTTGACCGCATGTTTCGTCTTGAAACCGATTTTGCCCTGCATCCTGATTATTTCAAGAGGATCATACGAGAAATTTTATCTTCTACGATTTATAATAAGTACAGGGGTCTTCGACTATAATGAGTGATGTTCGAAATGACAAATCGCAATATTTTTTAGATAGCTATGTATTTGCGATTTGTACATTTATTAGCACTCATCTTATGCTTATCTTGCATAAACTATCTACATAACTGTAACTGTGCGTTTCACAATAATGCCATAAAATATTTTCCTTCCTATAATTGGCCATCCTTTTTCTTATATGTATGTTTATCACAGCGAGTGCGAATTTTATGTTCTCCCCCATAGCAACAACGGCACATAGCTGGGAGGTGCGGTTTTTTTAAAAGATATACAATAAAAAATAAAACTTGCCCTTTTTAATTGTTTACACTCAATACCGACTTATTAATGAGTGTGTAAAGTAAAAATTCACATGATTTGCGGAGGACCAATTCTTTTTAAATGTTGCCCTTGGTTTGTGGATTACGAATCTGGCTTTAAAATTTCTTTACACTCAATGGTTGTTGCACAAGAATGTAAAGTATACAATGTTTTACTGTACCCTGTAGAGAGCGTTACCTGACTTACATTTGCATTCTGTTCAGTCTGGTTGGTTTTAAAATATAGACAATTAAAACCTAGAGGGACATTTTTATTTTTTCCAAAAAATACTAATTGTAAAGCAAAAACTGTTTTATGTAAAGAATATAGAGCGAAAAAAAACCTTATTCTGCCAAGCTTTTTCCGCCCAGAGCGTTGCGGATGAAAACTTTTTTCATGTTCTCCGTAACGTCAGAATAACGAATTTGATTTTCAAACTTTTCTACAGCCGGTGGTTGTTGAACTGCGACGAGGTGAAGTTTGCTATTAGTACGTACAATGATGACATTTCTAATGAAAATCCGGTGCGAAACAGCGTGATTCACTAAAGAAGCTATGATAAAGTACGCTTTAAAAGCTCAGAATCCTGTTGCAATCATGCAAAGACAACTTTGTAGTATTTAGAGTCCGCGCCTAAAGCTACATAGACAATTTTAATCAAATACGTAGCGCCAAAAATTAAAAGAATATATGATGGAAAATGCTTTAAAAGTTTAGAATCCTGCATACTGCGTCATTGCGGCAGCAATTTCATAAAGCTGTGCTTAAAAAGCTCAGAATACTATTGCACTAATGTAAACACTATGTACTTTGTAGCATTTAGAATGCGCACCTAAAGCATATAGACAATTTTAATAATAAAATACGGCGCGAAGCACCGAAAATTTTAAGGAATATTTAATGAAATGTACTTAGAAAGCTTATAATCCTGCATATTATGCCACTGCAACAATAATTTCATAAAGCTAAAAATTCAGCATCCTATGCATGCACTAAGGCAAAGACAATTCCGCAGCGTTTATAATGCAGGCCTGTAGCAAAATAAACACTTTTAATAAAATGCGGCCGAAGCGCCGAAAATGTTTGAGAATTTTGGCGGAAATATGCCTTAAAACCTCGGAATCTTATCGAAGTGCCTAAGTAAAGTAAGTGCGAAAGGTGAAAATTATTGGTCGTATTTCTAAACAAATGTTGCCTGCCAGGCAGGCGATCTCAAAAGTTATTAGCTAATTGTAGCAGATGATACGACACCTTCACACAGTCAAATTAATGTCAGGATTATTAGGCATCAATAAAAGTGCAGAAAAATGTTGTTAAATTGTTAAATTTACATAAATTGTTCAATACGATTAGCTTCGAGCATAAAAAGAAAGTAAATCCGTAAATTAGAATGTTTAGCGTAACCGACTGCAGTGTGTTAATTATGTAATTAGATGGGGCAAATGTTGATTCAAGTCAGCATGATGTAACAATAATTTCGTAGTGCTTAGAGTGTGCGGCTATAATCAGATCGTCAGGTTTAATTGATTAGCGCCAAAATTTTTGAAGAATGTTTGATGAAATATGCGTCTAAATATTGCACTAATGCAACAGCAATTTTAAAAAGCCTAGTGCTTTGGAACGTTTAGAGACTTATAAGAAAAATCCGGCGCGATGCACCGAGATTTTTAAAGCAGTCTGATGAAATATGTATAAAAAGCTCTTGCACTTATGCAAAGGCACCTTCGTAGAGTTTAGAGTGCGCGCCTAAGGCTATATAAGAAATTTTAGGAAAATACGGCGCAAAGCGCCGAAAATTTCAAAGGATTGAGGAAGTGTGCTTAAAAAGGCTAAAAATCTTGTACATATATTGTGCTACTAACGTTTGATTCCCTTTTTGTCGGTCTAGAAGTCATATTTTTGCTCAGAGAATATGTATTGACGAATTCAAGAGCAGAAACAGCCTTTTAAGCCTAGTTTTCATCGAATTCAAAGCCTATATTTCTCAAAATTTTCGACATTCTGCGCCAAATGCTATAAATCCAGGGGATCGTCGGGCAGTAATTCACGCTTCTACGGGTTGTTTTGCTTTCACGTTTGCCTACCTTACGAGCTAGAATTGACTCTATGGTATATGAAGCATAAATGACTTTGAAAGTTGTGCTGCAAAAATTTTGGCCATTAATCGATAAGTTGTAATTTTTAGATCATTACTAAATGCTAAATTTTGGTATATTTGTTAAGGATATTTGAGCATAATGGTGAATCGTAAAGACGATTCTAGTTCAATAACGTGGTGAAGGTGATTTAGCTTTGCTTGTGAATATATTGAGAACGGCTTAACAGATTCGAATGAAACTTCGTTTTTCAAGAAGTGCGTTAAAAACTGAGATGGGTTCATTCACTTGTGCTTAATATAAAGTAAACCAACTTTTTTAATCCTGCTACAAGTTTGGCCAAGTCTTTACTTTGCTTGCAACTCGTACTTTATTTGAAAAGCTCATTAAGAACTAGGAAGCTAGCAGTCTAGCAGACGAAATGAATTTTCCAACGAAAAAATGTGGCAAAAGCGATGTTAAATAAAATTAGACAACATTAAACGTCGAAAAAACGCTATTTCGCACATGAAGGGCTAATTTTTGGGCCTGCTTTACCTATTTGTACCTAAATATATATATATGTACATAGGTGCGTACCTATGTACTTTATTTAATTTTAATTTGAAATGTAAATATTAAAAACGGAATTTCGTCCTGCAAATCAAATTCTCTGAAGGATCGGTATCCGAGCAATCGCACTATCGGATTAAGCTAAAGATAGTTGATACTGTAACAAAGCCGATACATTCAACAGCTAAGATTCTTATTTTACGTTCATATATTTTTGTTTAAGCTAGGTACTTACTAGGTTATACCGCCCATTTTCTATACTCGTAATTCCGCCAACTATTTGTTGCTTAAATACTGCCCGCACTCTACTAAAAAGCTCAGTCCAAGAGATTTCCACTAGCTTAGTATCGATGATGGTCAGTATAAGCTTACGATGTGGCATACGTGCGATTACAGTAGAACACTGTAAAAAAATCGTTGTACATGCACAATAAACTTGTGTCCAATCTACAAATCTGTTCCATGGACACAAAAATATTGTGCAGTGTTGCCAGGTCCCAAAATTCAGATTCTTCTGCACAGAGGTAAAATTGAAGAAAAATTCTCCTGAAATTCTCCTGAAAATATTTTGATTCTCCTGAAAATTCTCCTGGCTCATATTTTGCAGGAGAGGTTGTACAGCAGATCTACAATTGTATGTACACATGCAAATCAAGCATGCTCAGGCCAATTTACCTTGGTTCACCCAACTATTTTATTCTGATCTCTTGCCTGTTAATCCTAAGGACACTCAAGGCCAAATAATGAACATTAATTCGCTCACAAAAAGCTCATGGAGCATATCTGCATTATACATCATAAATTTTATGGACATAAAATTTGCCTTTATTGAACAGTGTCGAGGACATAAATCAGGTAAAATCTCTGATTGACTCTTATGCTGATGGTCACGATCTAGTGTCGTCCGATGTTACTCGCGTCTTTCGTGATGGTCCCATTCACGAAAATCGCATTCAATTTGTCAAAGTTTGCCTGACTTCGGCTCAGGCAAGGCATCGCTTTATCTCACTGATTAATAAGACAGTCCGTGTCCAATCCAAAGGCCCACTTTCGCATCTATGTTGTCGTCCTGACCTATCCTTTCTACAACGAAAACGGCAAACGCGAACTGGTTTATGAGCTGAATGATCGCAAATCTCGAGGTGAACAAGGATTATACATCGATTTTCGTGCTGATTGCGTTAAATGTAAACCTAATGTAAATACTAATAGCCCGCGACTTGCTCATTAGGTATCCGCGCCCCAAGACTATTTAAAATTTCAATGTTTTTATGCTAATGCTCGAAGTCTTTTGAACAAACTTAGCAACTTACATTTTTTGCTGAATGAAGAAACTTTTGATGCTCTATTTTTTCTGAAACATGGTTTCATATTGATATTTCCGATGGATTATTGTGCCCTGGTAAAAATTATCGCATTTTCCACTGTGATCGAAACTGTAAACGTGGTGGGGGTGTAGCTTTATTTCTTAAAACTTCTTTTAATGCTATTCAAATAAATCCTCCACCCGCTTTTAAAGCTCCCAAAATTCTAATAACTGATATTTTTGATTCTAATAGAAAGATCAGATTTATTTTGGTTTACCGACCCCTGATTTTGATCTAGCTTATGCTGAAATTTTATGTAGATGTATTGAATGAGCTTGTTCTGTTCCTTTCCCTTTTGTAGTCTTAGGAGATTTTAATTTGCCAAAAATCAATTGGTGGATAAGTTCGGTTCCTACTGATAATCTAAATACCCTATTTTTTGACACATTTTTGGGCACTGGTTTGCATCAATTAATAACATAAAATACTCATGAAAAAATATGCTAGATCTTCTCTTTCATCTGATCAAATTTCTAACGTAAAAGTTGATATTCCTTTTTCTAATAGTGATCATAATTCAATTATATTTGATTGTCTTTTGATGCCAGTCTGTAATCCTAGATCATCTTTTTTTAACTTTCGTAAAGCTGATTTTGATGCATTAGGTCTAGCACTGTCTCAGATTTCTTGGCCTGATCTTTTTGATACCTGTTCTAATGTAAATGATATGTATAATTTGTTTGTTGGAGTGCTTCACTCTTTAATTTATGCATTTGTCCCATTAACTCACCCCAAGCCCATGAAACGTAAATATCCCAAACTAATTAAAAGAATGTTAGTAGTTAAGCGTGTCTCCCTAGATCGCAACACAAAGTATAGCCCGTGCTTAAGCATAGGCTGTGTTGAAGCATAGTCCTGTGTTGAAGCATAGGCTACATATGTTTTGTGTTGCGATCTAGGGGATAACGTCACACTATAGTTAACAACCTCAACTATGGGGTATACTGGAGACTATTTTAAATTTGCGGATCAAGTCAACCAGGTATACTTTACACTACAGCAAGAGCAATTTTTTAATGCAGGGGGATATACGAAAAATGGGGGAATCTATCAGAATTTTATTCTTTAGGGGATAACTATGAACACCGCTTACCATACTAAATCCTTACAATATTCTAACTCGGGTATCACTTGAACACTTTACACTTTACACTCGAGTAGTTTACACCAAATCATAAAACCGCTATAAATCATGAACCAATGGCCGGATTGAGCTGAAATGTTCAGAATGTAAAGACTACATGCTAAAAATAATGTATACGGAAAATCGTGCACCGGCTTACTGTAGCTATGTTATAACACGTATTTTTTGAACCAATGGCCGGATTGAGCTTAAATTTGAGAAACAGCATATACGCGAGACACAAATTCTTTGTACCTTGTCTTACTGTAGGTATACTGTAGCTTTCTGGATTTTCTATATCTCACAAACTAACAGTCAAATAAAGCTGAAATTCAATAAATTAGATGTATATGAGTCAAAAATAACGTACGCAAAATATAGTGCATGGGGTTACTGTAGGTATGCTACAACACGTATCTTTTAATTCGCCGAGCTGGAAATTTGAGAGATTTAACAAATACGATAGAACAGTGCACCAGAACTTCTATAAGCAACATTTAGTAACCCATAGTGTGGAAAAGGTGGTTGTGAAAAAGGTTACAAAGGGTCCACAGTCTCGCACAGATCTCCCCCAACCCAAAGCTAGAGGATCACTCTGTAGACTGCAGATCTTTTGTATGAACACACTGAAAACGTGCATAATACTTAATAAGATTATGAGACAATAAAACATGAAGATACGGGTTTAACGAAAAAAATCAGATATATTTTGTAAGATTTGGAAATTATTTTGTAAAATTTGGAAACTTTTTTGTAAAATTTGGAAATTATTTTGTAAAATTTGGAAACTTTTTTGTAAAATTTGGAAACTTTTTTGTAAAAAATGGAAATTATTTTGTAAAATTTGGAAACTTTTTTTATATGGTTAAGTATAGGTGTTTTGTAAAATTTGGAAACTTTTTTGTAAAATTTGGAAATTATTTTGTAGAATTTGGAAACTTTTTTGTAAAATTTGGAAACTTTTTTGTAGAATTTGGAAATTATTTTGTAAAATTTGGAAATTATTTTGTAAAGATTGGAAATTCCAAAAAAACAAAAGTATTTACAGTTTGACTACCGTGGAAACCCATGAGTCAAATTTTGATGGGTACCCCCTCCAGTGGACCAGATATTCGGTCTTATTATTCCTCCTACGCGTATTTAGAATTTTATCAACAATCAAAACCTACGTTTTTCTACATCACACTTATATAACCGTGTTTTAACCCCCTTACTACTTTTTTCTCATTGGCCAAGACTATACATGAGACACAATGCCTTGATTTTTCCTTTCCAATATTTCAGCTTTGATGAAACGAATAACATACAGAAGAGTGAATGTAATCAGCAGTGCAATACAACCCGCTATTTCATTTGTAATAATACCTAAATCACTTCTTTCTTCACATTTCATAATATTTTCTATACAACGACCCTCAATTTTGATGCCTTTAAAGTTTTCATCAATTTTCAAACAGTTAGTACAATAAGGCAAAAACTTTATTGATCCTAATTTGGGGTACTTTTCAGTCAGCTCTTTCCAGTCAGAAACCTGGAGATTGCAGCTATCTCTAAGAATAACTGATTCAACACTCTGTGATAAATATCCATAATTATTAATTTTGTCACAAACTGTGTAATTTCCATCGAAAGTACAATTTTCCCCATACACAGTATGTAAGACTGTCAAAAATAATAGAAGAATCATTATTGTTTTATTTTTTCTTTGAACATCAGTATTTATAATTTTCTAAAATGCAGTTTGATTATAGTTTTTCCAAATTCAAATGGGACTAGCTGGTCTTGATCCGTTTTTACACTGATATCAATAGTGTTAAAAGATTTCTTCAAAACGGGTATATAATGTGGACTTATATATGAATGATTTATTATATCCAAATATTTTCCCTCAATATTTACAACTTGTAGCAGCTGTGCAAATACATTACCGACTATTTGCGGTTCTACAATGTCACAGTAAATGTAAAAATTATGCATTCCACCTAACATGTCTGGAGAATGATCAGCTACTGTAATTTTCTCTGCATCTTCAATATTATAGTCTATATTATTGAACTGACTTTCAGAGAAGCCTAACATGTATAATAAATGTGGACTTAATTTTACACTTCGTATGTATTTTGTATTGACCACCATATGACAATACTTTCTTATTTCACTGTATTGAAATTTCAAATGAGATACATAATCACTTTTTTCATTAGAACCAGCCATTGCAATTGCTTTATTAAGTATTTTTAATAACTCATCAATTGTTTGATATCTACTAGGAGGAATAATCATTTTTGACCTAACTTTGTTCTTCAAATCAAAAAATTGCAAAAAGTTTTGTTCTTTTGCAACATTATGCCAAGTTTTGCATAAATTACTTCTGCTAGACCAATTTCCCACTCGCCTGTTAAATTTATTTGACGAGGTAGTTTAGTCACAAAACTAGATGCTGTATTAAGTGGATCCGAATTGCTCGGTAATATAATATAAAATTGTTTTGCCATTTTTCAATTCTTGATTATTACAATACGTTCTATTATTTATAAATTTTTGAAATTTTCATAAATTTCTGTGTGATACATAGACAGTACAATGTTCTTGAATGATATGCCTTTGGCGCGCCATACTAAAAAATATATACACATATGGCCACAGCTATAGTCTGTTTCTTTTATTCGAGAGCTTTTTAGTCAATTGTTTTAAGGGCTACAGTAAGTTAAACAAGACGAATTACTGTACTCCAGCAGATCAGCTCAGTGAGGGCGAGTGGTTAGAATTCTTCCATTTTTAATGCACTAATACGCCCAAATAAATTTGATTTAGGCATTCAATCAGTGCTGTGACATACTACAGTAAGTGCGCTAAACGAAAAGCTATCGGCTGGAATCGAACCCGGGTTGATTCGACTACAAGCAAGAGGTTTTACCACTGAGCTATGCGGGAGTTCGCGGCGTTTCTTAGCATCTTAGACGATTGTGTTTAAAAAGTCGACTCAGAATATGATGAATACGCGATTTTTATCAGTAAGTTAATTGATCTGCTGGAAGACGAGAATAGATTGTGCCGCAAAAATGTTGTTGAAAACCCCGTCTTTACTACATAGCTATAGTGAAATATAGCGACCTACAGTAAATAAGAAAGAAGGGGTTACTGTAAGCTCCGAAAACATTTGCTGAAAAAGCTCTCGGATAAATGAAACAGACTATAGTCATGAGACATGTTTGAATCTGTACATTATTATACGTATACGTTCTTGAATTATCCTTTATATATTGTTTGAGCTCAGTCGGTTCATAACCATAACTATCAAAGTAATCACAGTGCCCATCAATGTCAAAATACAATGCAACCCAGTGGGAGCCTGGCTTGTTGCTAGTATCTAGGTTTACTATTAAAGCGGTGGGATATTTTGTTATCGGTGGAAAGAGATCTAGAGGAAAAACTCCAAAAATCTATTCTTTAAGTAAAACTTCAAAATGTTTAACACTTCTATAGTATTCATGTCTTAAGCGTTATAATCATAAAAAGTGTTACGATTTTTATCGACTAAGATTAAATTGTCAAATTCAGCAAAAAAATTATTTCCACTCCTGTATCGGGTAAATTACCTTCAAATCTTACATAAATACTAGTTGTCCCTTCTCGGACTAAATCCCAATGCCCGCTATCGTCTTCGTCTGGAGTAAGATCAAAAACAAAAAAACAATGACTCGTTCTAAAATCTTCCCTGCTAATAAAATTACTTCTGTTATCTTTTCCAATATCGAGTGCTTCATACATATTATTAAAAACTTGTAGATATTTATCATTTTTGAAAGAAATATTGAATGGCTGGGTAGGGAATGTTTGTCCACCACAAGTCACTCTGACATCATTAATACCAAAAGGCTTGAAATTGAAGGGTGATTTAGAGAGTACGCCTCTATAGGCGCTACCCTCAACACATGCAAAAACTATACGTCGAGGAAGTTGTCCTGTGAATAGTGTATAATTAGGTGTTTCTCTGGATGGATTTGAAATGTGTAGGTTCGTCATTGATATCCGTCGTATAGGATACTTTGCCGTAGTACGACAATAAGGTTTGCTCTAGAGCTAAATTTAAGCTATCTAAAACTTCTACTTTGCGTATGAAAAACTTCATTTTTAAGATTTCTAGCTCTAAATTAACATCCTCAAAGCATTGTAGAACAAAGTTATTACTGTTTCTATGTAATTCTAGCCTTAGATCGGTAAAATTCAACAAATATCTGTCCTGGAGAAAAAATCAATGTGAAGAGGAGCCGAAACTTCCACAATTTTATCATTTTTGAAATATGTCGCTCTCTCTTTAAACCCCTCATTGTCTTTAGTATCAACATTTTTTCCATGTTCGCGAAAATATAAAGCTGACTGTAAATGAGACTTTTTTGCATCAAACCCATAATTTAATTCTGTTTCAAAATATGCCCTATATGCGTATTTATCAGAACTGTCAAAAACTAATTGCCCGCCCAAAAAACACTTTACTTGTCTAAAGAACGTTTTTCCAATCAAATTGATAGGTGCATAGTCGGGTACTGCTGCCGCTGCCGCCACAACTGGTTGTTTAATCCTAAAAGTCATATAAATGTAATTTTCATTCAATTGTAAGTAATGTGGATCGGCTGGTATTCGAAATTCATATGGTCCCTCATTTGTGATCGGATGCATTGGTTGAATTTCATCCCAAAATCCCCGTTTTATAACAACCTGAGTTGGGGGAACTGTAAAAAGATCCAACTCAGTTTTAGTACTCGGAATTGATTTGGCGTCTATTAGAGCCATGTTTTGTCATTAACCTTGTAAATGAATCGTTTGTATTCATATTTATAGACTTTAGCCGACTACCCAAACCCTCGCCAGATTGTTGTTGTAGAGCTTTAGAGGCTTCATCGAAAAGTTGCGATGCTTCTCGTTTTGAATGTTCCTTAGTTGACCGAAAAAGCGGTTTCCCTTGGGCAACATCCGTTGCAATATTTGCCCCTGCAACTAGGGCGTGTTTTCCAACATTTCTCCCTATAGATTTCAAAACTGGAACAGCCATTCTAAACAGAGACCGGAAAAAACTGCCTAAGCCACCACCTCGTTGGTATGGAGTCCCTCGAAATCCTTCCAGTCCATAGCCTGTTTGGGCGGCCTGCCCACTATAGTACTCTAACCACAGATTAAAATCGTCCGGATTGAATTTAACATGCATTTTAATAATTCTTCTTATTTTATAATGCATTAATTAATATTTATAGACTTTCATCCCAATTGAAATTTGCATCAGTCCGTGCTGTTGCAAAAGAGTGTCTAAGTTTTTTATTGCCAACGTTTTTAAGAGGTATATTGGAACGATCAAGTATGACTGACAACTCTTTTGTACCTGGAAGTCCACTAATTCTTTGGTCTCGAGAAAACTGATGCACCAAATCAACAACATTAGAGCCATAAATCTTTTGTCCGTTAATTACCAGTTCACCATTGGACTCTATTTCAATATTAGGATTTTTGCGCATATCATTTAGAAATCTTTCTGCAACTTGCAAATGCGTTTTAGGAATATCTGCCAATATTTCGTCATCACTGACTCCCTCGCCTGTATTTTCTACTATATTCAATTCATAAGGTTGCCGTCTCTTCTCTTGTAATCTACTAAATGTCTGTAAAACTTGATTATATTTGACTAATTTTATTTCACTTGGTATATTTTTGCACTTGAGAATCTTTTCCATTTCATTGTTCAGTGAATTAAACACTGCGTCTATTGGCTTAGAACGCTCAGTTATATCAGCTGGGACGAGAATCGTTTTTTCAGTATGCTTCATTTTTTCCCAATTATTGCATCTGCTATCAAACTACCAACTACTGAAAGAATCGGAGTAAGTAAGAAGGGTAAAAAACCACCGTTTTGAATGATGACGTTTTTCCTTTCCTTTGTTGATGCCTTTTTATTATTACCCAAGTACCTTATTTGCTTTTGATATCGTAGTAATTTTCGAATCTCTTGATCGGAAAATGGAATATTACCCTTCAAAAAATTACGCGCACAGTCACAAACACATAAAATTTGATCCTTACTAGCCGTATTTATAATAGCATCCCTCTGAGCTTGCTTAGCTGTATTTAATAAATGTAAGCAGCCAATGTTGCGTTTGAGACGATTTGGAGCCATTTCTTTTCAATTATCTCTTGCATTATTATTATTTATAGATTTTGGGATATAAACAGTTGGATGGGTACTGAAAATGTCTGTTTTTAGCCTATATAGATCATTAGCATTTTGTGTCAAATCGATCAAAAGGTAACCATGGGGCTGACTAGTTGCATCAATAAAGGCTTCTAAGAAATATTTTGAATTCGAAGGATAAAGCTGGCGTGCTAAAACCTGTGCTTGCAGTTTATCACTTGGATTTTTAAGCAGCACTATATAATCTGAATTCACTCGCGAAGTTCGAAGACCATCAAAAAATAAATTGTGAACAACATGAATAAGGCTGACATTCCAATGATGACAACCACGAGTGAAGAGCTGAATTAACTGTGGCTTGCCTTTGCTTTCTTGCATTAAATCATCCAACACCACTAACTGTGGTGTTGGACTATATTGCTTAATGCGATTAAAATCTGGAAAACCTTCTACAAATGTGACGTTTTTTACTTTTTGGTAGAGTGGTTGATTCTCTGTATAACACCACCAAATTTTTGATATTTTAGTATTTATGAGCCTTTCTCTATTTTGAATTATTTGTTGAATGAAGGATGTCTTCCCGGATTTTGTTGGTCCAGAAACTATACACGTGAAAGGATGCTCAAAAAGCATTTTTAATGATTGCATTTACTTTTTGTAATTTGTTTTAATATTTATAAACTAAGTCTATAAATATGAGTAGCGTTCCCAAATATTAGGAATCCTTTCGAAGATGGAGGAAGTGCATGAAATTAAGAAATATCCTTTTAGTGATGAGGAAAGGAAGCCGTATGGCAGGTCGATTAGACCGCCAATAGCTCTTTGTGGGCGGAACTTAGAACGGCCGATGTTTCCTCTCATGATTCAATTATGTTTTTATTGTCAAAGAGCCAGTTCGGAAAAAGATTGTTTTGAAACGAATTCAGGGCGTACATATTTTACTGTACAAATGTGTCCAAGATGTATAGAATATAACCGAGCGTCTCAGGATGCAGGAAACAGCGTTATAAGGCGATATATAGCCCAAGATTTGGAGAAAGAAAAGGAAAAATTGAATTATTAAGTATTATTTTTGATTAAAAATTGAAAAAAAAACAAAAAAAAATAATAAAAATATAAAACCAAAAAAAATCCTGCTCATTCATCTATAAGTATTGTCAATCCATTAATTTAATATAACCAAAATGGATAGAACATTGAAAAACTTGTATTATAATAGCAAGACTGGTTATTCTGGGGCAAATCAGTTATACAAAAGAAGCAAAAAAGTGTTACCGAATTTAAAACTTTTGCAAGTGAAAGCATGGCTGGCTAAGCAGCCCACATATACATTACATAAACCAGCCAAAAAGCATTTCACACACAATAAAGTTCTAGTAAGTGGTATCGATGAGCAATGGCAGGCTGATCTTGTTGATTTGCAGTCATTGAGCAAATTCAATGGTGGGTATAAATTTTTACTAAATTGTATCGATTTGTTTTCAAAATACGCATGGTCTTTGCCACTCAGAAGCAAAACTTCAAAAGCGGTTCTAGAAGCATTCCAGGAAATTTTTAGAACTGGTCGAATGCCATATAAATTGCAGACAGATGCAGGAAAAGAATTTATCAACAAAGAAGTTCAAAATTTTCTAAAAACTCAGGATATCCACTTTTTCACAACCAAAAGTGAACTAAAAGCTAGTGTTGTAGAACGTTTTAACCGCACTCTAAAGGAAAAAATGTGGAGATATTTTACAGCCAAAAATACATATAGGTACATTGACGTTTTGGGTGATTTGTTGGAAAATTATAATAATTCGTACCATCGAACTATAGGGACATTTCCGGCAAATGTGGATGAAGAAAATGAGCAGGAAATTCTGAATAAAGTATTTCGAACCATTAGACAACCTATTATATTTAAATTTGATGTTGGAGATAACGTACGAATAAGTAAAGTAAAACGCGCATTTGAAAAAGGCTTTTGGCCTAATTGGACAGAAGAGTGGTTCACAATTGAAGAAAAATATGCAAGAACACCGCCTGTTTACACTCTGCAAGATCAAATGGGTGAGACATTGGAGGGTGTCTTTTATGAGCCGGAACTTCAAAAAATCCATGTAAAGAAAGGTGAGCTTTTGATTGTTGATAAAATTCTAAATACGCGTAGGAGGAATAATAAGACCGAATATCTGGTCCACTGGAGGGGGTACCCATCAAAATTTGACTCATGGGTTTCCACGGTAGTCAAACTGTAAATACTTTTGTTTTTTTTTTGAAATTTCCAATCTTTACAAAATAATTTCCAAATTTTACAAAATAATTTCCAAATTCTACAAAAAAGTTTCCAAATTTTACAAAAAAGTTTCCAAATTCTACAAAATAATTTCCAAATTTTACAAAAAAGTTTCCAAATTTTACAAAACACCTATACTTAACCATATAAAAAAGTTTCCAAATTTTACAAAATAATTTCCATTTTTTACAAAAAAGTTTCCAAATTTTACAAAAAAAGTTTCCAAATTTTACAAAATAATTTCCAAATTTTACAAAAAAGTTTCCAAATTTTACAAAATAATTTCCAAATCTTACAAAATATATCTGATTTTTTTCGTTAAACCCGTATCTTCATGTTTTATTGTCTCATAATCTTATTAAGTATTATGCACGTTTTCAGTGTGTTCATACAAAAGATCTGCAGTCTACAGAGTGATCCTCTAGCTTTGGGTTGGGGGAGATCTGTGCGAGACTGTGGACCCTTTGTAACCTTTTTCACAACCACCTTTTCCACACTATGGGTTACTAAATGTTGCTTATAGAAGTTCTGGTGCACTGTTTTATCGTATTTGTTAAATCTCTCAAATTTCCAGCTCGGCGAATTAAAAGATACGTGTTGTAGCATACCTACAGTAACCCCATGCACTATATTTTGCGTACGTTATTTTTGACTCATATACATCTAATTTATTGAATTTCAGCTTTATTTGACTGTTAGTTTGTGAGATATAGAAAATCCAGAAAGCTACAGTATACCTACAGTAAGACAATGTACAAAGAATTTGTGTCTCGCGTATATGCTGTTTCTCAAATTTAAGCTCAATCCGGCCATTGGTTCAAAAAATACGTGTTATAACATAGCTACAGTAAGCCGGTGCACGATTTTCCGTATACATTATTTTTAGCATGTAGTCTTTACATTCTGAACATTTCAGCTCAATCCGGCCATTGGTTCATGATTTATAGCGGTTTTATGATTTGGTGTAAACTACTCGAGTGTAAAGTGTAAAGTGTTCAAGTGATACCCGAGTTAGAATATTGTAAGGATTTAGTATGGTAAGCGGTGTTCATAGTTATCCCCTAAAGAATAAAATTCTGATAGATTCCCCCATTTTTCGTATATCCCCCCTGCATTAAAAAGTTGCTCTTGCTGTAGTGTAAAGTATACCTGGTTGACTTGATCCGCAAATTTAAAATAGTCTCCAGTATACCCCATAGTTGAGGTTAACTATAGTGTGACGTTATCCCTAGATCGCAACACAAAACATATGTAGCCTATGCTTCAACACAGGACTATGCTTCAACACAGCCTATGCTTAAGCACGGGCTATACTTTGTGTTGCGATCTAGGGAGACACGCTTAACTACTAATGTTAACTAAAAAACGTATGCTTCGGAAGAAACATAATGTTTATCACTCCACCGATACAAAAATCAAATATAAATCTTTTTGTAGAAAATTGGATTTTGAAATTAAAAATTTATCTGTTTCTGAAGAAATTAATCTTCTTTCTGACAAAAGTTTAAAATCATTTTATAAATTTGTCAATAATCGGTTGAATAATCATAGCTCTTTTCCACCTCTTTTTCATGACCACAAAATCGTTTTTGATCCTTTAGAAAGGGTAAATTTGTTTAATAATTACTTTTCTTCTGTTTTTTCTGTTGATAATAATCATCTTCCTTTTTTAGATTCGATGACTGGTTTTGCTTTGCAAACCATTCATTTTGACGCTTGAATGTGCAACTGGTTTTAAATCAAATAAAAGGTTCTTTTTCTATTGGTCCCGATGGACTCTGTCATTTTTCCTTGAAAAAACTTTCAAATTATCTTGCTGAGCCTTTAGCTAGTATCTTTAATGTTTCTTTTTTGACTAGCACTATCCCCAATTTATGGAAATTGGCAAATGTAACCCCAGTCTTTAAAAAAGGTGACGCGGCTTTAGTGAGTAATTACAGGCCGATTTCTATTTGCTGCTCATCAAGTAAAATCATGGAAAATTTGATTAATTCAAAAATTGTCGATTTTCTCACTACAAACAGACTCTTATCTTCTTCTCAGTTTGGTTTTCAAAAATCAAAGTCTTGTGAATTACAACTACTTAAATGTAAACACAGTTGGACGGTATCTTTGAGTAATAGGACTCCTGTCCCTGCTATCTAAGCTTTTATATAAGCTCTCAAAATATGGAATAAAAGGTCTACTTTTTAATTGGCTTGATTCCTTTTTACATGGTCGGTCTCAGCGTGTTTGTATTGACGGAGTTTTTTCTGATTTCATGCCTGTTGGCAGTGGTGTCCCCCAAGGTAGTTGTATTAGTCCTACTTTATTCTTAATTTATGTTAATGACCTATGTAATTTGATTGAATATAGTAAAATTTACCTCTTTGCCGATGATGTCAAAATCTTTGGTCCATCTTCTGATTATCATTTAATACAAAAAGATCTGGACAATATTTATATTTGGTCTATAAATTGGCAACTTCCTGTTGCTTCGGAAAAATGTGCAGTTTTAAATCTTGATAAAAATAATCCAAAAAAGCTTTATCCTTTGAATAATATAAATATTCCAAATGATATTTGTTCCGTTCATGATCTGGGTGTTTATATTTCCCACAATCTCAATTGTAAGGAACATTTAAATCAAATAATTAAAAAAGCTGTTTCTCGTTGTTTTCTAATACACAAAGCTTTTCTTTCTTGTGATAAAGAAATTTTAGTTAGGGCTTATACTACTTATGTAAGACCTATGCTTGAGTATGCTGTTTCTGTATGGAATCCATATTATGCAAATGATATAAATCGTCTTGAAAAATGTTCAGCATAAATTTACCAAACGTCTTTTTGGTTTTAATAGCAATTTATCCTATCTTGAACGCCTGAAGCTTCTTAAACTGCCTTCTTTAAAACTTCGTCATCTTCACATATGTCTATGTCTCATGTATCAAATTATTAATGGTTTATCTTGTATTAATGCTAATGAATTCTTCATTTTTAATCAAGGCACTACCCGATCAGTTAACAGTCGTAAAGTTACGCTACCAGTTGTCCGTTCCAATGCTCACCTCAACGATTTTTCGCAAAGATACCGAAAAATCTGGAACTCCTTACCTGATTAAATTGTCTCTTCTCCCAAAATCGGTTTGTTCAAAAAAGAGCTCCTAAACATTGATTTTACAAATTTATTGTTGGGGCATACCCATACGTGGGCAGCAAGAAAATTCTGGGGGGGGTCCAAGATTTTTTGAAGGTGAAAAAATGGCCTTAAAAATGGTGATATGGCGATAAAAACACCATTTTTCGACGTTTCTCATCGAGCACTATCCATTGGCATCAAAAAATTGCGAAAAAGACGAAAAAAATTTTCAAAAATTGATTTCTGGGGGTTCTTTTGATTTCTGGGGGTCTTTTGGTTTCTGGGGGGTCCAGACCCCCCCAGATCCCCCACGCCCATGTGTGGGCATACCTAGTTGTATCACTTTCGTGATCTGTGTATGTCCTTTTGTTCAGTCGCTATTTTATCATGTATTTGCGTTTTATCAATTTTCGTGTATTTTTCTGACAATAAACACTTTCTGCTTTCTTCTTTCTTCTACAGGCAGATGCAAAAATAATGGAAGACTAATGCTGCACCACAAAGTATAACATTTTATTCAACATCAACAGCTGACAAACATTCAATAACAGATTCCTGATCTTCATCAGGAGCTACATTTTTGGTCATGTAAATAGAATCCGTAAAGCGCAACAACATCTGTTTTGATGGCTTAAAGCTAGAATTTTCAGATTCAGAAATTCAGAAATCTTTTCCCAATCCTTACGATAGGCCTGAACAAATTAGCTCCGTTTTCGTGCTGTGGTTTCAATTTCACCGCTGGATTCGCCTGAGCTAACATTTACAATGGCAGTTTCTTTCGACATAGGAAATTTAAATTATAACATGTATCTACACTAATATATTATACAAAGGCACTAATCGGCTATCTCCTGAACAGAGAACAGATAATTTTACATATACTGCTCAAGGGCCTAAGCTAAAGAGGTCGCATTATTTACAATACACATTATTCGAAAAACAGTTTCTGTGCTTAAAACAGTGACCGCCAATTTTCAGTTGCACTTACATCATCTTGTCTTTTGAAAAAATAGATAATACTAATTGTATGTACTTCAGTAGCAAGCAAATCCTTACGTTTTGAAATATATCAAAGAAAATGTTTATAGGCGCTTTGCAAACGTCTATGAAACTGATAAAAACAATTAGACGGTGTGTAAAGCTATGTATTTCTGCACTTCGTGATATTAAGTGAATAAATGAATGAATGAATGAATGAATGATTTACTACGGAAGCACGAAACTTATTTGGATATAGTTATAACTAAGCACTTAGGTAGGTCTTAACTATGAACGGAAGAAATTCTTAATGTGAAACAACTAACTAAGTACAGTAAGTACAGTAAGAAGGTTAGTGATAGTGATGAAGGGGTGGGCGAAAGCCCTTCACGCAGGCTAAGAAGCCCATTGTGTACCCCACGGAAACTTTTGAGAGCTAGTCGCACAAACGTTTTGAGGCTTTAATAAACCCCAAAAGTTGAGCAACAGGCACCTGTAAAACTGCCGAGGGTTCAATATGTGGAGCATGGAAGAACCTAGCTCTCAACTTATCAAACCCAGGGCAGTGACAAAGGAAGTGGATAGAATCCTCTTCTGTGAGCAGACATTTAGCGCATTTGGGGTTGTCAGAAACCCCAATAGTACATAGGTGTCTGTTGAGGGGACAGTGTCCAGTTAAGAGACCTATTACTGTCTTAAGCAGCTTACGACTTAAGCTGATCAAGGAGCTGGCTATTTTCTTGCATGGCCTCTCCATAAAGGATCTGGCCTGACGACAAGTCTTTTGCTCACTCCAATATTGAACATGTTGTTCCCTGACCCAGCTGTTGATGTCAGCCTTAGCAACAGCTCTGGAGACAGCAACTACCGGTTCTGGGCCAACATGTTTACGTGCTGATCCCATTTTTGCAGCATGATCCGCAAATTCATTGCCCTCAATGCCGCAGTGACCTGGGACCCATAATAATTTGACATTGTTATACTGCGAGAGTTCTTGCAAAGCAAGAACACACTCGAGAACTAACTTTGAAGACACTTTTGGAGATAGAAGTGACTTCAGAGCAGATTGACTGTCAGAGCAAATAAAGATGTTCTCATTTCTGAGGGCCATCAATTCTCTGCTACGGCAGCATTGCAAAATAGCAAGTATTTCTGCCTGAAAGACAGTACACATACTGCCTAAGGTAAAATACCGCATCTGTTTTAAGTTCTGGAAATAGATGCCCGCGCCTGAGGTATTCACAAAGCGTGATCCATCAGTGTAGCAGACAATTCCAGGAGGCGAGAGAATATCCACTCTAGATTTTTCCCAGTCATCCCTAGTGGGAAACTGAATGGTATAAAGTCTACCAAAAATAAATTTTGGTACAATGAAGTCACTTGGCATTTTGAGCACTGGCCTAATGGCCTTAGCCCAAACAGCATTGTGACCTACAACCTTGCCTTTTGCATTCCAACTGCCAGCTATGTTTAGTCGATATGCCGCTGCCCTTGCACAACCCTCCACAAAGATATGCAGGGGAGGCAGGTCCAGCAAGACTTCCATGGCTGCAGTCGGTGTGGTGCACATGGCACTACAAATGCTGAGGCAAGCCATTCTATGTAAATGATTAAGCTGACATTTCACAGTAGACAAGTGTGCACGAGGCCACCAGATTAGTGCAGCATAGGTGATCATGGGTCTAATCACAGACACGAAAAGCCATCGCATGACTTGTGGTGATAGACCCCAGGATTTCCCTACAGCTCTACTGACATTGCCAGAATGCATTAACAGCCTTCTGACATTTGACCTCTACATGATTGCGCTAGTTTAATTTTTGGTCCAAAATAAGTCCCAAAAATTTGACCTGGTTTGCACGTTGTAGTGGCATACCATAGAAAATTGGTGGTTTAAACCCATCAAGTTTCCGTTTATGAGTGAATAGCACCATTTCGGTTTTCTGTGGGTTCACAGATAGACCATTATGGTGACACCACTGTTCCACCTTGGCTAAACCACTTTCCATAAGTGAGGAAATGGTGTCAAGGAACCTTCCAGTAACAAGGATTGCCAAATCATCAGCATATCCTTGACTGTAGAGGCCAGACTTTTGCAAATTCTGCAAAAGTTCGTCCACCACAAGGCACCACAGCAAAGGAGATAGTACACCTCCTTGTGGACAGCCTTTTGTGGTAGTAAAGATCATGCTGTCTCCATAAGAGTCAGTCATGATATGGCGAAATCTTAGCATAGCATCAATCCATTTAACAATGGTCTGATGTATGCCATGATTGGATGCTGCTTTGCAGATAGCATTGAAGGTTGTATTGTCAAATGCCCCTTCAATGTCCAGAAAAACGCTCAGTGTGAATTGTTTGTTGTCTAATGCCCGTTCAATTCTAGAAACTAGTTCATGAAGGGCCGTATCAACAGACTTTCCACACTGATACGCATGTTGTGTAACATGTAAAGGATGTTCCAGCAAGGGACCATCTCTTATAAAGCGATCAATTAATCTTTCCATACACTTCAGTAAGAAGGAGGAAAGACTAATTGGTCTGAAGGATTTTGCCAGGTCATAGGAACTACGCCCTGGCTTAGGGATAAAGATGACCTTTACTTGCCGCCAGGCTATTGGAACATAGCCAAGTGCTAGGCATCTTCGATAAATATTCACTAGGGGTCTCACCAGCATGTCCAGTCCTTCCTGCAAAAGAGCTGGAAAAATGCCATCAACCCCTGGAGTCTTGTAGGGTTCGAAGGACTTTACAGCCCAGCGAACCTTATCAGGTGTTATCACTCTGCAGGCCAGAACTTGGTCACCAAAGCCAGAAAAACTGGTTGGGCCCAATGTGTCCGGATATGCCTCATTTCCAACTGCAAAGCTGCCAGGAAAGTGAGTGTCAAGAAGGTGAAGCAGGGTTTCCCTTCGGTTGAGTGTATACTGACCCGAAGGTAGTTTTAATGAGCCAACTTCACCTACTTGAGGTTTACATCAAATGCGGCGAAGCCTAGCAGCATCCGACATTTTTCCAATGTTGGAGCAGTAGTCCTGCCAGCACAATTGCTTTCTAATGCGTATAAGATGCTTATACTCCTGTCGAACCTTGCGGTAATCAGCCCAATCGGAAATTGATTGAGATAATTTCGCTTGATTCCAAGCTCTCCTACTTTTCTTACGGAGGTCTTGGAGCTCCCTATTCCACCAGGGAATAGGTTTGCTCTTTTCCCTCTGTAATGTGCAGGAGTTCTCATATGAGGATGTAAGTGCTTGCTGTACAAAGTCAACAGCACCCTCTACGTCCTCTTTTGTTGAGCAACTAGGAACCCAAGAACCCAAGCGACTACTAAGGTGCTGCTTAAAAGAGCCCAATTAGTGGACCTTGGATTCCTGTACAACCTAGAAGAAAAGGAATCAGCATGTAAAGAGAAGCGTATCTGTCTGTGGTCAGATAGAGACTCCTCTTGTGAGACATGCCAGTTTCTAATATCATTAGTGAGGTCGAGAGAACATAAGGTTAGATCAATAACCTCCTGTCTCTTTGCCACAACAAATGTAGGTTCGCTTCCCTATTTAATAAAATTAAATTGGTTGAGGCTAAATATTCAGCAAGTGCAGTCCCACGTTTATTGGTATCGCTGCTGCCCCACAAGTTGTGGTGAGCATTGGCGTCACACCCAATAATTAGTGGTATCTGCTTTTTACTGCAGTAGTCAACCAGAAGAGAAAAGCTCTACCTGGAGGTAAATGAGGAGAGTCAAAAGGCAGGTATGCTGATGTAACAATGATGTTACGCCAGTGCCCTGCACTTTTATAACTTAACTCAACAGACACCATGTCACGGTTGCTGAATTGTTGGAGGAGCACTGGGTTAAGTTTCCGTGAGACAAGCACGCAAGCCCTTGGTCCTTGTACCACAGTCCCTACTAACACAGTATATTGTTTATCATTTAATCCACATACCTTGTTCTTATAGATCCAAGGCTCCTGGATCAACGCTAGTTTTGTCTGCAGTTTTGCTAGGCAGCGACTAAGTACACCAGTCGCACCTTGGCTATGCTGCAAGTTGATCTGGAATAATTCCAGTACTGATTGGGATGGGAGAGTACTAGTACCAACCATCCTAATCTATGTACAAATTATGCGCTTATTCCAACTTGGTATGTGTCATCAAAGTGACACGCCCAAGTTTGAAATAAGGCCTGAAGTCCAGCTGCTTAAGCACCTGGACCGATGGATGGTCCACTCCCAGGACAAAGAAGGTTTGACCTTCTTTTTCCTCCCGTTTGTAGATTCTCCAAAGGCCAGTGCACAAACCAGGGTTCTGGTTCTGCAGTCTGGAAAACACAGAGTCCCTGTCAGCTAAGCCAGGAAAAACACTGTGAACTTGGTCAACTTGGGAAGTTCTGATTTGCTGCAAACGCGCAGATCAGCTCCTTCCCAAGGTGGATCGAGATTAGCTAAGGTATTCTTCAGCCAATCCAGAGTGAACTGATCTGCACATGTCATATAAAAACGCCATGTGACAGGCCAGAAGAGTGAAACCTTGGAGGGGTCTTGCTAGTGCTTGCGACCTGATCCAAGGCTGTAGTTAAGACAGCTGTGAGTGTATCAAGCTTATCAGCTGGAATGCCGCCTTCGCTGCTGAAGTCGACAATACCAACTTTCAGTGATTCCTCAACTGCTGCTTTATAACTAGAAGGTTTTTTAGACCTTTTAGCTGGCTGTGTCAGGCTAGTGGGCGTGTCATCCTTAGGATGTCGCCACTTGGCCTGTTTGTTGGGCTTAGGAGTTGGGTGTGCAACAGCAATTGCTTGCTGTGCTCCCCACTACTAATTGCCCTAGATTCTGAGGGAGCTGGGTCCTCCTGAGCAGTATTCTGCCCAGTGCCCCTGCTCGAATCAGAACCTGTAACTTCAGGCAGGTTAGTGCCAGATCCCTGTAGGGCTCTGGCAGCACGAGCCTGCTTACGAAGTTTTCGTTTCTGGGCCCCAGTGAGTTGCTTGCGCAAATTTTATGGAGCTCAGTTTCTCCGAAAGGTTCTCCAAAGGAGTCCCTTTCGCAGGTGTTCCAGTAGCATCGCCCTCAACTGCCACCTGGTTCCCTATGGCAACTGAGGAGCCACAAGTAGCTTGACCACCAGTGATGCCCTGTGACAACACACCACTAGTTGGGCTGCAAGTAGCATGACCACCAACATTGCCTTGCAACGACACAGTGCTGGCTGGGTCTCCGGAGATTTTAGAACCCTCGTCTGCTGGATACTGAGGGCCGGTCTCTAATAACTCCATCATGGTTATAGAACAGTGAGTTGGTTCATGGCTGACAAACTCAGCAAGTTGACAGTTAGGGTCCCAGCAGGGCCCCTAGTGATCCCTTAATGGGCTCACCCTGCCAACTTCTGACGGCCACCAACCGCCAGACATGCCCAGTAGCCACTCAAGCCCTGGGGAGCAGCTCTTAGTCTGGCCTCTCAGTTAACTTCATTGAGGCACTCAAACCCCTCCACTACGATAAAGTGGCTGCTCATCGGAGGGGACAGTAAGAAGGTTAATGTATGATAATCATTATAACTTGCTGTTTAAGTTTTGAAAATTCTCCTGAATTCTCCTAGATTTTCAGGATTCTCCTGAATTCTCCTGACATTTTAAAATTCTCCTGCATTCTCCTGCATGTTTACAATTTCTCCTGAAAAGCCCATTCTCCTGCTCCTGCTCCTGAAAATTTTAGATTCTCCTGAATTCAGGAGAATTCTCCTGCACCTGGCAACCCTGATATTGTGTAGGTACTTGACAATCCGGATGTCTATTTATCCAACACAACTTTTTTGTGTTCTGCCTACAAGCTATGATGCATATTGATTAGGCTCAGATTGACGTGCATATGACCGCTTATAGCTGAAAACATGATTCATTGTAACCAGTACTAAGATAGATGGAAGGACGAAGGGTAGGTAAATACCTACCTTCATACTCTCAGTTGTGATGGAACGAAAGGTGGTGAATGCAGTTGGAGCACACTTTGTCAGTTCGTGTGTTATGCGTTTTCCAATTCTTGATTATATATATATTTCAGAGATTGATAATACTGGCAGTGTAATATATTTATATTACCTATATATTTACTCAACTTCAATATGAGTGTGGCTGTATTCAGCTCAAATTGATAGGATCTTGTTATGTATGCTTTTATTGCCTTATTCTGTTTTACTATTCAAGTGATTTTATATGCACTGCTTGATTTGTTCTTAAGGCAAGCTTATTTTAATGACCTTTTTTACAACTGCGAATGTTCTTACTCATGATTCCTCTTCACTAGCAGCTGTCGGGCTTTGATAACATTTTTTCAACGCTGCATGCTGAATAAGATTCTGGCATATTGACTTTCTTTATCCTGAACCGACTGGAAGACATATTTGTATGTCAAAAGTGACTCTTAAAAATGGAAGATATCCTTCAATCTATTCTACGCACTAATCGCTTTTCATTCCCAATTGATGTTTAGTGAAATTCTGATAGCATAAGCAATTTTTCAGGCAAAATTTCATAAATTTTGGGAATTTTTGGAAAAATGATGTAAAATTATTACGCTTAAAGTAGACATTGAAAAGTTGACAAAAATTATTATTTCAAATGTTGATATTGGATTTTTGCGACTATTTCCAGAGCATGAGAAAAACTTAGACTGCGGTTCTCAAAAAAAAAATCTTGAAACATTTACGACTTTATTTTTCTTACAATCTGCTGCTCTTTATTTTGAATTATATTACATTACTTAAATTTGGTGTCGTAATGTAAGTTTTTGTGCATTTTCTCTTGGTCGTTATTGTTTTGTGTGAATACCTAGTGAATTTTTGCTCAATATTTGTTATTTCGAATGTGACATTATATGCCCGATGTCAAAATTCATTAGTCAGTTCTTTTAGCCAAGAAGATACAAATTTGGTTCAGAAAACTGACTACTGCATTTTTTCATTCCTCTTGCTTGCGTTATACCTATCATCAAATGTGTGTTATTTAGCGTCTAAATAAGGCTTTCAGATTGGGGCCCAAAAATCGATATTCTGGAGGCTTGAAAGTTGTGTTGGATCTACAGAACAAATTACGTTGGCTCGACACAATAATATTTTGTTGTATAGATTGCTTTCTTATGTAGCACCTACAGAATATTGTTGTGTAACCAAGACATATAAAAGTTGTGGCAGCCAATTACTCACAACTTTTTTGTGTAATTACAACATTTTTTTTAACAGTGAATATTATTTAGCTAACGTTAAACTATGCACTGAGGGCCATGGGCTGAAACGTGCATCGCCTATGAACGATTATTATTATTATTAGTCTTATGATTGTTAATTCTGATAGTAATATTCCAAGGATAATGATTGACAAGCGAAGTTTATACCACTAGACGAATTAACCCAGAATGTATGGATCACAAAACCTTAAACCTTACAATACTGAATCGAAGTCAATTTAGTAGGTATCACATTTAGAGAGAAGAGACAAACCTGAGGATCGGCTATGCTGTCCAATATACCCTCTCTCCCACTCAGCCAGCAGCCTCATCAGTAAACTCGTGCAGTACATAGATCAGAGAGGATCAAACAAAAAAACTAACGTTATTTTCACGATATCATATCCCGACAATAATTTCGTTTTCGTTAACGACGACTCTCGAAAAAAGATGTCATTTCGTGACGTTAACGACGGCTATCTGCTACTATGATTTTTTCACGATTTTTTTAATTTAAAATGTGCTATGCCTGCATAAAGATGTTCATAACAAAGAATTTTGCGTAAAACAATCTACTTTCACAGAGAAAAATGACTAAAACACAGTAATTTATGCATAGAATTTTGCAGGCTCGCTTGGCAAAAAACAGCAGATTTAAACCGTAATTTATTGTAAATAAAAACAATCTGTGTAAAGCGATCATAAATGAGCGTAAGCCACAACACTTGATTGTTTCTGTGAGAGAATTTCATGTACGTAGCATGCATGAACCCGTCGTCGAAATAGTGCGCTGTTGAGTACCTATGTGATTTTCTATTAATAGCTGTCATGAGTTGTGCTCACACCTGGGCGTGGGGGTATGCACCCCCCCGAGAAACCAAGATACCCCCAGAATTCAATTTTCAAAAATTTTTTCGTTTGTTTCGCAATTTTTTGATGCCAATGGATAGTGCTCGATGAGAAACGTCGAAAAATTGTGTTTTTTCGCCATACAACCATTTTTAAGGCAATTTTTTGACCTTTGAAAAACCTTGCAACCCCCACCCCCGGAATTTTTTGCTGCCCACGTATGGTCTTGCTCTTAAAACTGTTGTAACGTGTGCCGCTGCTCAAATTTTCTCACGATTTTTTGTCAGAATAAGCTAAATAGGTGGAGACACACATAAAAAAATTCTTTGTCATAATGAAAAATTGACTATACTACAGTGATTTATGGAGAAAATCTTATCTTTACACGGATGAGAATTTTGTGCGAATCCCGTAGCGCAAACTGTACAAACGCAGACATATAAAAATTTAATATCTTAGTGTAAAGTGCGTCTGTTTGTTGTTCTACTAAAAAAGTTCTGTGTCACGTAGAAAGACCATACGCTACTACAGTAATCTATTGATACCTGATGCGCACGTTAGAACAACAGAAATTTAATGCGTATATCGAAGGGACATAAAATCTGAAAGGAACTGGTCCGAGCTTAGCACGTAAAAACTGCTAAGTTGAGGAGTCAGCGCTGATAAAGGCTATCGGGTTCGCCCAATCTGCTCAATCCGCAAGACAGCTCAGTTCCTACATGCCCTATTCCGAAATCCGCGTTTTTGCATTACCAGTTCGAATTTTCAAGATTCACCTTACGTTTTAATTCAACTTTAGCTGACGTTTACTCACACAGCCAGCTCGGCTGCGCGGCGAAATATTCGAATCTATTATGCACGACCAGCCTTTAGGCACAAAGCTTCAGAATTTTATCGACAGATTACGATAATTATATATGAGTTGAATGCTATAATTGCAATCTGTCAGATTATTGTCGGAGATAGATTGTAAAACTTAAACTCAAACTTGTTTGAAACAGACCAAAGAAGCATGAAAAGTTAAGAAAATTTTGGAAAAATTGCAACTCTGGCTTACTGTAGCTCCACGAATTTTGGGTTTTGTGTAAGATGAATAATATTTTCATTCTTAACGTCAAAAACTGTTGTATCTAGTAGATTTCTAGAGTATATTAATTTTTGACTTATCCAATCGATGGTCAGATTTCTCAGAAATTGTCTCTTTACACAAGTATGACAATAATCCTGTCTGCCTTTATGCATAACGTTTTATTGTTAAATTTGAAGTTCAATCTAGGAAGTCTGACACTGCAAACAAGAAATATTTAGCTTTCGCGAATCAAAATAGTTATACAAACGAGGACACCAAATTGCAAGAAAACAGACGAAATATTGTCACAAAAAGAATTTGAGATTGACCACGCGTTTGACCTAAATCCATATTCTAGCAACTTTATTTTCATTAAACTGAGACAGTCTAGTTTCCATAGGGTAAAGTAAGCTACAGGCATGTCCAAAACTTTGAGACACTTCACATTATGTATAGTTTGTTTCACATAAGTTTGGGCATAAATTTTAAGAATTTTTTTCGAAAGTAAGCCGACGGA
The DNA here is from genome assembly GCA_036768485.1 of Mermis nigrescens. Classification (NCBI taxonomy): domain Eukaryota; kingdom Metazoa; phylum Nematoda; class Enoplea; order Mermithida; family Mermithidae; genus Mermis; species Mermis nigrescens. The sequence continues at coordinate 2,873,141 of JAVLUZ010000142.1, forward strand.
TTACGATAATGATATATCAAATCAATGCTTTAATCACAATCTGTCAGCTTATAGTCAGACACGCTTTTAAAATTTATGTCCAAATTTGTGTGAAACGGGCTATAGTACTAGGCATGCCGTTAAACTTGCAGTAAGATTTATAAACTTAGGTTAATTTAAACTGAGTACAAGTGGATTAGTTTATACCAGCATTTTGTGTACTTTTTAAAAACAAACTTTCATTCAAATCTACAAAGCTATTCTTGAGATTTTTAATGAAAAGAGCTAAAACGTTTGCCTACCTAACGAGCCAGAATTGTCGCTATGGTTTATGAAGCTCAAATGACTTTGAAAGTTGTGCTCTAAAACATTTGGCCATTAAACGATAAGTTGTAACTTTTAGATCATTAATATACGCTAAATTTTGGAATATCTATTAAGGATATTTGAGCATAATGGTGAATCATAAAGACAATTCTAGTTCAATAACTTGGTTAAGATGATTTAGCTTTGCCAGTGAATATCTTGAGAACGGCTAGATTTGAATGAAACTTTGTTCAAGAAGTGCGCGAAAAACTGATCTGGATTCATTCACTTGTGCTCAAAATAAAGTAAACCAGCAATCTTAATCATGCTACAAGTTTGGCCAAACCTGTAACTTGCTTGCAACTCGTATACTTCATTTGAAAAGCTCATTAGGAACTAGGAAGCTAGCAGTCTAGCAGACGAAATGAAAAAGTATCAAAATTGTTTAACTAATGATTAAGAGCATACTTTTATATCGCGGAAACTGTAAAAATATAATCAATGTAGTCCTTGAAAAGCTACTGACTTCGCGCGTTAAAACTAATATATTGAACGGGAAAAAAGAAGCTACACATACATACATAAGACACATTAGTAATCTTTCTCGCACATGACAAATAATTAATTTATCTACTTGCAAAATTCTTACAGCTTCGAAAAAAGGTAAGAAGTCAGACAGAAAATATAAACATAATTTAGAACAATGTATCGAGCTCACTCAATCCAAGGATAATGGAGAGCACAAATATTATAGATTATTTTAGTAGGTTTTCCGTTTAATGCTTAGAAGTCTAATCCAAATTTCATGGAAAATCTCCAAACACGCCTATGTACCTATGGGAGTAGGACAAACAAAATAAAAACAGAAAACTTAAACATATGCATGAGATAAACACAAATAATACATTTAAATCGCTCCGGTGAAAAGCGAGTAAAAAAGGCACTCCGGAGTAAAGCGTGTTAAAGATCAGAATATTATAAATGGCACACATTGAGATTAAAGCGGCTTATGGCGACTGACAAAGTTGCAAAAAATGATTCTCGGAAATCTTCAGCAACAAAAGATAAACGATAAAAATAAAGAAATTCAAAGTTAGAGCGCTTTAAGGAAAACACGCCCGGTCATTTGACAGCGGAACTTGCCAGCACCTTTAACTTTGACTTTTGAACCTTCTTGGCCTGATTTCTCGGAAAATCGTCCATAAACAAAATTTCATCGGGTGTGACCATCTAAGAAAAGTAATGCAATATGATGACAGGCACGCAAAGCCCGTAAGCAAACAATATTCACTAGCTATGCACAAGGGGATTGAGCTATTCAAATTCCCAAGAGAATAGAATGAAAATTTTTCTTGAAAAAAGCAAGGCGTAAGTAACTGAGATCAAAAACTAAAAATTCACTATTTTTCTTGCCAAAATGCTTGAAATTTAGCAGAAAGTATCGACTGAGAAGTTGTACGCTTTTAAACGTTTGCAGCAATTTTTAGGTACACTTTAGACCGAAAAACTTCTTAAGTCCTGAGAATTTAGATTTCGAATTATTTATGGTTTAAAATTTGTGGAAGACGCAACAGATCTGCGGTAAGAAAATACCAAAAAAATGGACATTTAAAGCTGAATTTGACGCTCCTATATTTTAATTAACGGAGATAAGCATCTAATATATGTACGCACAAACAAACATACCTGGGTAATGGCCGGTCTTCCCGTTAATACTGGGTGCATAAAAAGTTTGGTTGATTGCCAGTTTCAAAAAGGGTTGTTTTGAAGTGAAAATTTACCTCACGATTTTCAAATAAATAATGAATTTCTATGTGCATTATGTATCCTTGTTTTATCAGTCGAAGTATGGGAGAGCTTAATCCATTTTGATAATAGCAATCACTAAGTATGTACATAACACTATAATTTTTTGAGCGTGTGTATTATGCTTTTGAATAAATCATGTAATGCTTGGCTGATTGGTTGGTTGATTAGTTGACTGCTTGGTTGATTATTTGGTTGGTTAGTTGTTGGTTGGTTGGCTAACTAGTTGTTTAGCTGGTGGTTTGTTTAGTTAGCTGGTAGGTTTAGCTGGTTGCTGGTTGATATGTAAGTTGGTTGGTTGGCTGACTACTTGGTTATGTATTGATTGATATGTACTGATTAGTTGGTCTATTGGTATGTATTGTTTTATGTTATTTACTTCCATTTCTTGTGCTTCAATATGTTTTGAATCTATTTTGCATTTGTCTTTGATTTTTTACTCAAAATTCTTGTTGATACGTGCAGCCTTGACCGTAGATACCGAACGGCCTACTGTTGATATCGGCTTGAACTAGGTTGTACCCATTGCCAAGGTGTGCATACAATTTTGTATCATTTAAGAATTCAAAAACTGGAAAATTTAGCAGCGATTAGGGAAAATAATTTTGTACAGCTGCCAAACTGTGGGCTGAGTTGCGAAAGTTCAACGATGTCAATATCATAAACGTTTCTCGTTCTCAGTCAGTTTTTGTACGCAGGCTCATATTTAGAGGGGGCAGGGGGCCGCCGCACCCCATGTCGTCAAAAAATAGTTGGGCGCAGTGGAGAATAACGTATATTTTCTGATGATTTTAGTAATTTTTTATCACAATTTTGGAAAGTTTACCGACGCTTGGCGCCGATTAGTACTCATTAATGCCATTTACTGACTGGCTTGGCACTCTAAAGTGTTTATTTTTACGTCAGAAGAGTATTTTATGTGCATAACAAGGATTTCTTGGTGGTTACCAGTGGTTTTTTTGTACAAGATCCGTTTGTACATGTACAAAGATGGTCCTAAAAAGTCTTTGTACATTTTGCACACACAAATTTTTGGGTGCTATAATATAATATATTAACGATTTTAGTGTGGTAAAAACAGAGTTGCTCGACTTTCGGTAGTGTATTTTAGCTAATTTCTGGGTCTCTAAGGACAAAAATCACCAAGAATCGTCTTACAACGGCGCGAAGCGCCGAAAAATTTGGCATTTTCCTTTTGAATGCAATTTCTGCCATTATGAAGATATATAGAACACACAATTACTCACGCCGAAAATTTTTGCGAATTTAGACCTTTTTTGCAATTTTTGTCTTCCCAAAAATCTTTTTACATGTACAAAGACGGTCCCGAAAAGTCTCTGTACATCGGGAAAAATCTTTGCCGAATACAAAAAACCCGTGGTGCTTACAATGAGTTCTCGAGTATTTTTTGGTGCTTTGCGCCGATTTTCACACGAATTTCGCGTGTTTTTCGTAGAAAACTTTCGAGATTTCCTAAGTTTCCGGATTACAAAGAATGTGTTCATCAAAAGACGGCAAAACATCGATACTTTAAGCATAATGGATGGATTTTTGGACAATATTTCACACTATTTGGTTAAATTTGAGATTCCGCCCCCTACCAGAAAATCCTGAATCCGCCACTGTTTGTACGAGACACCGATTTTTAAGCTCGTACGATGATTCCTTGGTCGTCTTAGTACAAGTACAATGTCTTTCTTTGAAACTAAATGAGCATCTAATTTTTGTCAGTTTTACACATTCCCCGTAAAAATTCTAAAATCGTCCGACTTGCGCAAGGGCCCAGTCCACACATAGGCGTGTGGGTCTGAGGGATACACCCCCGCAAATTACTGTAGCCACACAGAATTCTATTTTTAGTGACATTTTTAGCGATTTTTAACGATTTCACCCAACCAAAATTTTCTTGCTGCCCATGTATGGTCCTGTACTGTACAAAAAGCAGTATTTTTGGTATTCTGGGAGCTACCTTATTTTCTTGGCATAATTTGTTTAATTGTTTTGACAAATGATCATCGTCCGTATCTTTGTCGGGTTTTCTTATGACGCAGGCGCACAACTTCTCCCCCAGTCGACTGTCCGATATCCCAACAATCTTAAATCAGAAGAAATTTGAAAAAAATCGAAAAAATTGTAGGAATAAATAAAAAAAGCTAATTTATAAATGAAATTAAGCAAATGACATTGATATGACGAAATCAGATTAAAGAATGAGAATAAAACGAATTACGAAAAAATACACAAAAGTTAATTAAATGATAAAAGCGGTAGATGCCAAGCAACGATTGAGTAAGATGTCTCACGTAAAAAATGTGTAAAAATAGGAAAGCGAGAGATCTGAAAGGGGACATATTTCAACATTAATTTTCACTAATTTATGTCTCATTTACTACCGCAGATTCATACAATATCCGAATTATTAACGAACTTAAGAGCTAATTATTTCATTACAGTAATGGAAAGCATGTTGTCCATTGCACTTAAGAATTTTGCAAAATGATGCTGTTCTATTTGTCAAAGCAGACGATACAGCATATTTAAAAATCTTTTCTTCCGTAAATGTCTTATTCTTCAAGAGAGGCACTGAAAATACATATAAACTTGAAGCATTCTCAAAATGATTACATTTTATTTAATCGTAAATGTCATACATGCACATGGTCAAAAGTTCTAAGAGAGGGTAAACCGAGTTTTCTTGGGGGGAATAAATGAATATTTAATATTGCAATCGAATGTCGAATTTCGATACTCAATTTATTGTATTCTATTAATCATAAATTTCTGTATTTAAATTTGCATGAAAACAGATCAAAATAAAGGCGATGGAATGACCTGTAACATCAAATATATACGAGACTAGAAAAGAAAAATGCTCCGATGGAACAAAAAGGACGAATATATTTGGAATAACGGATTATTAAAGACATAAAAGGAGAAGACTAGGAAAAAGTCATCTATCCGCACAACAAAACATAAGAATTTGATTTGTTGTGCGGATAGGCGATTTTTTCCTAGTCCCCTCCTTTTGCGTCTTTATAATCCGTTATCCCAAGTATATTCGTCCTTTTTTGTTCCATCGTAACATTTTTCTTTGCTAGTACCCTACTTTTTACTAGCGTGATTTGAGTAAATCATTAAGTAAGCACACACGGTAACATGCCACAATAATGAGAGCAGTCCAAGAACGCGGAAGACAATATTGTTCTAAACATTGACATTATCTTTTTAAAAAAAGATAATCCTACCTGATTTAAAATAAAATATTTTCAGCATAAACTTTACGTAACTACTGAAGGTAAAGAACTCTTGTACTCAGATTCGTAATCCTGTTACATGCAACATTTTGAAAAAAATTAAGCTTTTGCAACGCTTCGAAACTGAAGCCAATTTTCAGTGTAAACTTTACACAATTATTGTGTGTTAAGAGAACATACAGTCAGATGCGTGATCCTAACCTTACGGAACATTCAAAAAATTCTCGTTTCCTAAATTTCTGGAAGTAAAATAAATTTCTAGTGTAAATTTTACACACCTACTATAAAGGAATAGTGCAAATTGTACACAACTACTGAATGCAGAAGAAACTATGAGGCAGATTCGTAATTCTGACGTTACGTACTACATTTCCAAAAAATTAAGCTTCCGCAAGGCTCTAAAACTAAAGCTAATTTTCAGTGTAAACTTTACACAACCACCGATGGTAAAGAAGATTTTAGTCGGATTCGTAATTATGAAATTAATCTGATATTGCGATCAATATTTATGAAAAAATTAACATTCCACAATGGTCTGAAGACAAATAAATATTAGATGTAAACCACTTGACACCACTGTTGAATGTAAACAAACGAGCTCGATTGACATATGAAGTTTGACCCATGGCACATTTTTAGACTTGTGACCATATGTACGTGGGCAGCAAGAAAATTCCGGGGGTTGCAAGATTTTTCAAAGGTCAAAAACATTGCCTTAAAGATGGTGGTATGGCGAAAAAACACCATTTTTCGACGTGTCTCATCGAGCACTATCAATTGGCATCAAAAAATTGCGAAAAAAACGAAAAAATTTTTAAAAATTGAATTCTGGGGGTATTTTGATTTCTGGGTGGGGTATTTTGGTTTCTCGGGGAGAGGAGGTGCATACCCCAAACCCCCACGCCCAGGTGTGCTTGTGACCATGTCCAAACTCATAAGCGGAAAATTTGGCAGAAGAAAGACAAGACAGAAAGACGTTCAAAACCCCCAATTTTTGAACTTTAATACTGATGTAAATAAACACAATTTGCTGCGACGTGTTTCGCTTAGAAAAGTATCTTATTTTTATAAAAATTAGACTTGTCCCGACTTCTAAACGGAGAAATTGGCGAACATGAAAGGGAACAAAAAACGTGTTGTTACACTATTTATCACATTGTAAACTTTAAAAATCTGAACCCAACTCCACATTGAGTGTAAAGAAATTTGGTTTGAGCCACTTTAGTAGCCTTCGAATCGTAGTACATTCGTGTTTGAAAAACTCCTGTTCCGCATCCTATCTGAGATATTTACCAATCAAAAAGGGAAGAAAACGTTTTTTTCACCCAATCTTACACCCCTAATTTCTAACTTTGCACCTCCAGAAGTAATTAAATATGGACTTTTTCAAACGCGGTTTTCTGCAACGTATATCCCTTGGAACGTACTCTATTTTTATTCTTTTCAGCTTGTCCCGACTTATAAGCGGAGAAGTTGGCGGAGAAATCTAAGACAAAACCTATGGATCTAACTCCGCACTGAGTGAAAAAAATTTGCTGCTTAGCAGAAAGTAGCCCTTGGGTCCTAGTACATTTCTATCAGGAAAAAGTTTTGGGACTCATTACTGGAGTTATTGACAGACAGACAGAGAGAAGAAAAAAACGCGACTAAAATTTGTCTTTACACCCGAATTTTTCTGCACTCTTTACACTCCCCCTCAAGAACTAATGCAAAATTTATCAGTCGTATACACGCTGAATAAAAAATGCGTCAGTTTGTAATTGTTATAACGTCACGCCAGAACTTTACACGCTCATTACAAATTCGTTATTGAGTGTAAACAAAAAAAGCACAAAAACGTTTTTTAGTATCAATCCTTTAAAAAACATACCTCCCAGATATGTCCCGTTATAGCAGTAGATGGGGACATTTGTTTGGATACCCAAGTATATGTATAATAGGTACGCGCTACCTATTAAAATGGGAGGAAAGTGTCTGAACGAATGAATTGAACATTCTGCTGCTCTAAAAATAAATATTTGTACCCAAATTGTACTGTTAGACTCGTTTGACGTTTCTTCATGATTAGAACAATTGATTTGGTCCCAATACGGCCTTAAAGAAATATGTCCTTCGAAAGTCCTGATAGGGAAGATGCCCCCATACGCCCTAGTGTGCATGTGTGATAAATGTCGAAACTTAGAAAAACTCACTTGACAAAGTGACACGAGTGCATGCGACGCAATGAGCTTTTCAATAGGCAGAGGTATGATTGGATTATTGTCTCGGAATATAACGTCATTTATTGATCCCATTAGAGTAACGGCTCCTTCTTTGGACAGGCTGCCGACATCTCTGCAATATGTAATCACGCCAATTTATAGTATTGCGCGGATAGGGTGGCGCAGGCAACCATGCATAATCTGGGGAGGAGGTTTAAAGCGTTTTCAACCCTCCCCAGAGTTCGCGATTTCTCAAAAAAAAATTCATAGAAGAAGATGGTATTAGTGTAGTATGTCACCATATCGGAAAAATGCGACTCTATACATACATAAAAAGCAAGTAATTATATCGTTGCATAATCGCGGATGGTGGACCTGATCATGCGATAGTACTATTTTCTAAGCCTAAGAGCAAAATTTTCCATTTTATTCAAAAAAATTTGGCGTTCTTCAGTCTCTTGTCAACTATATGACTGATCTGGCTGGCGGCTAAATGAAAATATTTGTTCACAGACGTATTAGAAATATTTCGCTACTGACGGAATTAAAAGCCAAATCAAATCGTATTTAATCTAAGGTATATCTTCTTCTAAAGTAGGTACCAAAAGAGTGAAAAAATTGGATATTTCAACAGAGGTTTATATAAGAAGTATCTGCATAAAAGTGGTATCTAACTTGTTTTCTAGAGTGCGATAACAAGGAATAGCAAGTTAAATTGAATTAAGTGCACTTTTTTCACTTGTTTTATTCGTATGTACCCAGTTTGAAGCCAGCCATTTGCATAAGCCTTAGCAGTCAAAGCCGGCTGTCCATAATAGCCCAAAAACTCCGAGTCGCCGATTGGTTTCAGACAAATCTTACCCGGCTTACCGAAATCAATCTGACGTTCGTCTTCTTTAAAATCCACAATTTTGACCTAAGAAAAACATGAATATAAGAAAGTGATAAAATCAGGATGATTGATTGTCTTTGATTATTTTCATTCGAAAGCGAAACAGTAACCTCAAAACAAGCAAAATGATATCGAATATTCGCAGTTGCGATTTATTTTACTTCATAATGATCAGCAATTCTGCCATCGGACAATCCTATTTCTTCAGACGAAGCACCTTTCGGATGTAAAAAGGGCATAAAACCCATTTCGGTAAGGAAAACACCAGCCTACAAAAAATTAGGAAACGAACAATATAAAAAATTTCAATTATTAGCCAACAGTAACTTTTCGATCACGAAACTGATTAACTTAAAATGACTAACGTTGCATCATGCTTTTCATCACTGTGAAAACATGAGAATGTGACAGATCATGCGTACGCAATTTGTTACGGTAAAGGAATACTGTTCTCAAGGACTGACTAACATAGTTAATTGTAGCCAATAAAGTTCCGATTGGAAGTTCGGAATTTGCTCGAGCTCAAGACGCTTTTGTTTGCTGTGGACAACCCGCAACAAACCAACCCACATATCATTCTGTTCTGATTAAAAATTTTTAAAATTTTTATTGTTACGACAAAACCTTGCTTTTTAATAGATTTTCCTGTTTTTAAGCAGACAGGAAAAGGCTGCTACCCAAACCCAATAAAAATTGCCGGCGGGGCGAGTCCATCCCAAACTTTGACATTTACGTAAATACTCCTCCTTAATATTTAATTGTTTCATCTTTACCAAAAAAGTATTTGGTTTTGGCATAACATTAGCATCAATTTGAAACAAATAACTTTTATATACATGAAATAAAGTATAAGTATACATGTTTTATTTATGGTCTTACCAGCGAACTAAATAGCTAAAAGGTTTAACAATCAATAGTCATTATCATAGATGCACAGCATGGCCGATCTGGGAAGATGTAAGGGGGGTGGTCAGCTCAGCCGGTCTAGGGGGTCATGAATTGAACTTTTTTGAACCAAAATGACCATTCCTCATTTGTGGCCTTCATTTCGCCTCTTTTTTCCCAAAATTTTTTTCCATTTTTCCATTCTGGGGGTCTAGATCACACGTGGGCGTGGGGGAGGAAGGGTTTGAGGGTATGCAGCCCCAGAATTCTATTTTTAAAAGTTCTTTTGTTTTTCTCGCAATTTTTTGATGCCAATGGATAGTGCTCGATGAGAAACTTTGAAAATCGTGTTTCTTCGCCATACCACCATCTTAAGACCATTTTTTGGCCTTTGAAATGCACCCCAGAATTTTGGCGCTGCCCATCTGTGGTCTAGACCCCCAACTCCCCACGTCCATGTCTGGTCATTACTGCACAGTGTATAATATGCAAATGAGATACATGACAACTTAATAATACATGGTAATAATAATAATAATAATACATAATACGTAATAACAATACATGTACATGCGAAAACAATACATGTACTTTTTAAGCAATAGATAAAATGCATACCTACCCAAGGGAGATGCGTCAGGCACAGAACAAGTTTTCTCCTTTTCATTTATATTAGTGGAGTTTAAACAGGTTCAAGCCATCCTGTATATCCATAAAGATATAGGACAAGTGACATGCACGCAGGCGCGATCAGTCTGCGAGGTTAAAATAAATATAAATGTTTCAAAATAATAAAAAATGAGTGAAACTTACAGCGAACTGAAAAAATTTGACAATTCTGTCAGGGTAAAAAAGTTGTTGCGGGGGTAAAGAAGTATCACCCGAGACTCCCAAGATCGTACAGAAAGAATATTCAAAGTATATCCACGAGTAATTAGTATTACAACTAACTGAAGCCAGAAAGTACAACGGATGCAACAAACTTACCGCGACATCCGCGAGATTGGCCAATTTGTCAAAGAAAAGTGCAGCCTGCTCGCTTGTCGTGTGATCTCCTCCGACACAAACTACAAGTAGGTAAAGTGTTCAAGAACATACGAGCAAGAGATTCAAAGAAAAAGGAAACTCACGACTGGTCAAAGATTCCAGGGTGTATTTTTTCGCCGCCGGCATCCTCAGCATCAAATGAAAGACGATTGGATTGCTAATCAGGCAAGTGCACCTACAATCAACTCATTGTGAGATAAATAATTAGAACACACTATGTACCAGAGTGAAGTTTCGATTGAGTTCAGTAATAAAGTCTCAAGAAATAATTTTGAACCGAACCCCGTTAATTTTAAGCTTGTTTCATAAAAAAGACGAAGTGGAAAAAAGCTACAAAATCACGAACATATAAGATTAAGACGGTGGAATCGAAGTTATAAGGAGAGATTGAGTGATAAAAAAATCAATGACACCTTAATAGCCCCAGCTACAGAGTAATTCGAAATCAGCTTATGAAACGCCAAAATATCAAAAAATTAGTCATCGTATATCTGAGTTTTAGCAGCAATTCGCATAAAGAATGTATAAACAAATCCAGTTCATAATTTCAAAACTGTTCCAGTCATAATTTTTATCTATTATGCATGTACATATTGCTCGATTAGTTTGGGAGCAACCCTATCTGATTTTCTTGCACAAGAGAGGCATTTTCGAGTTTTTGATAAGAGCACTGAAGTCTTTCCGGCTGCTCTCAAAATACTGCATTTCACGATCGAAAAAGCTATTGATTAATGGAAAACGCAGAGACAGCAATGACAAACTCCTAGTCAAAACATCAGTAATAACATTCAGAGCTACTCGTTCAAAACTAGTTTTCTAATAGCTTTTGCTGAATTCAGGAATCCTACGCCTTTATAGTATTGCCCAAGGATAAGACTTAACAATATCGTACGAAATAAAAATTAAAAATTTATTCAAATGTTTAGTAATCTTCAATTAACCATCCAAGTGATAAATGCAATATTGAAACCCAAGCCTTAACAACCAATTTTACAGCCTCAGCGATTAAAAGTAAGCTATTTTCTCGAATAAGGAAGGCAATTAAAAGCGTCTTCACTTCATTCTGTAGTAGACGATTATTGCAATTTTTCGCAAAATTGTTTTTCGTTTTAATTTGACGACAAAAAATTTCATTGCATATATCGTTAAGATCACCCTCAAAAACATAATCTGCTTCTGAAAGGTCACCAATCATAGTCCAGCAAATGTTTATATAAACACAAGCGATAAAAGCTGACACATGCAACAAAATCTAAAACAAACTATACTTCTGATTTTGGATCGCTTCAAAAATAGCTGGCGCAGGAGGCAAAGCGGCTGGATAAACGACTTTGAGACCGGTTATCAAAGGAGTTAAAACCGCCATACAAAGTGCCGGCCCACGAAAAACGGGCATTGGGCAACATAGAATTTCCCCCTAAGACAAACTACGATTCATAGCAATGTTGGATTGAATGCAAATTAAGAGAAAAATAACAAAAACTCTCTTTCCTTGAAGAACTTGTTAAAAAATAAACAAGCTATTTCAACATAAATAAAGCAAGCAGTAAACAAAATAGGTGTATCGAAATAATAATAGTAAGTCATCAATACGAGAAAAAGAGCGAGAAAGAAAAAGGAAAAATAGCACAAATATACCTTAAACAATTAGATTATGAGAGATTACAGATTTTACGAGGCGGAAAAGTCTACATGAAGCGTTTAGAAGTAGGCAGAAATATATACAGAAAAAATACACAAAAAACACGTAAAAAACATAAACAGGCGAGGTCACCAGAGAGGAAGTAGGTTTCTACAGTTTCGTGCCTTTAATCCTCTGACTGTCACCACAACCTAGCGATAACCAGTGTAGGCGGCTTGACTGCCTCTCATAAGGTAGCGAACGACAACCAAAAGGAAATACACATAGAGGCGCGAAAAATTTTGAAAATCTCAGTCAATGTGTTTCTACTTCAGTATTTTCGGGTTAATGCTACACATTGACAAAAACTACGTGAAATAAAAAGGAAAAACCCAATTCCAAGCAATCCAGACATATCACAATATAAAACTCAATAATAACATCAACGCGAAGCAACGCGATAGCAGCGACAGATCGTAAAACGGTCTTAAACAATTTTGAATTAGCAAAGAAAAATGCTCCGAACAAGAGCATGGGGAATGAGGGGGTATTATCCCCGTAAACTTTGAAAAACTGATAGCTATACAGCGATTTTGGCCGAAAAACCATTGATGTATAGCTTTTCTTGAGCTCATAAAATTAGCTATACAGCCTTTTTGGGCAAAAAATAGCTATATAGTCTTTTTTGAGCTCATAAATGCTATTTAGTTGTCTTTTCTGAGTTTCAAAAGGATATATAGCTATTTTCTCGACTCCAAAAAGGGATTAATAGCTATTTTTAGTCCAAGAAGACTGTATAGCTATGTTTGCGAATTCAAAAAGGCTATATAGCTAGTTTTCTGAGACCAAAAAGGCTAAATAGCTAATTTTCTGACCCCAAAAGGACTATAGAGCCGTTTTTACGAGGCACATAGCTATCTAGCAATTTTTGGTTTTCAACCCCTCCTGAAAGTTTGACCTAACGCGCCTATGGCTCCGATGGAACAAAAAGGACGAATATACTTGGAATTACGCATCATTAAGAACATAAAAGGAGGAGACTAGGGAAAAGTTACCTATGTATGCCTGTGAAAGTTGTAAGAATCTAATTAAAATTAGATTTTCGCTAAAACACCCGAAAAATCGAAATATATTCTGCGGCTTCTGAAAAAAGCGTGCCTTTACAAAACATTGTTCACTGGCTCAAAAAAGGTTATAAGGAAGCCTTAATGTGTTTTAATAAGCGTTTTAGTTTCTTATCAATATCAAATTTCTCCATTATTTACATAGTTAATCGTTAGTGGCTGGAAGGACAAGCATACCATCTTGTTAATTGCTGCCCCATACAATGCATACCGTACTAGCGTAACAATGCACGTTTTGTCGTTTTTTGATTAGTGATCGCTTCTTTTCTAGGAATAAGCTAGTCATCTTATATACTTTTTACGTCAGAGGTGCAACTTTCTTCTGCAGGACGCAGAATATACTTCGATTTTTAGGGTGTTTTAGCGGAAGTCTAATTTTTATTAGATTCTTACAACTTTCACAGGCATACATAGGTAACTTTTTCCTAGTCCCCCGTCCTTAATGATGCGTAATTCCAAGCATATTCGTTCTTTTTGTTCCACTTGAGCATTTTTCTCTGCTAGTACCTACTTTTAATTAGCACGATTTGAATAAATCAGTCTGTAAATACAAACGGTAACATGCTACAATAATGACAGAAGTCCAAGAACGCGGAGAATAATATTGTCCCGAACATAAGCATTATCGCATTATCTTTTTTAAACGAAACAATCTTACCTTATTTGATCAATTCGAATGTTTTCAACGTAAACTTCATGCAACACTGGGTGTAAAGAACAGTTACACTCAGATTCGTAATTGTGACGTTCCATGGAACATTTTAAATAAAAACTAAGCTTTTGAAACGCTCTAAAACTAAAGTTAATTTTCATTGTAAACTTTACACAACTACTAGGTGTTAAGAGAACATAAGTCGGATTCGTAATCCCGGCCTTCCGGAACATATTTTGAAAAAAATCACATTTTGCAATGCTCTGGATGTAAAATAAATTTATACTGTAAACTTTATTAAACAACAGAAAACGAATAGTGTACACTTTACACAACTATAGGGTGTAGAGAAAACTTACAGTCAGATTCATAATTCTGACATTACATAACCTAGTGTAGAGATTTTAGTCGGATTCGTAATCCTGATATCACTCTGATTCTACGATCATTATTCATGAAAAAATTAACTCTTCACAATGGTATGAGGACAAATAAATATTGGACGTAAACCACTTTAACACCACTTCAGAGTGTAAACAAACGCACCGAACTGACGTAAGACGTTTGACCCCTGATACATTTTTAGACTTGGCCGGAGAAGTTGACAGGAAAAAACAAGACAAAAACATGTTACCCCCAATTTTTGACTTAACACCTCCCGAAAAGCTCAATATTAATGTGAATAAACACAATTTGCTGTGACGTATATCCCTTACAAAGTACTTTATTTTAATTTCATTCGACTTATCCTGACTTACAAATGGAGAAGTTGGCGAACAAAAAAAGGGAGAAAAACGTATTTTTCCAGCATCCACCACATTGTAAACTTTAAAAATCTGAACCTAACCTCCCATTGAGTGTAATGAAATTTGGTTTGGGCCAGTCTGTAGCCTTTAAATCGTAGTACGTTTGTGTGGGAATCTGGTGTTCCGCAAAATATTTGACATATTGACCAATCTAAAAATGGAAAAAAACGTGTTTTTTCGCCCATTGTTACAACCCCGATTTCGAACTTTATACCTGCATAATTAACTAAATATTGAATTTTTTGAACGCGCTTTGCTGCGACGTGTAGCCCTTGAAAGTACTTCATTTCTACCTCATTCAATTTATCCCGACTTATTAGAGGAAAAATTGGCAGAGAAATCTCAGACAAAATCTGTTTTTTACACCATCCACTAGAGAGTAAAGTTTAAACCCCTAGATCTAACTCCGTATTGAGTGAACAAAAGTTTGCTGGTAAGCCGAGAGTAGCCCTTGAGTCGCAGTACATTTCTGTAGGAACAACTTTTTTAGGACTCACATCTGGAGTTGTCGGCAGACAAAAAACAGGCCAAAATGTGTCTTTTTACCCTCAGATTCTTTACACTCTTTTCAATGCACCTTTAGAAATAAGTCTCTTGAAAAAAATTTTAAAAAAATGCGTTTAGAGCTTACTTATACAGAAAAATCCCAGTATTGCTGTAGGGGTAGACATAGGTTGGGGTACCCAAGTATATTATAGGTCGCTGTTCCAAAATTTGAAGTATTTTTGGCGCAACATTATAGCCATGTTTTTGCAATCTAACTGAAAGATGATTCACGCGCGCCTTGAAAATCTTCTTTAGAGCAAAGACGCGCAAAACGATGAAGTTGACTTACAAAAACGGCGTACAAAAGACCTTTAAGTACGTTGAGTCTGAATAAGGGAAATTAACAATAGGAAATTGAAACTGTGTTCTTTTGTCGAAAATCGTGTAAAAAATCGGTTTAGAAAGATTAGCGTCTAAGTAACTAACTTTTGAAGCAGAAAGAGTTTCGGTGACATTTAAGGATTTTGGCTAAATCTCTTTGATGTAATCACGAAAATTTGAAATATTCATACCTGCTATGTCATCTATGTAACGAGTTACGTTATTAAAACTACGAATAAGGTCTTTATTTCTAGGCGATGATAGGAATTGATATTCGCAGTATAAAAGGAAAAGATCAGCCAAAAGTGGAGAATAATTTTTTGATAAATTTTTTTCAAAATTAACGAATGAATTTTGGATTAAAAATTGTTGTAAAAGTGTCAAAGTCAAAAGTAAAATACGACTTTTTGTCCTAAGGAGGAGAATTCCAGTATGATTTGAAGCCATTAGTGCATTTCTCCAGGAAATTAAAAGAAGCGGAAATAAAAGTCGTTTTGAGGAAGAGATTTGTAAAACGTCGAAAAATCGAATGTGTCAGTCGATTTAATGTTTTTAATTGATTATAATTTCTTAATGAAAGAAAATGAATAATTGATAGACCAAAGTGTGTCAATTCGAGAATTTCTAAAAAATATCTTTACATCGGAAAGAACGGACTAACTTGAGGTCTTCGGTAATTACCGACGAAATGAAAGTAGTAGAACAATTTTTAGCCGGAGTAATAAACCTAGATTTATTGGGAATTATATGTAGTTTTGGAAATCAGTACATGAAAGATAGTTTTTGTTAAGACGTTCTTGACTAAGAGGACTGGAAAACTTAAAAAAATGTTTTCTTGAAGTTGATTATAGTCAAAGATTATGTTTTCTTCACGTAAGTTAGACAAAAGCTTAGGTACCGCTAGAGGGTAGGGATGGAGATGAAAAATAGCCCAACTCCTGACAAAGAACGGATAAATAATGGTGCTGACATATGATGACTGAATTATTGCTGGACTTAATTGCGACGTTAACGACAAAATTATCATGTAGATTCTTAAGTTTTTCATTAACGATGGGTTCACCGAGAAGATAATTATAAAAGGACAGAATGAACAAAAAGCTAGATTTTTTGAGTGAATGAATTCTTTGTGAAACGATTTGTTTTATTCGATTTTTCCAGTCCAACAAGTAAGAAAGAGGGGCTTTTTCTCGTTTGGCCCAACTTGCAACAAAATTATCCAGAGCATGGGAATATATCATTTTCACAAACGTCCCAATTTATGCGAGGAGTTTCACGGAAATTAGGATTTTTATTGTAAAGAGAAATCAAGTCAGGATCCCCCAGTGAAATTTAAATCGCCAGTAATGACATGACCACATAGTTGATAAACATGGGTGTAAGTGACAATGACAAGGCGGAATGACTCGATTTAATGAAAATTCGTCGACAACTTACTTATAATTTAATACCTTAAATCTAATGGGTTGACTTAAACGATATGTAACGAACGTAGTACATATGTTGACGTTTGAAATTAGAGGGGAACGAGTTTAGTACAGCATTTTAAATGAAAAATAGAGGGCATTAAGTCAGTATGTAGGTAAATTTACAAATTTTTCTGAAAACAAACATGCATTTGTGACCAATTAAGCTTGATTGAGCAAGAAATACCCGCTGTGAACAAGAAGGTGAAGAATGGAATGACCATTGTAGCATTGTTCCACAAACCTTCTTGGAAATTTTATTAGAATAATTATGTATGACTGAATAAATCTTCAACTTGAAAAAAGTATTGTTTATTCATAAGATAAGCGAAGTAAATTTCAGACAGTATTGAATTGATTATTCAATTTAAGAAGGTGAGGTTAGTCGAATCACTCCTCAAGATAAGTCACAATTATGTGAGACCTGAAAAAACCTTAATAAATATCTGAAAGAAAAATATATTTTTTGAAAATAACAAAGTTGCGCAGACTACATTTTTTTCTATCAAAGTTGACTGAGTTCCGTGTGGAAACAACAAAATCACCGAATCCCTTTATTTGCTTCTGATACATCTCGATTTATATAAAAGTAGGCAACAAACGATAAGATGTATGTACATAAACACGATGCAGACGGCAATATTGCGAAACGGCAGCGAAAAGGTATTCCATATTCCAAACTAAGAATACACACTGACACATAAATGTAGTCATTATTTTTAAGTCGTAATTTGCACTTACCGGACGATCAGAATTAAGACGTTTAGCAACAATAAGGCAGCTGTTAATCAACTGATAATGACTCAATGCAACTAATTTCGGTTCAGATGTGCAACCCTAGTATAAAAAATAAAAGTAACGCGGAAGGCAGAATTTTCTTAGTAAGCGTGAGATCATTAAAAAACAAAAGATTAAGTAGCACAAATAAAAAACATATAATCAAAAATATCTTTAGGTATACAGATGAAGCAAATACACGCGCTCATATCGTAAAATAAGAAAGGAAATATTTACCATTCCTGCTGCGTTCAAAAACCTATCGATACGAACATATTTTCACTGACACAAGAGTGAGAATAAGGTACCGAGTTCTCCCAAAACGTTCTTGTAGGGTTTTATTACTATCTTGCTCTTAAATTTAGTGCAACCATAAAAATTTCATTAGGTTTGTCATAAAAATGACGAATTTGAAGACAAAATTATTGTCTCCGATTTTCACCGGATAAAGATTTTTCAATATTTAGCATGTAAATTCTAAAGCCATATATGCCCACATAGGCGTGGGGGTATGCACCCCCAGAAGGCCGAATACCCCCACCCAGAATTCAATTTCTGACATTTTTTGTTTTTTTCGCAATTTTTTGATGCCAATGGATAGTGCTCGATGAGAAATGTTGAAAAATGGTGTTTTTTCGATATACGACCATTTTCAAGATCATTTTTTGACCTTTGAAAATTCTTGCACTCCCCCTCAGAATTTTGGTGCTGCCCACCTATGGATATGTGTGCCAAAATTCAGGTCGCAAGCAATGGATAAAAAAAGATAAATCTTCGATACGCTACACTTCTCGAGCTACGCAACACGTTTATATACATACACGATCTTGGGAGGGGGATTGAAGGTTTTTACTACCCAGAATGCCTTTCGTACCCAGCAATTATTCACCACTCAGGCGATCTTTTTTACAGTTATCTGTTTGCTCAGAAAATTCGGATTTTCGGCGCTTTGCTCTATTGACTCTTTTTTTGACTATATTTTGTTTAATTAACCCAAGACATTTTTTCAAAATCTGTTTTTACGTTCTAGAAAGATAGAGCATCATCAGGAACGCTGAGAGATGTTTTTGACGCGTATTTATCGTTCAGAAGCTCCAAAAAGACACGTAAGACGTTTTTTGGTTTCATCCTCTCAGAATCCCCATGCTGTGTATGTGTCCGGCCGGGATTCATACCCTGACCCTAAGCTAAAATCTATTTAATTACTTGTGAAATCTCGGGATGTTCACGACATCAAATGAGATATTTCCAGAGAAGAATATGCATAAATTGTCGACCTAAGAATTCGAGCGAATTCTAACAGCAATGCTCAATATTTAGATAATTTCTGCTGCAAAAAAGTGGACTTAAAGCTCATTTGAATGATTCATTCAGCGTATAGCTACGGGTACGTGTATTTGATTTTATCATGAAATTTATATTTATGTAAAACATCAATAGAGAAACTGTGAAAATAAGTTTGATTAAGAAAATTAGGAAATTTTAAATAATGTCGATGTTATTGTAATCGTAATTGATTTACATAGATATTCTGCAACAAAAATTGAAAATTTCTTTGCAATCATTGATCTGCAATCTTTGCAATCACACAGGGCTTGTTAAAATTTTAAAATTACAGACACGTTTAACACTTTACATTACGAATTACATTCTATTTTGTACTACTTCACGATGAGCCCAACAGGCACATCATTAATTTTTTCAAAATAATATTCATATTTCTAAAGTCTTCTATTTATAGCCTTTAAACAGGTAAACGCCTTACTTTACTCCTAACTTTGTAATCATAGTAGTAAGGAAGGACTATTGCAGGAAAGTACCATTAATTATCCTAATATTGATAAAAGCCATAGATGCACAAGGTCAAGTTGGTCAGGAATGGGTACAATCGAGAATTTTAGGGTCAGGGAGGGGTAAAATCCAGGTTTTTTACCACAGTGAATTAAGTTTTTGGCTATTTTTACGTCAAAATCGCTTAAAAATACTGTATTTTTGGCCCAAATTGCTCGATGGTACCTAACTTTCGTATGCTTTAGCGGGAATAATACCCCCTATCACTAGAGTGCAAATTCACAGACAGTTGAATAAGAAAGCTGCGCACGCCCATTTTTATACTATTCAAATCTTGTTCAAAATATTTAGAGAAAAATAAATTAAAAACTGCGGATAATAATATAGGAAAAATGCATCTAGCTGCATTCTCAAATTTAAGCGAATAAGCATGTAAAATGGTTAAACTAGCCAATCAAAAATTGTGATTTATGATTACAAATTTCTTCCAAAACTCAATATTCTTCATAAAATCAAAACGGAAGTGAATCAGCCTTCATGTCTAGAAGATTAGACCGACTGGAAACCTACCGCTGTAAGCAGTATTGACGCCAAAGTGTCCGGTTTTACGATACTGTCAATATCTTTCAGCGATTTCTCGATATCCACTTTGTCCTTTTGACTCACAGTGACGAACAATTCAGACAGCTTCGAAGTGCCACTGATAAAATAAATTAAAAAAATGGCATACGTCGATGAAAAGCCGCAATAAGGAAAAAGGGGCAAGTTAAAAAAGGAAAAAATAACGAATAACGAAAATCAGGTATCTCGTACGAGGCCGTATTCAGGGGAAGCGGTCGCCCTCTTGACCGAAACAGATTTTTAGAAAGATAGTATAGGCAGGTAATTTTATCTAATCGATTCTATTTTTCATTTATTAGAATGTTATCCTACTTCACCGATTTAGCTTTAGAAGAATGATATTTGAAGATAATTAGCGCATTCGGCTAGGAATAATTAAGTTGCTCAGGTTAACTTCTTACGACGAACGGACATCGATGTTCAAGATGCAAATCTAAATCGAAGAAAAAAACAATGATTTTTATCTTCAATGAGATTTAATAGCATTTTGCATGAATTTTATGAGAGGCTATACGAGTTATTTCCATACAAAATATCTCGCTGGCGCTCTTTGCTAGGAATCACTGAAATTTTAAATACCTAAGCAACACGATAATTATCAGACATAAGACATAAAGCATTCGGAAGATCTTAGCAAGATGAGTATCTACTATACAAATAAACTATCAGCAGTGAAAAAAGCAATTTAATTTGCATTACACAAAATGGAACATTATTTGCATAACATTCTTTACCCTACATATATGATGCACCGATTAAGGGCACAAGTTTTGTATGCAAAGGAAACCGGTCAATTGGTAAATATTGTATATCTTACCCATATTCGGTCTGATCCTCATCAATAATGACGTGCTTCAGAGAAGGAAATCGTTTACTGTCCAACTTGTGTTTCTCTGATCTAGCTAAACATGGCTCTAATCCCTTCAAAACCTCATAACAATGACCGTGTTTGATTGTTGGAAAGCATACAATCGCCGCAGCGTTTGACTATAAAAGTAGTTCTCGAAGAATAACTATTAAGATAAGTCAGATTACTAAATCTAAAAGAATCTATAGTCTATTTCACGGAATCTTGCGCACGGATTGCAATTTTTGAATCGATGTAAATCGATTACAAAAGCGATTTAAGCTGGCGTAACAATCGCGATGCTGTACATAGCAATTGATAAGCATATGATTTTTTACTACGCAAAATCGCATTGCAGTAGCCTGCCTAGGAACCACTTTTATAGCTGTTCGTTTAAACGCTGAAAATTAATTCTAATGCACAAACTTTAGAAAAATAAACTTAGTGAAGGATTTTATGTGACTAATTATGCATGCGACTCGAATGCCTGGGATCCTGAAAAATAGTTCCACTGAAGTACGCGAGCGGATAATCGTTCATGATCACTAAATGTAATTTTCTTAAACAGATGAGCTGCAGATCCATACTGACATGATAAGTTCTCTTCCACGATTACTGGGTATAACACTATAGAACATTTTAAATCAAAAAATTACTCATGCGGAATTTCATACAACTAGAAAGTGTGGTATAAATTATATGCATACTAAATTTTAATTTCCGAATTGTATGCATATTGTACTGCCCGATACACCGCACAAGGTATTAAGCATAAGGCCTTGACAGACTTTCTTCTCCTTTTAAGCTAATTTAATTTCACCGTCATATATCCATACACGCAGGCCCGTATCAGTGGGGCGGGGGCCTGCCCCTCCTTCGAAATGGGTGAAAATTTCTGTTCTTCCCAAGGGTCCCCCAAAGGGAAAAACTAAAATTGGCGAAGTGTGTCTAAAACACCGCCAAAAACAGGTTTTTAGCGTACTTTTGAGCAAGTAAATTCAAAATTTTCCGGCGCTTCGCGCCGGATTTATGTTTATGTATAGTTTTGTCTTCTAAACCGCTAAAAATCATTCAAATTTGAGTAAGAAATAGAAATCATGTCAATTTTGTTCAGCGCTGTGCGTCGGATTCATTGTTCAGCTATAGTTTTTGCTTTCTAGCTAACTCAAAATAGCTCAAATTTGAGGTTTGACATGGGAAACATGGAATTTCTCCGGCGCTTAGCGCTGTATTTATTGTTTATATATGTTTTTTGTCTTCTACATACATAGCTCGCTCAAAACCGCTCAAATTTGAACTTGACATGCAGAATATGTCAATTTTTTCGACCCTTGGCGCCGAATTATTCATTATCTGCATTGTTTTTCTCTGTAAAAGCACAATGATTAAGTGCAAAGGCAAGAGATAAGGAATAATTCGTCGATTAAGTGATGAGAAATCAGCTTAAATGATAAATTTGCCGTATATCAATATGAAATAGAGTGAAAAATTTTTGAATTTTTTTGAAATTTTTCTTCACCATCGTATAGAGCTTGCCGAGATACGCTCAAAACTGCCTTTATTTTCGCCTCGAGATATCTGGCCTCAAAACTTTTCGGCTCCCCCGAAATAAAATCCTGGATACGGGCCTGTATACACGTAATAAAAGGAGTACTCGGGTTGAGTTGGACACGGTCAAGAATGCGATTGAACTCTAGTCCCTAAGCGCTATAGTCCTTAAGCACAATAAAGAGAAAATCAATATAGGTAGACGCAAATTAGCAACAAAAGGAAATCTATATATTTCATGATTTATTCTTATTTAGTAATTAATTTAATACATTTTCTCATAAAATTTATATTTATATTTAAATTATATAATTTTTATATTCATTTCGTATTATAATTTTACGCCCATTTACTTACGCAACGGCTATCATACATGCGCATACGGTGGGTGAGGGGTATTACCCCCGCTGAAGGGTTAGTCAGACAGGCTATGTCCTTCGATTTTGAGCTGACGGAACGTTTTTTTGCATCATTTTTGGAGGTCAAAAGCCGTAAAAATATCAAACTTTTCTGGCGCGCCGGATTAGTACTTTTATGTACTTTTAATCAAAAAAATTCCCAAAATGTATCAATTTATGTATTTTTTAGTGTTAAAAGTAGTATAATGCAGTCAAAATGGACTGTAAATGCTTTAAAAGGCGATATTACGACGAAAAAACGTTTAGTAGGCTATTTTGACCATTTTTGCCGTTTGAACAGCAAAAACTCGTGAGTGGTAAATTTACTCTTTAGATTTCTGGGATTTAACCCCCTGCCGACCCTGACCTTGCGCACCTATGACGGCTATGCGTACCAAGACTAGGTGGCCAGATAACGCATCAGCTGAGCAAGAATGCGGCAGAACGCAAGGCACCAGACCTGCTTTAACACATGCATAAAAAGCAAGAATGTTATTAGAATGATTGGCGCCCCACAATGCGACAACTAGCCCACGTTTCAAGCCAATCGAAAGAAATCCAGCCGATAATTTATTCACTTGATTTTGCAGCTGAGTGAAAGTCAATTGCACTGACTCTTCGCAGAAGACAACAGCTTCTCGTAAGCCTTGTTTCCTGCACATAGCATCAAATAAGGTGCGTGAACAGCAAACGAAAGAGCACATTAAGGCTATTATGATTGAATATTCGTCGAGGGAAATAGAGAAAGAAGTCGATAAAGAACAAGAAGAGTGCAGATGCGAGCAAAATTTTAAAAATATACGCAAAATAAAGAAGGGAATAAACACGTATGTATTTGCAAGATCGAATCCCATGTCGGGAAAAGCAATCTTTGCAAAATCTTGTATATAACGCAATAAATGAATCAGATTTTTTGATTCATATTATTATTTATCTATATATCTTAATGCAAGACTACCTTTACTAAATTTAAAATCATGACCTACTTTATTATTGTACCAATAGTTATATCCAAAAAGCATTCTAAAAGAATATTGAGAATTTTTCATTGCGCTCAGGGAGTAATTTATTGTTGTATACTAAATTATCTCGATTTTAGCGTCCGTAAACCATGATAGACAAGCTGATTAGATCGACGCTCAAAGTTTTGGGTAGGAGGTAGTCAGCTAATTCTACAAGGAGGATAAGAATTATGATCATATATTTTTGGTCAAAAATAGTAGAAAAGACCACCCAAAATGGCCTATAAACGCAAGATTTTGCCGGTGAGATATCTCAGTCTTCCCCATTTAAATATAAGCCCACCTGATGGATGTCTAATTAGAATGACTGCCAAGTTTTCATTTTTTACATTTATCCACACACGAATAATGACAAAGAAGCAAATCAAATGTGTTTAGCCAGATTTATGGGCGCGTTATCTGGTACATGATGATACAACGCAATCGTACATTCATACCGCAGCTTTTTTGTGTTCTGCAAAGATTGTTCTGGCTATACAGAGACCTTTCACAACCGTATTTGTATATGCATAAAGATTTCTGGGAGGACGACGAAGTAAAAATATCAAAAATTTTTTTAGGAATTCTCTGTCTCGTTCTGTATGTCTTCAAAATGTCTAAATTTGAGTTTTAAAAAGGTAACAACTTCAGAATTTTTCCGGTGCATCACGCGTATACAGTGTTAATTCACTTTATTAGTCCTTGCTCTGAGTTTTAAAGCTTAGATCAGTCAAAATATTTTCGTACTTCACACAAAATTAGTCATTAACTTTTTCTTTTTCTGTTAACTTGACTTGAACTTTATTGCAAAGAGGTAAAAGTAGTTCAGCACCAGCTTTGCGATTTCCTGTTTCGTTAGTCTTTACAATTTTTCTAAATTATTACAAATGATCATAATACAGAATTTTTTGGCGTTTTATTTTATACTAGCAAGACAAAATGCTCCGATAGAGCAAAAAGGTGAATATACTTTAATTTCTTTATCATTAAGGAAGTAAAAGGAGGGGACTAGAAAAAATTTCCTTATACGCGCAAAAGCCGTAAGAATGTGCTAAACATTTTTCCAAAAGTGGCGACATACTTCTACTGAGGTGGCACATTTTTCAGAAGGTGGCGACATACTACAATAATACCGACACATTCTTAATAATCCTATCAGTCTTGAGCTCAAAAAGGCTTTCGAAATGTCTTTTTTGTTCCACCCTTCCCCAGAAATCCCATGCTGTGCATGTATAGACAATAGCGAATTTGCAACAGACCTGCACATAGCATCAAATAACTGACCAATAGTCAATTCTTTGATCAAATCAACGTTACGAGGTCCTTTAAAATACGCCATTTGATCCTATGACAAAAAAGTAGTGGATTAAGTAAAGTATAAAAGGATCTTAATTCGACTCTCAACAGTGTAATTGGAAATTTATTCAGAAATTTTAAAGCAACGCGACTTCTGAGAAATCAAAAATTTTCATAATCATTCAGTAGTATTGAGGTTGAAGTAGTTTATCTCCATTGACCTTGGGGCAATAGGCGTGCATGGTAAACGTGGTAGAAAATGACCGGAAGAGAACGATGAGAAATTTCAGAAATCTTGAAACAATTTGTTTCTAGAGAAAGTAAAAACTTCCCAGGATCATTCAATAAGACGGATTTTAAACTATTCTATCTTTAATGGCTTCAGGGCAATGAGGCAAATAGGAAAACGATAGGACAATTCGAATAAGTTACTGTGCCGTTATTTCCAACCTTTTTTTAGAATTGTGATACTTTCTCATGTAAACAGGATAAGTCACAATTATGAGGCGAACATAAGTAACGACTGATCGTCTTGAGCCATGTAAATGATCCTACAAGCTAACAACGATAACCTGACTTCATTCTTTCTGATAAAATAGCAGAAAGTTAGTGAAAAACTGAATGAATACGATGCATATATAGAACAAAATATTCAATTTCTCAAACTATAATTATTTCTGCAAGCTCACGACTATATTCAGAATATTGACTGTCATTTTTTATTACATGGGTGAGACAATGTTTTAGGTTTAAAACGTTAAATTTTGCGGTGAATGACTCGAAAGACACTATTAAATGCTCGTGATGAGGACTTTCAAGAAGTATAATATTCGTACATTGAGTACAAAATTCATGCGCTGTCAATAACAAGTTAATTTTGGTGACTAAAATTACACTTTGCCTTGTAGTTTTCATGCTAGAACATATCTCAAGATATATGTTATACTTCTATCTATCAATAGCGGACGTCTTAACTTGAGAATAGACTAATCTTCACTCTGAACTTACAAGACTGTATTATATTCGTATTAGTTGCGTTCGGAAAGTAACGCCATACCAGACTACAAAAGGCAAACGACATTATAACTTTATTTCTAAAGTAAAAATCGCGATACGAACGGGAGACGTAAAATCTCACGTTATAAGCAGGTATGTGACTGAACAAGGACTAAAAATTAGAAAAAAACTTAAGTATATTAAAAATTGTATAATATAAAATTGATTTTATCCGAATTAATAAGAATTAATGAATACTTAATTACGTGCGGGAAATAAATATATAAACGAGTGCCACTCGACAGAATCGCGTAACCAGAAACAGTGATCACGACAATCCCTATAACTAAATATGACGAGCCATTACCTATAAAAAAATAAAAAACGATACCGAAAACGCGAACTCATGCATTAAATATAAATAAAAGAGGAAGATAACGAGCAACAAGAAATCTTCCGTTTCAAGAGACATTTCGTGTAAATTATAACTCACGAAGCTTATTGGCACACATGCACACCGGAAGGGGGTATGGGGAATATCCGCCTACCAGGATTTTTGAGAATCATACCCCTCAGTCCATTTTGGACCAAAACTGATTGCATAAACCCCAAAAAAGCGTCAAATGACGTCTTACAATGTAATTTCTACTTATTTTCCGAGCAGTACACTGTTCAATTCATTCACCCAGACACTTTTCTTTCTTTATTTTGTATATATTTAATGTAACATGTCATTCCATTGCCCTTATTGTTATTGTTTTTATGCAAATTTAACCATAAATATTCATAAAAAAATAAAATACGATTATTTAAGTATAAAAATTCGACATTAAATAAGTAAAAAAATATTCATTTACCCCCTCCCCCAAGGAAACTCGGTTTACCCCCTTCTATAGGTTTTAACTGTGTGCATGTATGCTTATCGGGATTTATTTATATATAGTCAAATCTTTATAATCCTTAATATTTATTTGAATATTCGAGCAAAACTAAAGCGCTTATGTATAAATGAATATGAAGATTTGCGTGCGTCGGGCTTTCAGTAAAAGGAATAGTAGGTAGAGGTCTGTCATGCAAAAAATACGGACCAATTAAGCAGTTATGTAAAAACTCCGAGCATTCTGATTAAACAAATATCGAAAAAGGACAAAAAAAGATCAGAAAAATATGAGGGAAAAATTGAACTAAAATTTTAAGTTGTCCCAAGGCCATCATAATATTAAAGCTATTACTGAAAAGAACTAATTCTTAAAGTTACCCTCCTCCTGTCGGCTAAACATAGTTGGCGAGATAAATAATGGATAGGTCTGTATTTTCTAATGATTTTTAGTCATAATCTATGAAATTTTCCAAATTATTTCGGCAAGGGCCGGATGTAACTCATTAGCGAAGTGATATTTATTGACTTTCTTGGCTTTCCGAAAGTCTAATTTTTGTGCCAGAAATGTATTTCTTGTGTGCAGCAAACATTTTGCAGTTAGTACATACATAAGATAATCGGGAAGGAAGCTGCAGTTGTAGTTATGTTTAACTATTTTGTATCCTGACTTTTCAAGTTCTGTATTAAACGTTATTATGCAAAATTGTGAGAAGTTCGCTTATTTTTTATAGAAAATGTTAACAAATTATCAATTTGGACCGGAAATGATTCTGCCTACAAGAAAATAGCGAAAAAACAATATTTGTGCAATGTGCATTTAATTTTATACATTTGTGGTACTGTTATACATTAAATTATTATTTTAATTATTAATTTAATTATTAATTAATTTACATACAATTCTAGGACTATTTTTGGCAGTTTTGAAAAAGTTGGATACCGCTCACCACCACACGTGGACGTTTGGGGGGAATTGGAGGGATATGCAACCCCCAGAAGGCCAAATACCCCAGAATTCAATTTTTGAAGTTTTTTGTTTTTTCGCGATTTTTTGATGCTAATGAATAGTGCTCGAAGAGAAACATTGAAAATGGTGTTTTTCGCCTACTACCATTTTTAAGACCATTTTTTTATTTTTAAAAAAATCTTGCACCCCCAGAAATTTAGGTGCGGCTTACCTATGATCACCACCGCTTCCGTCAGGGAATCCTGGAACCGCCGCTACTAATAAAATGCACTTCTCATTTATACTAATTTTGCTCCTTAGTGCGTTAGAACAAAATAAGCGTCTTTTAATAAAAAATTTTAATTTCAACTTCGAAAATTGAAAACACATGCATTGATTGAAACGGACGGGAAAATTCAATAATTTAATTAATAGAGCACATGCGCTATTCTATGTACTAGAGCTGTGCCGGGGCCAGGCCCCGGCCCCGGCCCCGGCGCCGGGGCCTAGGCCCCGGCCCCGGGCCGGGTCAGGCTGGCCCCGGCACCGGGGCCGGGGCCAGTGTTATAATTGATTATAATGTAGAAAATTGATAATGTTTTGAGCAGATTTACCTTCAAGCTCAATTTCAAGCAACACCACACATCTTGCTAATTCAAATCTTTATTTTATTATGTCAGGTTGGTGCAAATTTCTAGTTAATAATCAAAATTGACATATTTTGAATTGCAATTCATATAGCCGAGCTTTCCAGCTTGCTTGGTAGCAGACAGCTACGTCTATCAGAACAAATAGAATAATAAGCCAAAAAAAGTGCGAAGTAAAGCTAATTGAAAAACGCGTCCAAGTCAGAGGAGTTAAATCCATACATGGGCCGCTCAAAAATTATAGGGTTCCAAAACTTTTCGAAGTCAAAAAGTGCCTGATAATATATGGTAGGGCGAAAAAACACCGTTTTCTTGCGTTTCTCAATGAGAGCTATCCATTAGCATCAAAAAATCGCAGAAACACAAAAAATTCTGAAAATCAATTTCTGGGGCGTCTAGCGGATTTGTTTTGGGGGGAGAGTGTGAATTCTGGGGGTCTAGACCATAGGTGGGCAGCACCGAAATTTTGGGAGTGTGAAAAAATTTCTGGGGGGTGGTGGTGAAAAACACCATTTTCCGACGTTTCTCGTCGAGCACTATCCCTTGGCATCAAAAAATCGCTAAAAAAGCAAAAAATTTCTAAAATTGAATTCTGGGGGTATTCCAACTTCTGGGGGATGCATACCCCTAACCCCCTCCCCACGCCCACGTCCCAAGCCTCCCAATGCCCATGTTCTGTTATATCTTGTAATCCCAACAAATATTAACGCTTGACGCGCATATCTACTAGCAAGAATATATATGTACATAGGTATAAGGGGTAGGGTAGGGTCGTACTATGAACACGGTAAAGCACGCTTTACTTGGCCCGGGCCAGGCCCCGGCCCCGGCCCCGGCAAAAAAGGCGGCCCCAGCACAGCTCTACTATGTACATAT
Organism: Mermis nigrescens; assembly: GCA_036768485.1. Lineage (NCBI taxonomy): Eukaryota > Metazoa > Nematoda > Enoplea > Mermithida > Mermithidae > Mermis > Mermis nigrescens. Next base: position 2,902,671 of record JAVLUZ010000142.1, read on the forward strand.
AGATAACAATTTAACAAAAAAATCATAAAATAATTGATTCCTTATAATTATAATTAAAATAAAATTCTTCAACAAAAGAATTATTGTAATGATGACGTCTTTCAGTTTAATGCTGCAGAACGACTGACATGTCCAAATTTTTATTTTTTCTGTAAAAAGTAAGCAATATGTAACATATTTGATTAAATTTTTGTATAAACAATTAAAAAAATCATCCTAGCTAACACAAAAAGGGGCTATTTTTGATTCAATTGAAATATAGAAAACAAACCAATAGAAAATTCAAAAGCAAGATTTAGTAAAATCAACTTAGCAGTCGACATTACAAAGTTAGACAATACGATGCGATACTTAAGGTCTGCCAAAAAAAGCAGCCGAGTTTGAGTGAGCGTGCTACAATATATAAATGTTGAAGTCAGGATAAAATCGATCGAAAAATCCGCTACAGATTGCAAAATCAATAAAAACAGTCCTTAATATAGAGCACACAGAAGTTATGTATATGTACAGGCCCGTAGGCAGATGGAGGCATTTACTTCCCTTTCTATAATCGAAAAAAATTTTCTCACAAAGGTAGATACCCCAAACCAGAAATCAAAAATTCTCAGAGTGCGTTCAAAAGACCACCAAGATAGGCTTTTAGCGAACTTTTGAGCTAGTAAACACTGAATTCGGCGCGGATTTCTGTTTATTTTGTCGAGTGAAGCGCTCAATTTGGGTTAGGCACGTGAAAGGTGTACATTATTTATTTTCTGCGTTGTTTTCTTCGCAAAGCTCAAAGATTGGGTACATACAAAGAAAAAATTCAAAAAATTCTTTGTGGACTGAAAAATGAATTTGTTGATTATAAATACTAAATAATGTGAAAAATTTTGTAATTTTATACTAATAGTTTTCGAAATATCCGACTGCAAAATTTTCGTTTTACGAAAGTAAAATCCTGGCTACGGGCCTGCATATAAATATAAGTTTATAAAGAAGCTAAATGTGTTCAACCGGATCCACCCATCAACGCCGGAAGCGTAATGACAAATCTTATAAAATTAGTCTCTAGAGAGTCGTCTTGAAGTAGCACTGCGTCGTCTACCAACGCGGCGTCCGCATTTGCCACCTACAACGCCAGCCAACTTCGATTTAGATAACGATTTCGGTTTTTTGCAGCATTTACGATCACCGTCGTTGCTAGTGGACGCGAAAGCGACGCCGTCCGCAGACAAAGACGTCGCCGTCGCGGCCGTCGACGATGGATCGCCGTTGACGGCAGAAGAGCGCGGCGGCGCAGCGACGGCGCCGCGAGGCGGCGGCGGCGACGCAGCGACGGCGTTGGCATCGGGAGGCGACAGCGTGGCAGTGGCGACGGCGGCGTTTTGAGTCGGAAACGGGCCGATTTCGTCGAAAACTACCGGCGCCGACTCGGCGGACATTGGGGCGACCGTCGCCAGATCGTCACACGAACCGGAATAGCAGGACGACGGCGACGTCGAGGAAAGGGACGATAAGGACGAAGAGGATAGCGAGCAGGAAGACGACGACGAGCTGCCGCCGTCGTAACTCGTTTCACTGACGTCGGTACCGTGGCGGCAACGTCGACAGCTTGGTCGCCGACTTCGACGTCGCCGAGCGACGACTCGAGCGTCGCCACCGCTGACCGCGTCGCCGGCGACGCTGCGCGCGTCGCACGCTGGCGCTTGACGATCGGCGATCGAGCGTACTTAATAATGCGCCCAGCGCAACATTAGAAAAATACTAATTCAGAGGAAATAGAAAAAGGGTAGGTGTGTAAATGCAACGGCAGGAAATCTTGAGCGAGTGGACAACACACCTGGGCGTGGGAGGGGTTTGGGGGTATGCACCCCCAAGAAACCAAAATACCCCCCTCGAAAACCAAAAACCAAAACACCCCCCCCCAGAATTCAATTTTCAAAATTTGTTGTTGTTATTTTTTTCGCAATTTTTTGATGCCAATGGATAGTGCTCGATGAGAAACGTTGAAAAATGGTGTTTTTTCGCCATACCACCATTTTAGAGGCCATTTTTTATCTTTGAAAAATCTTGCACCTCCCTCCCCAGAATTCTCGTGATGCCCACGTATGATGGGCAGCCTGCCATTTTAAGAAGGAATGGTTAAATATGGCGCTCTGTTTCTGGCCACGTACGGCGAGAAAGCAATTCAACATGGCCTAATAACATGAGTTCTGTTACTCAAAAGTTGAATGGAATTTATGCTTATGAGAAATCGAGAGCACAGGGAGGGGTGAGAGTATTATTACCCCACCCCCTCGCCTAAAAATCCATAAGTTATAGAAACTGTCGAGCAGTTTAGGCCCAAGATAGTGTATTTTCACGCAGTTTTGACGTAAAAATGGCCATAAATGCCACTTATTGTTCGGTAAAATTCATGGACTTTACTCCTCACTAACCATGAACTCCCGATTTCGTCGCTCCCCGGTCAACCTGACCTCGTGCATCTATGATCGAAGGGGAAGGAAAATTTTGGGTGGGATTCACCAATTCCGTCTTAGAAGTAGGTAGATATGGGAAGATGCGAGTGACACATTTCCCTAGAGATTGTAAAAACGCAGCCACACAAAACTGAAAACTTTTGCAATTGAGCAGAAACCTAAATGATAATGATCGAAAAAAATGGTTTCGGGGGCAAAGGATGTTCATATTTTATAAAATACGGAACTATTAAACCTCATCTCTTCATATTATTGACAAAAGGAGAAAACTGAACATAATCGATCTAAAAAATGATGTACTGCAATACTTGATATGCCGACTGACCGCAAAACAATCAAAATAATTTTCTTATAATCAAAAACGCCAATAGATTTTTATCATGTTGATTATCTTGATGAAAGTATTCCGTGAGCTCAAAACGGCCGGGTAATTCCTTTCTACCTGACCCTTAAAATGTCAAACATGCATTTGGGGAAAGTAGGTTTAGGGATCTATACCCACAGCATAGAAAAATGCCTCAAACTGACCAGAAACTGTGTAATATCATAGTTTCACCACTATTTTAGCGCTTATATACCCGTTTTTGAGGTTATTTTTGGCCCAAAACAGCTCAATTCTTGACCCTCCCAGACAGACTAACCCCTAAGATCGGCCAATCTGTGCATCTATGCTGACAAAACTAACCATATACATGTACAATGTGGCATGAAAATTGAATATGCCAGTATAAAATGATATTCAGATTAAATAAACTTATTATGCGGCGGATTCACTAATGATGTAAAATTTCATTAATCGCTACGCTAGGTAGGTACATACATATGCAATGTACAGGGCCGTATTTAGGGGAGGCCACCCCTCCTCCGAAAGTTTTTTAAAAGTAAGATAATGCCATAAAATCTTTGAATTTTCGGCGCTTCTCGTCGTATATTCATTAAGCATTTCTATATTTTAGCCTCAAGCGCGCCCAAAAATAACACTTTTACAGCCTATTTATTCAGAAAAAATTTTTTAATCTCAAATTTTATTATCGCAATGGAAAGAGCATGCAAAAGAATTTTAAAAAATGCGATTTTTACAAGCTATCTCATCAAAATTTCCGAGACGAAGAATCAATTAATCCCCAAAACAAAAAAATTTTGTTTCTCACAAGGACCCCAAAGAAAAAATGAAAAAATTCTTGAAGTGCAATCAAAAGCAGGCACGTAGCTGGCCGTCCTATTTTGGGGGGACCAACACCAATTTGGGGGGGGGAGTCCGGGGTCCAAAAAGGCCAAAAATAGCAAAAAATAACGTGTAAAAAGTCCTATTTTTCCGGTTTTTTTCAATTTCGGGGGCCCGGACCCCCCCTTCCCCCAGAGCTACGTGCCTGTTCAAAAGACCTACAAAACAGATTTTTTGCGTACATTTGAGCTGGCGAACGCGTGCCAGATTATTTGTTTCTGCAGTTTTTGTCATTTAAATCGCTCAAATTTGAGCTAGACATGAAGAACATGTTGAATTTTTCCGGCGCGTCGCGCCGCTAGTTACTTTCTAATTGTTTTCTTTTGCAGAGCACAAAGATTGAGTAGAAAGACAAAAAGTTAAGAAATCGTTTATGGACTGGAAGAAGAGAAGTGACAGATTTTTTGAACAGGAGTATAAAATAAGGTGAAAAATGTTTAAGAATTTTCTTTTGAAATTTTTATCACCATTTTGCAAAGCCCGTTGATAAACGCTCAAAAATGCCATCATTTCTGACTACCACCTAATAGTTCTCGAGATATCTGACTTTCAAAATTTTTTGCACCCCTCCCCCTGAATAAAATCCTGGTTACGAGCCTATGCATATTTATATTATAAACCTGTGTAAGACGATGCTGGTAATGCGGGCGTCAACGTCAGCCCTGGAGACGAATTTTCGCTGATGCGACGCGGTCGACAAAGCGACGACGCGTCGCCAAGCGATCCATTGACAAACAAGCGACGCAACGCGCGTCTTGGCAGCGACGCCGCTGTCGACAACGAAGCGTCGGCCACTGAAACGTTTGGCTGAGCGACATTCACTGAGGCGGCGTTATTATTGCCATTAGCGACTGCGACTTCGCCGTCTCCTTCGCCGTTATGGAAATAATCATTCGTTCGTGCGTCAGCAGCCAACATAGCATTGCATCGATGCTAGAATATTTTGCAAATTAATCAAGCGTTGTTTAGACCTCGAGAAATGATAAACATACGCTAGTGTGACGTGTGCATAATCTTGGGAGGGAGTTCATCCCCAGAAAATTTTTCAGCCCCTCAAAAAAAATCGCGATGTTCCAAAAATTTCCAAAACATTTGTATAAATGGTGCTGTTTTAAGCATTTTTCGCTATCTGTTTGCTCAAAAGCGTCAAATTTCAGGCGCTTCGCCGCTATATACTAATTTTTTGACTATATTTTTGCTCAGCTTAATCAATTTTTTCTGATTTTTCGTACATTTTTTTGTTTTATGCTTTTTAAAGATATAGCATCGTCAGAAACGCCGAAAAACGATGTTTTTGACGCGTGCAACCCAAAAAGGCACTTCAAAATTTCACCCACCCAGAATTCCTATGCTGTGCATGTCTGCGTGTAAACAGCTCAAAATAATGGGAGGGGGTAGTCGGCCATTTTGAGCATAGGTGCACAAGGTCAGGGTCGGCAGGCAGAGAGGATGAAATCCCGAAAATCCGAAAGAGTTTTTATACTGCTTTTGACCTCAAAAATGATGCAAAAAACGTTCCATCAGCTCAAAATCACCGGACAGTACCTGTCCGACTGACCCTTCAGGGGGTGGGGTAATACCCCTCTCAGTCACCCCCTATGTGCATGTGTGATTTTCAGGGGGAAGGGGTAAATGGTCTTAAATTTTTGGCCAAAAATGGCAAAAAAAACAACTGAAATAAAGTTTTTGCCGAAAATAGGGGGAGGATTAAAAATCTCGGTCTTGGGGGATGGGGACGACCAACTTTAGGTGAGGGATTCCGAAAACCCATGTCAAATGTATGCCTTCAGGATTATCGATTTTCCAAAGTTTTAAACGACGCCCTGTTGTTAACGTTTTTAGCGACTTTTTTGGCTCAAAAGTGTCAACTGTAATATATATTTTTCGACTATATTTCTCATTGAATTTTTTGATTTTGTTCTCAAGAGAGGAAGAAAGAGCCATCATCACAAACGTCAAAAATGATCTTTTATCTATTATTTTTGAGCTCAAAAGGCATTCTAAAAATTTTTCGAGCTCCCATAATTTACAATATTGCACATTTATGGTACAGGGCACAACTTCGACTTCACAGCATCTTAAGCCTATTTAGAATTGACAAATTATAACGAAGTCATGCTAATACAGGAGACAAACAAGATGAAAACAGAAAATGGCACGAGAAGAAACACGACGATTTAAATTTTTTACATATCAATTTACAGATTAAATCTTAAAGCTTTTTCTACATATAGTTTTGAAAAATTCAATTTTCTTAACATTTTTTATTTTCAAAGATTATTTTGATGCGCCGATTAATATCGTTTTTATGTTTAGAATGCTTTTTGTGCGCAGGAAAGATTTACGGTCAGACCCGTATCCAGTATTTTGTTTCGGGCGGGGGGGTCACGACTGGAATTTTTCAAAACCATAAGGGGGACCTGGGTTGGCCACAACCCTAACCATGAAATTTTGCATTTGGGTTCTCATGAGGTTTTGGAAATCTATGGGATTTTACCTGTTTTTCTTTGTTTTTTGCAGATTTTAATAGGGTTTTTTAGGATTTCGCATTGGATTTGTTTGTCAAAGCTATGCAGATTATGCAGGTACCATATTATATATTATTTCAATAGGTGCAAGGCATAAATAGAGGCAAAAAACCGATAAAAAAAGCCAAAACAAAAACACGTTGATAACCTAAAATACACAATCTATCTTTTTGTCGCATAAAGCGCTTTAGTAGTTGTGAAGTGTTGTGCAGTTCATCAATGTTTCAGTTTTCTCAAATATTTGTCTAGAATGGGTGAATTTTCTGCAAAAAGTGAGGAAAATTGGCAGATCTGATATAAGAAAATATTTTGTTATAAAGCGGTGCTAAAATTACATATAAATGATTTCACCATGTCATTTCATCCTTTGCGTTTGGGTTTTAAAATGACAAATAGACATTAGGAACTTCAATAAAATAAGCCTGAAATTCTTTATCTCTGCTTTCTGACAAAATCAAGCATAAGGTTTGCGAATCTAGGGGAATTGGGCGGGACCCCGAAAATACGAAAGGCCCTCCACTGAATCCGGTAGAACCCCGGCATCAAAATGTTATCAATTTCGCGATTTTACCCTTTCAGAACCCCAGAATTTTGTTGTCGTCCGAATGCCCATATATGGATGACATTTACCAGTCCATAGATTACCATTTATTATCAGTAGTGACTAGTGTGCATAACATACCCGCCAGACCAGCTAAAGCATGACTAATGTGAAGCAAAACCAACATCATTCGAGTCTGAGCCTAAGCATTTAATTTTTGAAATCTTCAATTCGAATTCTTTGACGTGAACAGGCATATTTAATCTAAAGAACTAATTCAAAAACCCAAAAATCCAAAGATTTTTGCACCTAAAAAAGCTAACAAACCCAGAAAACCCAGGCCTTGTCAACCATGGGAGGACCAAAGGATGAACTGAAAAAAACGTTTCACGTCCACTAGCGCTGGGCTGTACACTTTGTAAATTTTGCCACCCAGATGCCTTCAATAGGGCGAGAATTCAATGGACACCCTCTTGAACAAATCTTATTTTCTACATAAAACCTGTGCAGAACATGCAAAACCCTTTAGGTTGTAAACTGACTAAAAATGAAGTGTTCAAACCGCGTAAAATTTTTTGCTTTTAGCAAAAAAAGCAAAGAAAAAGTAACGAAAAAATCATTCACATGCTTCATTTAGGGAGGGGGCACGTGCCCCCTATCCCTCTGGATACGGGCCTGTTTACAATGATCATCAATTGTGCCCAAAGTACATACTTGCACAGGTGGAATGGGGCCACTGTGCATAGCCACTTCGTAAGAGGGTGGCGGCGCAATGAAAGTGGGAAAAAGGAAAGTGGCAGCGCCAGGAGGTGCTGCGTATAATGCTGAAGAGTAAGCGCAGGTCGAATGGGCTCCATTGCCATCAGCGACATCAACAGTAGTGCTCCATGGACGGCAACACGAGTTTTGATGGCGTCTCATGGGTTGCAAACCTTTGCCAAACAAGTAAAGTGAACTTCATTAGCAAGTAACTTATTAACCGAGGAATGGACCCGGGATTAGGGTAGTGTAACCCATACATGAAACAGAGGAAATAAGTGATTTCCCTACATAAAGTTGGTCGACACTATCCCCCAAAGCCAGAAAATTTTTGACCTCCGTCGAGTAATGGAAAAAATTGAATTTTTCAGCCGTTTTTAGGTGTTTTTTGACCGTTTTCGGCCAAAAAATTGGAGATCATCTACCCCTCCTCCTAAAAATAGCTGAGGACCCACACCCGAAATTTCAAGCCGTAACATAAATGATATTAACCCTTGCTGAAAGGTCAGACAGACAGGTACTGTACTGTCCGGCGATTTAGAGCTGGCAAAACATTTTCTGCATAATTTTTGAGAATAAAAGCAGTAATGTCAAAATTTTTCGGATTCATAATTTTATGTAGGTACGGTTTATTCAAAAAGCGCCCAAAATTGGGTCAAAATGGTTTGAAAAAATTAAAATTTATCGCCAAATTGATCAATTTCTAGATTTTTTACTGTTTAAAGTAATATAATGCAATCAGAATCGACTAAAATGCTTAAAAATTCGGCATTATATCGCAAAAGCGTTTTAAACAGGCTATTTTGACCATTTTCGTCATTTGACCAGCAAAAAGTAGAAAAAAGGCGGAAATACTAAATTCACCGGTCTGGATTTCTGGCATTTTACTTCCTTCCCCTGTCGATCCCGACCTTGAGCATCTGTGATTTCATCTTCAACAATGTTACTAAAGCCACTGGTCCACACACGATCATTTTGTTCAATGTTCAAAGTGCTGCGTCTTAAAAAACGACATTTTCCAAGTCTTAATTTGCAGCATTGTTTTCCAAGTTACCGAATGTTAAATGAGAATTTTTCACGTCATTCAACGAATTCTTTGTTTTTCTACTCAAAAACCCGACTCAATGATCGGATGTAGGCCAAAGACATTAGTGACACCTGCTGAAGAACGTTATCGTAAAATTTTCGGAAATTCTGTGATTATATTGGGAAGCCTAGAAACTCACCAGTCAATCCAGCGTTTTTTGTACAAGATCCGTTTGTACATATACAAAGATGGCCCCCAAAAAGTCTTTGTACATTTTGTACATGCAAATTTTTGTGTATTCTAATATAGTACACTAGCGATTTTAGTGTGGTAAAACAGGGTTTCCGATCTTTCGTAGTGTATTTTAGCTAATTTCTGAGTTTCTGACGCCAAAAATTACTAAAAACTGTCTCAAAACTAGAGATGTGCCGGGGCCGCTCTTTTTGCCGGGGCCGGGGCCTGGCCGGGGCCTGGCCGGGGCCTGGCCGGGGCCTGGCCGGGGCCTGGCCGGGGCCTGGCCGGGGCCTGGCCGGGGCCTGGCCGGGGCCTGTATAAAACATATACCCTATACTTACTAAGCTATACCAAGCATCCACATTATTTCTATACTGACCTAACATCTTAGTATTACTATTGTAAGCAATTACATATTGCTTTAATGAATTAAAGACTTAAAAATAAGCAGATAAAAGAGAAATAAACAAAAAATTAATAAATAATTGTGAATATAGCTGTCAGGCATAGAAAACAATAAGCTAAGCTGAACAGAATATGACTTTTCTATAGTATTTATGCTGATTTGATGAAAGAAACAGATGAGCAAAACAGTACAATACAAAAGATTACGATTACATTGCACGAGAAATAAGTAACCCAGAGATTAACTACACACATGAAAAACTATCTCTAGAATATCAACAAAATCATAGGGGCGGAAAATGCTTGTACGACGAAAAATCATTTACCAAGATTAGGGAACATGCATAATCAAATTATAATAATATTTAGAAAATTAATTGAAAACCACACAAAAATGAAGACATTTGCTCTATTATTTGGCGCAGAGCGCCCGAAATTAGTGAAAAATCGCATATATTAAAGCAAACGAATTCTATCTGGATGATAAAATAAGTTGCCGTACTTTAGCATTTTTTTAAGGTACATAAGTACATACATCGATTTTTAAAACAATTTTACAGACACTGGTGAAAGTCCCTTGCATTTAAAACTTTATTGTCTAAGAATTATCGGTCAAACATGCTTATTTTCGCAATAAAAATTGTTAATTGAGCTAAGCTATTCAAGCATGTATCGAATTGTTTCAATGCTCACTCAAATCTTGATTATTAGATTACCTGAAGCGAAACACAACAGTAGCCTAAGCTTAATTTTAGCGAAATTCAGGTTATTTTTGCGAATAAATAAATATTATGTTGCGTAATTCGGCAAAAAAGATTAATTTTGTTCGATTTTCATTAATTTTCCATCGTTTTTTACAGGCCCCGGCCCCGGCGAAGGCCAGCCTAGCCCCGGCCGGGGCCTGGCACATCTCTACTCAAAACGGCGCGAAGCGCCGAAAAATTTGACATTTTTCCATTCTAAATGCAAATTCTGCCATTTTGAAGATATGTAGGACAAATAATACTCATTTCGGCGCGAAGCGCCGAAAATTCTTTCGAATTTTACACCTTCTTACAGTTTTTGTCTTCCCAAATATCTTTATACATGTTGCACACACAAATTTTGGAGTACTTTTATATGGTACAGCCGCAATTTTAGTGTGGTAAAAACAGAGTTGTTCGACTTTTGGTAGTGTATTTTAGCTAATTTCTGAGTCACTAAAAGCAAAAATCACTAAGAATGACATTTTTCCATTTGGAATGCAATTTCTGCCATTATAAAGATATATAGAATACACAATTACTCATTTAAATTTTTTGCGAATTTCACACCCCTTTTGCAATTTTTTGTCTTCCCAAAAATCTTTGTACATGTACAAAGACGGTCCCGAAAAGTCTTTGTACATCGGGAAAAATCTTTGCCGAATACAAAAAAACGGTGAGTCAATCACACGATATTCACGGCACTCACCATAGCAATTAGCATACATATCACAGATTATGCTAAAAATGTCGCTTACTTCGCAAAGCAACAAGCATGCGCTTTTTTCTCATACGATGAAAAGTGATTAGGATTAATACAATAATAAAGAAGAGCGTAGTAATTAAAGCACCAAGCTTTGCACTGGTTGAAGCCTCGTCGCTCGGCCGTTCTGAACAAAATCGAGTCATTTAATTTAATTGAAAAACACATCACAATATAAACTTACCTATCAACGTAACTGGAACACATATGTCGCAGCAATGACGAGGATCTTTTCGAATAACACCATCGCATTCAATTGGCGGAGCGCAATATATCTATGAAAATATGTTATCATAAAAAGTTTATAAATGCATAACTCCACTTGTCGCACCATACTTTTTTGTGCTATATAATATAAAACAAAGGAATGTTCAATGAATGACGTAATTGTGACAAACGAGTTCGAGTAAGTACATATATGTATATACATGTACTGTACATACATACTTTGCATTAATAGGAGCAATTTGGAAAAATCAAAAAATTGCAGCAGTAGGAAGGAGCACGAGCTTAAAGATTATAAATTTGCAGATGTTAAACAAACCCGAAAGCCAAAAGAAAGAAATCGTATTAAGTAGGGGGAATGTCCCAAGTCTCAGCCATAGAGCTTATGATTAAGGCAACGCATAACCGGGGCTAAAACATTTATAATTACGCGTAAAAATCTCAGGTCCTCTTCTAAAATCAATCAGGTAATCGTAAGGAAGAATACAGACTAGTTAAAATAGCTAAATTTGATTAGACTCGTATCTAAGTTAAGCGATTCAAATTTAGTATATTTGCCTACATTCAATTGAGTTAAAGAAAATCAACATTTAATCGCTTAGTTATGTTTATTCGGTTGGATTAATATTGTAGGTATTTGTGATTTATCACTCTTAGAATTCAGCTCATAATAAATAACCTAAACCGACTAACGTATAAATTTTTATTTTATTCTGTTAGATCTTATAGATAAAATTCATACGATTTGTTAACCTTGGCCGGATAGAATGCAGTCAAATTATTTAAATGATCCGCTTTGGAAGAAATTTAGATCCTATGCTAAGCTTGTAAGCACATAGGGGGGTGATGGGGTATTACCCGTCGCTGAAGGGTCATCTAGACAGGTACTGTCCGGCGATTTAGAGCTGACGGGACGTGTTTTGCATCATTTTTAAGGTCAAAAGCAATAAAAATGTCATGCATTTTTTACTCAAAAAGCACCCAAAATAGTTAAAAGCGATATAATGCAGTCAAAATTGACTAGGAATGCTTTAATAATGCGATATTACCACGAAAAATTCTTTTACAGGCTATTTTGACCATCTTGGTCACTTGAACAGCAAAACAATCGTAAACGTTAAATTTACTGTTTTGGATTTCTGGGATTTATATACCCTCCCTTGCCGACCACGACTTTGTGGAAATCACGCTTTTGCTGTCATGAATGTTTATCGCAAAAGCCACTATTTTAAGCTAGAGGCGATTCAAACTCGCAAATCAACGATTCTTTTAGCGTAGTAGAGCTGATAGAGGTGACTAATCGTAGTAAGTACATAGGCAATGCAGAATCGGTTAAAGAAAATTCAAGAACTGCGGTGTAATTAGAAGTTAATATGTGCATTTTTACTCGAAACTTCAACTCCATAATGGTCCTTCTTTAGTGTGTGTTTTAAAGTGGAAAAGTGGAAAGTTGCATAAAAAGAATCAGGTTAAATTTAAAAATGTATACTATCAACTAAATTTTTTGTTTTGATTGGCTTTTCTACAGATAAGTTGATCCTTCCTTACTTCCTTATTATAGAGTGATGGGCACGAAGCATTACAGAAATTTTCTATTTATGTAGAAAACTGACATAGTTCATTGAGAAATTGGATAACTATGGTAACTGCTGTGGATATTCAATAGCGAATTCAAAACTTTCTCTGCAATTCTTGACCACCACGAAAATCGCTCTACAGTCACGAACTTGTAATAAATAACAAGATACCTTGCCCACCCAATATTTTGCGCTATAACTTGTAATAATTTAAACGTACTTATTCCAAATCAGGAGCGTAAATGATACTTTTCAAAACGTTTTCTAATATATAGTTTTTAATTTAAAGCCTTTATAAAACGAGAACCCTTTAATTAACCCCTTCTTTGCGCTTATATTACTAACCATCGTTGCACAAAGGACCCTCAATGATCTAAAAGGGTGCAGGGTCAGCATGCATTAGTACAGATAACTTATGCCCCGGCCCCGTTAAAAAAGCCAGCCCTGGGACATCCTAGTATTACGCTATAATAGTGATTATTTTCTTGTTAAGTACGACTCCACACTTTAACTCTGTAGGATTTATCGAAGCAAGGAACGTACTGTCAAATTAAAAGCGATTTTACGTTCTACCGCACGGAGTGCAACATATTTTGAGTTTCATTGTCTTGTCTCTCTTTCCGGGAATCCATTTTTATGATCTCTGATTTATTCATAGAGCGGATTGCCAGAAAATTGCTCGCTAATAATTGCTAACCAAATACAAGAAATAAGACATTTTTACGACTTAAAAAGATGCAATTATAAAAAATTTACGTAAACATACTAATCTTATGCTGCATTTAAAAATCTACAAATCGTGCTCCAAAAACGCAGTGTTGCATTCAGACGCTATAAATCGCAAAAACGCTTATAGCAGGGACCTTTTTAGCGCCACACTCATTTGCGCGGCCGCCGATGGCCAGAAGAGAACATTTGCGCAAGGGGCCTCTCATTAGCGCACCAAAGTGCAAAACTGCAACATTATTTAGAAATATTTCTTTTGCATCGATCAGAAAGCCGCAATTTTCGGTAATATTTATTTATGGCCAGTCATGCACATTATGTACGGAGGTGACGATAAATCTTGAAATTAGTAAAGAACCGAAAAACATGCAAATTTAGGCGACCTTAATTGTAATGTCAGCCTGCATGTAGAAACAGAAGGGCAGTTGATGTCTTAGGGAAAAAAGGAAGTGGCGTCGACTTGAGCGATTAAAATGATTCGATGATATTTTGTATATAATGTCGTTATCTAAAATTTCCGGATTTTTCTAATTTATTTGAATTTAATTAAATTAGCGAAAGAACTACGCAGCACGAATATACCCGAAACGACATTATCATTACAAAATCAATAAGTTACTATTAGAAGGAAGGCAAAAATAATGGCGTTTCTAAGCGTTTATAGGTAAGTTCTACACCATAGTAAAGAAAATTATTAAAAAAACATTGTTTTACGTTTTTTTCATGTATTACACATGATTGTCTATTCAAATTGTGAACACAACTTATTTCTCATCATCCATATCGTTCATGTCTCACTCTGATCCATTGCTTAATCTATCTTTGTGCACACATTTTGATTTCATCTTTTGAGCTATAAGGCTGTTTGAGCTTTTATACTTTATGAAACCCAAGTGTGTGTATATGGACTTGTCTGCATGTCGAGGTGCGATTTATTATATTTAGGTAATGTTTATCTAAAACTATTCTTTTACCGAAGCTTAAATGATCTAATGCAAAGCTTTTATGCTGCTATTAATTTTGATTGAAATGGTTTGTTACCAATGATGAATTAGTCTTTGTACGCAATGAAAAGTATGTGCTTGCAGCTTCAAACACACATAAGCAGGTAGTAGACACTAAACTGAAATATATTCGGCGCGAAGAGCCAAAAATTTTTCGAAACCTCCCTGAACCATGCTTCAAAAATGCTAAACCTCTTATCTTTTCATTCAGAAAAGCTTTTGCGCATGGCGCTAATGAACAAAATTTTTCATTATCGCAGGACTGGTTTCCTTTGCTTCGCGCTGAAAAAAATCCGTGGCTAACAGTAAACATATTTTAACCTAACTCAGGCTATAACAAGTGAATTATCATGAAAATATCTTAAATGTTAGAAAAACAAGTACATAACTAACATATTATGGTATGCATAAACTAAAACAAGACAAGCACAACAACACCTAATTTTCCGGACACGATTTAATTTTTGAGGTTTTCGTAAACGAATCCACTTAAATTTCTTTTACTAGAAAATTTGTCCTACCACGTGTTTCGTCTTCTATAAAACATATTACACTTTTTCACATAAGTTGAATTGAATCACATATGTAAACAATGTGATGATTATTGAAAAACCCTAATAAAGATGACCCTGGTTCTGTTTTTAGTAAATTACATGCAGTTTTGCAAAAAATTTTCTCATTTATTTTGGCCTTACTTTTGCCTTATGTTTGCTTCAAATTTTCTTATTGTTTCTAGAGCGTCTAGAATCGCCAAACCAGGCCGTACTTAGAGCGGGTGAAAAAGCGACAGCTCATTTCAGCCGCAAACTAAAATTCATGACGGTTTATTCCTGCCCCTACATATATTGTCAGGCAACGATCTGGCCCAGCCAAAGAGTCGAACTCTGTCTGCGCACTCAAAAGTAGAAAAGCAAAATTTACGAAGACGAAATTCGAGGCTAGATAAAAATCTTTACTTTTTTATTTATGCTTGGAATCATCTGTTTAAAACACGATTTACTTTCATCCCTATCTTCACCAGTGTTTTTTTTTGTACAAGGTCCGTTTGTACATGTACAAAGATGGTCCCCAAAACTCTTTGTACATTTTGTACATGCAAAATTTTGTGTACTATAATATAGTACAGTAGCGATTTTAGTGTGGTAAAACAGGGTTTTCGATCTTTGGTAGTGTATTTCAGCTAATTTCTGGGTTTCTGACGCCAAAAATTACTAAAAATTATCTGAAAACGGCGCGAAGCGCCGAAAAATATTGACATTTTCCCATTCTAAATGCAAATTCTGCCATTTTAAAGATATATAGGACAAATAATTTATCAGCTCGGCGCGAAGCGCCGAAAATTTTGGGAATTTTACACCTTTTTACAGTTTTTGTCTTTCTAAAAATCTTTATACATTTTGTTCACACAAAATTTTTGGGTACTATGATATGGTACAGCAGCGATTTTAGTATCGTAAAAACAGAGTTCTTCGACTTTTCGTAGTGTGTTTTAGCTAATTTCTGGGTCTCTAAGGGCAAAAATCACTAAGAATCGTCTTAAAATGGCGCGAAGCGCCGAAAAATCTGACATTTTTACTTTTGAAATGCAATTTCTGGCATTATAAAGATATATAGAACACACAATTACTCATTTCGGCGCGAAGCGCCGAAATTTTTTCGAATTTTAGACCTTTTTTTCAATTTTTGTCTTCCCAAAAATCTTTGTACATGTACAAAGACGGTCCCGAAAAGTCTTTGTACATTGGGAAAAATCTTTGCCGAATACAAAAAAAAACCGTGATCTTCACATAAAAAATTATTGAGGTCCAAACATATAACAAATGTTGAACAAATCTGAATTTCTGTTCCCTAGATGACATTTCAGATTTGGTTCAGTGTAGCTGTCATTCTTCTGTAGTACCCCTTCCTGTCAGTAGTTCATGACAAGATAGTCGTCTCGTCTCATGATTACCTGTTTGCATAAGTGATCTGAAATGCTGCACAAACAAATTGTGCAATCATCTGTGTGATAATATTCGCCAATCGTGACTGGCCGATGAAATCTTCTGTCTAAACATCCCGCGACCACTTGTTTGCCATCAGTTTGAGTTTGGTAACCATCAGCCAACTCTGTTAGATTATTTAAATTAAATGTTTCCCCTAATTTGCGAAAAGCATAATTCATCGTGCCATGGCTAAACAAAATGCATTAATAATCACATCTAACTGGAAAAAACAATAAAAAATTGTTTTAGGCAAAATCAGTGACGCTAGCTTATCACAGCCGTCTTGGGAAGGTGAGCGAGCACCGAGCAATTAAGTATAAAGGCCCAGCTGGAGAACATTATTGAGCTAAACTAACCTAAAAAGCTGAAACGTTGGATTTTAGCTGAAATAGTGTACGATTTTTGATTAATTCCACACAATATTGCAATTTTTAAATTTTTTATGCGATAAAAAATTGATTTAATAAAAAATCATAAAACTTTTTTAATTTTTCAAATTTAATTCTCACCAACTGTGACGTTCATTGTGTCGCATTTCTTCAATGAAATTATCGTTTCGTTTGCCTCTGGGGTATGTCTGGATTTCCAAAAGCTTCATATGCTTGTCTAGCTGGACGCAATAATAATGATGTAATAATAATAATAATAATAATAATAATAATAAAAATAATAATAGTAGTAGTAGTAGTAGTGAAAGTAGTAGTAGTAGTAGTAGTAGTAGTAGTAGTAGTAGTAGTAGTAGTAGTAGTAGTAGTAGCAGTAGTAGTAGTAGTAGCAGCAGTAATAATAATAATAATAATAATAATATTAATAGTAATAATAATAATAGTAATGATAATAATAATAATAATCAACATCATCATCATCACTCTCACACCATTGTTCACACCATAGGGATTCTTTTAGGCTGGTATGGAAAATTTTTTAGCCTCTCCGCATAAAATTTTTTTGACAATCCTAGACATTAACTTGTGGGCAGGGTTGGCATGGCTCGGTTTTTGAGGGTTTTAAGTTTTGAATTTTTACCAGAAATCAAGACTTGATCCCGATAAATAGATTTAAATCATGAAATTCACTAGAAAAGGACTTGTTGAAATTGTATCTGGGTGAAATTATTATCTTAAAGCCATATTGTGCAATTTTTTATGCATCAAGATTTTTCCACTTCACAATTAAGAGAAAAATGTTCATATTTCTCAAAACCTAAGGTTTGGTCACCTATTCGCCCGATCTCACGTCGACGGATTATTACGTGTTACTGTTACTGTTACTGGAACAAACTACCGCAGGATAGAATAAATTTGGCTGTGCACGAATTTTATATTAGATTCACACTTTAATAATGTCTTAACGTTGACCTTGCGAAGACTTTCTCTGTAATCAAATCAGTGCAAGTTATATACTGTTTGATGCACAATTGAATTCACTTTCTTATGATTCGCCTATCTGCTCTTGTTAAACTATGTACAAACGTATTGCTTTTTAATGGAATACCCTGTATTTAACCCCAAGTGCGCGGTTTAAACATTCCATATTCAGTCTTTATACAACTTACAACATATGTATATTCCACCCAGTCTTCTATTTTTCATAATTTTTACGCGCAGAATGAGATTTGTGCAATAAGCAGTAATGACACCATTTTTTGGTGCGATGATGAATTTTGCTGAAGAAGTTACTTAGTTGACTATTTTAGACTGAACTCAGAAGCCAGATCCGTCTGATTTTGTGAAAATTTTAACGTTACGATCATACATGTAGCGGCTCGAAATTTTGTGGGGGGAGTCCCGACCTTAAATTTATCCTTTGATCCCCATGTTTTTAGAAAATTTTGGTCGTGTTGACCCCTCCCGAAACTAAATCCTGGATTCGAGCCGGATTACAGCTGTCTACCTTTTTAAACTTCTGCAAAAAAATCGTCCATTCATGACGAAATCTTTAAGAACTAATTGTAAAATTTGACAAACTGTCAAAGAAATGTTTCGAGACAAAAATGTTTTCTAGACTGTTAAGATGTTTTTGTTTCAGCATCTCAGTATCTACTTGAAGTAAATAGTTTTTTACCTCGTTTTCTGCTTTAAATCTATTAGAGTAACATTCCAGCATAATGCGCATTTCAGTCATCATGTCTATGCGGACCCGTACTAAGGATTCGCTTGAGGGGAGGGGCGAAATGAATAAGTTTAAATCTCGAGAAATTCATTGGGATGGGATAGCTCGCAAAACCCGCATTTTTTGACGTTTTTTGATGTTCAATCTATTTAGATCATAAAATTTGAACATTTCGCAAGCATTATATTATTATTCAGAAGGCTGTAAAAGCTATCGTTTTTTGATCGCGTTTGAGCAAAAATTAAGAAAAATACTCCATATATGGCGCGAAGCGCCGAAAATTTGATAATTTTCCGAGAAAGGCATGCGATTTTTCTATCTTTACGTGCGTTATTTTACCTTTCAAATTTTTTTCGGTCAAGGGAAGAGAGAGCGCCCCTCCCGTGAATACGGTTCGTGTCCACGATCAAATCTGAAAACCCCCTCCATACAAGCCGCAAAACAACTCCAACAATTCACAAAAAAGCCAAAATACTAAACTTCACATTTTGGCTTTTTGAACAATCGTGATAGGGATGTATGTAGGGTAGTATTACCCTAACTCAGCGTGCACGACCAATTTCACTATCATCAGGCAATTTTGAGCTAGCGAATATTCATGTCCTGTACAGAAGAAAAAGAACTTAGCTAACACGCAAAAAAGTAATAAAATTTAATCCCAACGAAGTGCACAACTTAATACCTACACGAAAGTTTCCAACTCAAGTCCTATTCCGAAATTGCTCCAAAACTTATATCTGTTCAAAAGCAGGTATGTAGCTAGCCTTCTGAATTTGAGGGGAATAGAATTTTGGAATCACATACCTCAACATCGCTTGTATATAGACGAAAATAATCTATTTTTAAGGGTTTCTCGCCGAGCTATACACACTAGAGAAGAAAAATTTCCAAGAGATTAAAAAAATTAAATTTGATTTCAACCATATTCATGTGCTCTTGTCAAAAAACCCCAATTTTTACCTGAAACTGTCTAAAAAACCCCAACCAATGATTAAGCATAGGAGCAAAAAACCTCAATCGCTAAAAAATGCCTCCAACGGGCTCAAAAAACCCCAAAAACTGGGGGAAAACTCCTGGCAACCTTGACGGGTAAATTGATTGATTTCAGTTTTTCCATTTTCCACAGTAATGATAATATCTGTGCATAATTGGTAAAAGTTATTACTTTTTTGGCATTTGTTACTATGTACATAACGTTAATAACTCAATAGTAATGATAATAAATAATAATAATCACATAGTAATAATAATTAACAATAATAAATAATTATTGTTAATAAATAATAACGCTAATAACTGCTTTACAGATAACATCTTGAACATCTACTTTAATATATGGATCGATGAAAATCAATTACAAAGTGCTTTAAAAACAATAAGGAGTGGCAATTTTTTCTTTAGTTATATAAATATTTTTGAAAATCAAGATCCCTCATTGCTGAAGAAAAAATTACAAATTAGTAAACACGATATATAAAGACAACAAAAATCAGCGAAGGGCATGCAAGTAAAATGAATAATAATTTTAATGTCTAATTTATTTTTAGAGTATACAAGTGTAAGCACATATAACGTCTAAATGAAATAGAAAATAAGTGGGTATCGCATGCAGCTGTTAATAGTCTTTTAGGCTTTAGGCGTAAATTTTAAATTTCACGTAAGTTACCTAAACGTACACAAATATGGATCGAATCAACGCTTGAAGTCGGTAGTTAGAGGATGGCTGAACTATAAAAATATCCACCAGCAAATGAACATCATGCTAACGCATTGGACTGGTCCATTACAGTAAGCTACCGGCTTATGCATTGCCCTTTTCATGCCCACTTATGTAAAACGGGCCGTAGGTACCCACCTACCACTCGAATAAATAAAATGCTTATGGAAATATGTGCATAGGGTATAGGTATAATCTACATTCCATGTGTACATCAAAAACTGCTGTTCAATACTGAAATTTTAATACGCCGGATAAATTCAGAATTAAACGAATTATTATGCATAAACATAAAAAATCTGAAGTAAGGATACGCGTACAAATGTAAGCTTATTCACGATCAATAGAAAGTTTCATTAGCGAGACACTAAGATCTCGCGAATCCTGGCAGCTTTTTCATCGACAGGCAATCTTGAGTCGTTGACAAGATCGTTCAGCTGATTCTCCAGTCTACCGAACCCATTATAATACTTCATTTTCTTCCAAGCATCCTACACCGAACAAAAAATGAAGAAAAATTGCTCATTACACGTGAATGAAAGTAAAAAAGGAGAAGGGAAATACAAAATCGAAAAATCGAAATTCTAGAAAAAACAAAACCTAAATTAATCTCAATTTTGAAATCGATCAATAAAAACAAAAAACCGGATAACAATCGCGAAGAAGTTAGGATATATTCGATCAATTTTGTTTGTAACTGTTCTGCAGAAGCAAACAACGAAGATGCGTCAAAAAAGTTCTTAATTTTTGAAAACGAGAAAGCATAACCATACGAGATATAAAGCAAACATTGACACATAATGCTTTTGATACGACGAGCTTTTAGACTAGTAAGAGAGAAGTGAACGGTCCCAGTCAGCGTATATACCCAAACAAAATGAGGCAGATCATATGTAAAATCACGTATCAGTGTCAAGACTCAAAATGAGCAGTGTTGCCATAAATTAGGACTAAGAAACTCGATCAACAAACCACGGTTTTTTTGCATTCGACAAAGATTTTTCCTGTTTACGAAGACTTTTCGGAACCGTCTTTTTAAATGCACAAAGATTTTTGGGCAAGACAAGAAGTGTAGAATGTATTAAATTTCCAAAAAATCTTTCACTTCCCCTAAATCACTAATTACCTCTACTACATATCGTGATATTCGCAAAATTTTCATTTAGAAAGGACCAATGTCAAATTTTTGAGACAATTTTTAACATTTTTTGTCGTCAGAAACTCTGGGATTTGCTAAAATACACTACCAAAGGTTAAAAAACCTTGCTTTGCTACACTGAAAGCGCTACTGTACCATGCTAAAGTACCCAAAGATTTGCATGCACAAAATGACAAAAACTTTTAGGACTATCTTTGTACATGTACAAATGGCTCTTGTACAAAAAAGCACTGCACCAACCTGAATCACATGAGTTGGGAAATTGACCATTTCAGCAATGTGAATTCCAAAACTTTCATCGCAAATGCCTAAATGAATACGTTTGTAACCGCTAATCAATAAAGCAAAGTCGGGCAGCTCGTGAGAAAATGCCTGGATTGACCTTAAACAGCAAAGTCAATTGACCATCAACGATTTCGGCAGTGACGTGGAAATTTCGAACAGTTTGTACTTCATTCGCCAAGGAAGTTATTTCATGAAAATGAGTCGCAAAGAGAGCAAACGAGCGAATCTCAGTTGCTATGTACCTTTGATAAAAGCGCTATCAATAAAAAGAAAAGGGAAAAATCACAAGTTGAAACAGCATAATCCTGCACGCCTGGTCTGAGGGTCTGCCGCGAATGAAGAACTTCAAATCTGTTAGCTTTAGAAAATTGAAAAGCTAGAGGGGCAGTAAATGCAGTAGATAGTTGGCGCGAAGCCACAAAAGATTATACCTTTTATTAGGCGTAACGAACGACTCGAAATTTTGGGAAGAAATTAGGGATGAGATGGGACTGTCACCGGCACCGTTGCCGAGCCGGTGCCAGATTGGCACCGCCGCCGGTGCCCAATAATAATAATACGGAAAGAGATTTTGGCTAAGTATCTCTTCTTTATTTACCAAAAAAATCTTCCCAATTTAGTGTTTTACTCTAACGTTGAATTATGTTAAGATGCAGACATTAATATTCGATTATCCAAGAATAATATTTTTTGGAGTGATAGCACTAAGATTTCGACTCATCCTGTACGCAAGTCGTAAAATATTGCGAAACTAAAGCCAAACTTTAGCTGTTTGACATGATAGAATGTTATCCAACTGATTATATAATTTTTGAAAGCAAAATTATGATTATTTGAAGTCCACAGTAGGCTTTATAAGCAATTGGAGTGGGCAAAATACCGAAATGCATGGTCACAAGCGAACATGTTACTTGGAAGAAAATTTCAGCGCGCTTGACTCCCGGAAAATAGTCGCTAGCCCAAACCTAGGAAAATGCGGCTGATTCCTACAAAACTTTTGATTTAAAAAACCATTAGAAAATATGATGGTCTACGCTTTTCACTGATCTGTTGGCTCAAGCGCAGTAATTTCTTTCAATCTTTCGCTCTAAATAGTCCTTTTAAACCATTTATTGTTGAATTTCATTGAATTTTCCGAAAATTGTTCGATTTTATAGTTTAATGAGAAAGTGTAGTAATAAATGTAAAAATAATATTTTTAGCGTAGTCCGCCCTAAGAATTTTCATGTTCTACATCATAAATATGCGGTGAAAAAATAATAATAATAGAAAGCTCAGTATGGCAAAAGCTAATGGATCTTATGCGAACCTGAACAAAATAATGTATCAACTATATATGTGCACATATGCACATTACGAAACATAGCTGCATTATTGTTACCTAACCCCTAAAACATATTCTCACACACAAATTGTAAAAATATATTGGCACCGGCGCCTAAGCACCGGCAAAAAAGTGGTACCAGTGCACCTCTGGAAGCAATACAGTAGGCCATTTAGTTGACCTTCTACTTTTGGCTTAGCATGACAAAAAAGCAACTGAAATTACCTGAAAATGAATGTTTTTACTTAAAATCCGGCTGGGGATCATATGTGGGCAGCACCAAAATTCTGGGGGAGGGGGTTGCAAGATTTTTCAAAGGTAAAACAATGTTCTTAAAAACGGTGGTATGACAAAAAAACACAATTTTTCAACGTTTCACATCGAGCACTATCCATTGGCATCAAAAAATTGCAGAAAGAAACAAAAATTTTCAAAAGTTGAATTCTGGGGGGATGGGTATTTTGGTTTCTGGGGGGAGGGGGTATTTGGCCTTCTGGGGGTGCATACCACACAAATCCCCCACGCCCACGTGTGGTGAGGATTAAAAGCTCAGCCTTTGGAAAAGAGGAGAGGCGACCGACTTTGGGTGGGAGATTCCCATCATCCTGTTACATGTAATGCTTTGGAGACAAAAACACTCTTAAAACTGTATATTTTCTTATCTTTCTTTGTAAAATTGAAAATGTTACGATAAATCAGAGCCAGTCTAGAGGAATCCAAGACACCCGCCGAGAATAGATAAAAGCAAACATGGGCGAGGGATTCTGACTGGACTTCCAAAATTGAATTTTGGTGCTATTTTGACAATTTTGCACCATTGGACCCCTCCAGAATTTGGCTGCTGCCCATGTGGATATAAGTATGTCTGGGATGAGAAAGCAGCGACTGTACTCGCTGGCCCATGATAGCTACATATTAGTAGTCAGAAAACAAAGATGCATCTTCAGATGATTTCCTTCAAACGCTTCATTAGATTCCGTTCTTTATCTGGCTTAATGTTTATTATTAAAATTTATTCATCTTTTGACTATCTGAAATCAGTTCACTTAGAATTGGCAAAATTTACAGAGGCACTTTTCAGAATATGCAACAGATAAATTAAAAGAAAAGGCACAAAGATACGCTACACAGTCATTTTCCTTCAATTTCGCTGCAGAAATTCTGCAATCCTCGGAGCTGCTTGTAATTCTTTAAAAATTTTTACTTTGTTTCAGGCACACAAGTACCTTTTTGTAACTTTTATCCATTTCATGAACTTATCCAGATACGTACTGAGCCGTCAAGAAAATAAAACTTGCGCATACTCAGCAATCGCATAAGCAAGTCCAAATCCATCGTACGTCGATGTTCCTCGTCCCAGTTCATCTATTATGATAAGTGAATGTTCCGTAGCAGCATCTAAAAAGCAGTTATTCACGGAGCCTTGATAAATGTCAGTCGAAAAACTAATACATACACGCGGAAGTCGAACGCAAAATGACCTCAAAAACTGATATAAGCGATATAATACATGAACTATGTTACTACACATTTTGTGGTCAATTTAAGGCACGTTTGAAAAAATTGGATTTTCAACCATTTTTGGTCTGCACTTTGTCTCATTTTTCGCAAAAAAATTCCCTTTTCTCCATTCTTAGGGGTCTAGACCTCGAACCCCCACGTGCATGTCTGGTTGTAAATGTTGTGAATGGGGGATTTGAGAAAGAAAATCCCTTATACCCATAGGTGGGCAGCACCAAAATTCTGGGGGGGGGTGAAAGAATTTTCAAAGGCCAAAAAAATGGTCTTAAAAGTGCTCGTAAGGCGAAAAAACACCATTTTTCGACGTTTCTCGTCGAGCACTATCCAATGGCATCAAAAAATCGCCGAAAAAGCAAAAAATTTTAAAATTTGAATTCTAGGGGGTTATTTTGATTTCTGGGGGTATTTCAACTTCTGGGGGTGCATACCCCCAAACCCCCTACGCCCATGTGTGCTTATACCCCATGACATGTATTCTTGTATCTTAAAGATAGAAAGCAACAGGCACGCGGCTGGCCGTCTTATTTTGGGGGAACCACACCAATTTTGGGGGGACTAAGCCCAGAAAGGCCAAAAATAGCACAAAATAACGTTTAAAAAGTCCTATTTTTCTGATTTCTCTGAATTTGGGGGGTGGGTCCGGACCCCCCAATCCCTCCCCCAGAGCTACGTGCCTGGGAAGCAAAACTAATTTCAAGGGCGTAACCAGGGGGAGGTCAGTGGGGTCAATCGACCTTCAAAATGGAAAAGTTGAGAGGAAAATGCAAAGGGGCGATTAAGAGGAAATTGACTGTTTTAAGGTGTGCAATTTTTATACAAAATCGTAAAATTTTCGCCGCGCGCGCCTACTAATCATGTATTTCTCAACATATTGTTTACATCAAAATTAAAAACTCAACAGCACCTCCAATCTAGCCGTATCATCTGTAATTGCACGACCGGTCATAGAATGGGGCTAGGAGCGCCGGATTCAAATATTAATTTATTTATAGTTGTGTCTTCTAAGCGGCTTAAAATCGCTCAAATTTTAGCTGGAAATAAAAAGCATGTCATTTTTTTCCAGCGCTCCGCGCCGGCTTCACCGTTTATTCACATTTTTTGTCTTAGCCCGCTCAAAACTGCTCAAATTTGAGCTAGACAGGTAGAACTTGTCAAATTTTTCCGCGCTAACGAATTATTTATTTTATGTATTGTTTGTTTCTTGGTAAAACACAAAGATGAAAAAGCTTGACCGATTAAAGAATGATAAATTAATTATACAGCTAGTTTAAACGATAGAGGCATGTTTCATATGGGTATATAATGAAGTGAAAATTTTTGAAATTTTTTTAATGTCAGCTTTCTTCACTATGGCATACAGCTCCCCGAGATACGACCAAAATGCTTTTATGTCTACGCGTCTCCTAATGGTCCTCGAGGTATCTGACGATAAAATTTTTTTTGACCTCTCCTTTGCCAGAATGATATTTTACTTACATTCCTGAACTTCGAGCAGAGTGGCGCAGCGGAAGCGTGCTGGGCCCATAACCCAGAGGTCCGTGGATCGAAACCACGCTCTGCTATAGTTTTTATTTTTCTCTATTCCATAATATAGCAGAAAAGCAAGCGTAGTGGTAATTGTCGCTGCACCTCATAACTTATACGCATGACTTTTTTACTCTTTATTCATACATCTGCAAGATGTTACACATCAAAGAATAAGTATCCGACAAAATAGCACTTTTTGTCATCCGTGAAATAAAAAAACAGATGAAGTTCGCTATTAGTAAAAGGAATGCGAGAAATAGCACGAATGTGGGTATCTTGAAAGAATTATATTTATGAGACATTGCGGTGTTTAAAAAGCATAACATTGTATTTCACGCTCCTAGTCTGTAAAGTCATTCAGACTCAATAGAAATAGTTATAAAATAAGCAATGAGCAATAAAACAGACTGCAGTGCCTTTGCTCGAAATCAATTTGAGTTTTATCACAAAAATCTCATTCTGCATAAAAACTGAACACCTCATAAGGCTTGAAGAAAAGTGCAGGCATTTGCATTCATGAGTAATTCGGCAAATCTACAAAAATGTTAAGTGAATTTGCAGAAAAGATCTAAGAAAAACAACGTATGTACGTGTTGTACGACGCGAAAATAAAACAAAATTAGCAAGGCAAAAACAGACATGACGAAGTGTTTATTGAACAGGAAATTATTTCGGCAGTAATGCACTTCTAAAATAGGATGGCCCGGCCTAATAATCATATTTTATGGCGCCAGCAAGAATCCTTTATCTATATACAGGGTGGGTCAAAAAAATAAATAGCACATTGGTCTTTACACCTTCTTAAATGCTTAGTCATTGATCTATACTAGATTGAATAAAAGTCGTTTTTCCAGAAGAGTGCAGATTCAGTGAATAGAATAATCTCTTCACAATATAATTCGTCAACAGACGAAGACATTTGAACGCGGTTTGCTTTATATTAGGGATGTTCCGGTTCCAGGTTTTTCAAAAAAATCGATTCCGGTTCTTGGAAAACAAGAATTTCGGTTCCGGTTTCGGTTCCGGTTCTTGCGTAAGTTGGAACCGTCGGTTCCGGTTCCGGTTCTTCAACTAGAGAACCGTCGGTTCCGGTTCCGGTTCTCGGTTCCTGTGTTAAAGTATGTACGCTCTTGATAGCTTGACTTCACCAGAACATGTGATGATGTAATCGAAAGATAGATTATTCAGGAAGTCGTTTCTATCTGGCAACTGCACATTCAAATAAGTTTTACGTCTAGTTGACAATTTACTTATAAATCACTGAATATTATCTATGTGTTTCTTAATTGAGGGTTTATACGAAATCAAAATGCTTAATTCATGATGAAGATCTGCTGCAATGGTGGAAAGAGAAGTCGAAGAATTTGCCGATTCTCGCGTTTATAGCTAAACAGTATCTTGCAGCCAGTGGCGAATCTAGGATTTTCCTAAGGGGGCAGTATCCCTACTTTTCCAAAAACAGTCGAAAATAGGTCCAGAAATTTGCCCTTAACGCGCGAAACAGCGTTTTTTCGGCGTTTTACAACGTATACTTTTACATTAAATCACTTTTGACGCAATATTTTTTCTTAAAATTTTAAAATTTTCGACAATTTTGTGCTAAATATCACTAAAATTCTTTGACTTTATCAGAATTCTGGCGCGAAGCACTTTTTTTTGTACAAGGTCCGTTTGACATGTATAAAGATGATCCCTAAAAGTCTTTGTGCATTGTGTACACACAAATTTTGGGTACTATAATATGATACAGTAGCGATTTTAGTGTGGTAAAAACAGAGTTGTTCGACTTTTGGTAGTGTATTTCAGCTAATTAATGGGTCTCTAAGGACAAAAATCACTAAGCATCGTCTTAAAACGGCGAAAAGCGCCTAAAAATTTGGCATTTTCCTTTCGAAATGCAGTTTCTGCTATTATAAAGATAAATATAGCACACAATCAGTCATTTCGACGCGAAGCGCCGTAAATTTCTGCGAATTTTAGACCTTTTTAGTAATTTTTGTCCTTCCAAAAATCTTCGTACATGTACAAAGACGGTCCCGAAAAGTCTTTGCACATCGGGAAAAATATTTGCCGAAAAACAAACCGTGGCGCGAAGCGCCGGAAATTTGTGAGATTAAGACGGATAGACGTCAAGAAGCATAATTTACAGCTTGATTTACTGTATTTATAGCATTTGATGCGAAACATCGAAATTTTCAATTGAAAATAGAAGAAAACTATGCAAAAATAGCTGTTTCTGCAGCTAAAATTGTTTTGAAACATACATGAACAGAAAATGGCTTCCAGGTCGCCAAGAAAGTAAATAAATGTCATTAATAGGTGTCATCCGGCGCGTAGCGCCGAAAAAATTTGAGAAATTATGGTCACTGAGGGCCGAAAAATAATTGCAAACTGTATATCCATTCTTTATCTCGCCAAATATTTTTGGCAAATGGGGGGGCACGCCCCTTAGATTCGCCCCTGCTTGCAGCGCCAGCTACAAGCGTTCCATCGGAACAGCTGTTCAGTTGCAATGGAATCATTTACGACCCTCTCAGAAACAGGCTACATGGCGAAAAAGCAGGGCGACTGTTATTTTTAAAATATAATTACCCGGAACAATACTAAGTTTTAGTCTGTAAACTTTTGGGTAATAATAGGTTGAATTGCTGCTTCATGTCTTCACTAAATTTTATGAAGTTCGATTTTTAACTATAATTTTAAAAAACCGATAACCGACTCCTAAAAAAATCGGTTCCGGTTATTAAAAAATCAAAAAATCGATTCCGGTTCGGTTCTTAGAATATCAAAAAATCGGTTCTCGGTTCCGATTCCGGTTCCGAAAAAATGGTCAGTTCCAGCCGGTTCCGGTTCCGGTTAACCGGCACATCCCTAGTGCTCAATGAGAAAAGTTGAAATATTGTGGTTTATTTGCCATACCACCATACGTGGGCAGCAAGAAAATTCTGGGGGGGGGGGTGCAAGATTTTTTTGAAGGTCGAAAAATGGCCTTAAAAATGGTGGTAATGGCGATAAAAACACCATTTTTCGACGTTTCTCATCAAGCACTATCCATTGGCATCAAAAAATTGCGAAAAAAACGAAAAAATTTTCAAAAATTGAATTCTGGGGGGGGGGTATTTTGATTTCTGGGGGGGAGTATTTTGGTTTCTGGGGGGTGCATACCCCCAAACCCCACGCCCAGGTGTGCATACCACCATTTTAAAGAACTTTTGGAAAATCTTGCACCGCCTCAGAATTGGGGTGCTGCCCACATATGCTGACATCCCTGCATTAAAAAAATTAAAGTGATAAGTATAGTTATTGCGTTGTCCAAAAGATACACGCCATGTCTGTTTCTCGATCATGAAAGCAGCTGATGGAAGGATTAATTGTATTTGTTGCCCCTGAAGTTTACAGCACTCTTTGGTAGTTGAGTAAAGCTTTTTTCATTTTAAAGTCACTTTATTTAGCTATTTATGGCTAAACTGATTTGCTTCACGGTATTTCGGCTTACTGTAAAATAATCAAGCTTGTATCAAACGCTAAAGGTTTCAATTACTGCATGCAAATTAAAAACGTTGATTTAGGCACTCTTTTCATTTTTATTCCAATTAGTTTAGTCTATAAGAAAGAAAATCACTTTTACTAGGGATGGCTGCATTTATAATCAACGTCTTTAATTTGCATGCAGTAATTGAAACCTTTAGCGTTTGATACAAGCTTGATTATTTTACAGTAAGCCGAAATACCGTGAAGCAAATCAGTGTAGCCATAAATAGCTAAATAAAGCGACTTTAAAATGAAAAAAGCTTTACTCAACTACCAAAGAGTGCTGTAAACTTCAGGGGCAACAAATACAATTAATCCTTCCATCAGCTGCTTTCATGATCGAGAAACAGACATGGCGTGTATCTTTTGGACAACGCAATAACTATAATTATCACTTTAATTTTTTTAATGCAGGGATGTCAGCATATGTGAGCAGCACCCCAATTCTGGGGCGGTGCAAGATTTTCAAAAGTTCTTTAAAATGGTGGTATGGCAAATAAACCACAATGTTTCAACTTTTCTCATTGAGCACTAATCAAAAAATCGCGAAAAAAAACAAAAAAATTTCAAGAATTGAATTATGAGGTGGGGGTATTTTGGTTTCTGAAGGAGAGTATTCGGCCTTCTGGGGGGTGCATGCATACCCCCACGCCCACGTGTGGATGTCAGGCTTTTTATCAAAGCAAATCGCATTGCATTTGCTTTCGTCGCTAAGAAATTACAAGGTCTGATAGGCGATTCGTTTTTCCTGACCCATCCTGTATATCGAATCCTAGCGTTACAAAAACGAGAAGCACATTAAGGTACATATGTATGCAGGCCCGTATTCAGGGGGAACCCTCAAATGGAAAGATGGAAAATTGGCAAACCGTATCTAAAACACCGCGAAAACAGGTTTTTAGCAGCATGTCAATTTTTTTCATAGTTTTTGCCTTCTAGCCCACTCGAAATAGCTTAAATTTGAGTTATGACATAGTGAACATGAATTTTTTCTAGCGCATGTTTTTTTGTCTTTTAGCCCGCACGAAATCGTTCAAGTTTGAGTTAGACAAGTAGAATATGTGAATCTTTTCAGCGCTTCGCGCCGAATTATTTATTATCTATATTGTTCTTTGCTGTGAAGCACAATGATTAAATACAAAGACAAAAGGTGAGAAATTAATCTTTGATTGAATGATAAGAAATCAGTTGTGGAGATAGCTTACACGATAAATTTGCTGTATATCAATATTGAATAGAGTAAGAAATTAATTTTTTCAAATACTTTCCTTTGCCATCGCATAGAGCTCGCCGACATACGATCAAAACTGCCTTACTTTCGCATATCTCCTAACGGTTGTTGAGATCTGACCTCAAAAGTTTCGAACCCCCCCCAAAATAAAATTCTGAATGTAAAAATAATACATAAGTAAATAAATTAAAAAAAGATGGGGTAGAAGTTAAGCACGCTATTAGTATGAAAGAAACAAAAAGACGTGAGAAATAGCACAAATATACATGAAAAAATTATACGTATGAAAAATTACAGGTTTTACGACGCGCACGTCTAATTGAAATGTGCAGAAGTTGGCAGGAGTGTGCAATACACAAAAAAGCGAACGGCTTGTGATCAAGCATGGGCGTGGTAGGCGTCTGGGGAATCTGAACCCCCAGAATCCGAATGACCCCTCCAGACTGAATTTTTGGTGCTATTTTTGGCAATTGGGCCACATCGGACATACAGCATTTTGTTGTTGCCAATGTATGCTCGTAATACTTTTAATTTCTTCAATTAACGAATAAGTCAATAAACAATTTATGCAATTAAGGGACTTTACATCTAAAATGTAGGCACTTTCGATCATTTCGGCCATAAAAGTCGAAACGCCTTTCACTTGACAATCAGAGGCGCCAATGCGGGTAAATACACCGTCAATGACACTAATTTCAGCGAACGAACAGGGAACGAAGCAGCCTATCTGTGCCATAATCGCGATCAAAGCAGTTTGAATGTGGCGAAACAATAAGCCGGAAAAACAAGGCAGCCTTTTAATCAAAAAATCATTACTTGACGCAAGTAAGTCGATTTCCCGCCCATATTAGGACCCGTAAGAACGACGAATTCGCATTCCTCTGTAAAAAAGTTAATTTAAAAATAAAATAGATCACACGTGCACACTGGAGGAGGGTATGGGGTAGGGATGCAACGGATCCGGGTTTTCCAATAATATCGGATCGTATCCGTACAATTCAAAATAACGGATCCGGATCCATCAAATTTAAAATAACGGATCCGGATCTTTAATTATTAAAATAACGGATAATAACGGATCCGGATCCGGATCCATGAATATGCATTGTGAACGCTCAATTTTTTTAATACTTAAACTTTTCTTCGCAAGTACGGTGCTCATTAGTTTCAGAAGCAGAATTACTGTAGGATGATGAAATAAGCAAAGCTGCATGAGCTTGGTTCAGTGGTCCGCATTGATCTCAATTCGGCTGTAGCTTGAAAAACTGCGAATCTGGCGTCTTCCTCTCATTAATTGGAAAAACCAAAAAGCATTTCTAGTCCTATCTGAAATTATTTTACACTAGCTGATAACGAAACTAAATCGCAATGTAATCTCTGCGCAGCAAAGCTTTCCAGAAGCGGTGGAGGGGTACCGCCCAGTGTTTTTTTTGTACAAGGTCCATTTGTACATGTACAAAGATGGTTCCCAAAAGTCTTTGTACATTTAGTACATGCAAATTTTGGTGTACTATAGTACAGTAGCGATTTTAGTGTGGTAAAACAGGGTTTTCGATCTTTGGTAGCGTATTTTATCTAATTTCTGGGTTTCTGACGCCAAAAATTATTAAAAATTGTCTCAAAACGGCGCGAAGCGCCGAATAATTTAACATCTTTGCATTCTAAATGCAAATTCTGCTATTTTAAAGATATATAGGACAAACAATTACTCATTTCGGCGCGAAGTGCCCGAAATTTTTGGAAATTTTACACCTTTTTACAGTTTTTGTCTTCCCAAAAATCTTTGTACATTTTGTACACACAAATTTTTGGGTACTATAATATGGTACAGTAGCGATTTTAGTGTGTTAAAAACAGAGTTGCTCGACTTTTAGTAGTGTATTTTAGCAAATTTCTGCGTCTCCAAGAGCGAAAATCACTATCATCTTAAATCGGCGCGAAGCGCCGAAAAATTTGACATTTTCCCTTTTGAAATACAATTTCCGTCATTATAAAGATATATAAAACACACAGTTAATCATTTCGGCGCAAAGCGCCGGAAATTTTGCGAATTTCAGACCTTTTTTGCAATTTTTGTCTTCCCAAAAATCTTTGTACATGTACAAAGACGGTCCCGAAAAGTTTTTGTACATCGGGAGAAATCTTTTCCGAGCAGTGTTTTTTTTTGTACAAGGTCCGTTTGTACATGTACAAAGATGGTCCCCAAAAGTCTTTGTACATTTTGTACATGCAAATTTTTGTGTACTATAATATAGTACAGTAGCGATTTCAGAGCGGTTAAACAGGGTTTTCGATCTTTGGTAGTGTATTTTAGCTAATTTCTGGGTTTCTGACGCCAAAAATTACTAAAAATTATCTGAAAACGGCGCGAAGCGCCGAAAAATGTTGACATTTTTCCATTCTAAATGCAAATTCTGCCATTTTAAAGATATATAGGACAAATAATTTATCAGTTCGGCGCGAAGCGCGAAATTTCGGGAATTTTACACCTTTTTACAGTTTTTGTCTTCCTAAAAATCTTTGTACATTTTGTACACACAAATTTTTGGTACTATAATATGGTACAGCAGCGATTTTAGTGTGGTAAAAACAGAGTTCTTCGACTCTTCGTAGTGTTTTAGCTAATTTCTGGGTCTCTAAGGGCAAAAATCACTAAGAATCGTCTTAAAACGGCTCGAAGCGCCGAAAAATTTGACATTTTTACTTTTGAAATGCAATTTCTGCCATCATAAAGATATATAGAACACACAATTACTCATTTCGGCGCGAAGCGTCGAAATTTTTCGAATTTCAGACCTTTTTTGCAATTTTTGTCTTCCCAAAAATCTTTGTACATGTACAAAGACGGTCCCGAAAAGTCTTTGTACATCGGGAAAAATCTTTGCCGAGTACAAAAAAAAAACCGTGTTTCCGAGTACAAAAAAAACATTGGTATCACCTGTATGAAAAAGCGTCTGCAAACTAAGCATGCGGCGGATTATAAAAAGTTTAAAGCAGAGGAGTCCCAGCAGATCGAAGAAAAGGAAAGAGGTATTGTTGTTAAGCACAGATTGTAGAAGATTCGCGTCAGGCATGTCTACTTTCTCTTTGCAGAAAAACGCGCAGATTGCGAAAAGACTGCTTTGAAACATGAAAAAAGTGTAAATGACAATGGAAGCATGCTTACTTGCTGTATGAAATATTTTATATGAGAGGATTCCTAATTAACTTATGTACGATTTAAGGGTAAAAAATGGAATGACGATGATGCAAGATGAATTGATATAGGTGAGCGGTTAGTTGAGCTTATGACTTTGAGCAATCTACCATTTTCTTTGGTTGCATAAAAGCTGCTGTTTCTTAAATACAATTTGCCTGTCATTGAATTTGAGTATTAAGTCAATCAAAGTAAAGCTTTTGTCTCATAATGATGTTGTTTCTTCAATACAATTCAAGGTTTAATGATCTTTTATCATAATCCCTTGGATCCGTTTAGGATCCGTTCTAAACTGTAAAAATAACGTATCTGGATCCGGATCTTATTTTTTAAAAATATCGGATCCGGATCCAAAATAATACCGGATAATAACGGATCCGGATATCCGTTGCATCCCTAGTATGGGGAGTATCCCCCTACCACAAGTCTTGAGAAGCATACCCCCTCGGGCCCTTCTGGACCAACGCCGATTAATGGAACCATGAAAAAGTGCCAAATGACGTCTAACAGTGTAATTTCAAGTTCTCTTACTTACACTTAATTTTTAGAGCAACAGACTGTTCAATTCGTTTATCCAGACACTTTTCTATCGTCATTTTGCATGTATTTGATGTTACAGGTTATTTAGTTGTCCTTATTGCGATTGTTTTCACGCAAATTTAACCATAAATATTGATGAAAAATACATAATACGACGAATTAAATAAACAAATTTGACATTAAAAAGGTGAAAAATTATTCATTTAACCCCCTCACCCCTAGGAAACTCGCTTTACCGTCTCCAAGAGCTTTTGGCCGTGTGCATGTATGAAATATATGTATAATAATAACAGCACGCATAACACTAAAAGGATCACTTGAGCGTACTACTTTTTAGGATATTGCCTACGAAAAATATCGCCTTCAAAAGCCGCTCCAAGCTATTATTTCACTGAATTCTTGCAATTATCGCAGAAATCCAATTGCAGAATCTCACGATTAATGTTTTAGCAATAAAAGGACAATTAGCGAATGAAGCCAAAATAGAGTTGCAAGCAAAAGGTGACAGAACAAAAAAATAAACAGCAATAAAAACACTAAAAGATGTAAAACTAATCGCGGGAAGGACATAAAGAGTTAGAATACTACCTTTTCTAAAGCTGACATCGTTAGGAATGAAAGCGACGCTATCTTCCACTTCCAAGCAGGGATGACGAGCATTTTTCAAACATAACATCCCTGATCCTAAAATTCGTTCATAAATAAATTTGAAAATAGTTTGACTCTTGATAAATCAGCGGATGACATAAGAACACGTGTATTGCCGATTTCTTCCATTCCCTACAGGTAGGCAAGCAGTTCAAGTGTTATATTAACAGCCGAACTTTTTATTATTAAAAAATTGAAAGTTTTTTATTAAGTACAGCGTACCACGAAAATAATTTGTCGAGTAAAGCAGAGTAAGAGCATTGAACATAAAGCAAGTATATTGCATACATATAGCGAATGCGACAAATGTGATTTGAAGTTTAATTTTCCCTTACTAAGCTGAAAAATAATTGGGAGCATACATGAAACAGGGAAACAGGGGGAATGAAGGATTCCCCCACCCAACGTCGGCCGTCCCCCAGGTCTCCCGCCCCGAAGCCATACAATTTTTAACCCCCCCCCGATTTTTGGAAGAGTCGAATTTTTGGCCGTTTTAGGCGTTTTAGGCCGAAAATTGGAGGTCATCTACCCCCTTCCCCAAGATGGCCGGGAGGCAGTGTTTTTTGTACAAAGTCCGTTTATACATGTACAAAGATGGTCCCTAAAAGCCTTTGTACATTTTGTACACACAAATTTTGAGTACTATAAAATGGTACAGTAGCGATTTCAGTGTGACAAAAACAGAGTTGTTCGACCATTGGTAGTGTATTTTAGCTAATTTCCGGGTTTCTGAGGGCAAAACTCACTAATAATCGTCACAAAACGGCGCCGAAAATTTTTGCGAATTTCAAACCTTTTTTTTGCAACATGTACAAAAACGGTCCTTTAAAGTCTTTGTACATCGGGAGAAATCTTTGCCGAATACAAAAAAAACCTTGCCGAGAACCCCGCCAAAATTCCAAGCCGTACATGTATGATTGGGAGAATCATTTTAGCGAAATAGCTATAAGACACATCTCCATCAGCCAAGCCGCATAACAAATATGTAGGTAGTTATTTTGAAGAATGGATAAATTTGCCAGCAGAAAATAATGCAGAGAACACGAAGACCCAAATATGCTTTATTTGAATGTTGTGATCGCAAGCAGCAATCAGCATGCTTTTGAATAAATTTATTCAAATCATGCATGCATGTAAGCTAAGAGAAATATTAGCCTCATCCTGAGAAGAGGGAGGGCAACTACATAAGCATTTTCTTGCCGAGCGTCCTCTGAATTCTTTTAATTGCTCAAAATTATTCTGAATTCTAATTTACTGTCTTGTTTTAAGTTTTTATGCTTTGAGAATCGTAATATTATGCGCACTCAAAATTTTGTTCTCTAACTTATAGTGAGACACTGATAACATAATTTCGGTCAATTCTTTTGCTTATTCCAATCTCGATGCTAACCTACATATAAAAAATTACATCATATTTGTAATTACCGAACATTATCCTGATGGGTTCCCCCTGAATTCACGATTTTTGAAAATTTCCGAAAATTTTCTGGAAATATGTAGAGAAAGGCGCTGTTTTAAGCATCTGTTTGCTCACGGCGCTTCGCGCCACATACTCGTGTTTTGACAATTTTTTTGAATTTGTTCGACTTTTTTTGATTTTTCTCAGACTTTTCATGTTTTATTGCTCTTGAAAGATAGAGCATCGTTAGAAACGAGGAAAAACGATGTTTTTGACGCGCATCCACCATTTTTGGGCCCAAAAAAGGCATTTTAAAATTTCAACCCCCATAATTCCCATGCTATGCATTCTGGTAATTACATGTTTACAAATGAAGATCCTTCATAAAGTCACTACGGTCAGGTAATACTGCAGATCACCTTTTTCGTGCATGATGGGGCGAATATAAGGTATAGGGGATGTCGAGCTCAGTTCGGCAAAAGTGAGTAGAACGTCCAATGTGGCTAGTAAATCACAGAACTTGCGCATGCATTCCAGATAGCCACCTATGTAATAAACAAAATAGCTTTGATCCGTTCACTTCATAAAATCTTTTAAGATGATGTATACATTTATTTATAAATAATACAAATTAGCTCTCATTATCCTTTTTAAAGATATTACAGTTACTAATGAATTATTTATTAGCATAATTATTTATATCATTATTATTTTGCTGTCACTATTTTTTTGTACGGGAAAGAGATCTTGAGGCTCGTACAAAAATCTTTGGAGCCACCTTTGTATAATGTACAGAGACTTTCTGAGGCAAAGTGATAGTATTTAAAACTTTTAAGTATTTTCCGGAAAAATTTCAAAAAATACGCCGAATATCGTAATCACAGGCTATAGCTTGAAGCGCGGGTATTTCTTTCTAGGGTATATCTTTCTATGTACTTAACTCGTTGTATTTTATTCGTCATGAATTTTTTGATGAAATTTGCACGAAAACAGGTGAAAATAAGGACAATGGAATAGCATGTGTATGCAAGATCAAATCATACATGAACACAGGAGGGGTGAGGGGTATTACCCCCTCCCTACCGCTGAGGAGTCAGCAAGACAGGTACTGTCCGGCGATTTTTAGCTGACGGAACGTTTTTTCCACCATTTTTGAGGTGAAATGCCGTGAAAATGCCGAAATTTTTCCAGAGTACTTTAATGTACTTTTTTTACCTAAAAAGCGCCAAAAATTGATCAATTTCTGTACTTTTTAGTGTTAAAAAATATATTCATGCAAAATGGACTAAAAATGCTTTAAAAGCGTGAAATTACAACAAAAAGACGTTTTATAGGCTATTTTGCTAAATTTATCGTTTTGGATTAATGGGATTTTGCCCACCCCCCCTGTCGATCCTGACCTTGTGCACCTATGCATCAAATTTATACGAAAAATGGAAGAAAAGTGTTCGAATGAATGAATTGAACTGTCTAATAGTCCAAAACAAGTATTTTTACGGTTTGACACTTTTTCATGGTTTGAGCAATAGTGGAAATAATCTCCCTATTTTTCATTCATGTCATAAGAAGCTTTCTGCATTAGTGTCAAATTGCGCGTCTTTTTGTCAGATTGAAGTGACGTTCAGGAAAATATACGTAGATAAGCAGTTCTGCAGGAATCTCTTCAAGCTTTTCAGAAAATTGTATTCCACATTATGTTAACTTTCTGGTATCTTAATTTTTATTTACTCTATGAGCATGGTTGATATTTCGTGATCATTTTCTACTCCTGTCAGTTTACTAGATCAGACGTTGTCCTGAAAACTGAAAAAGTTGTTTATTGCTACTGCGAAGTTGATCGTTTATTCATTCTCACTAAAATGCCACAAATGATCTAGATATTGCGCAAGACGAGAGTTCATACCACAAGAAAAAATTTAAAGCTGTAAAAATCTACTAAACCCTTTGCATGAATGAGATAGAATTGGTGATAATAGAAGTAGATCTTTGAGAAATAAAAATTGCTTCAAAGTTTTAGCCTCCATCATTTTTGTCTTCGATTCCCTTAACTCCCAGTGTTCTGCATAATGATTCAGTACACGCAATTCAAGTTCTTTTTGAGTGAAAAATTCGCTGCTTTCATTATTTTTACAGCGAAGAACATGAGAAGCAAACTGAGTTATTATTAATTAAGAAATTTGAGGAATTAAAATATTAAGATAAGACATTAGAAATAAATTAGAAATTGAAAAATTAATTAGAAATTAAGCATATATGTACATAGGTATTTTGAACTCCGTTAATTATATAGCTTATTGTTCAGGAATAAAAATTTTTCAAACGTGCGTAATACTCTGGTAAAAGAGTATTCCTTTTGTGTACAATTGAACATGTTAATCCTTTATGAAAAATAGCAAATAATTGAGCTTGCGGAATTAAGGCAAAAGCATGTCGTTCAACCCGAGCTACATAAGCTGCGTTATGCAGAGTGCAAACCTTTAACAAGTTTTGTCTCCATCAGGGAGTAATAAGGAAAGCTGACTTGAGATTAAGGCTCGAATACTTTAAAATGCGAGCAAAATTAAATTGAAACTAATTCGTGAAACTGTTAAATCTTCCAGAACTTTTAAAAAATAATAATTTGAAACCTGCTTATAATATAATGCTGCGATAAATGGTGGAAATGAATGAATAATTAAGTGAGAAGACAAGAGTTTTGTGTGCACGCATAGAAAAGGAATAATACAAAGAAAGAGTAATTAACAACCAAATAATCTAATCTAAAAATAATCGATCACTTCCTGTTAAGCTCATTCTAGCTCTCTACATTTTTTAAAAATGAATTAATCTCTATCGGCGACAAAGCACACATAAGTATTCTCCAAAAAAGCTAAAAAAATTATCATTCAGGCCCGGCCTCTAAAAACCGGGCCCGGACGTCTAAAGACCGGCCGGGCCTGGGTACCCGGTCAATCCCTACCCAAACGTTCCTTAATGTTCTATGCAAATGAGGTTGACGAAAGAAATGGAACAGCCCTAACTGAGTAATTTTCAGTTACAAAACTGAGTAGTTTTCAGCTACAACGACTCCTTTTTGCATTTTCCTTGATTCTACATGTTGCGAAGTAAGTCAAATCAGCTAGTCGAGTCGTCTCTTGTCGGGAGACCGCAGACGGATTCTACACCAGGTATTTCATTCACAGTAATCAAAAAATGATAATAGTATTGATTGCACTATACTAAAGCTCAATCGAGTTGCAAATTGTGTTTAATGATGGTAAATCCTTATTATTTTATATAGTAATTGAAAAATGTTAAAAAAGACCTCTTAACTGAGGGCTATAGAAATTAATCTGGGCCCTACAAGAGCATGGGGATGAGAGGGGGTATTACTCCCCCTGAGCTCTGAAAAAATGATAGCTATACAGCCATTTTGGCCGAAAAACATTGCTATATATCCTTTTTTGGGCTCAGAAAATTAGCTACATATATAGCCTTTTTGGCTGAGAAACTAGCTATACAGCCTTTTTGGACTCGGAAACTTACCGCGTGAGCTCAGAAATGCTATATAGTTAGTTGTCTTTTCTGAGTTTCAAAAGGATATATTGCTATTTCCTAGACTATTTTAAAAGGCAATATAGCTATGTTTGTGAGTTCCACAAGGCTTTATAGCTAAATTTCTGAGCCTAAAAAGGCTATATAGCTAATTTTCTGAGTCAATAAAGGTTATATAGCCGTTTTTTACGAAGCAATGAGCTACCTACCAATTTTTGGTTTTCACCCCTTCCTGAAAGTTTGACCTTGCGCACCTATGATTTGGACGTTTAAACTCAACTGACAAATTCGTTGATAATTCAGAGTCGCTACCTCAGTTTTAATGCTGGTTGTTCATTCTGATTAAGCGACAAAAACGTTTTATAGTCAAATGTTCGTTAATCACAATCGCGCTCACTAGCTACTCCGACAACTTCTTTGACGATACTTTGATGAACTTTATCATAATTTTTCAAAGACTGACAGTAGTCTGCATTCAGATTCTTGATACTTGCTGTAGTAAAACGAACGCCGGCTTTTTGAGCTTCCAGAATTTGATAGCGTTTATTGCCCCGCAAGAGCTTTTCGTCCTATTAACAAGAAAATGTTACACACTGGAAATCAGACGAATACATTTTTCCCACCAATCAGCAGCTATCCGGGCCAGAT
Source organism: Mermis nigrescens (assembly GCA_036768485.1). Lineage (NCBI taxonomy): Eukaryota > Metazoa > Nematoda > Enoplea > Mermithida > Mermithidae > Mermis > Mermis nigrescens. The sequence goes on from JAVLUZ010000142.1 coordinate 2,943,247, forward strand.
CGCCTCTGACTAACTTAAGCGAGCCAAAGACTAGAAAATTGAAACGAGCCAAAGACTAAAAGAAGAAAAAAGAGAATTTGGACCCATTGCACAAGATCAAACTTCAGAAATTAGAAGTTAAGAATATGAATAATTTTTCAGTAAAATTCAGGAGTGAGCCGTCTTTTCAGTCCAATTACATAGGAGTAATATTTGTAGCAGCAAATTGCTTAGAAATACATGACTTTACAGGGTGACGTTAGCGTTAGCGCGAACCATTTTATATGCATTTCCGATAATCACTTATAACATATTCTGGAGATCATTTTAGATTTTAATTCTAATGCAAGTGTATCTTTAGTCAATTTAATGGTCAATGACCACAGAAGGGCAACATGTTGCTAGGCTTGCCAGCATGTAGGAATTGGCAAATTACAGTGTTGAAAACCGGTAGATGCAGATACAGTCTCAAAATATCATATTTGATTATTCGTCTTAATAGTGAGTTATCGGAATGATTTCGAATATTTTACAAGAAGAAAAGTCTTATTCATATCCAAAAAATTAAGTCACTAAAAATCAAGAAAACACCGTAATTTTCGGCGAAAATCAAAAATTTGATAAATGTTGGATGTCCTATATACTCGGCCACATTATATTCTTTTTTGAGAGTCGTCCTGAAAATTTTTGTTTAAATTGGATGATACGTACAGACTGAAGAATTTCAGAATATCGAATTTCACTTTATGTAAGTTAAAGTAGCTTACGAAAAATGGGCTCAAACATGATATTCATTATTTTTCTGAATTTATTTTCGTCATTTTTATAGTTTTCTTATTAATTTTGTTAAATGAATCTAAAATGTGAACCTTAATCACACATGCACACTGAGGGGTATGGGGGATCCCTCTACCAAAACTTTTTATAGGCATACACCCTCGGGCCATTGCAAAAAAGTATCTATCGCATGACATTCAAGATGACGAGCGAGGATGATAGCTAAGGCATAATAGAACAATGTTATGTTAGTGTGCCCACTCTTTGGATGACGCTTTGCGTAACATGCGGAGGTAAGTCCAGTTTAGAAGTTACGAAACACGACTGATGTGGGTCATTGAAGAATCGCATTTGAGTAAATCAAATAGAAGTACAGCTGACATCGGGGAGAAAAGCGTATGTCGCCAACATTCTGTCCGATGTTCATGGAAATATAGCTCATAATAGCGTTAGTGCCTATTTTTTTACGAATTAATAAAGGCCATATAGAAAAAAATTCGGTGACAAAAATTTATTTGCTTTGACGTTTGTCCAATATAAACAAAAATTGTAGGGATAGCACTGGAATAAAGTTGTGTTTAGATACGTGGACACCTGAAAGCCTACATACAAGCATAAAAATTTTGCATTTCCGTTTTTTTTTAAATTTCCGATTTTCTAATATTTTTAACAGTAGCTTCGACGCAAAGTAAGCGTAGAGAGAACAAAAATTTTATGGTAAATGAAGGCAGTCGACTCCATATTCTCCACTCCTTCTAACAGACGCATGCGTTGCGTAATTATAGAATGTTCCATTCCATTCAAAAACACATAAAACAACAAATCTAAAGTAACATAAGACAAAGTTAACTCCGATCCTACATACCTTCCGAGACACTCGCATAAAATAGCCCATTTGCGAATTACTTTCCAGCTTGATTGACTTGTCCGCATCCAGTTGCAGGTCTCGAGCAGCCTAATTCCCGAATGAAGAATCATTTAAATAAAAATTTTAAAGTTCAATAAAACATTACCTAACAACATATGTACATAATATAACAACCGCAACTTAAGAAATAAAATTTAAGCGCACGAAAAGAAAAAATGATATAAACAAACCTTTTTGTACTCCTTGTGAATTTCGGCCTCAATCTCTTCCTTTTCATTTGCAATTTCTGAAAACACATTAAAACCGTTTCAAGCTCGTGCTCTGTAAAATGAGTTTCTTTTACTTTTAAGATTCTCGTCAAAATCCTTCTTAATGCGCACTTCGTACGACGTCTGCTTACGATTTATTTCCAACGTATACTGGACCATGGATACAAATTTTTCAAATTCATGACTAAGTTCCTGCAATAATTATTGTTATGCTATGACAAAAAGCACAACAATGAAGAAGTTTTTTCGTATGTTCTACGAATTTCTTGTTGGAAAATATTATATTACCTATATAATATTTATTAATAAAGGCTGAATAAGACTACGAGGTCTCATTCCTGATCCGCATTCAGCAACGAAACAGATTCCCGCAAATCAAGTGACTTTTTGTATTTTTTCACACAGATTCCCAGAGAAAAATAGTCAAAATGCCAGAATCTCAAGACGCCAAAACAGCTTTTAGCACAATTTTGAGTCAATGATCGGACCAAGGCATTGGCATCGACAGGGACTGAGATTTTTCGACCGACGACTGGAGAGTGGCGAGGTTCTAAGAAGAATCAATTCAAATTGAGCAAGTTTACTCATTTGCATAAATGAATCTACATACTAGTGATGGAAAGGGTACCCGGATCCGGATCCGGTATTACCCGGATGTTTTCGGGATCCAGATCCGGATCCGGAAATTTGAATTTTCACTAACCGGATCAGGATCTGGAAACCACTCTTTAGGCCTTCCATCAAACAAATAAAGATCTGGAATCTTTCATTTTTATCTAAAAATGTAACAGGTACGAAGTTAGTCAGAATTTAAATAGAATCAGTTTCACCAAGAAAAAGTTTTAGCTCTCCACAATTAGAAACATCAAGAATTATTCTTGAAAAAATTTTTTCTGTTTCACCATAATGCTTGCGCTTTGGGTGCTAAACTATTCTAGTCCCTTCAAAAAGCTGTTTGAATAATATGCTCAGACATGCACACCATAGGAATTCTAAGGGAGGGGATGAATTTTAAAATGCCTTTTTTAAGCTCAAAAATTGTGGGTACACGTCAAAAACACGGTTTTTCGACGTTTCTGACGATGTTCTGTCTAGTCAGAACATCAGTACATATATGGTGCGAAGCGCCAAAAATTTGACACTTTTGAGCAAATGGATAACTGAAAACGCTTGAAAAAGCATCTTTTTTGCGAATTTTCGGGAAATTTTGGGAAAATTCTGGAAAATCTCTTATTCTGGAGGGCAGTGAAAACCTAAGGGGTAAAGCCCCCTCAGAATTGTGTATACTAGTCGCGGCAGCTGAAAGGTATTGTAATGCATGGAGATGAAGCACGGGAAACCCAGATTTGTTGCTTTCCTACCAAATACCCCCATCTACTGAGCACGCTAAAATTTTTTCCGGATAAGCGTGTACAATGACTTTTCGAGACCCGCTTTTGCATGTATAAAGATTTTAGGGAAGACATAAATTATAAAAATGTCTAAAAATTCCAAAAATTTTCAAAGCTGCCCACCCGAATAAGTAGTCAGTTCAATATGTCGTTACGATGGCCAAAATTGCGTTTAGTAAGGCAGTATCGTCGAATTATCCAGCATTTGGCGCTGGTTATTGTGCTATTCCTCTTTATGAACGAGTTTAGCTTCAAGAAGCCAGTTTAAAAATTTGCACTGCTTGTCCGTTGAAAGTTTAGCAAGGAATGAACTTAAGGCGTATATGTCAGCGCTGTTTCGAACAAAGTTGATAATTTTGTGTTTTGCTCCCCTTCCCAAAGCTTAAAAGTTTTGTTCAAGACGACCTGCAAATGGTAAAAAGGTTAAAATGTTTCTACTGATAAATTTCCATATTTTTTATCGTCAAAAACCCAAAAATAGGCTACTACACCAACAAAGGTCAAAAAACTCATTAGTACAATAAAAAAAGCCTTCCTGAACTAGATTAAGTAGGTACCTACTCCAAAATTAAATGTGCAAAATGTTCAAAGGCTTAGGGACCGTCTTTGTACATGTATAAAGGGAGATTGTGCAAAAAACATTTGTCTTGTATATTGGATCTGGATCCGGAAGTATTAATTTTTACTACCCGGATTCGGATCAGGATCCGGAAGTTGTGAAATTATAATCCGGATCCGCAAGTTTTGTAAATCAGGATCCGGATCCAGAGAAACTGAAATTGAGGATACGTTTCATCACTACTATATACTCGAATTATTTGCTTTAATTAAACCAGAAACTTAAAATTTGGAAATTTTGACATTTCACTACCAAAAATCCTTGCTCCTACATATATGTACAAAAATGGTTCAAAAAGGTTTTTGCACATATAAATCTTTTTTACTTTTTAAACATTATTTCAATTTTTTATAATTATGTAAGTACGATTAATTTAAAATTAATCAACTAATATTTATTGTCCCTTTAGGAGCAAAACAAGGTCACTCCTCTCCTCTTTGTAATAATTCCCCATTTTAAAAGGGCCCCAGTGATTTGAATGTAGAAAGTCGAACAATTTCCAATCAAAAACTGAAAAAAACTGGAAAATTTCCAAAATTTTCAAATGAAAAGGGATATAGAAAATAAACTTCCGAAAAAGTAAAAAATGATCGCTCCTGAATTCAAGGTTAGCCGACTTTTGCTGGGTCAGCTCTATCTGTGACCAGTGCAATGCACGGAAATAATGAGCAAATTATAAGACTTACATTTATCGTAAGCAAGAACGCGTATTTGATAGCTGGTTTAACATCAGCTACTTTTTCAAGATAAGTATTGATAGCTGGTAACTGCTGAATGGCATGATAAACCTTGAACAAGTTCTAAAGCGAAAAGAAGAGAATATGTATACATCTTGGACCAGACGACTATTTAAACAAAATAAAGACCAAAATCATGATTAATCATTATACATGGTATGTTGACGAATATTCCATGATGCACAGCATAAGAAATAAAAACGATAAGACAGGTTCGAAATTTTCCATATAAGGGCACAAAAGGCTTTGTCCCTCCTTGAAATTTTCAAAAACCAGTTTCCGTCGGGCATTTTCAGCGAAGCATTAACGTTTTGGGAAATTTTCGACTCAAGACGAACTTGACTCTCGCGTCCACGTCGCGTACCTAGCCTGGACAATCATTTATGATTGACAAAGAAGAGTCAACCCTTGGGACTGGCGTCCCCTTGCGGTATCTAGCCAACAGTTGTTTGAAAGTGTACCATGGCCCAGAAGATGTTAGCCTATTTGCTCCAAAGCCATTAAATATTTCTGCTTTAAACGTACAAACGCTGTTAAAAACTGGTTACCAAGCTTTACTAGCGACCACGCTCAACACTTTCAATGTAGATGTGTGTTGTATTTCCGAAATTCGCCTGCCAGATTCAGGCACTTGTCGTCTGAATGTACCAAAACAGGACGATTTTTTCACGCTATATTTTAGTGGAGTACCACTGGATGCCCATCAAGGCCAACATGGAGTTGGCATTGCCGTTAATAAAAAGCTTGCAAACACAATCATTGAATGGAAGCCCATTAACGAACGATTAGCCAAAATGCGATTAGCTGCCAAACCAACCAATATATCCATCATTTCAGTGTACGCCCCCACTAACAGTGCGACCGAAAATGATAAAGATGAGTTTTATGCCACGTTAGATCGTGAAATAGCCCAAATACCATCAAACGACTATCTAGTGGTGGCGGGGGATTTTAATGCTCAACTAGGGCCTCCTGTAAAAGGCAGGAAGGAGACTGGGCCTAATACACTTGGACATCTGTGTGAGAATGGTGAACGCTTATTAGATCTAGTATCAAATTACCATCTACTCGTCGCTAATACTGTCTTTCGACATAAACGTCGCCACCTCCAAACATGGATTAGTCCTGATGGTAAAACGCGGAACCAAATTGACCATATTTTAATCAAACAGCGCTGGCGAAATTCCTTGATAGATGCTCGTTCGTTTTGGGGCACGGACACAATCACTGACCACGCTTTGCTCTCGGTGAAGATTAAAATCCAGCCACGGAGCCAGAAACGTCCAACCCTGAATAGGAAATTCAATCTTCCTCAACTTAAAATTCCAGATAAACAAATTGAATTTGCATCAACATATCAGCGCAATAAACTTACAAATCCTGCGACTACGCTAAATGACAAATGGGTTGAAATCAAAACATCCCTGACAAAAGCTGCTGAAACTGTCCTTGGTCACGGGAAGAAATTGAACCAAGACTGGATCAGTGATCGAACATTGCAACTCTCTGACCAAAGGAAAATAGCACGCAGCAATAATAACCATGCACTCACGTCCGATCTAGCAAAGAAGGTTAAATTGTCAGCTAGGCTAGATCGGGAGGCTTATTGGTCAAACCAGGCCACTGAACTGGAATGTGCGCAAAGTAGGGGTGATACAAAAAAATTGTTCAGGCTGGTGAAGATCATTGCCCGGAATTACACCCCGGCAGTTAGTGGAACTATCTTAGATAAAAATGACCAGGCTATCATTGAAAAAAAGCAACTACTTGAAAGATGGTGTGAATATTTTTCTGAGTTACTAAACCACAATCCTCCTTTGCAAGCCATTGTTCAGCCGACTGCGCCAACTCAGATGATCCCTTATAATATCAATGAGAAACCACCAACTATTGAAGAAATCAATAGAGCTGTCAAGCAGCTAAAAAGCGGACGTGCGCCTGGAAGTGATGGCCTTCCACCCGACTTATTTAAGATCAACAACCTTGCACTTATTGCCGACTTACACGAGCTGTATTCTATGATCTGGAAAGATGAATCAATTCCAACTGACTGGCAAACAGCGATAGTTTTACCCTTGTATAAGAAAGGTGACAAAAAACGTTGCAACAACTATCGTGGTATTTCGCTACTAAATATTGCCTATAAATTGATGGAGAAAATTCTGCTTAATCGACTATTACCAAACCGCGAAAGAAACACCAGAGAAAATCAAGCTGGATTTAGACCAGGTCGCGGTTGCATTGACCAGATTTTCACACTGCGCCAAATCTTAGAACTTCGCCATGAATTCCGGCAACCAACAGTGGTTGCCTTCTTGGACTTTACAGCGGCCTTTGATAGTATTGACCGACAATCAATCTGGTTTCTACTTGAATTAGAAGGACTGCCTCCAAAATTAAAACGGTTGTGTGCAGCTATGTACGCCAAAACGAACTGTCAAATCAGAGCCTATGGAGAGGACAGTCAAGAATTTTCAACTAAAACCGGCGTGCGTCAAGGGGGCGTTCTGTCCCCCTGTTTGTTTAACATCTGTATCGACCATGTGCTAAAAAGTGCCCTCGATAATGGCCCCGGTGGCATTACAATATACCCAAGTGAACATTCAATCACGGATCTTACCTTTGCCGATGACATAGCCTTGCTTGCAGATTCCCCAGACACCATGCAGGCAATGGTAGACCGCATCGAACGAACAGCATCAACCGTGGGACTCAAGCTCAACTGTGCCAAATCAAAATATTTTGCAATCAATCTAGATCCTGCATCGCTAAATGTTGACTTAACGATTGGAAATGATCGCATGGAACTAGTCAACTCTTTTACGTATCTTGGTAGCCGAATATCTCCTAATGGGCTACTGGATGAAGAAATGCCGATCAGAATTGCAAGAGCATCATCAATCTTTTCAGCCTTAAAACATTTCTGGAGTAGACCCGATATACGGAACAAAACGAAAACCCGAATCTACTGTGCCACGGTCCGAGCCACGCTGTTATATGCTACAGAAACATGGCCCATAAAACGAGATCAGCTTAGAAAGATGGAAGCCTTTGACCATCGTTGTCTCCGACGAATTACAAAAGTACGTTGGTCAGACTTTATTACCAATGAGTCTGTCCGCCAACGATGCGGTCTGAAACATCCACTAGCCGCCGCGATGATTTTGCGCCGTTGGAAATGGATCGGTCATGTTATGAGGATGCCTGATTCTCGATTGCCCTATAAAACATTTACCAGCTCGCAGGGGCCAACTTGGAAACGCCCTAAAGGAGGCGTTAGACATACAACGCAGCGATATTTCCACAAAAAGGCAGAGGAACTTATCATGATCCCATTCAACCTTAGTCGAAAGAAGTTTAACGTTTCGTGGCTACATCATCTTAGATCAATCGCCGCCGACCGGTTGCAGTGGCGCACAATTTCAAACAACATGGTCAATGCCCACTATGGGCGGAATGGCCGTTAAGCAAAAGTAAGCAAGACAGAAAATTTGACTCACGTAATCAAATTTTTAACTAACTTGGTTAGCTTACTGTAAAAATATTGATTTGTTCTTAAATTTATTTGCCTATCGACATACAATCATTCATCAGACACTTTGATTTATTTCTGTTAGAATATTGATTTATTTTTAAATTTATTTGCCTATAAATATATGTACAATCATTCATCAAACACTTTGAGTTATATACAATTTCAAAGATGTTCAAAAACAGACATTTTGTTCGATGAAATACGGATTGAAATTGAACTCGATCGTATCAAAAGGGCAAATTTGCTGTAAAAAATGCATTTAAGGATCACCATTGATTACGCATGACCCTTAACGTTAAAATTGCGACAGCAGAAAAAATATACATACGTGTATGTAACATAGATAGATGCATGAGTCAGAGTGACCAGAGAGGGGTAAAATCGAGAATAATATGTAGTCAGGGAAGGGCGAAATCGGGGATTTATACGACAGTAAAATGCATTATTAATTATGTAAATGTATTAAGTCGAAATTGCTTGAAAATACACTATTTTGAGCCGAAATTACTCAACATCAAACATGACCGGGGGGTCACTCCCACAGAAAAGTTTTATCCCCTTCCGAATTCGCGATTTTCCAAAAGTTTCCAAAAAAAGTAGAAAAGGTGCTTTTTAGCGTACATATTTCGCTATTTATTTGCTCAAAAGTGTCAACGGTTTTAGCGCTTCGCGCCAAATACTCATTAATTGGCTATATTTTGTTCAATTCATTCGAATTTTTTGATTTCGATTCAAATGTTCCTAACAAGTGGCCACCATTTTTGAACCAAAAAAGGGTACTTTAAAATTTCATCCACCCAGAATTCCCATCATATGCACATATAGCATACCAGCAAGTCTGCCTTATTTTTCGAGAATGCTCTAATTGACTTCGGAAAATCGTCCAACTTATTCAATATATCTTCTCTCAACGCCCTCCTGATTTCTTGATTTTCCACAAAAACCTCGACGATATCTAGTCTCTCATCTAAAAAAGTGTGAAACGCTCTAATTTCCACCAAGCTCCAGAAACATGATACAGCTCGTCCAATCACGCAAATCAGCGGCTGAATCAAAATCACCCTTCAAAAAGCAAGTAAATAGTAGAACAGACTAATCAATATATTCTCTAAAAGTAGCATAGTGCAAATTCAACTGTTAGAAAAAATGGCTGCAAAGGTAATTGAAATTTATCAGGTCTTTCATTCAAGCAAAATGATCACTGCTAAGTTTTAAGGCAATGTCATGTTCGGCCGCGTTTCTAAACGGGTGCATAAAATCTGAGATCTTATGTAAATATTATACAGTAAGACGAAAATGCACGCGTTTCTTATCCGTTTCGCAACAGCAAACGACATATGCACAAAGGGATGAGAGGGTATCATCTCCCGCTAAGAGATCAGACAGATAGGTACTGTCAGGCGATTTTAACTTTGTTAAATATTTTCTGCGTCACTTTTTAGTACAAAAGCAGTGATAATTTCAAAAATGCATCGGAGCGCGATTACATAAAAGCGTTTTGCGAAGACTACCTCGATCATTTTTTCATTTAACTAGTAAAAAAGCATGGACACTAAATTACTGGTTCCAATATCTGGTGTTTCATCTCCCTGCTGATCCTGACATTGTCTATATATGCATACATCATACATTTTTTGTGATAAAGTATGTACATAGTTAGTAATCATATCAGAACTTTTTGCGCTAAATGCAGGATTTAACTCAGCTTTTCGCGCTTAGAGCGACAAAACTAGGTCGAAAGCAGTTCGAATGTCAAAAAATTTCAACGAGTTTTCATCCCTTAATCAACAAAAATCTGTGAAATAAGATAAGAACGCATCACCAGTTATGCATGTAATACACTACTCACATAACAAAGGGGCTTTGCAAGAGAAATGAAAAATGCATTCAACGGAAAAGACATAATTATTTTAAAAAGCTGAACCGTCATTCAATCTCTTCCGAATTTTCACATTTTATAAATCATCTCATCGTGCAGTAATAATTAAAATTAATAACAACAACGACAACAACAACAATAATAATAATAATAATCATAATATTATTAGTATTATTATTATTAGTAATATTAATGGTAATAATTAGTCACTCGATACAAATTGACCCGATTTCTAATATTATAAGCTGCGTAGACTAGACACCTGATTTACACCGAATTCAAGATTGCCAGATAGACTAGATTTCTTGAAATGAATAGTCTAACAGCATAAATTTCATCAAAAAGATCATAGTGGCTGCGGCCAGAAAATAGTAAACAAGCAAAACACCCAATGAATAAAGTAAATTACGAGTATGAATGTAAATATTTAAAAGAATAAAAATAAATCAAGTGTATTAGGTAGGTACTGATTTTGTTGACGTCCAATAAAGGCATTCGAATCCAATCGCCTAACACCTTTCTGCCTGCGACAGTGCGGCATTTGTTTAAAACGCCATACAATGTGCTGCTGCTTAGAGAAGAATCTAAGAAAAAACATAAAGTTTGTTGTGCTTGCTATACAAGCTGCTTTAATGTATGTCCCAAAAGGCCCATATTCAGGGGGAGGCATACGTGCACATCGGGAGGGATAAGGTTTTACCCCTGATGAACGGCCAGCCGGACAGGTGCTGTCAGGTGATTTTGAGCTGATGGAACGTTTTTTTGCATCATTTTTGAGGTCAAAAGCAGTAAAAATTAGAGCTGTGCCGGGGCCAGGCCCCGGCACCGGGGTCGGGGCCAATGTTAGAGTTGATTATAATGTAGAAAATTGACAATGTTCTGGGTAGATTTACCTTCAAACTCAATTTCAAGCAAACCACAGATCTTGTTAATTCAAATCTTTATTTCACTATGTCAGATTGGTGCGAATTTCTAGTTAATAATCAAAATTGACATATTTTAAATTGCAATTCATATAGACGAGCATTTCCAGCTTGCTTGGTAGCAGACAGCTACGTCTATCAGAACAAATAGAATAATAAGCCTAAAAAAAGTGCAAAGTAAGGCACATTGAAAAACGCATCCAAGTCAGAGGAGTTAAATCCATACATGGGCAGCTCAAAAATTCTAGAAGTCCACAATTTTTCAAAGTTAAAAAGTGCCTGAAATATATGTAGAGCGAAAAACACCGTTTTCTCGCGTTTCTCAATGAGAGCTATCCATAAGCATCAAAAAACCGCAGAAAAACAGAAAAATTCTGAAAATCAATTTCTGGGGGTCTAGCGGATTTTTTGGGGGGAGAATGTGAATTCTGGGGGGTCTAGATCCCCCGATGCCCATGTTCTGTTATATCTTGTAATCCCAACAAATATTAACGCTTGACGTGCATATCTACAAGCAAGAATATATGCATAGGTACATGTAAGGGGTAGAGCAGGGTCGTACTATGAGCATGGTAAAGCACGCTATTATTGGCCCCGGCCAGGCCCCGGCCCCGGCCCCGGCACCGGGGCCTAGGCCCCGGCCCCGGCAAAAAAGGCGGCCCCGGCACAGCTCTAGTAAAAATATCAAAAAAATTTCGGCGCTTCGAGCCGGATTAGTATTTTTATGTACTTTTTACTCAAAAAGCGCCCAACATTGACCAATTTTTGAGTTACTTAGTGTTAGAAATGATAAAATGCAGTCAAAATAGACCAAAATGCTTTAAAAATGCGATATTACCATGAAAACACGTTTTAAAGGCTATTTTGACCATTTTGATCGTCTGATCAGCAAAGATAATCGTGAACGTTAAACTAATTGTTTTGGATTTTCAGGATTTCACCCTCTGCCGACCCTGACCTTGAGCACCAACTGGGGGAGGATGCGGGCCGCCCGCCCCCTCCCCGCAGTGAAAAGTTTTTTGTTTCTTATAAGGGTGCCCCAAGGGAAAAATTAGAAAAATTTCTTAAGTGAGTCTAAAAAACCACTAAAACAGTTTTCTAGCGTATTTTTAAGGTATAAAACTCCAAATTTTGCCGGATTTATCGTTTATGTATGTTTTGACTTCTAAACCGATCAGACTCAAATCCGACTTATACATGGAGAGCATGCCAACACTTTCCGGCGCTTTGCATCGGATTTATTGTTCAGACATGAGTTTTTGCCTTCTAGCTGGCTCAAAACCGCTCAAATCTGAGCTAGACATGTAGAACATGTCAAACTTTTTCGGCGCTTCGCGCCGAATAGTCTCTGAGTGTTTTTCTTTGTAGAGCACAAAGATTCAATACAAAGATAGAATCTAGGAAATTTAGGTCAATTGAATGATGAGAAATCAGTTGTACCTATAGATAGCTTAAACGATGGATTTGCTTTACATGAGTGTGAAATAGAATGAAAATTTTTTTGAAATTTCTTAACCATTTGATTAAGCACGCCAAGATACGCTAAAAAATGCATTTATTTTGCCTATATCCTAATAGTTCCCGAGATATCTGACCTCAAATCCCCCGCAATAAAATCCCGGATACGGACCCGAATTTAATAATGCAAATGCTACAAACTAAATGTGAGTGGATTGAATAATCTAATCAGTTGACCTTTTATTCTTCACAGCTCAAAAAACGTGTGTATACTACATTTAGTATAGCTCTCCAACAGACATGCACAGCATGGGAATTCAGGGATGAGGGGCGAAATTCTAAAATCCTTTTTGGGCACAAAAAACAGTGGGTATGCGTCAAAAACATCGTTTTTCGGCGTTTCTGACGAGAAAAATCGCAAATTCTGGGGTTAAGGCGAAAAAATGTTTGGGGAAAGAGGGTAAAAATTATCTAAGAGGGAGTTAAAAATGTTCTGGGGGTAGGATGAAAACCCCCTATGGTCTTAACCAGAACAAGATTTACATGTGATGTTGTTGTCGTTGTTGTAATTGCCGTCACATGTTGTCATCCATCGATCGATCAAAGGTCTAGAGAGGCCACTACTAATTGTGGCCCTTTCCATAAGTCACTGACACGAGCTTGTGTTGGTCGGGATGGACAGTTGAAGAGGTGTCGTGTATCTTCTGTTGCCGCCAAACAACGTGGGCAGGTGTCAGGTGTGAGGCCGTTGGAGTCGAGTTTGCTGCGCGTGGACGCCAGGATGTAACTGTAGCCACATCTAAGTTGGGCTAAGGTGGATCTTGTTTGGCGAGGTAGCAATTTCTCTTGTGGGGATATATTGGGAGGGCGTCGGTTTATTAGTGGGTTGCGTTAGAATGAAACGAAGGCGACAGGCCTGGATAGCATTCTGATGGAGCTTTTGCAGTTGTTGTTGCAGTGAAGCTGTTGAGGGTAAAGTTGTGAGGTGCCGTTTGACTCTGTCGTTCGAATACATTTTAAGTGTGTTTTTCAGCCGAAAGTTCCGTTGCCGCCGTGTAGGTGGTCCAGGACAACCAAAAAGTTGCCTGCACGGATGTTGGTCGTGGAGGCAAGATGCATAGAATTGGTCTGTCAAAAGTCGATTGTGGACTTGGACCGTCAGCATACGTGTTTCGCTGTGTAGATGGTCAATTGGCGACATTTGAAGGCAGCCAGTAATAGTTCTAAGTGCGGTGTTCTGGCAGATTTGGAGTTTGGCAAGATTTGAGGATGTTAGTGTTGGTGTCCAAACTGGTGCCGCATAATTAAGAACCGATCTACAGATCGCCTTATAAGTGAGGAGCAATGTTTCTTTGTTAGAGCCCCATGATCGGCCAGCTAAAGCTTTGATGATGTTGTTTCGTTTCTGAATACGAGATTTCAGAGCTTCAACGTGTTGTTTGAAACAAAGACTTGGGTCGAAGAGAACCCCAAGAATTTTAGGGTTCTTAACGGTTTGAAGTCGAGCATTATTAATAAAAATGTTTAGTTCCAGCGAGTGTTGGCGTGTCTCGGGAGTAAACAACGTACAAGTAGATTTTTCCGTCGAGATTGTGAGGTGGCGCTGCTGAAAAAATGAGGAAATGTCTGTCAGATAGTTGTTCATGTTTGTTTCCATTGTTTTCACATTCGAGTCGCTGGTGAAGATGGTAATGTCGTCAGCGTATGATACGATATGAATGTGTGGTGGTGGCCATGGAAGCTCACGAATGTAAGCATTAAAAAGAGCTGGTGAGATCACCGAACCTTGAGGCACACCCATTCTGGTGATGGCGTAACTTGACGATGAGTTTCTAAACTGACATTTGGCTTCTCTTCCGCGCAAATATGCCACCAACCAGCGACAAGTCCAACCAGGCATCGTGGAGTCCGCCAAGATCTTGATTAACGTCGTGTGGTCAACTGAGTCAAATGCTTTACTGAGGTCTAGAGCTATAGCAATAGTTCTCTTAGCTGGTTTAGGGCAGTTGAATCCTTGGCAGATTGCTGTGGACAAGTTAAGCAGGGCAGATGTAGTTGAGTGACGTGGTCGGAAACCATGCTGATGAGCCGCAGGTGGAAGGTGTTCTACGATTATTGGAAGCAATAAACGTTCCATAATCTTTGCTGCTGGGCATAGGATTGAGATGGGGCGGTAAGAGGAGGCTGTGTTTGGTTCTTTGCCTGGTTTGGGAAGTGCGATGATGGTGGAGCGTTTCCAAATAACAGGTAAAGTAGCCGTTGATGCAGATAGGTTCAATAAGTCAGTCAACGTTTGGAGGCCACAGGGGCCCAAATGCTTCAAGAATGGCATGGCAATGCCATCTGGACCAAAAGCTCTTGAGTTTTTGGCTGAGGTGATAGCTAATTTCACCTCGTTGATGGTGAAGAGCACTTGTTGTAATTGTTTGCTATGTACATGACGGATGATACGGCGTGTAGCGGTAGAAGAAGAATGTTGTCGAACTGCCGTAAATTGTTTTAAGAGCTTTGTGGCGATTTTTCGATTATTAGTTTCTTCACCACTATCAAAACGAATAGGTACATTGTCAATTCCTCGACTTTTCCCATCCAATGATTTTACCGTTGCCCAGAGATGTTTTACGTTAGCTGAGCGATGGTCTAGCGAGGTGACAAAATCGTGCCATTTTCGCATTTTTTCTTGGTCACATTCTTTGACAATAATTTCGTTTATAATAGCAATTCTAGCAGAGGATGGATTAACTGCTCTGATCGAGTCACGTTCTTTGACGAGTCCCCGAATATGGTCTGATAAAGATGGGTTGTAAAGTTTACGACGACCATAAGGTATCGACTTCTTAGCAGCAGCGATTATCGCACGTCGGAGTGTAAGTTCTCTTTCATGGACAGACGAATGAGCATTAAGTCGCGATGACAGGAGAATTTGCTCAGTAATGTCCGTGAAAAGTTTCCAATCAGCCTTGCTGAAGTTAACATATGTTCTTTTAGCCGATGTAACATACTCCATGGAGAAGTCGATTTTGACCAAAATTGGTAGATGGTCTGATGCGAGGGTAATTTCTGTGCTCCATTGTAAGGCTGATGCTAGATTAGAAGATGCAAGCGAAATGTCTGGAGACGTTGGACGCTGTTCGTTTGTTGAGGGGAGACGAGTAACGCATTTTTCATTTAAAGGGAGCAGGTCGGATTGGTCAATTAGATCAGCAATTATATTGCCACGGTTGTCATTGATCGTCGAGTACCATAGGTTGTGATGGTCGATGAAATCGCCCAATATAGATGTTATCCTTGTTGAAAATATCTGTAAGTGGCGGACTGTATCCGGTAGGGCAGCTGGATGTAGGCGGGATATAGATGTTGACAAAGGTGAAAACACCCGCAGGAGAGTAAGTGAAATGGCGGCACATTCCATAACGTTGTCTTTACAAGAAGTAGGTAGTTCAACGCTTCTGGTGAGAACATCTTCTCGTATTAGAAATGCTAAGCCGCCACCAATCGTAGTGGAGTTGCGATCGAAACGAATCAGACAATAACCATATGTTTTAGGATCCTTTGTTTTTGTGGAGAGTTTGGTTTCTTGAAGCAGTGTGATGGCAATATCATGCTTATTGAGAAAGTCCATTAGCTCGGAGAGTTTGTTTTTGATGCCATTGATATTAAATTGTAAAATATTTAGTGGACGTTTTTGGTTAGGTTGAGGTATTATCACACACTTAGGGCAGCGGTAGTTGTTCTTATTGTAGTCGCGAATGTTCCTCAGACCACTACAGCTTATATTGCTGTGAATCCACGAGTTGCAATTGGAGCAATAAACAGAGCTATAATAAGCATTCTTTCCACAAGAGCCGCAGGGAAAGCGGTTCACATGAGTAGGTCCAGGATTTGACTCGACACCAGCACGTAGTAGCAGTAAACGAAGCAGCATGGCTGGTAAGTGCTGCTCCGCATATAAAAACCCAAATCGATCGATGGATTTCTCTATGTGCGGAGAGGTTGTACGTCGTTTGATCCAACTGTAGATATTGAAGTTGGGACAGGCACACTTGCGTAGATCGTAGTTGATCGACGACGAAAGCGACGTAATTCGTGCCCATTTACATGTGATCGACATACATAATGTAAATACGAGTAGGGCAAAGTTTTGTTGAGGGACAAAAATAGAAGTCCTACATAAAACCGGCAAGAAAAGCTTGTATTGACGAGATGAAAGTTATAGATTAAACCGGAATAAACCATATGTTGTCTCAGTTTTGTCGTACAACTTTGACGTAAATCTAATGAACAGAAGATATGTAAATCTAATGAACAGAAGATATCCATATCGATCATAAAATGCAAATGAAGATTTTCGAATATATTTAGCACATATTTTTGATAGTTCTCTGTTTTGTCTTTGTAGTGGGTAAGACATATGTACATACTCGTATGTACACCTAAACGTCACATGTACTTTGAAACCCTGACCGTATAAGAAGGAAACTGAAAAAAATTGAGAAAAGACAGCTAAATCCGGTTAGACATGAATACACTAAAATCAATATTTTTCCATACAACAGCGAGTAATCATGCCCAAAAGGCAGTTCCATCCTTTTAAATTTACACACCTTTCAAAGCCAGCCCAATAATACGGAAAATTGCCGGTTTTTCCTCATTCTGAATGATCTCGTCTTGCTGCTTCACTATACATGCACTCATTTCAGAACTTCGACAAAAATAGAGAAAATACAGAATACGTATTGCATAAGGCCAAGCGCGGATTAAGAGGAGGCCGGCCGCCCCCTGTCGTCAAGAAATAGTTGGCACAATATATGTAGAATAATCTGCATTTTTGAAGATTTTAACCATTTTTATCACGATTTTTCAAATTTTTTAATTTATTTTACTTCTTAATTAATTTATTTTAATTTACTGATTTCACGTTTTACTCATTAATGACATTTTACTGACTTTCTTAGTGCTCTAACAGCTTTATTTGTACGTCACAAGAGTAGTTTATATACAGAACAAGGATTTTTTAGTTCTCAAAATAATTTCCTGAGTATTTGTCGGTGTTTCGCACTAATTTTGCGCGTTATTAGTAGAAAACTTTCAAAAAATTTTTAACTTTTTTCGGATTACAAAAGATTATGTCTATTGAAAGACGGCAAAAACCAATTCTTTAAGCATAATGAACGGATTTTTTGACAATTCTTGACACTATTAGGAAAATTCGGGTTTCGCGCTTCCCCCTTGCCAGAAAATCCTGGATCCGCCACTGCATAAGGCCATATATACATAGCTGTATTTACCGCATAATTAAAAAGCACGTTTGGCTATATATTAAACGCCTTACATCCGGACAAACCACAATCGAAGAGCTCCAACGATTTCACGGCAGCGGAATCAAGTCTCATGTGCTGGTTCATTGTCACAGATTCCAGTCGAAATTTTCCGAAAGCGGCATTTTTGTCATCAGTCAAACGAAGATATTTTATCAAAGCACCCAAACATTCCTGGATATGTTGACTGCTTAGGACAGCTGTTTAAAGAATAAATAATTTTTCATATATACAATTTTCGTAAACGTAAGACGAAATACGAGGCGAGAGAGCGTCGATTTGCCAGGCAATACATAGCCCTACCTTTAATACATCCGCAATTTCCTAAGCAACTGACTTACTTGAAAGCTTACGATAAAAATGCTCGATTGTGAAACTTTACAAAATAATTCAAACAAATGTTAAAACCTCAAAAACATAAACTCGGAAAATTAAATGCACGGGATATGGTTGATATCATACAAGGGCTTGCTCAGGTTTTTTTATTATCAAGTGACTTCCCTGAGACCCGCGAGGTTGATCATGCAAGCACGCATGGAAATTTTTGGGGGTAAGACGGTGCCTTTTTTGGCCTAAAAACCGATGGATAAGCGCAGGCTCCTATCCAGGATTTTAATTGAGAGGGGGGATTTCGAGGTCAGATATCCGAGAACGATTACGAGATGGACAAAAATAAAGGCATTTTTGAGCATATCTCAACGAGCTCTATGCAACGGTGAAAAAAAATTTCAGAATTTTTTTTACTTTATTTTAATAAAATTAGAAAAATACATCGTTTAAATAATCTATAAAATTGATTTCTCATCATTCAGCCGACGAATATTTTCCCAACTTCTGTGTTTGCAATTAATCTTTGTGGTTTACAAAGAAAAACAATACTAAAAATGAATAATTCGGCGCGAAGCGCCAGGAAAAATCGATATGTTTTACGTGTCTAGCTCTAAATTGAGCAGTGTTGGGCGGGCTAGAAGACAAAAACTATAAATAAACGATGAATCCAGCGCGAAGCGCCGGAAAATTTTGAATTTACAAGCTCAAAAATACGCTAAAACCCTGTTTCAGGCAGTGTTTTAGACTTCTTTCGAGAATTTTTTCATTTTTCCATTTCGGGGACCCTTGTGCTTCAGAAATTATTTTTCATCCCCGGGAGCTGCCCCCCACCCTCACCGCCCGTCCCCTGAATACAGGTCAGGGTATGAGTCGAAAGCGCAATTTTCTTATAATTTGACGCGTAGGTGAAAATTTTTCACTGCTAACATAAGCATAATTTCCACTATTCACAGAAACTCTTGCCGGGTTGGTCTGGTTTCCCTTGCGGGGCTGTTCAGCCGTGAGGGTCAATTCACTTGACCCTGAATTGTCCCTATGCCTATGTATGGTTGATATAGGCATTAGAAGGTGAATTAAAATCGCATAATGCAGGTAAAGGCAGGGATGGGTAAATGAGTATTTGTAAATGAGTATTTCATTTTTCATAAATTTTTGAGGTTAAATCAGCATGAATCTATTATATCAAATGTAAACGAAACAATAGAAGAAAAGTATCTTTTATAAACTAATCAAATAGTTTACTGTCCGAAAAATAAGCACATGTCATCGTACTTGAAATCATACTGTTAGACGTCATTTGACGCTTTTTCATAATGCGAGCGATAGGTTTCGGTCCAAGATGCCCTGAGGGGGTGTGCTTTTTAAATTCCTCGTAGGGGGTACCCCCATACAACTAGTAAGTCTGCGTGAGAAAAATGTATAAAAGCTCATCGATATTCTTAAACGCTCAAGTTATTTCCAGCAGAAATCAGCCTTGATGTGTGTATACACTTTTTATTCACTTTCTTCATGTTGGTTTTAAAAACATCAACTGATTCTTAAAAAAGCCAACAAACAAGTTATACTTATTAATTATTCAAAACGCGCATGCTTTCGAGGAATAACTTAGTATTGAGTCAGACTCACTGTTTTTTTGTACTAGACAAAGATTTTGAGGCTCGTACAAAATTTTCGGAGCCATCTTTGTACAATGTACAAAGACTTTTTGGGGCAAAGTAATAGTAATTTTGACATTTTTTTTGAGTATTTTTCAGCAAAATTTCTAAAATTTTAGGCGCTTCGCGCCGAATATCATAATTACATTGTATTTAGCTCCAAGCGCTGGCATTAAACACTCCAAAATCTATCTTCAAGCATCTTTGTACAGATTTAAGCATCTTTTACATCTATTTCTAACTGTTTTATAAAGATTTTATGCAGAAAAAAGAACTATTAGACAACTTTGCACTGTTTTCTGCCGTTTGAAGATAAAATTGACTCTTTTATCTTTGCGTTGCATTAAATTCATAGACAAATTGTTGTCTATTATGAGATTCACTCAGCACATTGCAATCGCTTTATTATTTATAATTGTGTAACACAAGTTATTTTAACTTACTGAGTCGAATTTTATGTGTAATTTCAACCTAAGACTCAAGAAAATTTTGGCGTTTCGGGCCGAACTAATATAAACAGCTGAATTTAGAACAAAATTACACCTTTTGCGAAGCGTGCGGGTCACGGATAACAATCTAGTAGTATGTAAAAATGTGTACATTCAATAGCATATCTATACGTTATATGTACAAAAAAATTTTCGCACGTACAAAGACTTTTCCGGAGATCTTTGTACATGTACAAAGAGTCTCATACAAAAAAACAGTGGTCAGAATACAACTGAAAAGTAATTGTAAAAAATAAACACTTTTTTGCTCCTGAACAATCAAATCTAATTGACAGCAAAAGAAATTTAAGTAAGGCTTACGGAGGGCAGAACAATCTGCAATAGTCCCTTTCTTGAATTTCAGCAGACGATTCAAATCCTGAACAACGTTGGGATCCTTGAACTCGCCTAAATTTGCATTCACATACATAAAAAGCCAATTTTTTATTCTTT
Source organism: Mermis nigrescens (assembly GCA_036768485.1). NCBI lineage: Eukaryota > Metazoa > Nematoda > Enoplea > Mermithida > Mermithidae > Mermis > Mermis nigrescens. Next base: position 2,963,926 of record JAVLUZ010000142.1, read on the forward strand.
ACGCAAAAATTTATATACATACAATCATACAGGTAAATGCACATAAGACTCTAATTTTAAATTACACTTTGTCAAAAGTCATTTAGTTTCGGAGAATATGAAAAGCGCAAATAATGAAATCTATGTTGATTTTTCGAGCAGAACAAACGAGTATACAAACAAGTAGGAAAAAGAAAAAATATGCACTGCGACTGTTATGCATAAAGGCAGTTCATATTAAATACGTAACAAATAACCAATCTAACCGAGTTTTTTAAATAATACATATACATATGCCAAGAATAGAATACAAATGATCAAGACAAAATAAACTTTTTAGTCAGATTTCTTATACAAATTCAATTAACAGGACTTGGGTAACGGCACAAGTTCCAGCAAAAGTGTAAGCTCTGAAAGTAGGAAAAAATAAAAAATAAATGATATAAATATTAGTATAATAGGAATCACACATGGGCACGCTCAGGTTTTTAAGGGTCAAATGACTTGCCTGAAACCTGCGGGGTTGGTCGATCATAGATGCAGCGCATGGTCGATCTGGGAGGCGGGTTAAAAATTGAGCTTTTTGGACCAAAATAACCTGAAAAACTGGTATGAATGCTAAAATAGCGTTAAAAATCCGTTATTCCACAGTTTCCGGTCAATTTCAAGCACTTTAAAGAAAATTTTCAATTTTCGTCCATCTTCGGCTTTGATTTTCTCAAGAGATTTTAAAACTCTTGCGAGGTTGGTTCGGTTTCCCCTGCGGGTTGCTGGGTTCCTCAACCGACAGGGTCAAGTCGCTTGACCCTCTATTGACCCTGTGCCAATGCACGATAGAATTGTTAGAATATTAAAAAATAAACATTAACATGAACGATATTGAAGAAGATGTAAGTTCACATTTGTAGCTTCTTCAGCAACAAAACGGGATATTGAGACTGTATGCATTCGAGTCTAACCTTGTTTCCATTCCGTGATAGGAATATTAGCTCTACGTAGTATAGTTCTAATAGAATCTAAACAAGTCGTTCTTGAGTCGTTACAGCATAGTATGCATTCTTTCGGGGCGAGACGAACGAGCAATGCCTTTTATCAAATAATAATCAAATCAGTCTACATATGCTAAGACATACGATTAAGGAATTCAGTACGCCACCTCCAGTTATTCTCATAAAAATTTTATTCGATATAGAATTTATGCAATTCAACATACTGAAATTTAGTAGGTTACCCCTATAACACTACTATCAGTTTTTTAGAGTGACACAAATAAACCGGTCCTACGAAAGCATAAAGTTTTGGAAATTAGCGTCAATGCGCAAAGTCTATTTTTGGGCGATAATATACAAGTCATGGTCACTTTTAGCAATTCTTAAGCATTTTCAAGTATGTACGTCTTCTAAAATCTTTTGGCGATTCCGAATTTGTTAAAAATACGTTAAGTTTGCTTCCCCATCGCCGGTGTTCTGTTTTCTGTCAATCAGATTTATATTTTGCTATTTTAAAACGCTATTACCGGAAATAAGAACTTTTATGCATTTTATAATACTTTAGCACTTACTACCTGATAATAAAAAGCAAGCGTAACAAAATTTTCGCAAGCTAATATGACCTTCTATCGCGCAAACAGATTGATTCAACATCGAAATGCATAGAAACACCGGAACTTTTGCCACAGATCATTCAAGTTTTGATATTATATTAATATTAATATTGAAGGTAAATTAAATCTTATTCTACATTTGTGTCACTCTTATAATCCTGATTTGTTGGTACGCTAATGAAAGCTTCGGCGCAAAAACTCTCGCTGCTGGCAATTAGCGACTACGAAAATATAACTGGCTCTAAAAACACTGCACAGGATATAAGATCATTTTCACAAAGGAATATATTTCTTTTATATACATATTAAAAAGGCCTAAAAATGTGTACGATGCTCAAAACTTGGACGCACAATACCGAATATCAGCTAGCCCTACTGGTGAGGCCGTTCAACGGTTCCTAACGATATCGGTCATTAATAGCGTACATATGTATCTGATTTGCCGCGAAAGATTTATACTTACTTAAGTACAGTCAGCTTCATTTAACTTTGCGGTTTTCTTTTGAATTGAAATTTCACGAATCAGACTACAAAAGTGATTTAAAATTAGGATGCATTAACGCGGCTTTGCAATGGCAAATGTCTAATCGTAGCCATACATGATCTTGGGGGATTTCACCCCCCATAAAAATTTTCACCACCCGCAAAAATTTACCCCCCCAGAATTGGCGATTTTTCGAAAGTTCTTGAAAATTTTCTAAAAGTTTGTAGAAAAGGTGCTTTTCTAAAGCGTTTTTAGGTACCTATTTGCTCAAAAGTGCCAAATTTTCGGCGCTTCGCGCCATTATACTCATGTTTTTACTATATTTTGTTCAATTTGTTCAACTTTTTTTATCTTTTTCGAAGATTTTCATGTTTTTATGCACTAGAAAGATAGAGCGTCGTCAGAAACGATGAAAAACGATGTTTTTGACGCGCGCCTACCATTTTTGGGCCCAAAAATTTTCCAGAATTCTTATGTTGTGCATGTATGATCGTAACTCGACATACTGTAGAATATCACAACTACGACGTTTGTTTCAAACACTGTTTAGATAACTTCAAATTTTTTCCAAAAATCTCAAAGTTAAATGAAACGGACTATAACGATAAATCATCCTTTTGATTCACAACCCGTATATTTTTGCTAAGCTTACAGAAACACAATACTTCCGAAGAATTCAGCAGCGATCACGGAAAATCAATCGTTTCTACTGAAATCCAAAAATATATATTTTATACCGATTTATCAGTTAAACGCACGCTTTCCCGAAAATTGAAAATGGCAAGGACCAGACATGCACAGCATGGAAACTCTGGAGTGGGGGGAGATGGTGGAAATTATAAAGTCTTTTTGGGCTCAAAAACCGTGAATACGCATCAAAAACATAATTTTCGTCGTTTCTGACGACTCTATATCTTTCTAGAGCGTAAAAAACATAAAAAATTCCGGTCAAAATATCAGAAACATTTACGTCAATTGAACAAAAGTATTGTCAAAAAATGAGTATATGCGCGAAGCGCCGAAAATTTGAAACTTTTGAGCAAACAAGTAGCTGAAAATGCTTAAAACAGCACCTTTTGCACGAAATTTTGAAAGTTGGTAACTAGAGAAAGGAGGTGAAAAAAAGTAAGGAGGGGTCAAAACCATTATGGGGGAATAAAAACCCCTAAACCTTCCAAGATATGTAAGGCAAGGACGATCCTAAAACAGCAGCTACGAAAATGCTAAGATGAGAAAAATTATTTTTCTAGATGGAAGTTAAGTTTTTAAGAAAAATGGCCACAAATCCTCACTTCAAACGAAAATTAATACATCGAAAGTCATTTCCCTATGCATCATCTAATCAGTACTTAATTTGACAAGAGAAAATTCTAATGAAAGCGTCAACTTGCAGATGTATATGACTGTAGTAGCGTTAGTTAAAGTACCTCAAGTATACTGAACATTTGACTGTCTACGAATTCTACTGCTTTGAACACTTGAGGTGACAAATCGCAACATCCCACGGCCACAGACTGCAAAGCAAATAGTAAAAGGAATAGAAAGATTTCAGACGATCTAAATACATACATGTACATAACTGACAAACAGAAATGATAAAATTTGATGTGCTTTAATCGATCAGCGCCTTCTTGATTCAATTTTTTACGTTTAAATAAAGTTGCTAATGTGTAGTGTACACAATCCATATTTTTTAGCACGTTATTTCGATTTAATGGCCCAACCAGAATATCCTACATGAGCCTAATCCGCGTATTGCTCTTCTGGCATACTTTATCTGCTAACATCAAGTTAAACACGTAGTACTACTAAGCCTAAGCTTAAACTGAATTAGTGACAGAAATGGCATCTCTTCTCGCACTCTGTAAAGCCAATGTTTGACTTCCTCTCTAAATGTTGATACCACTGTTCTTCTTTTTTGTGAGGGACAAAGATTTTTTGAGCGATCTTTGTACATCTTTGTGCACAAAGTATCGGCAGTTTTTGGCCGATTTTCGATTTCATAACAAAATCGAAGTTTTTGTACAAAAAAAAACAGAGTTGGGTTGAGACTATATAAATACAATCCATATTTATTAGCATCGCTGTTTAGGACGTCACTTCGTCCTAATTTTAATTATGTAATACTCAAACGTAAGTAAGCGCACACATACTAATACTGTATACATACAACATAAAGTTTTGAAATGGCTAATTTTCATAATTTTACATTTACATGAAAATTTATATTTACAAAATGCTAATGAACATAATTTATATGACTAATCGCTTCACTGCCCAAGTTTAATAAAACGCGCACATTGTACTTGCATAACATAAATCAAGCCTACAAAATTTGTCAGTGAAGTTAGAGATCTACCGATTTTTCCGCCGTCTGGACCACTTTCAATGCAATAACGCTCGTGCTATCCACGTTTCCCGCATCGACAAGAATATCTTCAAATGATGCCAAATTCCCAGGCGAGGCCTTATAAATGAACATTTTGAATATTACGATGAAAAAAGCAGTATTTACGGAAAAACGGATAAATCAGAGTAATAATAAATTCATTTAGAAATTGAAGGCAAAGCAGCTCAAAAACAACACCGCATCCATTAATATAAGAGATATGAAAACCCCGAAATCGACGTTATCTGCTCGTACTTAGTATTTATATATTTTTTGAGGATTTTAGAAAATCATGGCTACTGATTTAAAATTTGATCTCGTGAAAACCTGTCTAAATAATGTTCGTCAGTGAATCCTCTTTCTATATGTAAAGTATATCAAAATAAATTTGGAACAGCTACCGTATTTATTCCAACAAACGCCGCGGCGTTTATTTTTTTCCAGAGGTTTTTGGTGCGGCGCTTATTAGAGGGCGGCGTTTATTATAGGGCGGCATTTATTATTTTTTTCGAAAATTTTTTTACAAACCGTGACAAAAAACATCAAAATACAATAAAAACGGAAATTTATGGAATTTCAACAGTGATAACTTGATTCAAGAAAACAAAAGGAGACCAAGGAACAAAGTTTGAAATTACCCAAGATGATTCACTGATATATCCACAAAGATATATTGCAAATTCCTTACAGAACTGTGCTGACCACGGGCGTCAGTGGACGTATTATTTTTAAGAATTTCAAGCTGAAACTATGGGATGCAGCAGAAAATGTCTTTCTTCTGAAATTTAATGTAGAATAAAACGGCGCCTGGAAATCCGAAAGGTCCGACAAAGAACGCTAGACTAACTAAAATTAAGCTGCCAGATTCATCTTAATCATGCGCATAGAATAAAATAAATGACTTGGTTGAGAAACGATCGGGCGCAAAGCGCTCAAAAATTTTTTAACAATACTTTAATACAATGTGGAAACCGAAGCTGCTTGTTGTGTCAAAAATGGTGCTTAAGAAAAATGAATTTAATGAATTTAATTTAAAAAACTAAAGCGTTAGAATTTTATTTATTCTTCAAGCTGCAGTCAACGTGCTTAAGAAAAATGAATTTAATTTCAAAAAATAAAGCGTCAGAATTTTATTCATTCTGCAAGCTGTAGTCAACGTGCTTATGAAAAATGAATTAGATGAATTTAATTAAAAAATAACGCGTAAGAATTTTATTTAAGCTTTAAGCTGCAGTCAATGTCATGGATGGTTGAAAATGGCCGGGATCGTTAGCATCGATCAATCACTAGGCGTACAGCTGTTTAATTTAGTTTTAAAGATATATATATATATATATATATATATATATATATATATATATATATATATATATATATATATATATATATATATATATATATATATATATATATATATATATATATATATATATATATATATATATATATATATATATATATATATATATATATATATATATATAAGTGGCAAACTCTTTAATAATAAAGTACAATCCTACCATTATGATAATATCTTGTTGTCATACTTATCTTGTATCTCAAACTTATATTTAATTCAAAATTTTGTATGTATTTTTGTGTTACTATCTCTACGTAAACTTAATATATATATATATATATATATATATATATATATATATATATATATATATATATATATATATATATATATATATATATATATATATATATATATATTGCATGTTGATGTATTTACTGATTATGAATAAATATGTATATAGACCGTACATGTGCATAGGGAGGGTGAGAAGGGAATATTACTCTCCCCTTAGCTTTAAAAAAGTGATAGCTATATAGCCATTATGGCTAAAAAAAGCATTCTATATAGCCTTTTCTTGGCTCAGAAAACTAGCTACAAGGCCTTTTTCTGGAATCAGAAACATGCCGTGTGAGTCCAGAAATGCTATACAGTTCTTTCTTTCTGTGTCTCAAAGGATTTATAGTATCTATTTCCCTGACTTCAAAACGGGTTGAGTAGTCATTTTTGTTCAAAAAAGCTATAAAGCCATGATTTTAAGTTGTAAAAAGCTATGTATTTTAGGGATGTTCCGGATCTTCAACTAGAGAACCGTCGGTTCCGGTTCCGGTTCTCGGTTCCTGTGTTAAAGTATGTACGCTCTTGATAGCCTGACTTCACCAGAACATATGACGATGTAATCGAAAGATAAATTATTCAAGGTCGTTTCAATCTGGCAACTGCACGTTCAAATAAGTTTTAGGTCTAGTTGACAATTTACTTATAAATCACTGAATATTATCTATGTGTTTCTTAATTGGAGGCTTATACGAAATCGAAATGCTCAATTCATGACGGAGATCTGCTGCAATGGTGGAAAGAGAAGTCGAAGAATTTGACGATTCTCGCGTTTATTGCTAAGCAGTATCTTGCAGCCAGTGGCGGATCTAGGATTTTCCTAAGGGGTAGTATCCTAACTTTTCCAGAAACAGTCAAAAATAGGTCCAAAAATTTGCCCTAACGCGCGAAACAGCGTTTTTTTCCGGCGTTTTACAATGTATACTTTTACATTAAATCACTTTTGACGCAATATTTTTTCTTAAAATTTTAAAATTTTCGATAATTTTGTGCTAAAAATCACTAAAATTCTTTGACTTTATCAGAATTCTGGCGCGAAGCAGTTTTTTTGTACAAGGTCCGTTTGGCATGTACAAAGATGATCCCCAAAAGTCTTTGTACATTGTGTACACACAAATTTTTGGGTACTATAATATGGTACAGTAGCGATTTTAGTATGGTAAAAACAGAGTGCTAATTTATGGGTCTCTAAGGGCAAAAATCACTAAGAATCGTCTTAAAACGGCGCTAAGCGCCTAAAAATTTGACATTTTTCCTTTCGAAATGCAGTTTCTGCCATTATAAAGATAAATAGAGCACACAATCAGTCATTTCGACGCGAAGCGCCGTGAATTTCTGCGAATTTTAGACATTTTTTGTAATTTTTGTCTCTCCAAAAATCTTCGTACATGTACAAAGACGGTCCCGAAAAGTCTTTGTACATCGGGAAAAATCTTTGCCAAATATAAAAAAACCGTGGCGCCAAGCGCCGGAGAATTTGTGAGATTAAGACGAATAGACGTCTAGAAGCATGATTTACAGCTTGATTTACTGTATTTATAGCATTTGATGCGAAACATCGAAATTTTTAATTGAAAATAGAAGAAAACTATGCAAGAATAGCTGTTTCTGCTGCTAAAATTGTTTTGAAACCTACATGAACAGCAAATGGCTTCCAGGTGGCGGAGAAAATAAATAAATGTCATTAATAGGTATCATCCGGCGTGTAGCGCCGAAAAAATTTGAGAAATTATGGTAACTGAGGGCCAAAAAATAATTGCAAATTGTATATCCATTCTCTATCTCGCCAAATATTTTTGGCAAATGAGGAAGCGGCCCCCCGCCCCCTTAGATTCGCCCCTGCTTGCAGCGCCAGCTACCAGCGTTCCATCGGAACAGTTGTTCAGTTGCGCTGGAATCATTTACGACCCTCTCAAAAAACAGGCTACATGGCGAAAAAGCAGAACGACTGTTATTTTTAAAATATAATTTACCCGGAACAATACTAAGTTTTAGTCTGTAAACTTTTGGGTAGTGAAAGATTAAATTGCTGCTTCATGTCTTCACTGAATTTTATGAAGTTCGATTTTTAACTCTAATTTTAAAGAACCGAGAACCGACTCCAGAAAAGATCGGTTCCGGTTCCGGTTCTTAGAAAATCAAAAAATCGGTTCCGGTTCCGGTTCTTAGAATATCAAAAAATCGGTTCTCGGTTCCGGTTCCGGTTCCAAAAAATGGTTGGTTCCAGCCGGTTCCGGTTCCGGTTAACCGGCACATCCCTAATATATTTGTCACAAATGCTCGAAAACAATAGTTTTAAAGCATAACCATCGTTTTCTCGCGGTAGAATCGTTTTTTACAAAGCACTTAGCTATCTACAAGTTTCTGATTTTCACCCCTTCCTGAAAGTTTGACCTTGCGCACCTGTGGACCGTACGTAAACATAAGCGTCATGCCTTAATAAGTACCTATCTTACGTACATATCTATACACGTATATCCTTAAGCGTGTAAACCCAGGCCTGGGTGCGATAGCTAAGCCCGGGCCCAGTCGATCACTGCATTTACCCCCTCCCCCAAAATTGGCCGGGGACCCCCACCCGAAATTTCAAGCCGTTACATGTATGTGAGGGGCACACATTCCCATAGGGGTGAGGGGGTATTACTCCCCCTCAGGGTTCAAGACTCGAATCACTCTCAGACGATTTTGAGCTATCAAACATTTTCTGCATGATTCTTGGCTAAAAAAGCAGTATAGATGTTAAAATTTTTTCGGCGCTTCGCGTCGACTAGTACATTTCTGTTTTGTTAATCAATAAGATACCAATTTTTTGGATTTCACCCCCCCTGAACTTTCGACCTTGGGAAACTATGGTGAGGGGAGTATGCTTCTCGAAAGTCCTGGTATGGGGATACACCCCAGTGTGCATGTGTGCTTCCACATCAGCCCGGTGTATCTGCTAAGAGGCAAATATAATCTTCATTCGCTTTCACTTACGACAAGTTCGAAAATATGGATAAATGACATATTCTAAGGCATAGATATACCCAACTTGAAGTTTTTAAAATTAATTAGCTACCTCACTCTTCAACTGCCAGTCTTGAGCTTTGTTGTTGACGCAGTGATACAACTCAACCCTATATTGATAAAATAATAGAAGCTCCTTCAAGACATTTTCGAACTGATTCCGGTTTATCACCATGTACTGAATTTTTCGGCCATCTAAAGCATATAAAAATTTACGAAACGACGGTAAACATTTAAGCACATGGGCAAGGTACGGGTGACCAGAGAAGAGTGACATAGGGGGAAACGATCATACAACGAATAGTTGTCCTAACTCCTAGCATGCATTTTTTGCGAATACCGGGGAATTGCAAGCCAAACGCAATAGATGAGATGTTTTAAACTAAAAACTATTATTAAAATAAAATTTACATTAAGTTAAGCGTACATAGGTTTAAATTCTTTCAGGTTCACGAAAACCATCATCACAATGTACAAATTAAATAAATAAACAAAACAAAGTGGGCTACACTTTCGCCAGCAAAAAATCAGATTTTATAGAAACAATATTAGGAAAGTTGCTGGCCATGCAATTCATGGACAACCAACCCATATTCCAGAAATCAACGTTGAAAAATCCGCAATAGCGTTACAGTTAGTTTTTGCCAGAATCCTAGACTTGCCCACCCCATCCATTTATGTCCGAAGCTATCTACTTCAACCACCTTCAGTGAACATTCAGTAGCGCGTACATGCGATATTTACCTGACACGGCAGAATGTTTTAGCAATGTGGACGACTTGAATATTTCTTTCGCGAGGAACTGCGCATGTTTTTCAAAGCAAACGTAGTGATCCTGGTCAAAATCAAACAAAACGTATTGCAGCGCAATGGATAGTCGAAACTATGTACGAGTGCGTCTTACCCCTTTGTCGAAAATGCAAACCGTCGTTGAACCTTTATTCTGAAATAAAGCAAAGGAGAGTATGTATAAGTGACTGGCATCACTGTTTGATTTTTCACATTTGGAAGCAGCGGATGAAGATCAGAATTTTGCCTTTTAAAAAGTATGCAACTAAGCTCTTTCTGGGATAGTATTTCTCAAGACAAAACAATGCATCCTAAATGTCTACATCATTGGAAGGGAAGACAATTTTGCGTCTTGTGATATCGCACTTATGTATATAAAGCACGGTTTTTTTGTACTCGGCAAAGATTTTTCCCGATGTACAAAGACTTTTCGGGACCGTCTTTGTACATGTACAAAGATTTTTGGGAAGACAAAAATTGCAAAAAAGGTCTGAAATTCGAGAAAATTTCGGCGCTTCGCGCCGAAATGAGTAATTGTGTGTTCTATATATCTTTATAATGGCAGAAATTGCATTTCAAAAGTAAAAATGTCAAATTTTTCGGCGCTTCGAGCCGTTTTAAGACGATTCTTAGTGATTTTTGCCCTTAGAGACCCAGAAATTAGCTAAAACACTACGAAGAGTCGAAGAACTCTGTTTTTACCACACTAAAATCGCTGCTGTACCATATTATAGTACCCAAAATTTGTGTGTACAAAATGTACAAAGATTTTTAGGAAGACAAAAACTGTAAAAAGGTGTAAAATTCCCGAAATTTTCGGCGCTTCGCGCCGAACTGATAAATTATTTGTCATATATATCTTTAAAATGGCAGAATTTGCATTTAGAATGGAAAAATGTCAACATTTTTCGGCGCTTCGCGCCGTTTTCAGATAATTTTTAGTAATTTTTGGCGTCAGAAACCCAGAAATTAGCTAAAATACACTACCAAAGATCGAAAACCCTGTTTTACCGCTCTGAAATCGCTACTGTACTATATTATAGTACACAAAAATTTGCATGTACAAAATGTACAGACTTTTGGGACCACCTTTGTACATGTACAAACGGACCTTGTACAAAAAAAACACTGATATAAAGTGCTACCTATCGAGATTTTTCAGTAAAAAAATAAGCAAGTGGACAATGAAAAGCGTACCTCCATTATCGTACGTAACACTTCAGAGTTCTAGAATAAGGGTAGGTACATACGATACAAGTATAAGATTGTCATTTATCAATACAAGAAGCACCCGTTTAGCAATAATAGGCTTTATATTTTTAAACGAATTATTTTGTGAAATCACTTGTATTTACTATGTACATGTCGGCCAAATCAAAAAAATCCGGTAATTTCCCTGTTAGCATGTACTTTGAAAAGTAACGAATTTCAAGGTGAAAATCTAAGAAACGACAGTCCAATAGGCAAACAAATAGTGAATAGACTTAATACTTATGGCTACTGCTACCATTGGATTCTCACGTGAACCAACACACTAAGTATAAGCAAAATTGGAACGTCCACATAACTGTACGCTTAGATATGAAGCTGGCATAATAAATGTTTTTTCGTCCTTTTATCAATGCCAAATGTGCATAAAGATGAAGGATTTTGACGAGAAGGCTTGCAAGCAGACGTGGGCGTGGGGGTTATGGGGTATGCACCCCCAGAAATACTCCACTCCCAGAATTCAATTTTTTTTGTTTTCTTCGCAATTTTTTGATGCCAATCGATAGTGCTCGATGAGAAACATTGAAAAATGGTGTTTTTCGCCATACCACCATTTTTAAGACCATTTTTTGACCTTTGAAAAATTCTGCACCCCCAGAATTTTAGTGCTGCCCACCTATGCTTGTTTGTCAATTTTCAAGATGACAGCATGCAGTCAGTGAGCAAAGTCCAGACGAGTTTCTTCAGAATCCTTTTTTCTGTATTTTTTATTTTCGTATTTCCTATGATAAAATTAGCGACACTTGATGCTTATGATAAATGATCAGCACAAATAAGAGACTCGAAGTGCATTAATAAAATCAATAAAACTGAATAGAAGAATCAAGATAAAAATATTCAGTTATATTTGTTGCTGCTGTTGACCCAAAGGTTGCTGATGTTGCGACTGGCCACTGGTGCCGCCGCTTAGGACGGTTCTAAATTTTATGAAGTGATTCAAATATTGACTGATCGTGTCCATTGGAGTATAAGACTGCGCCTCTTTGAATTTCGTGAAATAAATTGGCTGCTGCTGACCAACGGCACCAAAGACCGAAGCAGAAAATTCTTTGATTAGATTGGCACACGAGCTTGCAACAAAGCAGCAGTTGTACTCTATCTCAACTAACAATCCTCTCGCACTACCGCCGACGATGACGCTACCAAGCTTTATCGTAAAATCGGATAATTCGTACTTTTGGCCTTTGGCTTCAATTTTCAGGTTAGGACGAGGCGAAAAAGCCTAAATGGAATTCTTGAGGAATAATGTAATGAATGTATGTGCTGGTCCGTATTCAGAAGAGCGGGGGTAGCGAGCAGCCCCAACAAAACTGAAAAATAATTTCTAAATCTTACACGAGTCCCCCAAATAGAAAAATGCAAAATTCTCAAAGTGCGTCTAAAACATCGCCCAAATTGGTTTTTAGGGTATTTTTGAGCTAGGAAATGCAAAATGCGAAATTTTGCATTGCTGATGTACATTAGTATAGCTTTCATATAAATCGCTCAAAATCGATCAAATTTGAGTCATACATGACAAGAAGGTCAATTTTTTCCGACGGATTTATCGTTTAGATAAAGTGTCTGTCTTCTAAGCGACTCAGAATCGCTCAAGCAAATCACAAAGAGCGAAAATTTTTGGAAGTTTTCTACTGAACCTGAATCCGAAAAAAACCGATCTGCTCAGGCAAATCCGAACCCGTAACCGAACCGAACCTGAAGATTCCAAAATCTCAAACCCGAACCCGTACCCAAAACTTTTGCTGGAATTTTTCGGATTCTTTCGAATTTGGCAAAGTAGGATGTTAAGATGTTCAAAAACTCAATACAATTTTATAGACACTCCCAATTTCTTGATTAACTATCTATAACTTCTAAAAACAATGCATGTTTTATACATAAGTTTTTCATGTTTCTTCAAACAATTTACTCCTAATTCATTCAGTGACACTTACTGAGCAAGCTGTATACACATATATGCTTTATACATTAGTAGGCTTATTTACTGATAGTAATATCAATAATATAGCGCATGAACATATTTACATACGTGCATATTTTTAAACCAATAGTATAATTTATGTAATGTAGCGAGCGAAATATTAGCATCCTTAATTTACTGTTATTGACGATGGATTAAAACTAAAGGCGTTAAGTGCCGATAAAATCCACAGGAATAGTTTTATTATGTTTTCATTAAGATCAAGATTTTATTTACTTATTTTTTATTTATTCTATTTATTCTATTCTATTTTATAGGTAGGTATCTACATTTTATCAAGATTTTAAACGCACACAGTGCCTTATGTTGAAATTTTAATTTTGAGTGTTTTTCATCTTTAACAGAACACGAAGTTTAACACCTCATGCACGTAACTTTAATTCTCTTTCCCATAACAGAAAGTTTTACAATTTTTAAATAAGCCAAACCCTAGGATTTGTAAATTCAAAACCCGAATCCGCACTCGGAAAATTAAAAAAAATCGAACCCGGCACATACCTCCTTATGATTTTCGAAATATCTGACCGCGAAATTTTCATTCCTCCCCCCAAAAAATTCTGGATACGGGCCTGCGTGCATGTATGCATAGCAGAATAGGAAGTGGATATTTTGACAAAATCTACGATGAATTTATTCACCAATGAAACTTTTAAATTAGTTTTATAGGCAAGAACACTCGGATAACACAAAATGAAGGAATTATAACATGGAAGCTTGCTTTATTAACTTTTTGCAAAACTATTATTGCCTGCTCATTGGACAATATTTTAAAATAGTCTCTTGCTTCAAGCAAACTCATTATACTTAAATTTTATTACATTTTCCTTAAAAATTTTTATTGTTTCTATTGTCTAAGGTAAAAGAGCAAACTCAGAAATGCCAAAAAAATTATATTTTTGACATCTATTTCTTGTTTTTGAAGCAAAACATGCAATATAGAAAAATTTCTACAAATTTTTTGGAAAATCGTAAATACGAGGGGCTAAACCTTTCCCCCAAGATCATGCATATATGTTTAGCAGTCAGCATTTATAATCTTACATTCTACATACCTGATTTAACTTTGTCATCAGCTGATCAAATGACTTGTCAGCAACCAAGCAAGGCATGGGCAAAAACGATTCAGTTACCAATGCGAAACTGCTCTCTGGATATTCAGAAGAGTGGCATAAGTGGATAGTGGCAGCGAGACCGGGAATATTATTGTTAGCGAAAAATGGTTCAGAATCTACGTTTAGTATGCCTGATCGAATGGCTCCCATCGCAAGCAATTGCTTTTCAATGTCGGAATTAACTTGAGGTAGAGAACGACCAGCTGGATCAGGAACAGGCCATTGCATGACCCATGAAACGCCCATCGCAGAAAAATAGAATTATATCCAACACATGTAACTTTAATGATTTTTCAACAGAGCGCACCGATTCAATTATAAAAATCAAGCTATAAGCAGGTAACCGGAGGCATCACAATTTCAGCGTTATAATTTAATCAAGTAATAATTCTAACATTTGATGTTGTGTTTAATCCTTTTACTCAAAGTTCATAAAAACGTTTGTGGTGGCACTGAATATATTACGGATAATCAAACATCTAGTCGATGAATTTCAGGCGAAATATTTCATTTACTAAAAGATTCGGCTTTTCTACAGAATAGTAACATATAACCTTGTTAAAATAATCTACTTTATTTATTATCCTTAGGCTTAGGCATACTTTATTAACATTAGCAATTAAGCAGTGTGGACTACTTGATGGTGTAGGCCATCAAATTATAAGATATAGGACTATGACAATTATTTTAAACATTATCATTGCTGATAGCGTCATAGGAACTCAATCGGTTAGGCCAAAATTTCTTTCGCAAATCTTGACAACGAAGAAATGAAAGTGTGATTTTTGGATTTATCGTGATAATGTACTTTAATCAATTGAAGTGGACTGAGTTCTTTATTGTAAATCCTATGTTCGACAATTCGCAAGGGAGAAAAAATAATACGGAGGCGAATAGCCAGTAAAAACAAGATTCAAGAGAGCATTGATTTTAAGAATAATGACTTAAAATGTGTAGAAGATCAGAAATACTTTCAAACAATAGATGCCCATCAACAAGAAAAAGCCCACTTTTATCGAAGAAAAGAAAGCTACGTTAAGAAAGCATGTCCCAATGAGACTGCTCCATTATAATCTTAACCTTATTCTAAAACTCACGATGGGTGAGAGATCTAAGACGAAGCAAATGTGATACAAATTAAACACAATGATGATACTTATGTAGGATAGGAGGTTGAGCATTGGTGTGCAAATTCAAACTTTCAGGGAGGAGTGAAAATCAAAAACTTGGAGATAGCTAAGTGGCTCTTAAAAACGATTCTATAGCGAAAAACGATGGTACCGCTTTAAAGCTATCGTTTTTGAGCATTTGCGGCAAATATGTTGCCTCTTTGAACACACAAACAGAGTAATATAGCCTTTTTTAACTAAAATAGCTCTTTAGTCCTTTCTGAAGTAGGAAAAATAGTTATAAATCCTTCTGAAACACAGGCCATACTTTGATCATCATTTACTTCAAGGCAAAAGCAGCTGGAACCTTGATTTTTGGCCACTAACCAACAACTATATCCTCATTACGCAGCACAAGCATTACCTTCTATGAGTTATTAGTTCTGATTTTACTGACCCCCTTCTGAGCAAAAAAATAAAAATTGTGAATTTTTAGCTTTTTCAGGGCCAGTTTTCAATATGTCTATCATCTCTGATCTTATTTTCACTGATACCATTGAAAAGAGCAAATTTTTTTCTATTAGGAACTTGAAAAACTAAAATGGTAATTTTTCATACAAGGTCTTTAAAATAGCCCTGAAGAACCCTAGCTATTCAGAGTACCACGCAGATTACAATGCTGACTGCTGTTATATTGGAGAATGTCATGGTACTTTTGATACTATTTGTAGGTGCAAATATATTGTGGCATCATACTGCTGCTAATCTGATGTGCAGGTACACCTTTCCTATGCATGGGTTCCAGAAATTTCTGAAAATTTGATGTGCAGGTACAATTGTTTTGCAACATGCACAAGCAATTTCTAGAGTTTTCCAGAATGATCTCCATAATTCTGCTATTCTAAATAAATAAAATATAAGATGTCATTTGTGCATCATTTATCTGTGTGTGCAACTTGACAATTGTCTATCATTTTGTGCTCATTATTCTTGCTTGGACGCTTTTATTCTTACAAATTGGCTAACTTATTTCTACTCAATTGTTGAATTACAATCAAAGCCAGAATTTGCTATGGCTTCAAAGGTCAGTACTATGGACCTTGAGCAGTGCACCATTGGACAAGTGAGTAATTCTGTGTGCCATTTACTGAAGTTCACGAAGGGCAAGCGTCAGCTGAAGTCAATAAGTGATCTCTCTGAAAAGGATCAAGGCTTGCTGATTCAAAGAGGAGGATTTCAATTCAATCATGATGCCAAAATATGCCTACATCACGAAGCAGAGCTTTTGACCAATTTTGAATATCTCCAGAAATTGTGCTGCAATCCATTTCAAAAGAAGAATCATGTATTCAACAAAGGTCTGCATCCAATCAATCTTGCAACGGCTGACTTTTTGAAACAACTCACAAAAATTGATGTGAAGCCTCGACAGAAGCTTTGCCCAGCTTGTAGAGTCCATATAAATGCAGAAAAGGCCAAGTCATCTCCCTCTTTGGACTCTGATGAAGATGATACTACAGTTGCTTCAGGCAGCCTAAACTCAAGCTTGACGGCAATTGGTTTGTCACCACTGAAGTTTCAACGTGTATCAAGCAGGGATTCTAGTGGATATGCAAGGCAAAAGATAAGGCGAGTTCAAAAAGTCATGGCAACAAAAATTGCTGAAGTCGGAGGGCTCAAACCAGATGATGTATTAGAATCAAGACCAGATCAAAAATGTCACAATTGCTCCTTGTATGAAATGCTCAACAATAAATTGAAATCAAAGCTGGAAATTTCATTAGCATCAGAGAAAATCCAGATTTTAACTCTTGCTCCTAGTCATTGGAGCATTAAAAAAATAATGGATGAGTTCAGAGTGTCTGAGCGAATGGTGAAAACTGCCAGAAAGCTGAAGGAAGAGAATGGCATATTAGCAAAGCCAGAGCCAAAGCATGGATTACCAGAAAACATTAAGGAAAGTGTAGCAAAATTCTATGAAAGTGATGTCTGCCGACTTTGCCCAAAAAAAGACTTCATTGCCATAAGGACACCACCTGGCCCAAAAGTTCATATGCAGAAACGTCTACTGCTTTGTAACTTGAAAGAAGCTTATCAAGAATATTGCAGGCAGAATTTGCCAAAGATTAGTTTTTCCAAATTTTGTGAGCTTCGGCCAAAATAGTGCATCACAGTTGGTTCAGCAGGAACACACTCAATTTGTGTTTGTACAGCTCATCAAAATGTTAAATTGATGCTATCAGTGATTCCAATCAAGGATGATTATAAGGTTCTGTTAGCCAAGACGGTATGCAATATGGATTCAAAAGATTGCATGCTCCATCGATGTGACCAATGTCCTGAATCGGAAATATTGGAAAGATTCATAGAAGCAGCATTTGAAGAAAATGACATTGATGAAACAATTGAATACAAGCAGTGGGTACACACTGATCGAGATACCCTGGAGACAAAGCTATCAACAATTGAGGACTTCATCCAAGAAATAGTAACCAAAATTGTGAACCTTTCACCTCATCATTTCATAGCCAAGCATCAAAGCAACTATCTGAAAGAAACCAAAGAAAATCTTGAAAGCAGAAAGCTGGTGGTTTTGATGGATTTTGCAGAAAACTATTCATTTATTGTGCAGGATGCAGTACAAGGCTTCCATTGGGAGAATAGTCAAGCCACATTACATCCCTTTGTTGTCTATTATAGGGCTTCAAGTGGAAAGATTGAGTCTCTTAGCTTCTGCATCATTAGTGATTGCTTGCGCCATGATACAGTTGCAGTTCATGTTTTCTGCTCCAAGCTGATTGATCATCTGCAAAGTCACCTTCCTTTGTTGAAGCACATCAGTTATTTTAGTGATGGCTCAGCTGCTCAGTACAAAAATTTCAAGAACTTCATGAATTTATGCCAGCACTTTAATGACTTTGGTATCACCGCAGAATGGAACTTCTTTGCCACAAGCCATGGGAAGTCTCCTTGTGATGGCATAGGAGGCACCACAAAGCGACTAGCTGCAAGAGCAAGTCTTCAACGCCCAACTTCAGATCAAATACTTACACAAGTGACTTATTCAGATTTTGTGATGAACAGCTTCATGGAATCAAATTTCTTTTTGTCACTGAGGAGGACATTGAGGCTGCAAGGCCTACACAAGAAAAAAGATTTGAAAATGGTTGCACCATTGCAGGAACACGAGAAAACCACTGCTTCAAACCAATTGATGAAAAACGACTTCATATAAGCAGGGCGTCCAATGACACAGTGTCGTTTATTGCAGGTATTGATCAATCAGTGGACTGTCCAAGTATATCAATTAACAGCATCCAACCTGAGGAATACCTGGCCTGCATTTATGACAATAAATGGTGGATCGGAAATGTCTGTGACACATCAATGGAAGAACGAGATGCTTTGGTCACTTTCATGCATCCACATGGTCCAGTTAATTTCTTCCATTGGCCTCTGAGAAAGGACATATGCTGGATTCCAGAGCGGCAGATAATTGGTGTTTTGCCAGCTCCAAATGCTGATTCAGTGGGTCGAAATTACAGTTATCCATCAGAGGTGCTGAAAAGCATTAAAGAAAATTTCAGAGTCAAGAAAGTGAAATTTTGATGTCATGAATTCCTGCTGCTAGTTTACTTTCATAGCTTTATTGTATTGTTT
Organism: Mermis nigrescens; assembly: GCA_036768485.1. Taxonomy (NCBI): domain Eukaryota; kingdom Metazoa; phylum Nematoda; class Enoplea; order Mermithida; family Mermithidae; genus Mermis; species Mermis nigrescens. The sequence continues at coordinate 2,982,943 of JAVLUZ010000142.1, forward strand.
TGTTTGTGACAATGTATTGTTGCTTTCATTTTTTGCATGTTATCCAATAAAAAAACTAAACCACCAGCTGTTCCACCAGAGCTGAGTGGCGCGTATCCTAGGTGGCGGATTGGGGAAGCCTCATACCAGAAAGCATTTATGCTATTATGGTTATTGAGGTAGTGTCATCGGACACCGTGGACCACTGGTGGACCCTTGAGCATAGCAAATGCATGTGGTGCTCAAGTGGAAAAACTTCACATTAATGGCTAACTGCAATCTTTGAAGTCGTGATACACATATTCAGTAGTTGCTAATTGTTATGATGTATCTGGATAGGCTGTTTGGCTGAAAGCTAGGATAAGCAAGTAAGAAAATCCTATGAGTTAATATGCGTGTTATGTGGAACAGCTAGGGTATTTCAGGGCTATTTTAAAGACCTTATATGAAAAATTACCAATTTTAGTTTTTCAAGTTCCTAATAGAAAAAAATTTGCTCTTTTCAATGGTATCTGTAAAAATAAGATCCGAGATGATAGACACATTGAAAACTGGCCTTGAAAAAGGCTAAAAATTCAAATTTTTCATTTTTTTGCTCAGAAGGGGGTCCGTAAAATCAGAACTAATAACTCGTAGAAAGTAATACTTGTGCAATGTTATAAGGATATAGTTGTTGGTTAGTGGCCAAAAAATCAAGGTTCCAGCTGTTTTTGCCTTGAAGTAAACGATGATCAAAGTATGTCCTAAATCTTGCGGGACAAATTTTATAAGGCACTTTGAGACCAAATAGCACAAGGAATAATAATTTCTAAACAATTTGAATGCTATAGCTGCATTCAGCACAAAAAGTTGTACTAGTATCAAATGACTCAAGGTAATAGGCACTACAGTTGAAGCACAAGCAGCTTATATCAAAGTTGATCAAATTCTTTACACCTCGCGCTTCATGACATGGTATGGGTCAAGTAAGTTGGCCGTAGCTCAGGAACCACTACACCAATTAAGCCAAAATTTTGCACAGCAACCTCACACATACGTATGTATATACATACAAAGTTTGAACTAAATCTGAGATGGTCGAGTGGGGACTCCTAGGACACTTGACATGGAATGTAGCAACATTTTATCGGCCAAAATGGCCATATAGCAGTGTTTTTTTTGTACAAGGTCCGTTTGTACATGTACAAAGATGGTCCCCAAAAGTCTTTGTACATTTTGTACATGCAAAATTTTGTGTACTATAATATAGTACAGTAGCGATTTTAGTGTGGTAAAACAGGGTTTTCGATCTTTGGTAGTGTATTTTAGCTAATTTCTGGGTTTCTGACGCCAAAAATTACTAAAAATTATCTGAAAACGACGCTGAAGCTCCGAAAAATATTGACATTTTCCCATTCTAAATGCAAATTCTGCCATTTTAAAGATATATAGGACAAATAATTTATCAGCTCGGCGCGAAACGCCGAAAATTTTGGGAATTGTACACCTTTTTACAGTTTTTGTCTTTCTAGAAATCTTTATACATTTTGTACACACAAAATTTTTGGGTACTATAATATGGTACAGCAGCGATTTTAGTATCGTAAAAACAGAGTTCTTCGACTTTTCGTAGTGTGTTTTAGCTAATTTCTGGGTCTCTAAGGGCAAAAATCACTAAGAATCGGCTTAAAATGGCGCGAAGCGCCGAAAAAATTTGACATTTTTACTTTTGAAATGCAATTTCTGGCATTATAAAGATATATAGAACACAACAATTACTCATTTCGGCGCGAAGCGCCGAAATTTTTTCGAATTTTAGACCTTTTTTCAATTTTTGTCTTCCCAAAAATCTTTGTACATGTACAAAGACGGTCCCGAAAAAGTCTTTGTACATCGGGAAAAATCTTTGCCGAATACAAAAAAACCGTGCCATATAGCTATCAATTTCTCACATCTCAGGGGGTAATACCCCCTCTCACCCCTCCCCATGTACGAGGTTAGACAAGTTACCTACGTAATGCTGACGACCATAGGCGTGGTCAGAATTTTTGCCATGGGGGTCCGAAAATTTTTTTGTATCATTAGTCCATAAAAACGTATAAAAATGCGTCATAAGCATGTAATGATGCCTTTTTGGACTTTTCACATCATCCTGCAATAATCAAAATGCAGAGTAAAAAATTTTTTCAATTTCAAGAATTGCACTTTGCAAGTCTTACTACTCGGTTAGAACCTTAGATTACAGGGAAAACAACAAAAACCTCTCTTTTGAAGCTGGAGTCTTGGTTGACACGGGCGCGCTCAAGCGCCCCCTAGCGAGTCCGGGGCAGAGCCCCGAAAAATTTTGCAAAATTAAGCACTGAAATATTGAATTTTAATGTTAAAATTTTCATAAAATCGTCCGAACCATGGTCCGAAATTCAGCTGATAAATAGATAAAATAGAATGGCGCGGAGAGCGGAAATTCTCTGATATTTCCATGCCAGAACAGGGTTGGCAAGGCTGGGTTTTTTGTGCAAAAAATCATTGGGTTTTGGGTTTTTTGGGTCTTTTATCCACATGTTAACAATTTTTCAAATAGACTAATGCACTGCAGCTTTGTGATTCCATGTTAGCAGAATTTGAGCAAGATTGTGATGAAGAGGAAGCGGGTACTATAGAGTAGCTGAGTAAAATTACAGTGACATATATGTTCTTGTGTCAATTACAAAGCAGTGTATGAAGATTTTATCAAAATCTATATTCAATCATTTATGAACATACTTGCAAGTGTGCAATTAAATTTTATAGAAAAATGGTTACGAGCCTGATATGGCATCCCTGTTTCCTAATATTTTTTGAGAGTCAGTGCATTTTTTGATTAAAATCTGGTAATGTCCGAGTATTGAAGAGAAAGATACATACATATATGTGGCAGTCGCAATGAACGATCAATTTTTTGTTGGATTTCGATATTAGCTGAATAAAGTTGTTGCTCTTTGTTTGTTTCGTGTCTTACAGTTGTTGGCAGTATTTACAGCTACTGTATGTGGTTCTAGTGGTCATTTCCATTAAAAAACACACAATAAAACCCCAATAAACCTTAAAAAACTCAGAAAAAACCCAAGAACCCAAAATTCAAAATTTTCAAATCTGGGTTTTTTCCATCCTTGTGCCAAAATGACAGAAAAAATTCTTAGAGACGCATGAGATGCGAATCTTTTGTAGGCTTGTCATGTTCCCTGTGCTAAGCAGCTTCTAAAAACGCAATCTGCACAAAGCGCACGAATTTTCTGCATACCTGTGAATTTATTTTCACTGGAAATGTTTGCAAATAGGTACCGGCTAAAGTTAAGAATATGGTACTTTTAGAAAAGGAGCAAAACGAATACGGAATGCGAAAATTTTTGAGATAAAATGGTAGAATATGATAAATTGGAGCGCGGAAAAGAAATTTGGTGAAAATCTGAGCCATACTTGCAAAGTTGCAGGCAACTGTCGATTTGAGTGTTGGGTGGGACGATTAAACGGCTCGATCCAAGAACTTACACATTTGTCAGAAATAAATAATATGGGCTGAAATTATGGAAGGAAGCATAACAATGAAGGAGAAACAATAAAAAAGGCGCGGAAAGCTGTTTGAAGTTTTAAAAACTTTCAAAAAAATTTCCATTTTTTTTGCATGTTTTTTTCGGTTTTACTTGTAAGATATAGGAAAATCTAAGTTTTTGCTTCTAATATACTTAGGCTTGGGCTTAGTATATCTGAAGAAAAGGTGTTTTAAGCTGCTTAGGTCGAGGTCGCTCCCGCTCAGGTCAATGTATAGATGCTTAGGTCGATGTATAGATGCTTAGGTCAATGTGTAGATGCTTATATCGACGTAAATTGGGTATTTACATGTGATTCTGCATTCAGCTGTTTGAATCTTCAAATAATTAGGTCGAGTAGATGCTTGCGTAGGTCGAGAAGAGGCTAATTAACGAAACCCATAGCTTTTGTAATATTGATCATAGACGGATGAATTTTTTTCCGCGCTTTCTTTTAACATGTTCTAAGTAACTGAGCAAAAATCCGCTCTTCCAAAGTTTATTTCATAGTATCCTGAAAGTACCATATTCTTAACTTACTCCATAGGTACCTAATCTTCTCATGGCAACAAACGCTTGTCGTCATTAAGTTAAAATAATAGCCAAACTAGAATAAATCGCGCCTAATTTTCTGGATTTATTCTCAACAAATCATCGCAAAACAGCGTTACGCAACCGCATAACTCCATTTCAAATAATTCAAAATTTTCCCAGGGGGAGATAATTCCCCCTCCCCCCTATTGGCTACGCCAGTGCTGACGAGACGATACTAAGATACCGAAAGAAACAATGTTTTACTTACAGCCAGAATTTTCTCAGCAGCTTTTGCGAAATTGTCATCAAACATCTTAATGATATGTCTGGAAGCGAATATATTTAAACGCTGTCTATCTCTTCTGTACTTCGCTCTACTGCGATAAGATTAACTGTAAGAGAAAACAGCAAGCTAATCAACCTACAGTAATAATACAATCGTTCGATAGAAATCTTTAATTTGCTAAATTTGCTACCTTGCTGATCTGAAGCGTGTACACCGGAATAAGACTCATAATTATACGACCTTGCCGCGCTTCGTCAGATGCGCAATATGTTAAGCAAAACACACTAAACATCGATAAGAAGAGTTTAGGGCAAATAACCGCTGTAAGAACATAATTTAAGAAGCAATTTGTGCAGTGAATTACTTGTACAGTAATAAGAACTTAGCGAAAAGAGACCTTTTGGAATGGAACAGACTATAGTTAAAAAAATCAACTTATGAAAAAGTCATTGAAACCCGATTCACTAGTATCCTACAGTCCGTTTCATTTAACTATGAGGTTTTTGAAAAAGTTTAAAACGACTACAAAAGCGCTTCTAACTAATATGGTAAATATGATGTTCTACAGTACACCGAGTGCGGAGACGTATGCTATTGTTGAATCGCATTAGTGCATCAGAATTTTAAATCACTGTTGTAGCCTGATTCTTGCGAAAAAATTTCAAAAAGAAAACCGCAAAGTTAAATGAAACAGACTAAGGTAGAAAAACGGAGCTCGTAGAGAAGTTGTTGCAATCCAATTCACTAGTATATTTTAGTCTATTCCATTCAAAACGGCCCGTTTTCGCTAAATTCTCATTACTGTATCATTTTTTCACTACACAAATCACTTCATCAGCTATGCTCTTGCAGCGATTGGTTGCTTCAAACTCTTCTTGTTGATGTTCAACGTGCTTTGCTTGTGGCGCAACAAACGAACTGCCGCAACAACCTAAAGCGTGAAATATTCTGTTAAAGTAATAAGACGTTATGCAAAAATGGGCCGTTTGGAATGGAACAGACTATAGAGAAAAATTGAACTCGTTAAAAAGTCATTGCAACGCTAAGTCGTTGGTGCACCCCAGACGGTAGGTACCACAAAAAATAATTTCTAATTGCATGCTATTGTAACCAAATTGAGGAGTTCGTTAAGCTATGCATCTATAGTCAGTTTTACAAAGCTTACCAATATGTCCTATAATTACCTACATAAATAGTTCGCTTTTTTGTGTGTACGAATGTGATCACGTCGCAATCCGTTATCTTTTGATAATTCGAAGTTTAAATGCTCAAATGTCTGGAAAAACAGTTTACATTATATATGTGTAATAATTCATTATCCTCTAGCTTATCTACCGGGTGGTTGATTCGTGCCGGCTGGGCGTCCATTCAGCAACACATTTGATTATTCTTCAAGGCAGCGCGGTTGTATCCGCTGACCGAAGTGTAACCGACAAAGGGTCCGTTGATTGCGTGCTCGGCTACAAAGTATATCCTGTTTTCTCGATGAATTTCATGACTGTTGCTTATCCGTAGAGCATAAAAAATTGCAAGCAGCAAACAGTTTTGGTTTCTACAAAAGTTGGTCGATCAGCTCAGCTAGGCATGTTTATTATAAACTTTATTACGTAAACGAGAAATTGCTTACCTAACGAAGGCCTTATTTTCAATTGAAGTTTTCAGACATCGCATTTCTTTCTAGTTTTGGGGGTTTTGTTTGATGTTGTATAAGCGCATATTTCGTAATACTAACGCTAAAGTCAATCTGTAAGCGCCATAACTATCGAATTCAACAAGCATTTGAAACAGTGGAGAATCTAAGATTTCCTGGCGGGGAGGGATGGTAGTCTTAATTTTGCGCACCATAAAAGACGAATGTAGTTCGAGAAATCCGTTCATTATGCGTGAAGTTTTCGATAATCATCATGGGTCAAAAAAATTAAGAAATTTGTCTGAAAGAAATTACGTCAAGAACTTCGCACAAACCGACAAAAAACGCCGCCAAAGTAAATTACTCCCGTCCAGACATGCACAAGGGGTTTGGGGGTTAAGACCCTTCCAGAATAAAAAAATGAAAATTTTCTCGGTAAAATGAGATGAAGGCCAAAAACAGATGGAAATTGAAAATTTTCTTCAAAAGTGCTTCAAATTGACTAGAAACTGTGTAATGACCCAGTTTTAAAGCTAGCTTAACGCTTACACCAGTCTTTGAGGTTATTTAGGCCCAAAAAAGGTAAACTCTTGACCCCACCAGACCAGCTGATCCCCCCCGATCGGCCATGCTGTGCACCTATGCTCCCGTCTATGCTATAGATAAAAAATGCATGCGAGGGCATGAAAATATAGAATTTTTGCTACGCTTTTAGTCTTATTTACAAAGTTTCAATAACCTTTCTTAGAACGATAAAATGTTTGTTGTGTGCAAAAACTAGGTGATTTTCTGACGTAAAAATATTATTTTTAGAGTGCAACGAAAGTCTGAAATGGCATAATGTATGGGAAAATAAGACAGCTAGAATTATAAGAAAATACACATCCATTCTTTAGCACGGCCAACTATTATGGCCAGCATATTAGTTTAACTGAAAAGTCACAAACTCCAGTGCATCATTGATTGATTTATTATCATCATCCCTACTTACGTATGATAAAAGCGGAAAGAACACATTTGAATCAAATGCAATGTAAAAAATTTAAAAACTAAACGTTTTTTTCCAGATCAGAAATCTACAATGCTGCAGTACATAATTATTGGATATGTTCTCTGGCGCATCTATAAGTTGTCTGGACAACCCGATGTGGAGCCTAAAATAAGGTTCAATCGTGATGGAACGTCCGTTATCACTGAGCCAATGGCTGCTGCTCCTGCGCCACCAGCTGCACCTGTGGCACCGGCTGCTCCTGTGGCACCGGCAGACCCTGTAGCTCAAGCTCCGGCGAATCCAGTGGCACCTTGAACGACATTGCATAAGAAAAGATCTATTTCACAATCGAAAATTGATAATTATCTAATTTCTACTAAAATTCTAGCGCTGTTATGTGCATAGTAGTTACCTACTAATAGCGAAAAGTAAATGTTGCTTATATCATGTTTCAGTAATAAAAGTTTGTAATAGCAACCTTCCATGTATCTATTATGGCCCGAATGACAGAACGTGGGTTAAACGTAACCTTAGGTTAAAACTCGAGTAAACTCCAGCAAAAATCTTGAGTTAAACTCCTTTTGGTATGACAGAAAGCGGGTTAAATCAAGTGTGGATTAAAAATGGTCGATTTAACCCGAGTTTTCTAACCCTGCTCCTAGCAGGGTTAAATATTGGGTTGTCTATCTTATTGCATTACTGGCCATGCATGTTTTGATTCTGCTGAGAACAAAAAATTAATCAGAGCTCTTTCAAACATAGAGAAAATATAGAAACCAGTACCTACGCTATTGGTCAAAACAAACATATTTTACAAAAGGCGGACTCACATCGATTAGATGCTGATTCAGATTGAGGGACTTCGTGTTTTATATTTAATTATTTTCTTTATTTTATGGCTTCACTAATTAAATTTATCAATTTGGCCGATTTTAATTTTCTTATTTATTTCGCATACGCAATGGTTGACGAATTAGTTACAGCATTACTGCATACTACATAAAATGGCCATTAAACGGTTCGCTTAGCAGTACCTGTATCATTTCGGCAGTTCAAATGAACATTTACTGCCGTTATACATGTTCAGCATTGCAAAATAAGCATCAACCTCGGCTTACAGTAATAAAAAGTCGGGTTACCCTGCTTTAACCCTGGGTTAGCTCACCCGAGTTTAACCCACCTTCTGTCATACGGGTTAAATTTAACCGTGGGTTAGCTAACCCGAGGATTCGTGTTAACCTTGAGTTAAACTAACCCACTTTCTGTCATTCGGGCCTAAGGAGAAAATTAATTACGTACAATTGAACATAAGTTATTTAGGTAAATATATCAATTTTACTCAAGCACATTAATTTAAGCACTTGATTAAAGTTGGATAAACGCTGGTTCTCAGTGTCAAAATGCGGCGGAATGTCACAATAATAGCTGTTTTGATCTTTGTTGAATTTATTGAACGGCTTTTGAATAAATAAAGGGGCTACTGGAAAACGTGGATAATCAGTGATAACACACACACAACGCATGGACTTGGGGGTCTGGATTCCCATAATCCGGCGGACCCCCCAAATCGATAGACATCCCTTGAATTTTTGGTTACATATATTTTTTTAGCAAATTTCTTCCCGGACCTCCCAGAATTTAGCTGCTGCCCATATATGGTGACACAGATTGTTACTTTTTCAGAGGTACAATAGGCTCACTTCGGAAGCATCCCTTTTCCAAGCTTTTGACCAGACGAAAGAGCCGAAACTTGGGTACGAAAATTGTCTAACTATGTACATTTCGAAGCAATAAAAAAGTACATGACGGGAGATTCGGTAGGATTTAAATTGACGGGGATCCGGTGGACCGCCATAGGTAGGCAGCACCAAAATTCTGGGGATTACAAGATTTTTTAAAGGTAAAAAAATGGGCTTAAAAATGGTGGTATGCACACCTGGGCGTGGCGGGTATGCACCCCCCCCAGAAACCAAAATACCCCCCCCCCAATATCAAAATACCCCCAGAATTCAATTTTTGAAGTTTTTTTGTTTTTTTCGCAATTTTTTGATGCCAATGGATAGTGCTTGATGAGAAACGTCGAAAAATGGTGTTTTTTCGTCATACCACAATTTTTAAGGCCATTTTTTGACCTTCAAAAATCTTGCACCCCCAGAATTTTCTTGCTGCCCACATATGGTGGTATGGCAAAAAACACCTGGCATCAAAAAATTGCGAGAAAAAACGCCTTCTGGGGGGTTGGCATACCCCCACCCCCACGCCCATGTGTGCGGACCGCCCATATTCTAAAAGATTTCAAGAATTTGATCGACCTGACACATATGCACATAAGTTTGGGCATAAAGTTTAAGAATTTTTCGAAATTAAGCCAACGGATCACGATAATTATATATCAAATCAATGCTATAATCGCAATCTGTCGACTCATTGTCGGACATGGTTTTCAAAATTTATGCCCGAACTAGTGTGAAACGGACTATATCAGTTTTATGCTACAAAAACTTTAATTTAGCCGGCTAAACTGGACGGTCGGTGCTATGGTATGGTTGGTCAAAAAAATTTGAGTAATTCTAAATTTCTTTCAGATTCTATGGGAGGGACTAGCAGACCATACATGACACCAACTAAATTCTGGGGGAGTCTATGTTGTGTAAAACTGGCGAAAAATTTTAAAAAGTATTTCAAAAATTAAATTATGAGGTATACCGGATTTACCGGGGATTTACACCTCCCATGCCCACGTACGGTCCAGCCCCCCGCCTACGTGTGGTTTAGACCACTACAAATTTGGCAGATCCAATTTGTGGAATGTTTCCTGCGAATTTTCACATATCACAGACCCCCAAATTCAGCAGCTATCCATGTATGGTCACTCGCATTCAGGGTTGTCCTAGCCAGGTGGACAGTATCTTCGTCTTGCGCCATCCTTCTTCACACGCCAGTATTCTGTTACTGGTGTTGTAAAAGATAAGGATTTTTTGCAAGATAAAAGATAAAGATAAAGTTGAAATTTTAAAATCTAGAAGATAACAATAAACATAAAGATAAAAAATTAAGAGAGATAAAGATAAAGATAATTTGCAAGATAAAGGAATCAAAAAGATAAATATAAAGATAAAGTGTACATATGTAAATATGGTCGTCTGGACCCAGCACAATGATGATTGTGAAGTGCGATAAACGATAGTGGGTGATGTAAAGCAGCCAACTGAATGCCCTAATTTTCACACCTGAGATCAAAGAGGTGATAGGCATTAAGCATACATAAATGTAGGTTTGGGGGTTTACCCGCGGTATCTGACTGACCCACGTACTACTATTACTGGCAGACCACTTCTTTCTTTTCACGAGCATCAAAACCCTGCTCTGTGCGCCTGTACAAAGTACACATATGTAGTCGTAACAGTTATTGATTTTTTCAAACTTCTCCATGTTTCCTAGGCTTGGACTTAGATTAACTTGGGTGCTAGTAGTAGTACTACCGCTTAGATCGGTATCACTCCCGCTTACTTAGGTTGATATACAGGCATTAGTTTGGGTCGCATGCCATAGGGTTTAAACAATCGTTTTTCTTTTCTTTTCTTGTATTACAATAAAACTTGAATGCGTCTAAATGTATTTCATGTCAAACCTGCATTATCTTTTTTGCAAGATAAATTCCTATCAAAAAGATAAAGATAAAGATAGCCTGTGATTTTTCCAAAAGATAAAGATAAAGATAAAAAATCGTCAAGATAAAGATAAAGATATCCTTATCTTTATCATTATCTTGCTAAAAGATAAAGATAAAGATATCTTTTACAACACTATCTGTTACTATATTTTGTTTACTTTTTCGATTTTTTCATCATTATGCTTAGAAAGATGTCACATCGTTAGAAACGTTAAAAAGCGATGATTTTGATGCGTATCCAATTTTTAAGCCTAAAAAAGACACTTTGAAATCTCACCCCAACCCAGAATTCCCACGCTGTGCACATCTGGTGACACTAAGAACCATACGTGGGCAGCAAGAAAATTCTGGGGGGTCCAAGATTTTTCGAAGGTCAAAAAATGGCCTTAAAAATGGTGGTATGGCGATAAAAACACCATTTTTCGACGTTTCTCATCAAGCACTATCCATTGGCATCAAAAAATTGCGAAAAAACGAAAAAAATTTTCAAAAATTGAATTCTGGAAGGGGTCTTTTGATTTCTGGGGGGTCTTTTGGTTTCTGGGGGTCCAGACCCCCCACGCCCATGTGTGCTAACAACTGTTTCGCAATTCAGGGTCACCCCATTTGGGCTAATCTCCATGTCAATTTTGCGCAGGGAAAAGTAAAATCCGGAAACGGAAACAATGGGTAAAAGCCGGAAACGGAAACGTACATAGTATATTTTTGTGCACACGGTCCCGTCGGGGTTTCTCCGCCCTGGAGGAGTCAAAGATGCCGCAATCGGAGTTCCCCAAGTAGGGCTTAGCATGGTGAACACCATAGCTGGGCGGCACCAAAGCTCTGGGGGAGGGTGTAAGGTAAGATTTTTTCAAAGGTCACAAAATGGCCTTAAGAATGGTGATATGGCGAAAAAACACCATTGTTCAACGTTTCTCATCGTGATCTATCCACTGGCATAAAAAATTGCGAAAAAAACCAAAAAAAAATTCAAAAATTGAATTCTGGGGGTATTTTGGTTTCTGGGGGTGCATACCATAGGCGGGCAGCAGCAGCACCGATATCCTGGGGGGGGGTGAAAAAATCTTCAAAAATTAAAAATGGTCTTAAAAGTGGTCGTATGGCGAAGAAACACCATTTTTCGACGTTTCTCATCAAGCACTATCCAATGGCATCAAAAAATCGCTAAAAAAGCAAAAAAAAATTTCAAAGTTTGAATTCTGGGGGGGTATTTTGATTTCTGGGGGGGGTATTTCAACTTCTGAGGGGTGAGGGTGCATACCCCCTCGCGCCCATGTGTGGTGCATACCCCCAAACCCTTCCACGCCCAGGTATGATGAACACCCCCAACCCCGTTTCTGACAAAATTTTTCTCTTTGAAGAGGCGTTTAGGGGCTCAGAAACGGTGTACCCCATTATTCACATGTGAAGCTGACGCCGGTTCCATCGGGGTTTCTCCGCTCTAGGGTTAGTCCAAAGTGCCGGAACCGGCTTCCCAAGTAGGGCTTATCAGGGTGAATACCCCAACCCCGTTACCGGCAAAATTTGTCCCACTGAATGAGGGTTTAGGGGCTCGGAAACGGGTCCTCCAAGTAGGGCCCATCATAGTGAACGCCCCTAACCCCGTTTCCGGCAAAATTCTTCTCACTGGAGGGGCGTTAAGGGGCTCGAAAACGGGGTAACCCATTATTCATATGTGAAGCTGAACCCGGTTCCGTAGGTTTTTACGCCCTGAGGGTAGTCCAAAGTTCCGGAACCGGGGTTCCCTAAGTAGGGCTCATTAGGAAGAACAAAATCAACACCGTTTCTGGCAAAATTTTGCTCACTGAAGGGGCGCTTAGGGTACTTCGGAAACGGGGTACCCCATCATTCATACGTGAAGCTGACCCCGGTTCCATCGGGGTTTCTCCGCCCTGGAGGTAGTTCAAAGAGCCGGAACCGGAGTTCATCAAGTAGGACCCATGAGGTTGAATACCTTCAACCCCGTTTGCCGTAACCGGGGTTTCCCCAAATAGGGCAGATCCGGGTAAACACCCGCAAACTCATTTCCGGCACTTTGGACTATCCCCAGGGCTACGAAATCGGGGTCAGCTTCACATATGAATAATGGGGTACCCCGTTTCCGAGCCCCTAAACACCCCTTCAGTGGGTGAAATTTTGCCGGAAACGGGCTTGAGTGTTCACCCTGATGGGCTCTACTTGGGGAACCCCGGTTCTGGGTGTTTGGACTACCCCTAGGGCAGAGAAACCCCCGACGAAACCGGGGTCAGCTTCACTATGAATAATGGAATACCCCGTTTAAACCCCTCCTTCAGTGGATAAAATTTTGCCGGAAACGGGGTTGGGGTGTTTACCCTAATAGGCCCTTCTTGGGGACCCCGGTTCCGGCACTGTGGACTTCCACCAGGGCGGAGAAACCCCGACGAAACCGAGGTCAGCTTCACATATAGATAACGGGGTACCCCGTTTCCGAGCCCCTCCCTTTCATTTAACTTTGAGGTTTTTGAAAGTTTAAAATGGTTTAAACTAACAGTATAGTTGTGATATTCTACAGTATATCGACTTATGGTGAGTCGCTTGCTATTGCCAAACCGCCTCACTGCATCAAAAGTTTAAACCACTTTTGTAACCTGATTCATGCAGATTAAATTCAAAAGAAAACCGCAAAGTTACATGAAACAGACTATCATTTCATCAGACCTTTATTCAATAAAACTTTTTTTGTACTGAAAGTTATTAAATAGCGTACACACATACCTATGTGCATATACTGGACCTAATCGATAGTGAATACTGGTAGCTGAAATTTCTGTTTCTATTTCACGAAACTGTGCATAAAAATCAATCTTCAGCAATCAAGCGGGCAGCTACAAAAAAGGTTTCTAGGCAGCTTACTGTAATAGAATTTCGTATAGTAAAACTTCATGTGCTTATCATTTACTATGCAAAGTATCATGATTGCTGCTTCAGTTTAAACTGCTTTTGTAATCGATTTACATCGACTAAAGAATTGTAATTCATGCACAAGGTTCAATGAGATAGACTATAACTCTTGAGCTTTACAACCAGCTGATCTGAAGTGATACTAAGGGTTGATTGAAAACAGAGAAGAAACGGTGCGCATGAAATAGTGGAATAGACGACTTTCGGACTAAATTAGTGCGCAAGATAAAAGACAAGCTATAGTCCGATCATTTAAGTTCGAGATTTCTTGAAAAAAGTTCCTACACGTGCATTAAACTATAGCTATACACTATACATATCGAGCAATAGGAGGCCATTCGCCAAAGCCGCATTACTGCATAAAAATTTTGAACAAGTTTTGTAGCCTAATTTTCTTTATCAGAAGAGCTGGAGAGCATTGAAGTTTGTACATCATATTCGAGTTCAGTCAATTGTTACAGCGACTAGGTAGGTACCTGAAAGATAAACGTATCAGTTTAGACGAATTTAATTTAATCGCAAATCGAAGAACTAAATCAACATTTTGACAGAAGCAATCGATACAAAATAATGAAAAAGAATTAAAAGTGTACAAAAGATAAAAGTGAATTCGGAGAACGTCATTTTGTCTTATTTATTGTGCTAGAGAGGCCGATGGATTTGCAAGGTACTGGAAGAGAAAGTTGTTATAATCCACAACACATTCAGAAAAACTGGCGAGGCTATTGAAATATTAGAAAAAATTGAACTATTTTCAAATGCACTTGAAAACTTTACAAAATGAGAAACTGCCCAAATAATGACAAAATTGTTGTCCCTGGGAGAAGAGTGCATTGTGAAGTGCCCTGAGGTTCAAACACGAAACGAACGAATCAAAAATCATATAAGAGTACTACCTACCAATCTATGTACATGATAACGTAGTAACGATAAAATAATTAGGCGTCGGCCAACTTAAATGAAGTACAGCAATGCATTTATCGAATATCAATCACAGAGTAACTTATCAGACGCTTCTAGCCAACTGGATTATCTTTACCTTTGAGTAAAGACCACCTTATTTGAAAAATGATATGAATTGACCGTTTGATGCTTTATCATGCGGAATACAAGGAAACACATAAGAATTGCTGTCAGTTAAATCATCTAGCGTCATAAATTTTGTAGATCAACCAGTCGAGGAAAACGTAAAAAGCTCAATTACATTTAGTTATTTTTAAAAAACTAAATTCTTCAGCGGAGGAGTCTTCAAGGCCAAACGTTTAATCGGCAGACCATAGTAAATGTAAATGTGAAGCATTACGTCTCATGGCAGAGTTCAGCATAGTTTTTTATGCAATCGGGTTTGAAAAGGCGAAAGCTCCAAATTTTATGAGGGAACCTCTGTCGTGAGCTTCAATATGATAAACAGCTGCATCTAGCCAAAAGGTGGTAGCGTTCTACTCCGAATCGGTAAATTTTCACACAATTTGTCTTTAAAAACATTGAATTGAAAAGGCTAGTTTGGCGATTCGAAAAGTCAGAATGACATTTTCCGTGCCTGTTCATTTTCTAAATAGTTAAATTGTTACGTTTAATTTAGTTAGTTAAAAAGCTTGCAAAATTTGACGTGAAAATGGTAAAAATATCGAAAATTATACGTAAGCTCTCTGCCTTTTATTCATATATTTCGGTATCTTTTCTGTAAGGGTACGAGAATTGCCGTCTTAAGAAAAAGTATAAGTTAAGATTCAAAAATGCACTTTACATACGTAACTGAACGCATGAACTACATTATAGTGCACTACGATTCACTACAAAACATCAGGTTAAGGTAAGTAAGTACTATTATATAGGATATGGCGAAGGCAAATATTTTATGCATTCATCACGCGAGCGATCATAGTAGCTAGAGAGCTTCTCGTGTGCAAACTTTAGGCAATCAGTTGGCTCGCCATGCACCAGGTCAAAAAAAATTATAGATACTTTTACGTCTTTGTTTATGTACAAAGAAAATAAGTACAAAAATTATTTTTCGCCCATTCAATAACGTGCGAAAACCTAAAAAATAAAGCAACTTCTATTTAGTGTGAAACATTGCAACTTTCCAGCACAAATGACACGTATCGTACTCAAATATCATGGAACGCCTAGAAATACAACTCAGGTTTTATAAAGAAACAAAAAACTGCCGCTTATTCTTTTTAATTTTTTTATATTTATTATTTCTAAATTTATTTACTTCAAAATAGAATTGCAAGCCGGTTCTACGAGTTGCTTCAGGGAATTTCAATCTATCAGTCAAAATTAGATAGAAACTTGGCATTCATATCTCGATTGCAAAATAATGTTTAAGACTGCAGATTTCAGAAAATAGAACAAAGCTTCCGTTGTCCTAACACAGGATTTCTAATTTTCAACACCTTAAACTTATAACGCCCACCTATTAATAGATCACGATGATTAAATTGTCGAACTCTTCTAGAAGGCGTGCTTCATATTCAGTTAAGAAGGCAGAAGCACAACTGATTGAGAAACGTCTGTTCTTGAACAATTTTTTCAGTATTACGTGGAATAAATATATCGCCTGGCGAAGTCTTTTTAACAGAACTTCGGCTTCTATAGCAATGTTACAAAAACAGAAACAATTACGAAAATAGATCAAAGCAGCGCCCACCAAACATGGGCAACAGCCAAATTCTGCGGGGTCCGATGGGGCAGAATTCCCAAAAATGAGTGGGGCATATCGAGTTTGGGGATTGAATTCCGCCGAATTCTAGGGGGTGGGGTCCAAACCATACATGGGCAGCAAGCAAGTAAATTCTAGAGGGTCCGATGGGGCCAAATTGCCAAAAGCACCGAAATTCAATTCTGTGGGGTCCAACGATTTTTGGGGGAGGTCTTTCAGATTCTGGAGGCAGGTATGTAGCTGGCCGTCCTATTTTGGGGGGACCAACACCAATTTTGGGGGGACTAAGCCCAAAAAATGCCAAAAATAGCACAAAATAACGTTTAAAAAGTCATATTTTTCCGATTTTTCTGAATTTCAGGGGTCCGACCACACCTGGGCGTGGGGTTTGGGGGGTATGCACCCCCCAGAAACCAAAATACCCCCCCAGAAATCAAATATACTTCCAGAATTCAATTTTTGAAAATTTTTCGCTTTTTTCGCAATTTTTGATGCCAATGGATATGCTTGATGAGAAACGTCGAAAAATGGTGTTTTTATCACCATACCACCATTTTTAAGGCCATTTTTTGACCTTCAAAAAAATCTTGCACCCCCCCCCCAGAAATTTCTTGCTGCCCACGTATGGTCCGGACCATAGGTGGGCAGCACCAAAATTCTGGGGGGGGGGTGAAAAAATTTTCAAAGGTCAAAAAATGGTCTTAAAAGTGGTTGTATGTCAAAAAAACATTCGACGTTTCTCATCGAGCATTATCCAGTGGCATCAAAAAATCGCTAAAAAAGAAAAAAATTTTCAAAAAATTGAATTCTGGGGGGTATTTCGACTTCTAAGGGGGTGCATACCCCCACGCCCATGTGTGGTCCGACCCCCATTCCTCCCAGAGCTACGTGCCTGTCCGGAGGACCCCCCACGCGCACGTGTGGTGCCCTCTAGTATCGCAAAAGGAAGCTTCTCGCATCACGTATAGTATGAAGTCACGTTAACGAAACCAGATATTACGTCATCACAGCAAGATTCTGGCATAAGAAAAATGTCCATCGGTCAATAAGACCTTAGGAAGGGAGAAAGGCTAATCAGTGGCGTCCAACGTACGGATCATGTTGTCACGACAGGCAGAAAGACGCCGCTGGCGTTCTTCGTTGGCGCGACGGATGGCGAGTCGTACGCCGACGGCGTCCATTTCGCGTTGCGACGTGAGCTGGTCGTCGAGTCGCGCGTCGGCCGCGCGATCGCCGAACGCCTCTTCGAGCGCGCGCGACCGATACTCGACGCACGCGTCTGAGCGGATTGCCCGCCGTCAAAAGCACGCTCAGACACGGCAAGCGGCTCAGCGGTCTCAAATCGATCGGCTGCACTAGACAGTTGAAACGCAAGTCGAGTCGCTCTAACGAGTAGAGGCGGCTTAGGCCTAAAACAAAAAAATAGCGGTTTTGCTGTTATCAAACGACGTAATATTTGAGGGTATTTGGGGGGGTAGGGTTTAAACCATATATAATCTTGGGGGTTCGGGAGGAGTATTAACCCCTCCTTCGAGAAAATTTTTCACTCCCACCCAGATTTCGCCATTTTTTAAGTTTCCGAAAAACTCGTAGAAAAGGCGCTGTTTTAAACTTTTTTACCTATCTGTTTGCTCAAAAGTGTCAAATTTTCGGCGCTTCGCGCCATAAACTCATGTCTTGACCATATTTTGTTGAATTTATTTGATTTTTTTTATCGAAATTTTTTACTTTTTACGCCCTACCAAGATATAGCATCGTCAGAAATGCCGAAAAACCATATTATATTGACGAGTATCCACGATTTTTGAGCTCAAAAGGCACTTTATAATACCTCAGAATTCCCATGCTGTGCATGTCTGGTTTAGACCACTATTCCCTCCCCTGAAGAATCCAGCAGGCCCCTCAGAATCGAATTTTTGGCAGGCTTTTAAGGATTTATGTAAGTTTTACGCACCCACATCTCTCAGAATTCACCTGCTGCCATTGTATGATGGTAACTAGTCCAACAGCACTGCCGGTCTAGGAAAGGGAGGATCAGTCAGATAGATCTGTTTTTTGAGCCAAAATAATCTCGAAAAGTGATGCTAAAATAGCGTAAAAAGTATATCACTTCGTAGTTTCTAGTCAATGGCAAACGTTTTTGCAGAAAATTTTTGGAACTTTATCAATTTCTGACTTTCATTTCGCCTTATTCTCCAAAGAAAATTTTCTCAAGTGCATTTCTAGTCATCGCGCTATTACTAATTCGAACAACAAATATAATGCCTTTTGGGCTTCACAAAGCTGGATACATGTCAAAAATTGCATATTTTCAGCTTTATGAGGAACAAATTAATTTATCGTCAAAGAAATCAAATATAAGGCGCGTTGCTCAATTTAGAGCCACAAAGTTTAAAAGTTGTATCGAAAGCCGAACTGTATCTGTCCAGTAACATTACAACGATAGAAAGTACAAAAACTTCGAAAACTGATTTTCATAAACGATATAATCCACTTTAAATATTTTCAACTCCGGCTGATCCTAACCTTTTGCTATCTATTGGCTGACGGATTTCGAAAGATTTCTTGCAAGCAACAAATTTGCAATTCGACAATTTTATTCGTATAAATTTTGTTGATTTATGCCTGCCATGTAAAATTAATCTAAAACTAAAGATGAGAAGAAGTTTCTTCGGTAAGCAGTGTCAAGGATTTAAAAGTACTAGCGTAACAAAGTGTAATGAAATAACTTGCCTTCAAGATTTTCTAATTTATTAGCTGTTAGGGCTAATCGCTGAATGTTGCCCAGTTTGCGGTGCCAATCGACGACTGTTCTTATAATATTATGCGATAGATCAATTTCGGTTAAATGAGTCAAATGTTGCAAATAATCGATGTCATTCAAGCGATTACCGGTTAAGTTCAAGATTTCAACCGGTCGCAAAAATATCTATGTACACAGATACAGAAGCATCGTACGAAAGCATGAACCTGTCCTATATATAACACGATGCGATGTAAGACATCTTTAACGATTAAAGCAATTTCACACCATTAAAGACATTATAAAAATCAAGAATACCAAAAACGTTTTTAGGCTAGCTTAAGGCAGCAAAACTAATAGGTACAAGGGTGTTTAATGGTAACGCATTGCGCACGGTATCTTCCAGTTTAAACTTGAGATTAGCAGTTGAAGCTGTGCAAAAGCGTGTAACGCAGTTCGTTTGCTTGTTCGGTAAACCTTTACAACATAAAAACGATTCCTCCTAAATCTAGGCTTTTTCAAAATATACGGCTTGAGTTCTGGTGCAAAAATATTCTAATGATTCATGCCAACAAAGTGATTTTCGACAAATCGCAGAAAATATATTCTGCGATTTGTCGAATTTTCTGACAGATTTTCGTCTATAAAATGCAGATTAAACACTTGAAAAATCAAATTTTAGTGCTCGGAAACATCCATCAACAAAAAGTCAGTGACCTCGCCCTCGTCGATCAACTTTTTTACCGTTTACAACCATACATGGGCAATGGTTCCAACTGGTTTCAATCCAGTATCAGCGGTAGGCCGTTCGATATCAACGGTCAAGGCTACGAGTATCAACAAGAATTTTTATTAAAAAATCAAATCTGCTACTTGGACACATTGCAAAATTTATTGATACCCAAGCACAACGCGCACTCCAAAGATCAATTGCTGCAAGCACTTAGTGCACTACAAAAACCAGAAAATTCCCTATACTTCGACTGATAAAACAAAGGTATACACGATGCACAAAGAAACACACAACTGACCGTTGAAGATGACAGAAACAATCGGATCGGCAGTCCCAATCACTGTTACTTTACAGTGAAACTTCTCTTTTAAATATTATTATTCACATTTGTTGACGTTTTTCTTTTCAAACGCTGAAAATTGAGACTGTCTACGTGCACTGATCAAAAAATTGTCAATGACAATAACCAGATTATTTAGTTTTACGGGAAAAACCCTGGATTCAGGAAAAATTCTTTCCGTGCTGTGAAACTTTACGAAACAATCAAACGAACATTAGACTATAAACTCTTATAAAGTTTCAATAGCTAATTTTACGTTTGCGCAAACCCGACTCACCGTTTTTTAAAAACCCTGTATTATCTATACTTGCAATGCTTGCGAGATGCTGAAGTTCCTTTGTACTCATCGTACGTCATTCATCTTTTGTTTTCCGGTTCTGCACATCTGCATTACTATCCAAAAGCTTCAATTCATAGTTGAACATATGTATTAGTAGGAATCATACATGATCCTGGGAGCAGAGGCGAATTTAAGAAGGGAACGGGGGAGGGGGGCGCCCGCCCCACCTATCCCCGCCATTGACCAAAAATAGCTGGCGGGATAAAGAATAGAAATGTAATTCGCAATGATTTTTGGCCGTCAGTGATCACAATTTCTCAAATTTTTGATACCTTTTAATGACATTTATTTACTTTCTTGGCGACCTAGAAGCCATTTCTTGCTCATGGACTATATTTCAAAACAATTTCAAGTGCAGAAACAGCTATTTCAGCATAGATTTATTCCATTTTCAAGCATAACTTTTTTAAAATTTTCGACGTTCTGCGTCAAATGCTGCAAATAAACAAATCGAGTAGTAAATCAAGCTTCTAAACGTCTATTCACCTAAATTTTTCGAATTTTCCGGCGCTTCGCGCTATGAAAGTAACTTACCGATTTTTTAGCGCAAAATTGTGGGAAATTTCTAAGTTTTTCGGAAAAAAGTTGCGTCAAAAGTAATTTTAAATAAAAGTAGACAACGTTAATCGCCGAAAAATGCTATTTCGCACGCGAAGGGCAAATTTTCGGAACTATTTTTGACTGTTTTAAAAAAATACGTTACCGCCCTCCATAGAGAAATCCTAGATTTGCCACTGCTTGGGAGGTTTGAGGGTTTTCACCCCCTCCCAAAGAATTTTTCATCCCGACCCCCAGAAAATATTTTCACCTCTCCCAGAATTCGCGATTTTTCAAAAGTTTCCAAAAATTTCCTGAAAATTCGCTGAAAAGGTGCTTTTTAAGAGCGTTTACGACTATCTAATTTGCTCAAAATAGTCAAACTTTCGGCGGTCCGCGCTGTATACTCATGTTTTGAATATATTTTGTTCAATTTATTCGACTTTTTATCAAATTTTTTTTGTTTTTATACTCTAGAAAGATAGAGCATCGTCAGAAACGCCAAAAAACAATGTTTTTGATTTGGGCCCAGAAAAGCAATTTGAAATTAAAGCCCCCAACCAGAATTTCCATGCTGTGCAAGTCTGGTAGGGATTAAATGATTAAAATGTTAGGCAGACGAACACACATTCTAATAATTTTGCACCACTATTCTCGGAGTTCTGCTTAAAAATTATTCGACGTTTTCAAGTTTATCGGAAATTCGAAAGTCTGTAATTCTTTTATAAAAAACATTCAGTGAATCAAGCGAAAAAATTCACCTCTTTGTAAAAGCAAGGCGATATCCTTAACACAAAAATTGAGCAATGCATAAACCATACATATATGAAATTTAGCATATTTCTGTACTGTATTGTCATATTATGCCACACAAAAGTTCACCTCATGCAGATATTGATTTCTCTGAATTTTGCTCAAGGACTTACCACAGACTTGTCAATGCGGCTTATATTGTTGAACGATAAATCTGCTACTTTGATATTTCTCCATAGCTGGGAACTAGAATTTAGTGGAACCCTTTCGAGATCAAGGCAAAATTCTTTATCAACCACAAATTCCTAGAAAACAGCCTAATAATAAACAAAACAGACAAACAAATTTTATTTGCTGGGTCGAAAAAACAACTGCTAATGTCAATAAGCAGAAACGTGATATAAGATATAAGACAGGATAAAATACGTTCTTTGAATAAACGAAAGATAATTTCAAATTAAATGGGAGGGCAGATTAAAAATACAGGAAAGTCGACGAAAGCTGGAGAAACGTAAAGACATTATATAGATTGCGCTTATTTACTCCCCTGGATTGAGTAATTCACATCAATTCTGTCATAAAAATACGCTTATTTGATGCACTTATAACTTGTCCAGGTAGAGAATTCCAGACAGAGATTACTCGATTACTAAAATCAAATTTTCAGCGATTTTTGTACCCGACTAACTAAAAGCTTGCACGAATTCAAGGCTCGAAGAAAAGTCATTATAAGCACACCTTAATTCAATCTAATTCGATCTAAAATTCAATCTTAATCTAAGAACTCGCGCCACTTCCAGAGTAACCTACAACCAAGATACACTTGCTCTATTTTTTAAATATTATCAAAGCAACAAGTTTAGAGCAAGTACATGTCTGTGCGTTAGCAATAATCTTTCGACAAGTTTAGCATCGATATTACATCTGAGCTAATCTTACGGATTAGTCAGTAAGCGTCACTTTGTAGCCTAATGTACAATGGGTGTAATAAATTATACATAATATTAAATAAAATCATAAAAATATTAAATTGTACGCAATAATAAATAATTTTCGTGATGATAAATTTAAAATATAATGATGATATACAGTGCAACAATGCAATGAAATACACAATAATAAATGAAAGACTACATCCAATGCCACATTTTTATCGTTGTGCGATGCGCACTATTTTTATAAAGGCAAAATTATTTATATCAAAGGTCAGTTGGATTTAATAATGTTTAGTACTTTTGTTTTCAGATGAAGTGAAATAATGAAATACATCGGTAACATAGTGAAGCAGCTACCTATATATATAATTGTCTGCCTCGTGCTATCGACTAATAACGTTCAGCAAAAATTTAGAAGATATCGCGCAATAGGTACAATATAGATAATGCTTTTCTATTCCAGAGGGCAAGAGACCATAGGTGGGCAGCACCAAAATTCTGGGGGTGCGGGATGGGAGTGCAAGATTTTTAAAGGTCAAAAAATGGGCTTAAAATGGTGGTATGGCGAAAAAACGCCATTTTTAACGTTTCTCATAGAGCACTAAGGGGTGGTGAATAAAATTTGAGACAATCACTCTAGAGTGCATAAGTCTAGTCAAAAACCAAATATTCAATTCAACGAGAAAGCGATAAAAAACTAACAATCCAGACTACTAACGCAGCAGATCATACAAAGATTCAACGTCTTTTCGGCAGACACGGTCCAATCCGCTAAAGATGATATTAATGATGTGTATGACACTCCTTTCTACTTTCTTCAAGCAGTACTTCACTTTATACTTTATACAGCTAATTGGTCATTTCGGCTTCCCATTCACCACTACACAGTCTTTTCAAAATTGGCCAAGTTTCAAATTTGATATAATACAGGCCTGCACTGAGGCTTTGCCATCCTTTTCATCAAAATTGATACCGTTTTCATGCAATTGGGGGACGACTTATTTTGCATTTTCCCTCGAAATTTTTCGAAACCTTGAACTTAACACTTCATGGAGCATATTCGACATCCAAGATCTTATGATGCGATACAAAGTTTCGCTGAGAACCGATTCATTCTTAGAATGTTTGGCAATAAAAGGTTTGTAGTAGTCTTGATGTATGGAAAAACAGAATTTATTCACATGCTTCCATAAGGCTAATGATGTCATATTAATCCGCCTCAATCAAATTACACGAAAGAGCAACCAAATTTCACATATACACTCACAACATGTCACGTCACAATTACCCACTTAGATTTGTTAATCACTTCACTTGTTTGCAAAATAAAAATGGATGAACTTTGTCTCAAATTCAAGTCACCACCCGTTAACCATTGGCAACAGAAAATTGCGAAAAATACAAACAAAATTTTTAAAAATTGAATTTGGGGAGGGGGTGTTTTGTTTGTTTTGTTTTGGGCGGTGGGTACTCGGCCTTCTGTGGGGGTGCATACCCGCCCCAAACCCCCTCCCCCGCCCACGTGTGCAACTGAATGCCAAAAATTGAAAAAAAATTCATTCACCATAATGGTCGCCGGGGAAAGGCGGCTCTCCCTCATTGGTCAAAAATAGTTGTCGAGACAATGAATGGATAAGTAATTTTCAATGATTTTTGGCCGTCAATGATCATAATTTTTTGAATTTTTCCGGCGCTTCTCGCCGGATAATGCCTGTTAATGACATTGTTTACTTTCTTGGCGACCAAGAAGCCACTTATTGCTTATGAGCTATGTTTTAAAACAATTTCAAGTGCACAAACAGCTATTTCTTTCATCTATTTTTAAGCACAACTTTTTGAAAATTTTCAACGTTACGCGCCAAATGCTGCAAATACAGCACAACGAGCAGTACATCAAGCTTGTAAACATCGTTCCGCCTAAATTTCTCGAATTTTCCGGCGCATTGCGCCGAATTTTCGCTAATCTCAAAGAAATTTCACGATTTTTTAGCACCAAATTGTCAAAAATTTCAAAATTTTTCGAAAAATGTTGCGTCTAAAGTCATTTCAAGTAAAAGTAGACATTGTAAAACGTCGAAAAAACGCCATTTCGCACGTGAAGAGTAATTTTTCAGACCTTTTTTATTTTTTCAGGGAGAACTGGGGTACCGTACCCCTCTTAAGAAGATCCTAGATCCGCCACTGCTGAACAACTACTTTTTGGACACCGCAAACCCGCTTTTAGACCAGAAAAACCGTTTTGGTATCTGGAAAACCACCTTACGGTCCAGAACAACCACCTTTTAAGCTGGAAAATAACTTACTGAACCAAGACAACCAACTTTCAAAGCTGGACAACCACTTTTTGAATCAAAATCTTTAAATTTTTGTATTTCCATTGTCAGAAACTTGAAAAATGGGCTAAACTATACTACTAAGAACAAAAAACCAGTCTGACCAAACACAACACAATAGTGGATGCATGTAACGGCTCGGACTTCGGGGGAGGGGTGGGGTCCGTCCCGGCCATTTTCAGGGGAGGGGAAGGGGGGTAAATGACCTCCAATTTTGGCCAAAAACGGCCAAAAAACGCCTAAAAACAGCCAAAAAATTCAACTTTTTCCAAAAATCGGGGAGGGGGAGTCAAAAACTTTCTGGCTTTGGGGGATGGGGGGACGTCTGACTTTGGGCGGTTGAACCCCCTATCCCCCTGTTACATGTATGCGTTAGTGTACCATATCACAAAACTCAAAAATTAACTTGTTTAAAATTTACAAGGACTTTATGCCAGAGAAGCTGGCCGATGAGATTTATTAATAAAATAAGCTGTCATTCGAGATAAACATACGAATGGTTTTTGATCTGCCCTAGTGACATACAAGAGTACTAAATGCATAATAGAGTTCATAAATTAAACGCGGTCTTAAATTTATGATGCTATAATATCAGGAATATTACTGAGAGCGATGAAAGGCAGCGGTGTAAACTCAAGTGAACGACGGTTTGACGACAATGATACAACTCTCGTATCAATGAAACATTGCAATCTGTTATCTGCAATTCAAAATAGTTTAGTTTTGAATATAGAAAACTGCTAGCCGTATGAATCTCTAATTTCTAAATTATGCAATGAATTTTATATGCAATAATACGTGTAGGTAGAGCATATTATATATAGCCCCGTATCCAGGAATTTACTTCATAAAAGAATAGCCAAAGTTCGGAAAATAAACTCGTATTATCTGGCCGATCACAAAAGAGTCCCCCGAAGGGAAAATTGAAAAAATTATTAAAAATTATCTAAATTATGCCTTTTCTGCATTAGTCGTCTTTACAAAACATAAGGATTAAATACAAAGACAAAAGTTAAGAAGTTGTTTGTTAATAGAATGATGTGAAATCAATTGTATTGATAGTTTAAGCGTTAGATTTGTTTTATTTCAGTATGGAATAAAGGAAATTTTTTTAAAATTTCTTCACCGTTGTATAGAGCTCACCGAGATACGCTCGAAAACGCCCTTATTTTTGTCCATCTAATGGTTCTCGAGATTTTGACCTCAAAATTTTCGCCCTCCCCGAAATAAAATCCTGGATACAGGCCTGCATATAATACGTTCATAAGCAATTTTACGCAATAAAACGACATTTTTCAACGTGTTTAGCGTTTGTATATCAATTCTCTAGCTTGTTGGTGATAAAACAGTAAAAATTCAGTAATTTGGGAAAATTTCGGTATTTTTACTTTCTTCAACCAATTTTCAGCCTTTTTGAGAAAACACAACACAAAAACGTACATATTAGAAAATCCAGCGCAAAGCGCCGAAAAGTTTTTAACATTTTACCCATTTAAGCTCAATTTTGTAGCTTTCTAAAGACAAGTAATACACATTTATTTGCATCAGGCGCGGAGCGCCAGAAATTTGGACACTTGAATCCTTTCAAGCTCAGTATTGCAGATTTCTGAATATAAGCAAAGCAATGCAGTACTCACTGGCGCGGTGCGACAGAAAATTTTTACATTTGCTTGAATATCATTTCAAGCTAAATCTTACGCCATTGTAGTAAGAAGATGAGCAAAGGCACATGATATTTTCGGCATTTCAAAGCTCTTATGCTCAATTTTGGACATTTCTGAAGATAAGCAATGCTGTAAAGCTTTACTTGACGAAAAAGTTTATCTGAAAAAAATTAAATAATAATTAAATGGTTGTTTTGATTAAATTAATGGAGCCAAGCGCAAAACATTTAAGAATTTTCACGCTGGAGAACGTCTCAAAAACATAGTTACGTAACTTAAATTATAAAAAAATTCAGAAAAAATTCTCCTTAACCCCTCCCTGAATACGGAACTATGTGCAAAGATAAGTGTTTTTTTGTACAAGGTCCCTTTGTACATGTACAAAGATGGTCCCCAAAAGTCTTTGTACATTTTGTACATACAAATTTTTGTGTACTGTAATATAGTACAGTAGCGATTTTAGTGTGGTACAACAGGGTTTTCGATCTTTGGTAGTGTATTTTAGCTCATTTCTTGGTTTCTGACGCCAAAAATTACAAAAAATTAAACGGCGCGAAGCGGAAAAAATTTGACATTTTTTATTCTAAATGCAAATTCTGCCATTTTAAAGATATACAGGACAAACAATTACTCATTTCAGCGCAAAGCGCCGAAAATTTTTGGGAATTTTACACCTTTTTACAGTTTTTGTCTTCCCGAAAATCTTTGTACATTTTGTACACACAAATTTTTGGGTACTATAATATGGTACAGTAGCGATTTTAGTCTGGTAAAAACAGAGTTTTTCGACTTTTGGTAGTGCTAATTTCTGGGTCTCTAAGGGCAAAAATCACTAAGAATCGTCTTTAAACGGCGCGAAGCGCCAAAAAATTCGACTTCCTTTTGAAATGCAATTTTTGCCATCATAAAGATATATAGAACACATAATTACTCATTTCGGTGCGAAGCGCCGAACATTTTAGTAAATTTCAGACCTTTTTGAAATTTTTTGTCTTCCCAAAAATCTTTGTACATGTATATACAAATACGGTCCCAAAAGTCTTTGTACATCTGGAAAAATCTTTGCCGAGTACAAAAAAAAACAATAGCATAGATACATTTAATATTTAGAGCTACTATGATTGGTTTTTGGAATTTGCCTCCTTGATTTTAAAATTCCAATGCACACAAAAGAAACATAGTAGGGACGTTTAGGAGCTATCCCTATTTTTCATTTGCCTAATAAAAATTAAAACTTAATGTATAGGTACATGAGCAGAAATTCAGTATATTTTCCAGTTTTCCTCGAAACTAAGTCAACTACACCCTTAGCTAAAAAAAGAAGTATGCGAAAATAACATTTCCCCGGTTTTCCACAACTTCATCAGATTTTTCAAAAGCATTTAGAAGATATTCTAATTTTCGGCTTTTTCTACGGCATTGCTATTTTTCGATTTTTAATTCTTAAAATTTCCAAAAAGTTTGAAAATTTTCAAGAATTATAAGGTTGTCTTAATATTCTAATTTTAAAACTATTTATCCCACAGATAACATTGAGAAAACATTTTTCCGCAAATCGACTACATACGTAAATACTACATTTTAAAATTGACTACGGTTCATATGGATAGATAGAATAAATGGGCAAGGTATAGATGGCCAAAGATGACGCGCCATCACCCTCGGAATTATAATGGATGGTGAAATTGCGAACGCCGCGTTACGTCCATCATGCGTCATCATCTCACAACTCATGATGACATGCGTTTTACTAGATAATTAATTGATATTGTTATTTACTAAATTATATGAAAATGTTATTCCTAAGGTCTGAAATGTATTTTTTAGAAAAATTGCCTATTTTAGGCAATTTCATTGAGTGGATAATTCACTATCATGTAGCAAACAATTGGCGAAAATTGTAAGACAATGGAATAATTAATACTTTTGCTATAAACTGACCAGATTGATTGAAGTTTTGCTTAACGGAGCTGTATTTTTTCACTCAAGAATTAAAAATTTTCTAATAGTATTATATTTTACCAAAATCGCCTGACAGTACCTGGCTTTTCAAACTCCGAGGGAGGAGTAATACCCTCTCACCCCTCCCTGTGCCCTTGTTTGATAGATTAGATAGTATAATATATGGACTTCGTTAAGAGCAAGAATTCATGTCTCATCCGATAAAACGCTAGCAAGATTACCATGCGATTTCTACGACATGAAAATCTTACTCGCATTGAATGTAAAATTGAAAAGCCTTACCCACAATGACTTAAGCGACTTGAAAAAGGTCATGCTGAATTCCAAAGCATTCGGAATTATATTGCTGGACTGATAAGGCAAGTTAGAACCTCTAATCTTAACGTAAGAAGAAAAAGATAATCAAAATAAAGGAAACATAAAACCTGGATTCGGGAACGTAGCAAAAAACTGCTAAACATAGCAAAAACGCAAGCTACGCAAAGCAGACTAGACTGTACTAACTTTAATGCATAAAAGGCAAGACAGCCACGGCCAACTGTTTCTTTTCTTTCTCAGATACTTAATCTTTATTCGCAAATATTGTAGAAAAGTCAGTTATATACCTATTTACTCGTACATTTTTTATATACTCATACTTTTTTTACGTAAATCGTTTTATGTTACATAACAGAAGATTCGCAGAAAATACAGAAGCACAAGTAAAAATCCGTACTTTACAATGTCCGATTGATATAAAAGAGAGACAATTAAATCAGGAAAGAGACGCAGTCATAAAAATAACACCTGATTATAAATGACAATAGTCAGGAAATTTAAAAGATAAAATGTTACGATCGCTGTGATTGCAGGAGACAGATAATTACCTTCAAATTCTGAAGAAGATGAAGGAAATCGAGCACGTTGCCAAAATTCAAACCAGAAGAGCTGTCCGCTAAAAAACAACGAATAAAATAAGACAAATTGTGAGGGGTGATTCAACTTATGATTAAAGTAAGGTTTTAAGTACTGGACATTTATTGTATAATATTTGGAAAAATTTTAAATTTCAATCTAAAAATTTTTAAAAAAATTTCCAATTATACTCTTTTCAGATAAACTTTGTAATTATAATCTTTTTACATATTAAAATGATAACAAATACATACATAATTTATTCTTCAGGTAAATTTTTCGGACACTGCGCAGGGCACCGAAGTGGAAAGAATGATCGGATTTAATAAGACGGATATCCAATCGCTGACTAATATGCATAGCACCGCCCCTCAACGTAAAATCATATCAAGTTCAAATTTTACTGGAGCAAAACAAAAAATTGATTTTCTTGTTTACGAAAATTTTTCTACGCGATTCTTGTATCCAACTAATTTTTTCAAATTTTAAATTTAGAAAGTGGATAATGTTGAAAGTTTCCTGCATTTTAACAAGACAAAACCCACTTCATCTATTCATGAAATGCATTCATCCTAGCATAGATATATAACTCAATTCACGATATGAAGATGATTCAGGCATTAATGTGAAGAACTTCAGTTTTATCTTTTTTAACTCTAATTTTGCCATCATCCCATACAATTTTCCTTTTTTCCTTCTAGAATTCGAACCGCAAGACCTCATATGCATGCCTGATCATTACCAGGACACATCTGTGCCTCTTCCCACCAGCACTGCCGAGGTGCAAGTTTATTTAGCAAAACGGATGTCATGCATTCATTAATCAAGTTATAATGCGTCAATAGATTTCTGTTTTTGAATGTAAACTAATTGACATGCTGTTAAAATAAACTCTGCATCAGCTCTTATTTATTATCGTTTAAATAACTTAACTTACTGTCAGTAGCGGATCCAGAATTTTCCTAAGGGGGGCGGTACCCCTAAGGGGGAGGCGCGGAACCCTGACTTGGGCGGAAAAATTAGACGTTTTAACCCGAAAATCGCTCAAAAATCCTCAATTTTGTGCGCTATTTTGGGCCAATGGGGGAGGGCGGCCGCCCCCCCCACGCCCCTCCCTAAATCCGCCCCTGCTTACTGTCGTTCGCCTTAAATTTCATGATTGATTTTATTAACATGAGAATACAAAAAGTGCTCATTATGCTAAGCATTATGAATGGTACAGGGAACAAGCAACATTATACCTGATGCAGACTCTGGCATTTTCATACGTTCAGTGATGGCATGCAGATGCAACGGACTTAACTCATAATAATCGCTCGATGACAAAATTTCAACGCCGTACGAGGAGAACTGCTCAGCAAGTTCTTCACATATACTCCATACTTCCTTAAAAATATCAAACAGTATGTCTACCACATCAAACGATCAGTAGCGCGATCAATTATAGATTAATGATAGACCGAGCTCCGGCCAATGCCCCAGCGCTAGCGGCCTATGAAAAACAAAAAAAATCAGCGAAATTATAATAACATAACCTTTTTATCCCATTATACAGCGCAATACTTATTAAATGTTATGCAAAATTAAGTTAAAATTAAATTCAGTGTCTCACGTCTTGGCGATCCAATGAATAATATTCGAAAAATAAAAAACAACCGATATTAACAAAATGAACGTAATCAACGGTATTAATTGCAAAATTCAATACGTCTTATCGATTATTTTCGGGAAAAAACATTTAAAATATTAAAGGCACCCTGCTATAGTATTTCTCAATTTTGGGCTCAGAAATAGAGCTATACAGCCTTATTGGGGCTCAGAAAATTAGCTATATAGCCTTTTTCGGACTCAGAAGCATACCGTGTGAGTTCACAAATGCTATATAGTAGTCGTTTCTGAGTTTGAAAAGGATATATATATATATATATATATATATATATATATATATATATATATATATATATATATATATATATATATATATATATATGTATATTAAGGTGTGCCAGGTCCCGGCCCCGGCGCCCGGGCCGGAGGCTGGCCCCGACGCCGGGGCCGGGGCCTGTAAAAACGATGAAAAATTAATGAAAATCGAACAAAATTAATCTTTTTTGCCTAATTACGCAACATAATATTTATTTATTCGCAAAAATAAGCTAAATTTCGTTAAAATTAAGCTTAGGCTGCTGTTGTGTTTCGCTTCAAGTAATCTAATAATCAAGATTTGAGTGAGCATTGAAACAAGTCGATACATTCTTGAATAGCTTAGCTCTATTAAGAATTTTTATTGCGAAAATAAGCACGTTTGACCGATAATTCTTAGACAATAAAGTTTAAAATGCAAGGGACTTCCACCAGTGTCTGTAAAATTGTTTTATAAATCGATGTATGTACGTATGTACCTTAAAAAAATGCTAGGGTGCGGCAACTTATTTTATCACCTAGATAGAATTCGTTTGCTTTAATATATGCAATTTTTCACTAATTTCTGGCGCTGTGCGCCAAATAATAGAGCAAATGTCTTCATTTTTGTGTGGTTTTCAATTAATTTTTTAAATATTATTTTAATTTGATTATGCATGTTCCCTAATCTTGGTAAATGATTTTTCGTCGTACAAGCATTTTTCGCCCCTATGATTTTGTTGATATTCTAGAGACAAATTTTTCAAGCGTGTAGTTAATCTCTGGGTTACTTATTTGTCGTGCAATGTAATCGTAATCTTTCGTATTGTACTGTTTTGATCGTCTATTTCTTTCATCGAATCAGCATAAATACTATAGAAAAGTCATATTCTGTTCAGCTTAGCTTATTGTTTTCTATGCCTAACAGCTATATTCACAATTATTTATTAATTTTTTGTTTATTTCTCTTTTATCTGCTCATTTTTAAGTCTTTAATTCATTAAAGCAATATGTAATTGCTTACAATAGTAATACTAAGATGTTAGGTCAGTATAGAAATAATGTGGATGCTTGGTATAGCTTAGTAAATATAGGGTATATGTTTTGTACAGGCCCCGGCCCCGGCAAAAGAGCGGCCCCGGCACATCTCTATATATATATATATATATATATATATATATATATATATATATATATATATATATATATATATATAGTGATGTCCTGGGCACCGGCACCGGCGCCGGTGCCTAAGCACCGGCACCGGGCCGGTGCTAGGCTGGTACCGGCACCGGTGCCGGTGCTAGATAAAAGAGAAAAATTAGTGTAAAAAGAATAATTGAAGCTCATTTATCACCAATTAAATGAATAAAGGCGCAAAAAGGTAGCATTTTGTTAATAAAATCTTCTGATTAGCATAGTAAAGCATTTTGACTGAACTTCAGAACAAGTCTTCGAGCTTTAAAAATGAATTATTCATTTAACGAAACATATCTTATTGAAAACATCAATTAACAGCAAGAAGCGTGGACACTAATAAATAAAGTAAATAAAAATTAAAAACATCGACATATAGAGTGGAAAGTTCTTCTAATTCTACCATCTGTAGGCAAGAAGGATGAGTACTACAAAGTAGTTTTCAACTTAATTTCATCAAATCCATTTTTATTTTTCCATTTCGTGAGCAGAAGACCGTAAAACGCAGCTAGAATTTTAAAATAGTTTTTATGCCAAACTTTTTCCTGCAAATTATTCAGAAAAAGCTTGTTAAAACTTTGTAAATGAACTTCTATGTAAGTCTTTTGCATTACTAATATATCCCATGTTTGTTTTCAGAGGCTTTTGAAAATGTGAAATGATAAACTCAAATGATTTAACCTCAAAAAGTTTTTGTGGCTATTTTCATGTTTGTTTCTTACTAGTTGAATATTTCACTAATGCACTAAAACCAAGTTTCGATTTGACTAAAGAATCAACTACTGCACAAGCCAATCCTGATTGCGCTACACTTAAACTTATAATACACTATTTAACTTATATTTTTCTTCGAATTTCAATTTTATTACAATTTTTTGTTTGTTTAATGCTTAAGTGAGAAAATTAATATGTATTCATAAATTAAAAATGATGAAGTCGTTACTAGCCAAATGAAATTTTCCCCTAATATGTATAGCCGGTGAAAAATAGGTACAAATTTAACCCTTTTTGAAGAAGCATAGTACACTATATAATATGCTAATGTAGCAACGGCACCGGCGCCGGTACAGGGGTACCGGCACCGGAACAGGTAAAAAGCGGCACCGGGACATCACTAATATATATATATATATATATATATTATATATATATATATATATATATATATATATATATATATATATATATATATATATATAATATATATATATATATATATATATATATATATATATATATATATATATATATATATATATATAATATATATATATATATATATATATATATATATATATATATATATATATATATATATATATATATATATACATATATATATATATATATAAACTTGCGCACCTATAGAGCCTTTCCATCCATTAGGGTACGACAAACTTTTTTTGTCATATAAATAGTATGCAATTTCATTCATCAAACTGCTGCCTTAATTTATGACTTCGCCGAATAACATGCACTATCTTTATTTTGGATTGGTCTTCTAATGTTCAGTTTGCAGTTTCGCTTTCTTACTATTATCTAGACACAGCACACTTCCTGCATTGCATAAAAAATTAGGACCATTACAAACCTTTTCACTAGCATTCTATGCTACGAAAAGCTGAAGTTTTAAGACATAAGTAAAGTACAAACGACTATAATTTTTACCTAAAAAGTTTGTGCATTATGCTAATATCCAATGATTTTTCATCTACGCTTCAAATACAGGTACGTAGATGATTCTCCGAATTTCGGAGAAGGATCAGACCCGTAAACAAAATTTTATAGTTGAGATGCGAAAATTTTGAAGTAAAATATGTCGACAAAGAATCACTAGAGGATGGACAGAAATGATAGCATTTTTGTGAGTTAATGGTGAGTTTGTACAATAGGAGGAAAATTTCAAAAAATTAAAAAAAATTTCATTTTATTTGAAAAAATAATAAATCTAGTGCAAAGCGCCGAAAATATAGGGTTTATTAGCTCAAAAACGTGTTAAAATCTATTTTAGCGGCCTTGTAAATTGCGCTTCAAGAACTTTTAGTTTTTTTTCAATGAGGAACCCCCACACACAACAATCGTACTTCCAGAATCTTGAATGCACTGATTCTCCCAGTCTTCCCAATGCTAAGTGGTCATCAGCTTCACATGTGCGGCGCTCAGATTAAAAAGGCGTTACTAATTATGTGCCGCAATTTTAAGGAATAAGGCAAATCGAGAGCAGAAAACGTGTCTCGCATTTGTCTTTTGATGAGGGCGATATGTCAGGATTAATTTAAGACAAGTTATAGGCAGTGAATCTTATTTTATACAATTAAATCTAAAACGATTTAGCAAATTCATGACGTTTAAATGACAAGATCAATTATCTTTTGCTTGCCGCAGGCGAGTCAGTTGTTAAGAATATCTTTATGAATAGGCTTACGATTAGAGTTCGTGCTGAAAAATATTTAGTGATATGACTTCAATGAAGAGAAACTTTTTAATATCATTTTCGCATAATAATAAATTAAAGTCAAGCCAAAGTCGCCCAGCAATGCCTGGTTTGTGAACGTTCATAACTGATTGATTGATAAAACCGGCCAACCATACATGCACACAGGGAGAGATGAGAGCATACATGTAAGAGGGGATGGGGATCCCTCCCATCCAAAGTCGGACGTCCCCCATCTCCCCACAGAGCCAGAAAATTTTTGCCCCCCCCGATTTTTGAAGTCAATTTGTTTGGCCGATTTTAGGCATTTTTTGGCCAAAATTTGGTGATCATTTACGTCAACCCCATTTTGAGCCGTTACATGCATAGGTGAGAGGGAGGTATTAATCTTCGCTGAAGGAATCAAAAGTTAGGTACTGTCGAGCAGTGTGAACCAAGAATAGTGTATTTTCAAGTTATTTTGACGTAAAAATAGCCAAAAGTGCATTTTACTGTAGCAAAATTCCGGATCTTACCCCTCCCTGACCCAAAAATCACAATTTTATTCCTCCCTAGTGGTGATGAAACGGATCCTAAATTTCAATCGATCGGGATCCGGATCCTAGTTTTTGCAACTTCCAGATCCGTATCCGGATCTTAATTATCACAACTTCCGGATCCGGATCAGGGTAGCAAAAATTTTAACTTCCGGATCCGGATCTAATACACATAATTAATCCTTGCTGGTTTAATATACCATTAGCTGTTGATTTGGTGTTATGCACTATTATAATTATCCTGCCTGCCTATTGGTGCCTAACGGGCAAGTGTTTTTTGTACAAGGTCCCTTACATATACAAAGACGGTCTCCAAGCCCTTGTCCATTTTGCACATGTAAATTCTGGGTTATACCTAATATAATATAGAACAGTAAGGCTTTTTGTAAGGTAACACTGGGTTTTTCGATTTTTTTGGTGTAATTTAGCCTATTTCTGGGTTTCTGAGAATAAAAAATTATAGAAAAATTTATCGATAGAAAAGTTTTAACATTGTTACCATTTACAAGAAGAATTTAGCCGCCTTTTTATTTATAAGGCCTCAAAACTTAATTCGCGGGCATCAAGAAATTTAGTTATTTTTAAAGTTTCAAACAGAATTTTGAAGCTTTGGGAAAGGAAACATAACAGAAAATTATCAACTGTTTCCAAAACAGTTTTGACATACTTACATACCTTAGATCAATTCAAACTTAGGTTTTTAGCAGATAACAAGGCAAATTATTCAACTGTATGAAGGCACTAGAGTTTCTGACTAATTGAAACTTAACTCAACAATAAGGGTTCATTGAGAAAAATAGCACCATAACCAGCCCAAACGCTATGAAATTTTACGTTTTTGCCTTTTTAAACACAATTTTAGCCATTATAAAGACATTTGAAAGTGAATACTAATTACAGCGGGAAACGTCGAAAATTCTTGGAAATTTAAGACAATTTTACTGTTTTTGTCCTCCCAAAAACTATTGTACATATAAAAAGGAGTCTCAAAAAGTCTTTGCACGTGCACTGAAAAAATCTGACAAATACAAAAAAAATCGTGCTCAGAGGATCGACGGATATGGTAAAAAAGCAAATCTGGGTTTTCCAAGTTTTATCTTCATGCATTAGAATACCTTTCAGCTGCCGTGACTAGTTTCCTGTTCAAACTGCTTTTTAGTGGGATGGGACCATACGTAGGCAGCACCAACATTCTGCGAGGGGGGGTGTGCAAGATTTTTCAAAGGTCAAAAAATGGCCTTTAAAATGGTGGTATGGCAAAAAAACACCATTTTTCAACGTTTCTCGTCGAGCACTATCCATTGGCATCAAAAAATTGCGAAAAAAAAACAAAAAAAGGGGGGGTATCTTGGTTTCTGGGGGGTTTGGTTTCTCGGGGGTGCATACCCCCAAACCCCCACGTCCAGGTGTGGATGGGACTAGAATAATATATCAACCAAAGCGCAATCTTCTGTATGGTTAAAAAGTTTAAAAAATTTTCTAAAGTATAATGGGTCAGAGGTTGACTTTAGTGATTAGTATTAATATTTGTGTCTTGATGTATGTGGAAAACTAAAACTGTTCCCTTTGAGAAACTGATTTTGTTTTAATTCTAACTATAACTCCATAACTGTCACATTTTCAGATAAAAGTGAAAGATTTCAGATCTGTATTTGTTTGATGGAACGCCTAAAGAGTCGTTTCCGGATCCGGGTAATAAAAATTTAAAGTTCCAGATCCGGGTAGTGAAAATTCAAACTCCCGGATCCGGATCCGGGTAGCAAAATTCAAACTTCTGAATCCGGATCCTGAAAACACATGGTTAATACCGGATCCGGATCCAGTTACCCGTTTCAGCACTACTCCCTAGACAGCCTGACCTTGTGCATCTATGCAGCCAACCTTTTAAGGAATTCGTTCTACCCGAGCTCTACCATGCATAAACACATAGTGCATTCATTATTTCTTCTTTTGGTCAATCTAATTAAAATAAACATCAAATTAATTTGTTTTTAAATAACATGGATTCATTGTATGAAATTTAGATTACATTCCCAAAAATTACTAGTCGCTGCCATCTAAAATTCAGAGCCGTTTTTAATTCAGACATTACTCGTACGACTACCAATTAAATGTCTGTTACAAAATGATCTTGCTACTGTTATGCGAAAAACAAAGAAATAATAGATGACGAAAATCTTTGCTTGAAAAAAGAAATGATACCTGGTCTCGCTCTTACCTAATCACCAGCCGTGACCTAGACGATAATTACTTATTACATAAACAAGAATTCAGACGTGCCGACATAATATTACGAGCAACCGTCTATCGGTGCAGCAAGCTTATTTTTAGTTGATAATTGCTACGACAAAACCGACTAAATAAGACTGAGTTGACCTGATTTTTATTCTGTAGCACTAGGTACCTATAGCGGTCTACATGCATGCGTGAGCGTTCCAAATCGAAGCGATCGTCAAATTACAAAATTTTAAAGAAAATGTCAAGATGACCAAATTATATTAAGATCAGAGCGACGAAATCAAATGCTATTATACCTCATCGTTCTTCTATGGTTTACTAATTCCTCGAGTCAGTTTGACCACGAATAAACTGATAGTTATGTTATTGCTTAAACATTATGAAATGAAGCGCGAGTGATTGCATGGATCTATATAAATTGAGATGATAAATTTAGAGGCACCTCAGCATTATTAGAGGAACAGTAAACACAAAACGTGTTTTGTAAGAAAGTTATAAGATGAGCGTCGATCCGTCCTAGATCAGAAACTGACTTTTTAATAATGGATTCAGAGACGCGTACATATGATTGCGGGAACGGTACTGCGATACAAACGACTTCGTGCAACCAGCTACAATTTCTAGTTAAGGTGTTAGCCTTCGGTTGCTGTATTATCGTCACTGTTATACAAAATTCGCTATTAGACTATTTTCTTGTCCTTTACACCAGCAACGGTGCATGGCTTTGGTTGCTTTCCGGCGATTGTGCAGTGCTTGTTGTCTTTACGTGGTCGGCTTTATTTGCCCTTAAGCGACAAAGGTATTCGAGAAACACAAATGAAAACGATCTTGAAGCACGGGGCAATGCAACATCTAGTGCGTCCAATCAAGCAACGAACGAAAAAATAAACGAGGAGAGATCAAATGCAGAATCAATGCGTTCGGACGCAAATGCAACACCATTTATTTCCATAGCTTGGTTGGTGTATTCAATAAATATCAGTGTGAAAATCCTTGCCCTCAAAGTGATGAAAGGTCCGCAGACGTATGAAAGGTAAGATAATAATTTGAAACTACAACCACATTCAAATATTATGGTAGGTATTATGAAGACTGAAAATTATTTTTTATCACCCTGGAAATTTCTTGTTCCGCTTTTCTTCAAAAACTCAACATTTCCTTTCGATTGTTAATCTTTCCGTTAGAGAGGCAGTCTAGTCGTCTAGACTGCTGTCACTAGGTTGCGGTCACACATGTAACAGTCGGGGGTAGGAAATCACCCCCACTCAAAGTCGGCCGTCTTTCTCCCGAAGCCAGAAAAGTTTTGACCCCCCTCCGATTTCTGAAGAAAAATCAAATTTTTTGGCTGCTTTTAGGTGTTTTGGGCCGTTTTTGGCCAAACGTTTGAGGTCATTTACCCCCTCCCCAAAATGATCAGGGGAAGGGGACCCCCACCCAAAATTTCAGCCGTTACATGTATGGCTACAGGGACAGAGATTAAAGGCACGGAACTGTAGCAACCTAGTTCCTCTCTGCAGGGCTTGCCTTTAATCATGCTTTTTAAAGTGTTCTTGTGGATTTTCCTTTATACACCCCTACTTAGTTCTTCACGTTTCACATACTCTTGCGCCTCGTAAAACCTGTAAGTTCTCATAATATAACTTTTTAGGTTCATTTGTGCTGTCTCTCGCGTCTTTTTGTTTTTCTCATACTAATAGCATACCTACATGATCTTAGGGGAGTGGATTTGAGGGGTTTCATCCCCTCCCCCAAAAAAATTTTCATCCCTTCAAAAATTCCCCCCTTCTCCCAGAATTGATGATTTTTCGAAAGTTCCCGAAAATTTTCTAAAACTTTGTAGAAAAGGTACTTTTTTAGGCGTTTTTAGCTATTTGTTTGCTCAAAAGTGCCAAATTTTTGGCGCTTCGCGCCATTAAAATCATGTTTTGACTATTTTTTGTTAAATTTGTTTGACGTTTTTTAATTTTTTTCGAAATTTTTCTGTTTTTTTGCTATAAAAAGATGAATCATCGTCGGAAACACTGAAAAACGATGTTTTTGACGCATACCTACCGTTCTTGGGCCCAAAAAGGCACTCATTTCAACCCAGAATTTCCATGTTGTGCATGTATGACTAATAGCATGCTTCACTTCTAACTCTTTCTTCCTTCCTTTTTTTCTTTATATTTTCTCTTGAAAGTCACATTGATGACTCCTATTATTTGGATGCAGCTTGTGAAATATCTGTGGTTTCAAGATGGCCGCGCCGCGCCGCGAATTCGGTTTAAAAACGATAAACACGTTAGACTTTTGTGTCCTTAGGAGTGGAGCGGCTTTGATTCCCAGAATGGCTACACTGGCTCCCGCAAAAGACTACTGCCCTGCCCTACCAGGATTTCGAGTTTTTCAAAAAATATAAGAAAACATGCTATTTTGAGCGTTTTCAACGGTTTTTTGCATCAGGTTATCAATCTTTTCGAATAGTCATAATATGCAGTTTTTGCAAACTATAAATAATATCTACTCGGCTATGCGGTCGCGGTTTCGTAAAGCTGTTATGTGACGACTTTTTGAGAATAAACCTAAAAAAATTCGGCGCTTAAAATGCCATTTTGCTGTGGTTTGAATCAATCGTTACAAAAAAGTTTTCAACAGATGCCTAAATTCCTGGAAATTAAAGAGGTGCGCAAAATGTGCAGGCTCTGTCAGAGTCACAAAAGACATTAACGCTAAAATTCGAAAAATTCAAGGCGGAGAAGGATGGTCATAGAAATCTAAAATTACCTCAGCTCCACTCTTCGTAGTCACGCTTGTAGCAAAACACACTACCGAAGAATACGGCATCGGAAATTTTCAAAACTCTCCTAAAAATGCGAACTAAGTATTTAAATTAGGTTTTTACACGAGCACTTTCAGAGGTGGTTCCGCTAATATGGCACACATAGGCACGTACTTATTCAGGATCTTATTTGGATTGAGGAGGCAAAGTTTTTGGAGTCATTCTCGTAGTATATCTCGATAATTATTAGGAGGATCATTAAAATAATGGCATTTTTGAGGATTTCTCGACGAACTCTGCTGAATGGTTGAGAAAAAAATTTTTTTTAATTCAAAAATTCTTCACCTAGTTTCTAGCTCATATACAAAAATCAAGCAGTCCAGCTCGACTATTAAGAATTTACAAAGATGTGTCTTTTCACTCAATTTTTGTGCATTGTAAAAACAAGCATTGCCGAAAATTGATGACTGGACGCGGAAAATTTTAAATTTATTATCTCAAAAGTGTACTTGAAAGCACTTAATAATTTTCAGGCTTTCTCCCAGGGAGATCCTTGTGAAAAACAAATTATGTTGTTGCGTTGGAGAGGGGGAAGGCTTGAGCACACGATACACAAAAAATAAATAACGATTGCTTTTTTCAGTGAAGATTGGATAAACGTGAGATTGCTTGATTTCGTGGCTGCACTTTCGATTGCAAACCTAATTCTAATGATGACTTCCATGATTCATGCAATCGATGGAAGCATGCCTAGCCAAACGGATATTCAGTATGTCAAAACACTCATTATCGTAGATATAATTGATTCGATACTATTTTCAACTTTGGCTGATGTGCATTACGAATTAAGTCTTGATGATTCAACGGCAATGCTTCAGAAGTAAGAAATACTGAGTGCGTTTTTGAAAGCATTTGAAGCAAACGTATCACATTAATGTCTCCAATAGCTGCAATTCGATCGAAGTAAAGCATGCTGAGCAATTGAACGGCAACCTCGAAATTTGATGGCAATAGATCACGAAACGGTAAAGTCCCGGGTGACCGACAGTCCCGGGTCACCGACAAATAGTATAAAAATAGATCTGACAATCAAACAATTCCCGAGTGACCGACAGTACCTATTGGCCGACTGTTCCGAGTGGCCGACAGTCCCGGGTGGCCGACTGTACCGGGTGGCCGACAGTCCCGGGTGGCCGACTGTACAGGGTGGGGCCGACAGTCCCGAGTGGCCGACACTGT
The DNA here is from genome assembly GCA_036768485.1 of Mermis nigrescens. Lineage (NCBI taxonomy): Eukaryota > Metazoa > Nematoda > Enoplea > Mermithida > Mermithidae > Mermis > Mermis nigrescens. Next base: position 3,024,709 of record JAVLUZ010000142.1, read on the forward strand.
ACCGGGTGATCGATGGCATAAAAATTCCCAGATGACCCGGTTGTACTATTACTATGAATATATGTACGTACGTATGTATGTATGCATGTACATTTTTTTCAAAATCGAAATACGCCCAACTTGCGAAAATCGCAGCTCGCAAATCAGATTTGCTTGTGAATTCAATTCATACTTTCGCGCGAATCGCAGGATTTTCTGCGACACGATTTTTCAATTCATACTTAATGCGAAAATCGCGACGCAGAATAAATCGCGCAATCCAGAAATTTCATCGTGCGATAATTCGCGTTGCAATTCATACTTTATCGCGTGTTTTGGCGCGAACAGTGTCAAGAGTTACTATTTTTAGCAACAAATTGACGACGGTCGCGAATTCGCAAAATTGGGGATTGACGCGAATTCGCGTTTTTTTATACATGCAGTTCCGATTAAAATGTCAATTTTGACGATTTACGGCCCTACCATTATGTTAATGGCGCAAACGTCGAATGCATGTTCGAACTGCACATATCAAATGAACAATGCCTTGAATTTGTAATGGGGTCCAGTCGAGAAAAGGACGAAGAAAAAACTGCGCGAAAAAATCGTGCGATATTTCGCAAGATTCGCAGAAAAAATCGCAAGTTGCATCGCAGGAAAACCTAATTTGCGAAAATTCGCAGCAAGTATGAATGGAACACGCGATGCGTCGATTTTTGCGGATTATCGCCCGATGTTTCGCAAAAATATGAATGGATCAAGCGATACGTCAATTCGAACGATTTTCGCAAGTTGCGCTATTTTTAGAAAAAGTCACGTCATATAATCCTGCGACGCGATCCTGCGTGAAGTATGAATGAGCCTTTAGAATAGCAATAAAGTTTTCACTGGTATAAATAGGATTTATTACATGTACAAATTGTATATAAACTTATTAAATGTACATATTTAATATAAACTATCAAAACTAAAAATTTTGTATCAAAGATTCATTTTTGTCCAGTCGTAGTTAAGATCTTGAATTACTTATATTCCTGTGCGCGTTGAATTCGGCCTACAGCGTAGTTTCACATGCGCAATGGAATGCATAAGCAATGAAAAACCTCATTTGCATTTTGAATCGGGAGGATAGTTAATTCCTGTTTTTGTCAAAATAAACATTTTTAAGTGGAGCGTATAGAGTGCTCAGTAGTTTCGCATGAAAAATGGAAGGCGATTCCGGTCCAGCTGCCTTCATAAATACGATTCATTGTAATTCTACTCTGCTAAAGTGCGGAAGCCGTGCATATCCGACCCATTTTTAACTTTTCAAAAAAATAAGACCAGGCGCTCCCATGATGGATATACCATTTATTACTTTGAATGTAACGGTTGTGCAAAGGTTGGAAATGAAAAATCTCGAATAACCGTTAGGAATTCGCTAATTTTAAAACATCACTTACTTGGCTAATTTGCATCACCAAGGGCCTAGCCAGGGAGGAGCTGGGGAACACTTGCCCCCGAAATCGTTCAGAAATTATTTTGGTTTTTATGTGCAATAGTTTGTGCCCAACATCGGGTTCGAAAAGGCCTAAATAACGGAATTTTTCGGCGCTTCGCGCCATACTGATCAATTTGTGCATTCTTCTGTTGTAAAAAACTGAGAAACTGGCTGCACAAAAGTCTTGGCTACGCCTCTGTTCACCAGTTTGATTAAATGGCGAGTAAATCATTTGATGGCACTTTCGCAGCACTGAAGCTACACAAATATGTAGCTGAAATTTTGCAGCCACAGTAAGTTTAAGTAGGATAGCACTAAAATATTACGCATTGTAATTAATAGGCCTTTTTTACAAAATCCTGCATGTTTTTAATTTGCTATGAATTCATATGAGCAATGTTATTGCATTGGTAAAACTATTTGTGTGCATAAATAGGTACCTACTTGAAAAAGCATTAATTCCAAAATCATTTGTCAGTTAGAAATTTTTATGACAAACCTATTATAATACCACTTGTCGGTTACCCGGGACTATCGGCCACCCGGTACAGTCGGCCACCCGGGACTGTCGGCCACCCGGTACAGTCGGCCACTCGGGACTGTCGGCCACCCGGTATAGCCGGCCACTCGGGACTGTCGGTCAGACAAAAATTTTTTGATTGACAGATCTATTTTTAAAACTATTTGTCGGTCACTCGGGACTGTCGGTCACCCGAGATTGTCGGTCACCCGAGACTGTCGGTCACCCGGGACACAATCCACGAAACAGATAAGTCTCATAGATGGGCACGGTAGGGTTGTCTGACAGAAGGGTGGTATCCAGGATCGATAATACAAGACTTGATAAAAAATGCATTTTTACTGCCTACAAACTGACAAAACTTATTGAAAATTTGGATAAGGAAATGATGTTACAGATTAATCTCAATAGCTTTTCAGCAAGAACGTTTTCCTGTAATGGTTTGTCAGTACCAGATTTTTCAAAGTTTTAGACAGGAATAATACCCCCTTTTTGTCATCCCTCTATGCCTATGAGCTGAACTGTATCCCGGAGATAAAGGAAAGAAGGTAACTACGATTTTCTCCTGAGATTTTTCTAAAATTTTCAGCTAAGAATTTATATAGATTTTTGACGTTCCTGAGTGTAAAAGCCTCAAATCCTGGACCTTTGCGCCACTAGTTTATTGAAAAATTATTATTTAATGGCACTTCCAATGGATGTAAGATTAAATTTGAAGACTGAATGCATGATTAATCGATTCGATACCTCGAAAAGAAAATTGTGAAAGCCTTCAGAAACTATAGAACAAGAAATATAAAAACAGATTGGCAATATATTTTTATATTTTTTATATTTATATTTTTATACTATAATTTTCTTTTCATATTATAATTTTATATATTTCCATATTTTTATCCTCTTATAATTAACAATTTCAACAAGTAATTTCCCTTGAAGACAAGCAATAAGGAAATTCATCAAAGTTTCAAAGATTATCTTTCAGTATTTTATCTTTCACGGAGTTCATCTTTTTATGATATTATTCAATTTTTTCACATTATAAAATCGCTGACAATTTTTCTCTTAAAATAAAGCACTTTTGCATCGTGTATTAAAAGTAACGAATCGTCCGAGCAGTCAAACAATTAAACATGAATCGCACCATTTGATAAAAAAGTTATATCTTAAAAATATTGAAAGCCGTCCCTTCTTTTGACTTTTTGGCCGACCAACCGAGGTTTTTCGAGTCATCTTATACAATTCATTACTAATTTTTTAGCTCGTACAGAATTTCTTGAGATAAAAAACGGAAATAACGACATAATTTTTCCAGCATTAAATACTAATAAATCCTGGCCTTCATTAAGGTGTCCTGCTTCAACTAATATAAGAGCTATAAGAGCTGTATCATTGTCAAGGAAAAACTTGAAATTTGAATCGTACTAATATATGCAATATTCGAAAGAATGCTCGCGGCTTTGACGAAAATGGAGGTGAACTCGTAGGTAAATTAAAAAAAAGAATTCTACGTAGGTACAAAACTAGACGGTCAGTATCTGAAATTATATAGTTTAAAAGCAACAACACAAATTCTCATTTTTTTAGTGCACGGATTACAATCCTCGTTGTTGGGTGCCTAAATTTGGTCAGTCCATCTTTAGCCTTGCTACAAATAAACAGGCGAATACGAATAGATACGAATCCAGTACTTACAAAGTTCGCTCTTTTTTGCACCAGCGTTCACATTGTTGTGCTTAACGCGCCTTTTTTGTTTTTTCGATGTTTTTATTTGTACAAGAGCAATGCGAGCTTTTTGTTGATAAAGAACGCGGTTATGCTTATGTGCCAAGTGAATGAGATTTTGAAGCAATGCGATATGCGCAGCAGAAAGAAGACCAAGGTGATGGATGATTCACTAACTGAGCAAATTCAAGCAAAGTCTCTGAGAGATACGACGAATATCCACATCGTAGTTTCCAAATCGAACAAAACGACGAGTACAGAAGATGGAACGTTTACAGAATGAAGCTAGCTATAAGATCTTCGAATTTATACATATGTTCGATTAGTAAAATAAAACTATTGAAAGGTTATGTATAATATGCCTACGGCATTATAAAGCATGCATGTAAATCATTATTTCCCCCATTGAAAATCTTCGAGAATTTTCAGATTTAGAAATGGTAATTTTTGAAAAATACAAATAAACTTTTGAAACATTCTCAAAATTTTCAAAAAATTCAAAAATTGAGAAAAGTTAAAAATATTCTCTATCGAAAAATTATAAATAAAAGTATGCATCACTCTTTTTTGTGAGTGTTTCACTGTACATGAAATAGACCTCCAGAAGTCTTTCTACGAGCGGAATTTTTTTCCGTAAATATGATAGTTAAGGGAAATATACGGCTAAACAGTTAATGTATACTAGTTAACAGTCGTATACGGCTCACTTCCTTTGCAAAAAGTGTAAGGACTTTGGTGCTAAATTCAGTTTATAATATTAGCCCGGCGCGAAGCGCAGAAAGTTGTATGACTTTTTAGCTAATTGTAAAAATTAAACTATAGTCAGAAAGCAAAAATAATTTTTAGGTATTAGAATCAGAAATTACATAGATGCAAACGGCCAAAAGTTCTAGAAGGGAGGTAAACCGAGTTTTCTTGAGGGGAAGTAAAGCTAATCATGGCGCTGAAATGATGAGTTATGGCGCTGAAATGATGAGTTTTTTAGATATTTTCATCGTTCCTTACCCCTCCCCCGACACAAACCGGAAAAATGCTTTATTTTGTTACATTTTATTCTTCTAAAATATTCGTGATTAACTTTCCATGAAAACAAATTATAATAAGAATGTTAAAAAATTATCAATATGCACAAAATAATGGACAAAAAGTGTCTGAATGAATGAATGGACAGAGTACTACTCAAAAAATACTTAGGATTATGCTATTTGGCATCGTTTGGCACTCTTTCATAATTCGAACAATAGGTTTTAGTCCACAAATGGCCTGAGAGGGGTATGCCTTTCAAAAGTTGTGGTAGGGAGGATACCCTGATACCCCCAGTATGCATGTGTAAAAAATTATACTGATCGCAATATATTGATTAAATCTCGTAATAAACGACATCGTGCTTATGAATTCAATGTATTAAGGTGTTAATTATCTCAGCAAACAGCAGAATGCACTGCTGCGTTGTTCAATGCTTCTTACTTTCTGCATGAAGTCTTTTGAAAAAGAAGAGATAGATGCAAAAGATGCTCGAGTCTGTACAAAGAAGTCTGACATTATACAAAGATTGATTTTAGACTTAATAATGCACGCGCTGATCGTAATTACATGTATCGGCATGACCAAGTTTGTAGCATTTGATGATGATATACCAGCTCCAATTGATACTTTCAGAAAGCGAAAAAAGAACTATTTGATCATACATGCATAAAGGAAGGGGTGAAAGGAATATTATCACCCCTACTAGAGTCTGAAAGTCGGGCAGGTAGTGTTGAGCGATTTCGGTCGTGCCTCATGCATAATGCACAATAGCCCGATTTTTACCTTAAAGAAAAATGCATTTTACGTCGAAGATTAAGTGGAAAAATATGGCGTTTTATGCGCAGTGACACTTATGTGCAAGATTTATCAATACACATGCACGTCAGATTGTAAATAGTTGGTTTAATCTATTCAAAAACGCGTTGATCATTTCAGTGTTTTCAAAAGTAAAACTATATAGCCTATCGCTAAGAATTCATTTATGTTGAGAAAACTTAGTATCCTAAAACTTTCAGATGGTCTGCTGCAAGCTCTCATCAACAAAGTGTTGCCTCTTGAATCCTTTTTTAATTAATTTTATTAGAGGCTGGCGCTGAGATTTTATGTGCTGAATAATCGGCTGCGTTTGATAAGTAAAATCAATTGATTAGAGGACCGTCGGTAACTATAAAATCACTTTTATATTGCTTTGTGATTGAATTCAGCTTAAACACCGTATTTCCAACATGGCAGATGATGATGTTGCGCTAGCAAAGCGATCTGTTGGAAATTCCATTTTTTAAACAAGCCAATAAAAACTTAAAGTGTTAGTCAATAGATGAATAAGCTAAATTACGTGAAAATTTTTTCATTTGCCCAGATTACATGGAATCAGGCACGAATATCGAGGATCCGGCCAAGGGGCACCAGAAGTGAATAGGTAAATATTTCGGAATTTCGTATCGATAGCTGGAAAACCGCATTCTCCTACGTTTTTCAACATGCTCTATCTGTTAACCTCATAAAATTCGAACTTTTAGGAAAAAAATTTTTTCTTCTCTAAATAGGCTGCGCAAACTGTAATTGTTCGGTCGCACTTGAGGAAAAACTATAGAGAATGCTTAGGCGCCGAAAATTTTACGATTTTCTGGCAAACGGATGCTATTTTCTCATTTTTCCGTGCATTATCTTGCCTGCCAAATTTTTTTACGGCCAATGAGGCGGCCCCTTTATACGGTCCTGCATGGAATTACAGGAAAATTTCAAATGACGTGGAAATAAAAACGTGGATTCACCTAAAATCGGAGCTCTAAATATAATGTAAACTTTTTACTGCAGTATTGAACGTCATGCTAGCGTAAATAAAAAGCTAGACAGTCCCAGACGAACAAAATCGGAACAATGCTGCGCTATAATAAAAATACATATGCTTACACAGGCCCCACACATTCCCATAGGGGGGTGAGGAGGGTATTACCCCCACCTCAGGGTCCGAGACTTGAATCACTGTCAGACGATTTTGAGCTATCAAACGTTATCTGCAATGATTTTTGGGTACAAAAGCAGCGCAGATGTTAATAATTTTTCACATTTCTGTTTTATTTACCCATAAAATACCTAGAATGAAGTTAAAATGATTGAAAAGTCAAAATTTTCGATGAATTCTTATATTTTTTACTTACAAGAGTGACGAAACTAGTCAAGATGGGACAAAAAGTAGTAAAAATGCAGTTTTTCACATTTAAACATGCTATATAGAATGTTTTAAGCGTTTTGCATATTTGACCTGCAAAAAAGGGTAGAAATCTAAATTTAGTGGTCTCAAATTTTGGATTTCACCCTCCTCTGAACTTTCGACCTTGGGAAACTATGACAGGCCCGTATACAAGGGGTAAGTTGGAATTCTCTCCTCCCCTAAAATTTTTTTCAGGATTTTTATTTATGAATGTAAACAGGTTTTTAAACTTCCCCAGCGCCAAAATGCTCAAATTGTCGGCGCTTCGCGTTATTAATTAGATCAAAATTACTACTAACTATTTCAATTATTTTCACATAGAATTTTCCGGTAGATAAAATTTCCTGAATTTCTTATCTTCAGTGAGATGCAAAACAGAGCTTAAGACGATAAAAACGTCAAAATTTTCCGGCGCTCAGTACCAGATATGATTTCTATTGCTTGCGTTCAGAGAGCCTTAAAATTAAACTTAAACGGATAGAAATGTCGATAATTTCTGGCGCTTCACGCTTTTCGCTAAACGAGTGAATATTGCGCATTGCTTATATGCAGAAAGTTGCAAAATTTGGCTTAAGTCGAAAATTTCCCCGGCGCTTTACGTCAGGTGTAATTACTGCATTGCATAAGCTCACAAACCTGCTAAATGGAGCTTAAAAGAATAAAAACTGTAGAAATTTTCTGGCGCTCTGTGATGAGGCAGATAAAATTCTACTGCTACTATTCAGGAAGCTTCAAAATTAAGCTTAGAGTGATAACGTTTTTTTAAGAATAACGCACGTTTCTGCATAATTTCACAAAAAAGGCAACAAAATTTAGTAAAGAAAGTAAAAATGTTATGCAGAGTCACTTAATTTTTGTTTATTTTTATCACTGGCTAACTGGCTACAGATGTTATCCAATAACGCAAAAAACGTCGAAAAAGATCGTTAGCGCGTAAAATGATCTATTAACGCATTAGGTATATACATTCTCCGAATTTTGGCGATCACCCTGAAACAAAATCCTGGATACGGGGCTATATACTATACATATCATACGTGCATATAGGGAGGAGTTAGAGAGAGATATATTACCCCGCTGAAGAGTCCAAAAATTAGGTACTGTCGAGCAGTTCGAGCCAAAAACAGTGCATTCTCAAGCGATTTTAACGTCAAAATAGTCAAAAATGCAATTCACTGTAGTGAATATTTTGGATTTTACCCCTCCCTAATCCCAAAATCTCTATTTTAACCCTCTCTGACCAACCTGGCCTTGTGCATCTATGATACTTCATATTTGTTGAAATCTAAGAACTTGACTAATAATCTCGGCAGGTGAAAGCAACCGTGTTTCCTTTGTAGGAGCGCTTCGAGTTCAAAAACAGTTTTCAAATACCGATCTAGCTCTGCAAGACGCTGTTTTAAAAATGCCACATCATGGTTACCCAATAATTTCTTTGGTGGTAAGAAAGACTGTTTCAGATGACTGAATCGTTTCCGGTCATATTCGGCGAAATCACTATATCGTCTCTCAACAGTCCAATAGTAGTCATCAACCCAAACTTCAATCACGTAAATCTATGGAAGAATAAATAAGTTTCACAAGTGAAGAATGTAATCATTTTTTATTCCTGTTAGTCTAAGAAAACTTATGCTATAAATGCCCCGATTCACGGTGCGACATGATACAGCTCCCCAAAATCAGAAAATTTTTGACCCCCCTACATTTTTGGAAAACAACTTGCGTTGAAGAAATCCCAGTGTTTCATAATGTTTAGAGCGCTTTTACCGCGATAGGAAGCAAGAGGTTTGGGTTACTTGATTTGATAGTAGGGGTAAAAACACAATTTTTCAACATTTTTTATCAAGCTCAACTGGCATCAAAGAATCACAAAAAATGAGAAAAAATTTTATTCTTACAGATCTTCTAGATTCTGGGGGTGTCCGTATAGACCCAAACATCTATATATATATATATATATATATATATATATATATATATATATATATATATATATATATATGTGTATATATATATATATATATATATATATATATATATATATATATATATATATATATATATATATGATATGTGTGCTTACTGCGCTTTTATCCATGACTGGTCCTAAGCCTGCCTTGGCTATTGTAAAAATGCCATAGTTTACTGTTTAGGGTTTATGCCTTTAAAGCTATTCAGATTAAATAGTTATTTAATGAATCACTTGTCTAAATATAAACATCCGCAAATTACATTTAGACTGTACATAGGAAAAACGACTTTACAAACAGGACGGCTAGAATTTGGAATACTTTGCCCCAAAGCATTGTTGATTGTAGATATTTTGAGCGGTTCAAGGATTTGATTTCTAAACTTTGTTTAGATGAGTTCCTAAAGGGGCGTACGTGAGCGCGATCTGCCTGTACGTCTCAGCCATTACTATGCTATGCTGTAATCTTTCTTTCGTTCTTTCACATTATCTTTCGTTAAATCATTTTTTCATGTAATTTTTTATTGCATTTTCTACGGTAGTAATTGGCTAATAAATATTATTATTATTATTATTATCATTATTATTATTATTATTATTATTATTATTATTATTATTATTATTATTATTATTATTACTATTATTATTATTATAGTTATTTCATGAATCACTTGTCTAAATAAACAAATTTCACCTGAGAAAGATAAAAACGTCAAAATCTTCTAAGGCTTCGTGTCGATATACATCTAAGTGAAATTGAAATCTAAATAGACTATTGAAAAAATGCCGAATATTTTCGGCGCATATACAAAAAAGTGAAATCTGAAAGGTAAGAAATGTTAGAATTTTCCAATCTCTTAGTTTCATTTTGTTTGCTTTTGATAGCTGAGATCTAGGTGAAACGATCTCAGCATTTACGCTAAAATTTGATAGAAGAGGTAAAAAATGTCAAAATTTTTGGCAATTACAAAAATTTTCAATACAGAGCGAAACGCCGAAAACTTTTGGTATTTTCACTAGAACCTGCGGCCTTTTTAGCAACGAACAGTCTGCTAAATTCAAGTGGCGCGAAGCGTCAAAAAAATTATGTCATTTTTACCGTCCTAAACACATTTTTATGGCTTTGTTAAGACTAACAAGACAAAAATTGTCAAATTGTGTTTGGTATATATATTTACCATATAGGTATATTCAAGCATGCATACATCAACATGGGGGTGAGGAAGTATTTCATAGGTAGACAGCATCAGAATTTTGGGGGTGCAAGGTTTTTCAAAGGTCAAAAAATGGTCTTAAAAATGGTGGCATGGCGAAATAACACCATTGTTGAACCTTTCTCATTGAGTGCTATTCATTGGCATCAAAAAATTAAAAATTGCGAAAAAACGAAAAAACTTTTAAAAATTGAATTCTGGGTGGGGCATTTCGATTTCTGGGGGATATTTGACCTTCTGTGAGGGTGCATTTTGGGGCTATTTTTGGCGATTTTGCCCCCAATGGACCCCTTGGTTGCTGCCCGTTTATGCCTGCAATTGCTTAAGTACACTAAAGTTTCGTGTACAGACTGTTAAAAGTCTTTGGGTACATACAGTTTTTATATTTGCATGAGAACTTCCACAAAAAATATATGCTGGCTTTGCAACACTAGCGATCCATTTTTGAATGTTTCTAGAGTCCAAAAATACGAATTAAAATCTTAAAAGTTGAACAAATTTAGGGCATCTTTCATATTGTGCACAAAATTGCTAGGAAAAACTTTGTTGGTAACTAATCCATAGATTATAAGGTTAGATTCCTGGAATAATATTTTCTAATCTCTAATTAGATTTCATTACTTGAATTACAAGCTATAAACTGGCACTTATAGCGTTTTAGAAATAAATAAATAAAGTTAAGCCTCATTAAGACCCTTCAATCAAGATCTCGGAAATTTTTACGAGAGCAGTTCTCTAAAAAGTTTTCTAAATTCTAAGAATATAAAAATAAGCAACTGATTGGGTTATTATTATTTACGTATGTAAAATCTTTCATTTCTGTTAGGTTTGGGCTTCATTATAGACTGTTTCTCACAGCCTAGATCTGTATTTGCTTGAATATGCTTGTGCTTTTATCTAGGAAACAAAACATATCTGTTGAATTAATGAGAGAATCGTACGTAAGTTAGTGTGGGTAAAGATGGAGTGGTAAATTTTGAGCAAGGTTGAATTTAAGCGAACACGAAAGATGACCCCCACATCAGTCCAACCTAGATGACAATCTAGAGAATGGATACAATTTTTTTCGCTGATTTTTTGGCATGAATCGTCGTAAATTCTTGTATTTTGTTCGCACGTACAAAAAACTAGTGGAATTTATTGACTCTCTTGACAGTATATTGACAATATTTTGTCATCAGAAAGTTTTCTGCTGGCAAACATTACATAGAACAGGGTGTTAGGGGATAATCCCCTAACCGAAGTTGGACATCCCTCAAAGTCATAAAATTGTTTAACCTCCACGATTTTAAGAAAAAATTGCGTTTTTAACTATTTTTACATGTTTCTCGTCCAAAAATCGGTGATCACGTAACCCCCTCCCTCTAAAAATAGCAGGAAACCCCCACCCAAAATTTCGAGCCAAGACATGTATGCTCTCAAGGCAACTAAGACTTTATGTTGCTTGCCAAGATTTCAGAAGCTAAAGCATTGTTATCTAAACTAAGTTTGCACTGTTTTCAGCGAAAATTCTAGAAAACCTTGATGTTGTGCGCCTAGTCATATAGGACGCTTCTGCTTTGCGTGTAGAGAAGGGATTTTATAATCATATTCAATCATCATTTGTATTACATAAATTACACAAATTATAAATTTTCGGTCCGCATGATCAAATTCAGACAGAATAAGTTCGTTCTCCAAAAATTTCTGAAAATTCAGGATTTGTTCTGCAAAAATCCTGCACATAAAATGATTCTAAATTAAATTAGACACCAGTAGAAAGCAAAAAAGATGATTTTCCTAGACATTAGCAAATTTCTGATATCATTCTTGATTATTTAAATGCTATACTGCCCGTGCTGCAAAAATTATGGATTCATCTCTGCTTCTGGCACGCTCGTGGCAATGCTGATCCTGCTCAAAATTTATATCATCCATCCCTTTAAAGCCTCTTTTACCCAATTCTCTTGTCTGCTTGCTTCATGCTCTCTGTTCTTGAATACATATTTGGTTTTAGCCTTCACCACGATTTTGTGTAATTGGGGGGTCTTTCGGCTGCACAAGAACGTTTTTGGGGCTGTCTTTGCACATTTATAAAGATTTTGAGTGACGAAATTCTAAAACTGGCAATTTTACTCCAACGCCTCTGCTATAACCAGTAATTTTCTTTTATACGCGCCTTTATAATGCCCAAATTAAATACTGAAAAGGCAAAAAATCTAAAAGTTCGAAGCTTTGTGCTAGTTATTGAGCTATTTCTCCATAAAACTCCAGCATGTGTATCAACAGCCTAATTAACCAAAATACTATAGTGCTTGAAAATTACTTTGCTTGGTAATTTTGAAGTTTTGAAGATCCTGAAGATATCATTAAATAAATGTTTTGTTTTACAGATGGGAGGTCTAACCCTGAATATTGTTACAAAATCGATGATTTTCAAATACCGAAAGATGCGAGTGATGTGAAAGATCTTGGTGTTTTGATATCAAAAAATTTGAAATCTAGAGTTCATTGTGAATATATAGTAAAAAAAATCGATGAGAGTCTCGAACCTGATTTTTCGAACTTTTGTTTCAAAACAAAACACAATGCTGATAAAGGCTTTTACAACTTATGTTAGGCCTATTCTTGAGTACAGCACTGTAGTTTGGAACCCCTACCTCGTTAAGGACATAAATTTAGTAGAAAATGTACAACGAAGGTTCACAAAGCGATTATTCAATGATAAAACTCTATCTTATGATTTTAGATTGAAGGAATTGTGTCTCGAACGCCTAGAACTTCGACGGCTCTATTTTGATTTAAACATGGCCTATTCTATCATAAAATTTCAAGCACTGCCTTTTGAAGACTTTTTTGTTCTCAATAAGGGGTCAAATCGTGCCACAAACTCTCGGAAACTAATTGTAAACAAATCAAATCTGAACATTAGAAAATATTAATTTTGTAATCGAATTGTTTCTGTATGGAACTCTTTGCCTGAGCATGTTATACAAGCTCCTAACTCGAAAGCGTTTATGATGAGATTGAAAACCCTTGATTTTGATGCTTTTCTTCAGGGCCGTAAGTAAGCGCATTTCTAATTGGCCTTTATACGTGTCCTTGTCTATGAAACTTTTTAGTCCAGATTTAATATTATTCGCATTAATTAAACCGTAATTTATGCACGCAGGTAGTTGTTTGGGTATTGTTCGGAATTATATAATGTATGTATCAATAAATTTTCTCGTGTAATTGAAGAATAACACGCGTGTTTTGATGTCGATAATTATTTGCCCATTTTTTCGTTTGATGACAAATAAACTTTTAATTTTTTGATTTGATTTGGTTTGCATTTGTTGAAAACTTTTGTAATGCAAAATTGCGTCTTGGAGAGGTAAAATTTGAACAAAATAAATAAAAAATTTAAAAAAAATTGTTATTACTTGTTTTTGATGTTTAACCCGCGCCCGATTCGTACAATTTTTCTAATGCAAAAATACACTTTAGGACGCTAAAATTTCAAAATTTTTCGGCGCTTCGCGCTGGATTGATTTAATTTTATTACTTGTTATTGATGCTTAGCCTGCGCCCGATTCGGACAATTTTTCTATGCAAACATGCATTTTAGAACGCTAAAATTTCAAAATTTTTCGGCGCTTCGCGCCGGATTGATTTAATTTTATTACTTGTTATTGATGTTTAAGCCGCGCCCGATTTGGACAATTTTTCTAATGCGGAAATGCATTTTCGAACGCTAATTTTTCAGCGCTTTGCGCCGGATTGATTCAAGTTTATTACTTGTTATTGATGTTTGAGCCGCGCGCAATTCGGACAACTTTAGTAAAGCACATATGCGTTTAGTGCTAAAATTTCAAAATTTTCCGGCGTTTTACGCCGGATTGATTTAATTTTGTTATGCACAACAGTTGATTTAGAGGCAAAAAACGTCTGCTGCACGGATTTATAGTCAAATTTTGGACAAATAAAAAAATTTTCCGATAGACGGATTAGACCCCCAGAAATTAAGTTCTGTCCATGTATGTGGCACGACCAAAATTTTTTTTAACCATAAGGGAGGACCAGGATATGAATTTTAGTTTGTAAATTTTTTTACACGAATGCCTTGAATACGATGAAAAATTATTGGAAACCATCTCTTCCAGGGCTAAGGAGGGGTCTGGGGTGGCGCGCTCAAGCGCCCCTCAGGGAGCCCGGGGCAGAGCACATGAAAATTTAGTAGAAAGAGCACTTCAATATTGAATCGTAAATGTAAAAATTTTTACAAAATAGCCGAATCACGGTCGTAAATATACCCTAAAAATGGTCAAAGTTCATCAACAAATCCATAATCATCGCCAAAAAATTGCTGTCACTCTTGCTTCCTCAACAAATCTCATTTTCTGCATAAAACCTGTGAAGAACAGAAGACATATAGATGCCAAATACGCTTTAAGGTTGTATGAAGACTAAAAATAGAGTGTTTGAAGCGCGCGCTTGGGACTGAGTGGACTTTGATTATAATTGTAAAATTCGACGCTAAGCGCCGATATTTTTCTGCGATTTTTGGATAAGAAAGCAAAGGGACAGTAAAGTAAAAAATCATTCCAGCACTTCATTTCGAGGAGGGCACAAGCCCTCGTATCCACCCTGGATTTGGGTCTGACCATACTGGAGCTCGTTTTTCGAACACTTTTCATGCTGTTTACAAAAAAGCTCTTTAGCCATGTGCAAAACATAGCCGCCAACACAGAGACATTGGCACGTTGTAGGATCGGTCCGGCCAATTGCCAGTTGAGAAAGAAAAGGGACATTGTTCAGATTATGAAGCACCCACTAGCAGGTGCGAGATGCCTGAATTAGCGTCAACTCAATTTTTTTATCGTTATAAAATGATTACCTACATTACATTGAACAGGGAAATAAGAACAAATAGTTTTACTGGCGGTCCCAAAAAACCTTTGTGCAACAGGAAAAAATTCTGTTGCGCAAGGCGATTAATAGCGCCTAATTTTCAAGCTCACCGTATATTCTTTATCACGCCTAAAATCCTTAATCGTCGGAAATCTGCAAGATTCTAAATGAGCTGAATTCCAAAGAGGCATAGGTAGCTTTAGGTAGAAAGAAGCTGATTATCTCTCCACACTTTCCCCTCTCCTAACAAGTAGATCGAATCATCGAATCCTAGGAATTTAGCTAGTTAGGTATCCAGAAATCTACCGACACTATTCCGGCAGGCAATATCAGTAGAATGTAAGAGTAATACAAAAATTTCAAGCTTATATGCTGCATTTTTCGTTTTCACTTCCAATCATAGCTTTGCTTACTTTCCAGTGCTCTTCAGTTAAGAGACGATGCAAAATTAAAATTTCGAAAGCTGACGAGTGGCGATTGGCGATTTCAATCAGCTCAGCACCCTTTACTACAGTAGCCATTAAATTACCTTTCTTTTGCAAACAAAATAGCATCAGTGCAATAAAATTTATTTACAGATATGAAACGAAGTCCTTATCATTGTAACGCACGATTTCTTCATCGCTCTTCGGTCAACCTATCAAATAGCCCGTATTTTTATGTGTAAAACGTCCGTCGAGCAATAAAAAAACCGCACCTACCTATAGTCTGTTTCATTCATCCGAGTTTTTCTGCAAATCTTTTTCGATGCTACAGTAACTCTATCTTTCACTACTTACTGTAGGTCAGTTAGAGATCACTGTAGCTACACAGGATGGAAGGCTTTTTCAATAAAATTTTTTATGGCATAATTTATTCTTTTCTTCCAGCAGATCATGCGACTTGCGAATGGAAGTCGCGCATTCAGCTTGTCATAAATTGTTAAACACAATAGACTAACATCATCGCCGCAAACTTACGCTTGCAACCTCTGATTGTCGTCGATGCAACACGGGTTCGATTCTGGCCACATGATTTTTATTTAGCGCACGTACTGTAGTATGTCCCAGCACCATTTAGATGCTTGAAATGAGTTTTTGTGGACGTTTTAGTGCATTACAAATGAAAGAATGACAGACGCTCGCCTTCACTCAATTTTTCTGTCAGTTACAGTAAAAAACCAGGCATGCTGTAGCCTGCAAAAACATTCACTGAAAAAGCTCTCGAACAAATGAAACAGACTATACCTTTAGTCTGCTTCTTTTTTACAGTATGGCGATTCAAAATTGGTAATATAGAATTTTTATCTGAACTTTCCAATGGTTTGTTCATCTATCGCATTGAGAATCGAGAACACAGGGTTATGCTTCGTGTGACTGCCCTAGGATAAGATTATATGACGCCCACTAAAAGGAGTGGTGGGCGCTAAATCGCTAAATATCTGCTTTTCGCAGGTAGCCATTCACTTTCTCCCTTATCACATAAAAATGAAAATTTCGCAATAATGCAGGATACAATAACAACGATAGTTTGAAGGGAGGTATATTGCACAGATTTGAGGTGCCTTAATTTTCTCTCTTAACTCATAAAAAGCAGCCATGCCACATGAATGATTTCAAGGACCTCTACACAACGAGATTTGTAAATTTTTCCAATAATGAACCTTTATTATTAAATTTATTATTATTGACAAAAACCCATACAAAGCAGCCTCCAGCCAGAGGATTTGATACAACGATGACAAGCTTTCAGGCTCATGAATAAAAAATTAGTCAAAGTACGAGCACGATATGTACAGGTGTTCGCGAGCGTTAATAAATAAGTTAATTAATTTTTTAAATCCAATTTGTTAAATCGGCGAATTTACTATCGCGATTTACTGCAGCAAACGATCGATCAAATAGTTCAACCGCGACAGTCTCATAGATTTTCACTCTCCTGTAATTTTTTGGTCGCCGACCGCGTTGTCCTCAAATTATAGCATACATTAGGCGGATGATCGTCGTGTAATTTTCTTTTGCTTTCTTTTTCCGCCTTCTTAACAATTGGGCTGTTTTTCTCACCGGATAGTTGCTTATGCTGCTGCTGCTGTTCTGGCGACGCAACTTGCTGCGAAGCGACTGTCACAGTTTTGCATGAAATTGTCTTTTTTTTGGGCGAATTGTTGCTAGGCGTTCCATCTTGGCCAGATTTGCATTTATCGGCAACTAAGCCTTTGGACGCATCATCGACTAAAGGATCTTCTTGCTCAGTTTTAGACTCATCAGCCGCCAAATACTTGTCCGGAACATCGTCTACGGACTCGTCGTGTGCAATAATTTTCTTCTCAAGCACACTTTCGTTCAGTTTATCTTCGTCGCCCGAGATAAATTCGTTTGAACATCGATTTAGCGCATCCGCGGCTTTGTTCGCAATTTTTCTTTTCAGCGAATTGTTGCTCAGAGTATCTTCGTGGCCGGGTTTGCATTCGCCCGTTACAAAGCAACGATCGATCATGTCATCAACATCTTCTTTGCTCGCAACTTCAGATTCCTAAACAAAACAGCACTTCGAAAAAATTGCGTTAATAATCACGCTTGCTGCAGGATCGTACTCATACATGTATAGCATGGGAATTATGGGAGAGGTCAGGTCCAAACAAAATTTTAACAAAAGCCTTTTTGGGCTAAAACACGATGGGTACACGTCAAAAACACCGTTTTTAACGTTTCGGACAATGCTCGTTCTTTATGGAATAAAAAACCCAAGAAATCTCAAAAGAAATTTGAAAAAATCGAGAAAATAGAACAAAATGTAGTCAGAAAAATGTGAAGATGTGTATATGGCGCGAAGCGCTGAAAATTTGAGACTTTTACGCCAAACATGAGCGAAAACGCTAAAAAAGGCACAATTTTAACAATTTTTACGAAAAATAGGTGATTCTGGGGAGTGCGGCCATTTTACGGGGCTCAGTTGCCATTCTGGGGAGAGAAATTACCCAAACCCCTCAGAACAACACGTATGAACGTACTCAAATCACGTTTTAACACACATAAGATATGTATACGCATATAATACACTATTTTATGTCTTTTATGTCCTACATATACAGCTGTTTCGTTATTCTGATTCTTAATCAAAATTTGTATTTAGCTCAACTCTTCAAATCAAATCCTCTGATAAAGTAATGTACTCGCGCTGTAACGACTTATAAGCAAAAGTTAAGCTTGTCGAATGTAATAGAATTGCTAAGATTGAGGGTCATTAGGTACCTAAGATCTTACTGCAATTAACCATTTTATGAGATATTGAAAGATTACGAGAGATCTTGAGTCCATTTTTTGAGAAAGGTCAGCAACACCGTTGAGCGATGAAGCTGAATCACTTGATATAATAAGACACACATCTTTTAAACTTACAAGATCGCCAAAACTTCCGTTACACACCTGTATCTAGCTACGTACATTGTACATAGTTACCTACCTAGTGCTGAAATTAAACTTGAAACATTTGATCCTTTTTGAAACTACATAAGACATTGTTATACAAAATTAAAAATATGTAGTACTAACTATAAACGTTTGAAGTTTGTTTTGATAGCTTAACAAAACTAATGATATCTGAACGAAAACAATGTAGATCCGAATTTAAAATTTCGAGTTTAATCCATAGGTGGGCAGCCGGCAAGTTTTGAGGGTCCGATGGGGCAAATTCATCAAAAATAGCACCACAAATTCAATTCTGAGGCTCTATCGATTTAAGGGGGTCCGCCGGATTCTCGGGGGGGGGCAGATCCCCACGCCAATGATTTATTGATACTGTTCATTCTACTACTAATTTTGTGTCAAGTCATACTATATACGTTTCCTGAAAATTAGAAGTTGAGTCAGAGATAAGCATACTTTGCAACCCTTTCTTCAGAAAGCATGAATAATGACTGAAATGCTTGATTTGGGCAAAAAATAATTTATTTCAATCACATTTTAGTGTTAGTTTTTGCAGTAATTTTTGATACAATAAATTATGATGAAATTTAAAAATAAATAAAAAATAATTTTTCAAATATTTTTCATTTTAGTTTTAGCTTTTGTTCAATCGTTGATTCAATAAGCGTTCGTGCCTCGCAGTGCGAAAGCTTAGGTTATAATTTGTGCGCAAATTAAGTTTCTCTCTACTTCCAAAAGTCAACTTTGTTGTCTATATTCAGAGAACACAAAAAGTATATAACCTGACAAAGATTACAACCTGACTTTGATCAGAATATATGCTAAATAGATAGTGGCTAACGATTTGTGAAAATCGAAGGCTGACACAAGTAAACAAGTGGTTCATTTCGGCTAAAGGAAACGTCTGACTGCCAATCTTAATACGATAAATTCTTCTTAGCATGTTACGGGATTTTATTGAGCTACATGTTAAGCATAAAATTTCTGAAGTGTTCCCATTCTTAAGGACATAGTCCTATTATCAGCAAGTCACCATTTTAAAAAACAATGAGGACAAGAATAATTATTCGGAAAAACACTCCGGATATTTGGGTGAAACATGTTGTATGTTTTGCATGTATCTACGCATATACATAGAATTTCAAATTTTGATAACGAAAGGTGCGAAATATTTTGGCATTCTCCATTATTTTTTGTTAAACCACTGTTTTGCCTACGTAATTTGTAAGTCGTAAACTTCTTTAAAATTTCGACTGCTGAAAAATTTTATTTCTGCACAGAAATATCAAGATTATACGGAAAAAGTAGACTATTTACCGTGAAAATTATGCGAACGGGCAGCGTAGGATGTTGACGGACTAAATGGCGCCTGGTTTCTCCTCTCAGACAACTTCTGTATTTACAGTATGCGCATCGATACGGTTTCGAGTTTAGGTGATTTTTGGCGTGCACCGTTTTAGACGAGTGATTATCGGCCACTAAAGCTTTGCAAAACATGCAAGAAATTCGCTCACCAGCCCCATTACAATTAGAGCCTGTTGCCGAAGAAGCGGTAACCATATCAAACTTTGGAAAGGAAAAAGGCAATTCGGTCTGGGTCTGAAACAGCAATAATGTGGTTTATAGAAGTTCATGACCAGACATGCACGTGGAGGTTTACGGGGTCTTGCTTGATTCCTGACCCCCCAGAATGAAAAATGGATAATTTTCTGGGGCAAAATGAAGGCCAAAATGGATGAAAATCTTAAATTTTATAATAAAATGCTTGAAATTGACCAGAAACAGTGGAATAACGTAGTTTGAACGCTATTTTAGCATTTATACCAGTTTCTGTGGTCATTTTGACCCCAAAAAGCTCACTAGCTGAACCCAACCAGACTGCCTGATCTCTTGATCGGCCATGCTGTGCATCAGTACATTCATGACTATTCGGCTGCATAATGTTGCCAGTATGCTTTTGATTCCATCACGTTACTGAACATTTACTTTGCAATGGACAAGATTATTTTGCATCAAATCAGTTTAGCGGAGCCCTATTCAATCCAGAATTAAAAAAGCGATAGTATTGCTAAATTAAGGGTGTATATGTTAACAAATGCCCATCTTGAATTTTTGGGTTCAAGCAAAGTATCCGACTAACAGCTACATAAACGGCAATAGTTATAGTAACAATAATAAGAATAATAATAATAATATCAAAAATAGCCATCATTATTATTATTATATTAGAGCTATTATCATTATAGAAATTATTACTAGAACATCATGATTATACGAGGATTGTTCAATAAGTTCGGTCGTTTTAGGTCGCAAATAAAATGTTTAATACTTTGTTATTTTTATGTTTTAAACACTGTTTTGAAGCTCAGTCTTTCCACTACAAATTGGTATATTAAGTCCGCTATATTTTTATTCCTGCTTATTCTGGAAACAGGATTCCAAATCCGACTTTAGGTAAAATAAAGAATTTTTCTAGAAATCTGGAATCCGCCGCATTCTCCTTTTTGGGAGAGTGACTCTGATGTTCCTAAAAATCTTCTGTCTTTAAAAACTGTGTTAGAAGTTTTGAAGATAACAAAATGCAGGATGACTTTCTTGTCACAAGGAAAAAACAATTGATCCATAATTACTGAGCAAATCCACCATTCTATCAAAAATTTAAGCAGAGAATGATGATAATCATGCAAAATTCAATATACAAACGTGTAAGGGGAAGAACGAGTTTCAAAAAATTGTAAAACAAAGCATTAAAATTTTCTTTCACGACCTAGAACGAACTTATTCAACAACCCTCGTATGTACATAACAGTTATAGAATAAATAATAATATATTACACTAATATTTCCTGCTTCACCCCCTCAGAATATCAGAGCCTCTACCATACATATACAGCCTAGAAATTGGAGGTGGGTGAAACCAAAAACGTTTCTAAAGTGCCTTGTTTAAGTTCAAAAAAGGTTGGATTAACGTCAAAAAAACCATTTTCTGGCGTTTCTGACAAAGCTCTTTCTTTTTAGACGATAAAGACATCCAAAATTCAATGAAATATAATCGATAAATGGCTTTTTGGGGCGAAGCGCTGAAGAAAAACTGGCACTTTTGAACTAAAAGATCACTAAAAACGTTTGAAACGGACATTTTCCACGATGTTTTGGAGAACTGAAAATCCTGGGTTCAGAAATGTTTTGCGCGGAAGGGGTGAAAGCTCCCAAGATGCTGTGTGACTTCTACCATCTTCTCGTTTATTTTTGAATTTTAAATAAGATGATCGAAGAGAACGCTCCGCTGACTTACCAAAAACATTGAGCCCAGCAGCATCTGGAAAGCACTTGCTTTTCCAGTGCAATATTTCTCGCTGGGCGTCAGACTTAAAGGCATATTCAATTAGAGGAGACCCACGAACGTCTTTATGTTGCGTTGCCACGTGCCTACGCACTTTCGATTTGACAGGGGACCGATAGTCGCAATAGCCACATATATATCTAGACGGTAAAAATTACCAATCAGCGTAATACTAAAGGATTAGAAAGATTGGATAAAATAATAATAAAAATACTCGTAAAACGAAATATGAAATCGGAATGATTTCTCTGCTAAGCACATTTCCTTATTTATTGAAGAACAACGGAAGAATCTAGAAAGGAATAGACCGGGCCGGACTAGCTTTCTTAGATTGTCCGCGTGTTCATAGTAGGACCACGGCTTTTTAAGCACCACACAAATGAATGTTGAGCCATGCTAATGAAAATTTTGGGCGTTAGAGCGACGTGCTAACGAGTTTGAAGACTTTTTAGAGGAAAGTTATTGTAATTTTGACGCTTTTAAACGTTCCAGCAAGAAATCCAAAAAATAATATCATAATTACTATTCACTGAGCCCAAAGAAAGCGAAAACTTATAACAACATCATTTCTGATGTTGAATGCAGCTTCCTGAGTACGGTGACCATTAGAAAGCTAATAATGCTAATTTAGCATTAATTTGCAGACTTATTCAAGTCGACATACCTTCGCTGAAAAATTGTAATAAATCAAACATGAACAATCAGCAAAGAAGAAAAATCAAAAATTGGCATTTGCAAACACACCTCGATTAAAACAGGAAATGATATACATTGCAAACATTTTACATCGTAAAAAACTAGCGTGCCTATGTGAACCGTGCTAGAAAACGCTAACAAATAATGGGAAAAAAGATAAAAATAAGTAAAACTAAAAAACGCCCAATATGATAAAAACCTTGACTAACAAATTTTTCAACTGCTTCCGCCCTTCCTCGTGCACAATTCATTTTTCGAGAAATTTCAAGAAATTGAGATACATACATGTCACAGTATAAGATACAAATCAAAGGTCAACAGCATTTTAAAAGATGATTAAGAGGAAGAATTTGATAATTTTGAATGAGACAATTATGAAATCGCAACGGTCAAGTAAGCGCACAATCTAAATATTACATTTTGAGCCCAAAATTTTCGCAAGTATCAACAGCATTTTCTAGGGATCTGGGTGTCATAACGACCCATAATCTAAGGATATGACAACAGGTGCATATTTATATTTTACAACTCGCTGGACACATAATTATGACGCTAATTAGCACATTAACTTACGGTTTGTAATTCATATGGTTCTTGACATGAATATACAGGCTGCTAGAATGGGTCGAAACGGGCGTTTTGCAAAGCTGGCAAATATATCTGTAGAAACGTAAAATTGATAAGTGAAGATTCTAAAATGATAAAACAAGTTGGAGCTGAACCCTTCACGTACATAAAAAATTTCTAAGAACGCTACTTTCTAATAAATGAAGATTTATCTATTTTTATTAAAACATAATAATGTATTTAGAAAACACATTTTTGCGCTAAAAAAGCTTGCTGCGAGCATTTTTCATAACAAGCGTGTTTTTGTATCTGAGTTTCTGATTTTTTTACAACGATAGCCTTTTTTAGTCAACAGAAGAGAAATGTAAGAATTGGATTTTAGATATCCTTATTGAAAACTTGCGGAAGTCGCGCTGTTTATTTATCTAAACAACTTATCTTTTCACAATTCAAAAAATTGCTTTGAATGTCAAAACCAAGAATTGTCAACTTCGCATTCTATATTTGTTCTATAAGAAATTGTTTGCTCCATGTTTCACAATCAATTTTAGTACCTCTGAGATGCATATAAGTGTAATTTCATGCATATAACGACTTATTTCTGCGAAATATGTAAGCAGACGACAGAGCAAGAAAGATGCGATTCATAGTTGTAGAAAGACAGTTTTTTAACGATAAATATTAATTTCTTCTTACTAACTCATCTTTCTGCAATAAAATTTTAGGTTTGACAAGCAAGCGCAGCATGCAGGGCTTATAAAAGTCTCCGAGCTCAATAATTTGCAATCTTTGGATTAGAGATGTGCCGGGGCCGCCATTTCCGCCGGGGACCGGCGGCCTAAAGTTGTGCATTAAAACATGTCATTGAGATACCGAGTCGTGCGAATATGGCGCACTACTAAATTAACAATTGTCTGATTTTCTGAATACCTATTCTACTGTTTCTACATCCATATTTTGAATGTATTTTACTCTACAATTGAGTGCTTTTACTTTTCAAAACACGACTTATTCGGTTTGTCATAGGTAAACACGCAATGGAACAACTGTTTGTTGGTACTCCGGTGGAACCTGTGACTACCGTGGCATGTGTTTTTTAGTTGAGCCTTGAACCTACATAGTATAGGTTGCGCAGTTGTGTTTGTTTTGTTGCTTCACCTTTATTACTCTGCTGATTACTTGATGAATTGTTGCACGATTGGTCTGACCGTTTCCAAAAACTAATCTTAGCCCATTTACACCTTCTCAACTTAGAGCACACACCTGCTCATCGCAATTAATAAGTTGTTCTGTTAAACTATAAAAAAAACTTTCTTTTGGGTCCGTTTTCTCTTTGTTCACAACACTTATCTGTTTACTCGCTGATTTTGATTCCCCATTAATCAGAGAGGATATATTACTGAAATTGATCTCAAAATCAGATCACATTTAAATTTTTCAAAAAAATTATCAGCAAGAAGTTTTCAACAAAATTCGAATACTTTTTCTTTGTCACAATGTGTTCTCAATTTATTACCTCGATTCGAATTCGATCTACCTGACGAACTTATTTGTCACTGGATTTCTTATATACAAGTATGCATTACCTTAAAAATAACACAAATAGCTGACTCTTCATGCTGTTTAGAAATATAAAAATGCGTCGACTTTGATTATCAAAAGAAATTGCTAATGCTTGGAAACGAAAAAAGATTTTTCTGCTTTCTGAGTAATAAAACTACTCTTTTCGCAGTTATTGCATACATGTTAATTATTTTTTGCAGGCGCCGGGGCCGCCCTGGCCCCGGCGACGGGAGCCTGGCACATCTCTACTTTGGATTTACTTTTATCAATAAAAAATCATAAACGTTTTTAAGACTTTTTAAGACTTTGAGAGTCAATAAGGCTACACTAAAACAACATATCTATCAAAATAATTAAAAAGTCAAGATCACGTTTTTTTCTGAAAATCTTGGTATTCCGAAAAATATTGAAACGTACGCAAATGTGTAATTTGGAATTCTCAAGACGTGTATTTTTTCAGCACATACGCACTGCATATTAAATCCCTAAAATCTCTCAAGCGCGTTTAACGTTCAGAAGCGATTTTGAAAGCCTGTTTAATTAACGGCACAAAGTTTAATGCAATGAAACTAGAAAAGATGAAAATACGAGGGTTTGACAATGACGTAGCTTTTTGGCGAATTTTCATCGCAGAGCATTTTTATACAAACGATGTTCTAGATCGTTCAATTTTAGCTAAACGTGCTGGATCAAATCATATTTTATCAGCTGATTCATGAGCAGTTGCCAGTTATATAAGGTTAAGTGACTGGTTAAAATCCAAATTTTTGCAAACTGTGCTGATAATTCGATATGTGGTGAAATAAAGAGATGTCTGTTCAAATTCATGACGACTTAATGAATTTTCATCGCACCAGTGAACATTGAACAATTTTTCATAAATTTTTCTACCATTTTTCCCTATTGATATCAGATATCAGGTGACAGATCCGTGTTTAGTTTCTCAAATTTAGGACATTTTTATTAATTACTTAGTCTTTTATAGCTCTCCAAAAGTGCTTAAATTGATAAGAAACTGTTTAATAACGTAGTTTTAACACTATTTTAACGCTTATACCAGTTTTTGAGGTCAATTTGGTCCAAAAACACAATTCTTCACCCCCACTTATACTAGCAGACCCCCTAAATCGGCCATGTTGTGCATCTATGGTCACGAATAGACATGCACGTGGGGGATTTTGGGGTTCTAGACCCCATAGAATGAAAGAGTGGAACATTTTGATGGGAAATGAGGCAAAATGGAGGCCAAAAACGGATGAAAATTGGAAATTGCCTTCAAAAGCGCTTCTAATTGACCAGAAACTGTGTAATGACGTAGATTTAACACTATTTTAGCGCTTATGCCAGTTTTTTTAGTTAATTTTGACCCAAAAGTCACAATTCTTGACCCCAGGCCGACTGACCCTCCCCCAGGTCGACCATGCCGCGCATCTACGGTCGCGAGTGGCGTACCTAGTACCGTCATTCAAACGCGAATTGCTCGCTACCACTTCGCTCAGCTTAAAGCGGCCTTCGCGGCTGCCGTCGTCGTCGACGTTCGCTTCGCCGCTACATCCGGCGATTTCTTCTTCTTCGTCATCCGTTTCGCGTTCCCAGTCGCCGTCCACCCCTCGGCTTTGAATTTCCGAGGAGTCGTCGCATTGATCGCCCGTCGCTAAGTCGGCAGAATCGTTCCCTTGCTTTTTGATGGTAATCAGCTCCTGATTCTGCTGGCCGCAATCCTTAACGCTTTTTTCCGGCGACGGCGCGACGCTCTGTTGCTGCTTCGTCTGCTGCGGCTGCCGAACGCCGCCGCCAATAGGAAAACACTGCTCGGAAAGGCGTTCGTAGGCGGCGCTCATTGAGCGACTCGAAACGTGAAACCGAGTCGCTTTCGCCGGCTGATCGGGATGACGAGCCTTCGAATGACGCATCGTCTCCGGTTGCACGAAGCTGGCGTAGGTGCAATATTGACAACGGAATTCGAAGTCGCCGACGTGCTTGGTCATGTGCTTCGTTTTGGACAAATGATCGGACGCCACCATCTCGCGACAAATCTGGCATTGTATCTCAGTAGAATCTGAAGAAAACTCCATTGTTACACATGGTCAAACCGTCGGGGCAGGCACGTAGCTGGCCGTCCTATTTTGGGGGGACCAACACCAATTTTTGGGGGACTAAGCCCAAAAAGGCCAAAAATAGCCCAAAATAACGTTTAAAAAGTCATATTTTTCCGATTTTTTGATTTTGGGAGGTCCAAACCCCCTCCAGAGCGTGCTTGAAGGCAAGTAGCTGGCCGTCCTATTTTGATAGGACCAACACTAATTTTTGGGGGACTAAGTCCGAAAAGGTCAGAAATAGCACAAAATAACGTTTAAAAAGTCATATTTTTCCGATTTTTCAGAATTTTGGGGTGGTCCGAACTCCCGCCCCCTTTCCCCAGAGATACGTGCCTGCGTCGGGGAGGGGTGAAAGTCAAAAAATTTGGAGATAGCAACTAAAGTGCTTCGTAAAAAAACGATTTTACGGCGGAAAACGATGGTATAGCTTTAAAACCATCTTTTTCGAGCATTTTGGCAAATATATAGCCCTTTTGAACTCACAAAGATAGAAATGTAGCCTTTTGAACTAAAAATGGCTATTTAGCCTTTCTTGAAGTCGGGGTGATAGCTATAAATCCTTTTAAAGCTCAGAAAAACAAGTATGCAGCTTTTTCGAACTCGCATTGTGTGTTTCTGAGTCCAAAAAAGGCTATTTAGCCAGTTTTCATAGCTCACAAAAGGCTATATATGTAGCGACGTTGTTTTCGGCCAAAATGGTTACACAGCTATCAGTATCCTGAAGTTCAGGTGGAGTAAGACTCTCTCAACCCCCGTGCCCACGTATGGTTGCGAAAAATCATAAAAGTCGTTCTTAAATTCGAAAAAAATTTAAATGCTACAAGACTACCGAACGATCTATATGTTTGATAAGCATCTGTGCTAGGCAAGAGCGCAAGCATTTTGCGAAGCGATTTTCCTTACATCAACGATTAAGGTTTTCAGCATTCTGAAAACATAAATAAAACAGAAAAGAAAAATAAATGAGAATATTGAATGAATAATAATATAAAGTCATAATAAATAAAGTCATAAATGAGAACGTTCGCTCAACGAGAAAATGCCAAGACAGTTTTTTTGTGACGATGTTCTATTTGCCAAAAAGAATCGTAAGTTAGTGCTAGTAATAACGCTTTTAAGAACAGCGCACAGAACGCGAGAGCGCAAATGCACTTTTTTGCATCACACGTTTTCTCTAAGCATAAACATCAAACTTTAAAGTATATTTCAAGTAGGTGAAACATTTTGCGATAGCGGCTCCAAGAAGCAAGATATAACGCACAAGCCAGAAATGATGGAAATTTATCAACACAAAGCGAAATGAATCAAAATGAATGAAAACGACAATGAAGATGTAAAAATGTGTGTTGGGGTTAGAATGATTTCTTATTATTTCTATTACATAGGATAAAAGTGAAGCGAATAAGTGAATATTACTCTGCGCGCAACATTTATATATTTAGTTATAAAAAGTGAAACTTATAATAATACGAGATGTGAGCCGTGAGACCAAGATGCTATGAATCAAATCTATATCGGCAAATTCTCGAATTGTCGCAAAACGAGCTCATAGTTTTTTATGTCTTTGATACCTATGCATGACCCGGGCAAGCATGAGATAAGAATCAAGAATTTGCGCGATCACGAGCTTTCCGAACCACCGGCGAATTTCATTTACGTCAATCAGCGAAAGTTAAGAATTCTTTCAATTCATCGACCCAGGAATTCAAGGAATTTAACTAATTATAAAAACATAGATGTACAGAGATTCCTTTTAATAAAAACTGAACACAGAGAGATACAAGCTTCTTTACACAATTACCCGATTCCACCGATTGACCAATCAGCGCGACCTTTTCCACATTGCTCGAATCGACCAAGAACGATATGGACGAAACGCTCTCGCTGGACACAACGTCGTGCAATCGCTTCAAATCCTCCAAAGACGTGTCTTCGTCGAGCAAAGCGGGCGAACGACGACTCAGTCGCTTATCCGCCTTGATCGACGACGGCTCGCCTTTCTCCGAGTCGCTCGGCGGCCTGGCTACAACGCCAGCAGTCGATAAAAAGCCGATCGGTTGGCCCGTCGCCGAAGAATATTTTTGGCCGCCGTCCTTGGCGGCCGACGAACGGGCGGCGCTTTCGGCGGCTCCGGCCGAGCCGCCGAGCCGTGGACTGCGACCCGCTAAGCTGCGAAAACACCTGGCGCGAGTTTGGGCGATTTTTCGATCAATGTTCGCTATCGGGTTGAAGACGACGCGATCGGCCGCATCGGGCAACGCGTGAGCGGTGAGCAAGTGCCGCTTAGCCAGCTCTTCGAGACCGGATCGGAAGTCGCAGGAATCGCAACGAAATCTAAAGGATTAGCTCGGTGCTATAGTCTGTTTCATTTAACTTTGCGGTTTTTTTGAGAATTTTTCAGCAAGAATTAGGCTACAAAAGTAGTTTAAAATTTTCATGCAGCAATGCGGCTTAATAATGGTATATGAATCCACGTGACTCAATATACTGTAGAATATCATATTTACCGTATTAGTTTAAAGCACTTTTGTAGTCGCTTTAAACTTTTACAAAAACCTCAAAGCTAAATGAAACGGACTATAGTGCTGCGAAAGATATGACTAAAAGATAAACAGATAATAATTACATCTCGACTTGTTGTCAAACTGCTTTAGTTGCGCTAAATCTGACCTATTCTACTAGATGCGCCAATTGAATAGCTACAAAAACAATGCTATCGGCCCTTTTGGGGACCAATATGAGCATAGAAAAATGAATTTCCCTAAAATAGATAAAAAGATAAAGATAAGATTTTTGAAAAAGTCAAACTTACTTCAACTCAAGATAATTCGATTCAACTGCTCAAATCTATCTTTGCGAGGGCAGAAAATCTTTCTTTTTTCTTATCTTTTACAACACTACACGGTAAAGTATTCGTACTAAATGATTATATAGTCCCCGGTTCGGCCAATAAGCTACTTTTTGTCACATATACGTTTTGGCGTAAAATCAGCGCATATACGTGTGTATCAACAGCGAGATTTACATAGATATATATTAGGAAGGTATCAGAAAACAATGTATTATGCCACTTGTCAGATAGTCATGTAATAATGAACGATTTAAGCAAAAATTTGTGATTTTGACAACAGAATCCTATAAATTCGAGTTACAGCAAAAATTCTGAACTCAGGAACGACCTTGAGCAATAAATGACAACATTTCAGCCAACAAAACGAAAATGCATAACTTGTAGAAAGCTTAACAACAACAGTTCCAAAATACTCGTAGTTGCAACGAGTCAGGTCAGACAAAAGAACATTAAGTGGAAAGTACGATTTAATCTGAGCTAATTAAGTATCCACATGCCCATAATACATATCGTACATCTCTCCGCACCCAATGTCGGTCGTCCCCTCATTCCCCAAATCAGAAAATTTGGACTCGCTCCGCCCCTCGATTTTTGGCGAAAACTTGCGTTTTTTGGCTATAAGTTGCTTTTTTTGCCATTTTTGATCGAAATAAGGGGCCATTCACCCCCCTATTTCGAGCCCTTACACGTGTGACAAATATACATAACGTGCTTTAGTGAAGAAGCGATACTGGAAAGCAGCTTTTCGTTCGACTATCATTGAATCGTGTTGTGGCAGGTATCAGCTACACGTGTTGTATCGTCTTTTCCCCTGAATTTTCACCGACAGTGCTCTAACACATTCTCCGACAGTTCGCAGGAGTTTCTATTTTTGAACGTTTATAATTCTTTCCTTGATATGGCTCAAAACTTTTTAATTTTAAGCACAAAGTCGTCGAAACAGACTATTGAATTGCTGAGAGTAAGAAAGACTTACGGTTTGTAGTCCAAATGCATCCTCGTATGCCATTCTAACGCTTCGTCCGCTGGATCGACGAAGACGGCGCACCAAGTGCATTTGACGCCAGTTCCATTTTCTGGCGACGCCACGACGTCGGCCAGGCGTCGACCGTCGGCGTTGCAGCGATCGAAAAACTCTTCGCGCGTCGACTGCAGCAAACAATTGACGTCGTCGACTGCTCCGAAGGTTCGACGCGATAAAAAACCATCAATCAGAGCCACAAATCGATTTTGAAAATCTAATTCGTGCAGCGTTATAGCGGCAAAAGAAGGCGATTGTCC
The DNA here is from genome assembly GCA_036768485.1 of Mermis nigrescens. Taxonomy (NCBI): domain Eukaryota; kingdom Metazoa; phylum Nematoda; class Enoplea; order Mermithida; family Mermithidae; genus Mermis; species Mermis nigrescens. The sequence continues at coordinate 3,055,513 of JAVLUZ010000142.1, forward strand.
CTCGGCGTTCAAAGCGCCGGCGGCGTTCTGGACGTCCGTAATGTTATCTTCGACCGATTCGTTCTCGACGCCATCTTCGACGCCGCTTCCGCAAGCCGGCGGATGCACGGTGGCCAAACGATTGAGTTCTTCTTTTAACGATTTCCTGAAAACGCGTTTGTTTCCGATTTATCATAGACTCTGTACATTCCGTTTCAACTTTCCCATTTTCACATTTTGCACAAAAATTCGAGCGGCTGAAAAAGAGCTCTGAAAGACACCTGTGCGCATCGATGTTATCGTTTGTGCCCATAAATCATTTTAGCCGTAAAATCATTGTCCCGCGCAAAAATCTATATTTATTGGACAGCGGTAAGATTTCTAGACTGCCATGAAAATCATTAAATGTCGTTCAATAGTATCGCACGAGGCGGCGGATGAATAAAACGAAATTAAAAAATAAGGTACAATAAATAATTAATATAAAATGATACCATAACATAAATGGAAGATAGAAAATTAAGGTTATAAAGAATCAAAAAGCATTTTTTCATTTTTTATCTGCGGACTATGTCGAGCTAATGTTCATGGGGGCAGTCGAGCCCCTGCTGCCCTTACAATATCAACTCTTAATTACCTAACATAGCATACAAAAGCAGATTTCTGTGGGGCACTGGGGAATAGCGAAGGAGTCAGTTACGGATAAGAGTCTGCATGATTTTTAAAAAATTTTCGCTGACGGTGTACAGTATTCACGACTACACTCAATTCATTTACCGTACTCGGTCAGCTAATTGGCAGTAAAAATTCCTGGAATTCGCATTTAAACTTATGCGAAACAAACTATGCATAGTCGCATCAATAACTCAAATTATTCTGTGAGCTAGATTCATGCAATGTAATTACTCGTACATTTCATTTCACTAGTAAAAAAATAAGCTGCGTCAGCGTCTGATAGATCAGTCAACAATTTTGCACATTCTAAATAACATCAAAGACGCAAAAATTACTTTGGTCGTAATATCAAAATCAAAATTCAAAACTTACGATAAGGTTGACGTAAGATATGGTTGTCTTTGTACCAAAATTTAAGTCAAAAAAACTAGTTATTCGTGCACTTAGCTCTTTTAACGCCCGGCATTTGTTTTAATCAAAATCCTTTTTCACACCGACTCTTTAAATAAGTACCACAACATTGAAATCAACTAATTCAGAATTATTATTCATAACAGAAAATATACACTGGGACATTTAGGGCCCCCTTCCTTTGGCCAAACTTTATCATTCATCTTCATCGCAATACTTGCAAAAAATCAGACGGCTGATAAGAGACATATGTAATAATTAGCATCATAGATGCACAAATTCATAGTCTTTTTTTGTCATCCAAATGACGAAAATGGTAGAAACGCCCCCGTAAAACGCTTTTATGTGCGTGACAAGCTTGCATCTTTTAGCATACCCAGTTGATTTTGACTGCATTAGATCGCTTTTAACATAAAGGAGAAATTTTAATTTTTTCAGACCATTTAGACACAATTCAGAGCGCTTTTTGAGTAAACCGAACGCAAAATTATTCGAAGAAATTTGACATTACTGCTTTTGTCGTAAAAAACGATACAAAAAATGTTCTGTCAGCTCAAAATCCCGACAGTACCTGCCCTCTTCTTACTCTCCGGGGATATTACCCTCTCTCATCCCCATCCCCCCCATGTGCATGTAAGATTAGCACATTTGTATGTTTTTTTTAAATAATTATTAATCTAGCATGTAGCATGTGTATGTAGATTAGTTGTGGCTATAGATGCACAGCATAGCCAATAGGGGGGGGTGTCAAGCATTGAGCTTTTTGGGCCAAAATGACCTCAAACACGTACATTGGCGCTAAAATAGCGTTACAACTACGTTATTGCAGTTTCCGGTCAATTTAAAGTACTTTTGAAGAAAATCTTCAATTTTAATCCGTTTCGGGCCTCAGTTTTGCTTCATTTTTCCAAGAAAATTTCCCTTTTTTCCATTCTGGGGGTCTATTAGACCCAAACCCCTGCCCATGTGCATGTCTGGTAGTGGCCCGAAAAGCTTCTTGCCTTGCAGTTTCCATTTTGCTGTTCATCCGCGCAAGATCCTCCGGCGCAGCCGGTGTTAAGTCGTCAGCCGGAAAGCACAATATCCTACCTTCGAAAAGCAACGTTTTCAACAGGTCGGACGTTTTTAGAAAACTGTTCACTTTGACCGTTTCGAATTTATGCACGCTATCTAAGTGCCGTTTGACTTTGCCAATTATGCAAGATTTGTAGGGACAGTAAGGACATGAGTGCGGTTTGTATCCCAAATGATTTTTCACGTGAACGTCCAGTGAGTTATTGTGAATGGAAACCTAAAAATCAGTATATTATAAGATGAGTAAATAAATTAAAGAACGCACGACACAACGACACGACTTTCCGAAAGCAACACCAGATTTTTCAGCTTTCGAGAAAAGCGAGCTACTTTTCGCAAGACGCGTAAAAAACTAGATGATTTCACAAGAAAGTAGGGCAGGTCTTATCGGCAAAGCTTAATCCACTGATAATTATAAGACGGAAGAGAATGGCTGCTAATAAGCTTTGATTGTCTCTGATGAAAAACTCTGTAAGTCGAAATACTGAGAATCAGCTAACCGTTTTTACTATATATACTGATCAAAAATCGCTGATTTATTAGTCATGCATACATGCACATAGGGGTGAGGGGGGTATTACCCCTTTGAAGGGTCAGCCGGACAGGTACTGTCCGGCGATTTTGAGCTGATGGAACGTTTTTGCCTCATTTTTGAGGTCAAAAGCAGTAAAAACGTCACATTTTTTTCGGCGCTTCGCACCAGATTAGTACTTTTAAATACTTTTTACTCGAAAAGCGCCTAATATTGATAAATTTTTGCATTCTTCTAGTGTTAAAAGTTATATAATACAGTCCAAATGGACTAAAAATGCTTTTAAAATGCGGTATTATACGAAAAAACGTTTTTTAGGCTATTTTGACCATTTTGATCATTAAAACAGCAAAAAAATCGTGAAAGGATTTTCAGGATTTCACCTCCCCTCCTGCCGACCCTGACCTTGTGCACCTAAAATTGTACGCGTGGGACACTTCTCCTAAATACAAAAATAGACATTTTACAATGAGAAAAAGTGGAAAATTAGGGCCAAACCAGAATAAAATTATAAATGTTGAAGATAGTTTTTCGTTATTTTAACATTTATACCTATTTTACACCGTCCTAGCTCAAAATGTTTTTGGCTGACCCCTTTCACATGATGACAACTGCCAACCAATCAGAAGATTCTGTTTTTCAGCAAATAATAATATACGATTCCATCATCAAAGGCGCTAATTTTCCGCTAGAGGGAATCACCGAATGGAGTGTTGTTTTTTTGAAAAAATAGCTTAGATGGGAAACTTTTAAACATTCAAGAAATTAAGTCGAAATTCCAGGATGAAAAATTATTTAAATTTCAAGGAATATGTGATTCGCTTTGCTCTATTCGAGTACATTTCTAGTACATTCTGTTAAATTTATAAAATTAAACTTTGAAATAATAAAATTTTACACGCATAGTATAGAAGTAAGTGAAATTTGCGCTAAAAATAAGGAAAATAAATAATATAAGAATATTTAAGATAATTTTTGATTCCTTCCTTACCCACTGGTTGCACAAGCGACATGGCGCTCTTCCTTCAGTGCTGATTGGAGCTTGATTCAATGGCTTGCTCTTGACGGATTTCGGTTTAAAATTGGGATTTCCAGTCAATTTCATCAGGAAAATTTGCTGCTTAGAAATCATTTGTTGTTCGTCATCTGAATCACCAGAAGCAGTCCAATTCGGTGACGTGCCAGTCACAAGGCTTGAAATACCGGTCCCAGGAAAACATAAATCAGCCAGGGCACGGCGCGACTCACTATTACTGACAGTCGGCTACAAAATAATTTACAAATGACCGCATTCTGCAAAAATAAATCTGCATTAATAAAAATTAGCGAATCAACGATTCTGCAGTATTTCTGTTAGGGACGTACTGAAGCTAATTTTTTCGATCTGAAGCGGGGCCGTAGAGAATGACTTCGTGGAGTAAGAAATATCAAAAACAAATTTTCATTTGCACGTTATTACAATTAGAATAAAAGAATTAATAAATAATCAAAAATATATTTTTGGCGTTTTATAGAAATTCTTGTTCTATCATTTCTAAATACGCTCGTATTTTTAGCGCAAAGTTACTGACCGTCAGATTCGTTCGACTGGCTCAACTACATTAATAATGAATTCAAAATAAAAATGATTAGTAGGGGAAGCTTAACCGGTATCAAGGCGAAGGATCGACTGCGTCAACCTGATTTTATGCTAGTGCAACCAGTCGACTGCAATAAACCAGACAACGCCAACCAACCAGCCTAAACAGCAGGCACGATAACTGGCCTTCTGAATTTGAGGCGAAGGTAGGGATCGGACGAGGCTTCGGCCTCGGTAATCCTCGGTCTTTTTGAGATCCCTCGGCCTCGGCCGAGGGTAAGGTGAAAAGTGGCCGAGGGACCGAGGGTTTTTTAATTTTGCACTTTTGAGTGATACCAAAATAGCATAAATACAGCACCGAGCATTTAGAGTTTTGTTCGATAACAACGGATATGTGGAGCTCTGCAGCCATGGATGCTTATACGGCGGTTACGGTTCATTTTATTGATAAAGAAACGTGGGAACGTAAGGCGGCAGTTGTTGAATGCTCACCGCTGCTTCTTGCAAGCCCTCCACCTGATCGCAACAAATAGTTTAAAAAGCCAACGTGTCGTTATTGACATGATCGCAAAATTAAATTCAACACAAAGCAGTGTTTTTTCGTACAAGATCTCTTTGTACATGTACAGAGGTGGTCTCCAAAAGTCTTTGTACATTTTGTACATGCAAATTTTTGTGTACTATAATATAGTACAGTAGCAATTTTAGTGTGTTAAAACAGGGTTTTCGATCTTTGGTAGTGTATTTTAGCTAATTTCTGGGTTTCGTACCAGTGGCTTTTTTTGTTCTCTGAAAAGATTTTTCCCGATGTACAAAGACTTTTCGGGACCGTCTTTGTACATGTACAAAGATTTTTGGGAAGACAAAAATTGCAAAGGTATGAAATTAGTTAAAATTTTCGGCGCGTCGCGCCTAAATGAGTAATTGTGTCTTCTATATGTCTTTATAATGGCAGAAATTGCATTTGAAAAGGAAAAATGTCAAATTTTTTTAGTGATTCTTGCTCTTAGAGACCCAGAAATTAGCTAAAATACACTACCAAAAGTCGAGCAACTCTATTTTTACAACACTAAAATCGCTACTGAACCATATTATAGTACCCAAAAATTTGTGTGTACAAAATGTACAAAGATTTTTGGGAAGACAAAAACTGTAAAAAGCTATAAAATTCCCGAAAATTTTCTGCGCATCGCGCCGGAATGAATAATTGTGTGTTCTATATATCTTTATAATGGCAGAAATTGCATTTCAAAAGGAGCGCCGTTTTGAGTTAATTTTTCGTGATTTTTGGCGTCAGGTACCCAGAAATTAGCTAAAATACACTACCAAAGATCGAAAGACCTGTTTGACCACATTAAAATCGCTACTGTACTATATTGCAGTACACAAAAAATTTGCATGTACAAAATGCACAAAGAATATAAGGGACCATCTTTGTATATACATGCACAAACGGACCTTGTACAAAAAAACACTGTTTCTGACGCCAGTTTCCAAATGGTTGGAAGCGCCTAAAATTTGACATTTTTCCTTTCTAAATGCAAATTCTGTCATTTTTAAGATATGCATAGGACAAACAATTACTCATTTCGGCGCGAACGCCGAAAATTCTTGGAAATCTTACACCTTTTTACAGTTAGTTGTCTTCCCAAAAATCTGTGTACATTTTGTACACACGAATTTTTGGGTAATATAATATGGTACAGTAGCTATTTTAGTGTGGTAAAAACAGAGTTGTTTGACTTTTGGTAGTGTATTTTAGCTAATTTATGGGTGTCTTAGGGGAACAATCACTAAGAATCGTCTTAAAATGGCGCAAAGCGCCGAAAAATTTGACATTTTTCCTTTTGAGATGCAATTTCTGCCATTAAAAAGATATGTAGAACACACAATAGTAATAGCGAAAACGAGCTGAATGATCAAGACGAAAAGCAATTTGTCACTACTGTGCCTGTCATTTGCATACCTACCTTTGAATAAAATTTGAATAATAGCTTTTTAGCTTTGAACTATATTACACTAATCAATCCTATTGCTACTGTACCCACATCACATGGAGCATATTTGTCCTATATTGTTTATACTCATATACTTATATTATATCTATAACAAATCCTCGGTCCCTCGGTCCCTCGGCCTCGGCAAGGATTTCAAAGTCGCTCGGTCTCGGCCTCGGGAAAAACGACCCTCGTCCGATCCCTAGGCGAAGGGAATAAAAATGTTGAAGTCAGACATCTGAACGACTACTTGAAGATGGGCGGGCAAAAATGATAATGTTTTTAGCGTTCCTCAGCAGGATCTACACATTGGAGGAGAATGTTTCAATTTAAAAAAAATTCAACTAGATTTCAATCGTGTTTGCAAAATATGTGGTACGAAATGACCGCACAAAAGATTCATCAGCATTCTTTCCAAGTTCGTTTTTGCTGAAAAAAATATTAAAAAATCATCTTATCTTATGCTCGATAGAAGTAAAGCAATAGGAAAATAAATTATTCTTAGTGGAATGTTGAAAAATTTCGACACGTTGACCATGTCTGACTCAAAATTGAGCCGTTTGGAAGACAAAAGTTGGACAAAAAAAATTAATCCGGCACGAAGCGCTTGAGAATTTCGGACTTATACGCTCAACCGTGTGCTAAAATTTATCATGGCAGTCTTTCAGATGCGCTTAGAAAATAATCAAATTTTTACTCTAGGAACCCTTGTAAATGTTTCCACAATTTTCAAGGGGGCTTGTCCCCCTGTCGTCCTACAGCTTCGTGCCTGCTAAACAGCTAAGACAACCAAGTACGCTCGAACGAACAGCTATAATTACGCAAACAACCAGCCAATGAACCATTTAATCTTTGCTGAGGATAATTGGTGTCCCTGGAGAAGCTGGCGTTGGACCGCATGAGATGTCTTGCTGCATCATAACGGTCTTATAAGAAATAAATTTTCATTTTTCTCAATTTCTTTTTTTTAATTCCTTGTATATCCTAACAGCTGCAGTCAAAAAGAAAAATTTGCTTAGGTTTCCTACGCTAGACCAAATAAGTTACTTAAAATTAGACATAAATTTTACTAGAAATCTACTTTTGATCGAAGTTTCTCTGCGCAGGAAGCGAACATAATAATTCAATGATTATATGAATAGTTACGACACATTGAAATATTTATAATTCCGGAACCAGGACGATGATGAGATCGGCATGGAATATCGTTAATCATTATAATTCACAAAATTCAGCTTGATGCTAATTTTACGCCTGGTCTCATAACGTATGCACTATGCTCTTATGTAGCTTTGCCAGCACAACGATTCTTCATTTCAATGTACTTACTAATTTTTCGAAGCTTGGTCTCAGCAAAGGATGAACTGCTTCTGTATGCATACTAGCTTCATCTACTTCTGTAAATACTCTTGGGCAGTAGGAGCATTTCAAGACAGCGTCCGAATGTTGTACGCAATGGGAAAGAACAGCTTCTTTTGAAATTCCTTCACCGCAAACGGAGCACTAAAACGATAAACGAAATACGTGTTTTTATAATCTTAGTATAAGAACAAATCCACATGCGAGGATGCACTTGAATACACATTATACAACAAATATATTAGAACGAAATACATATACATATCACGATATTTCGATACTTATAAAATGGAATATGGAGCGTAAAAATGCAGCGCTAGCCAGTAATATGACCACATACATAATAAGGGTATAACAATAATATAATATAAAATTATAATATAATATAGTATAACAATATATGTAATATGATATAATCCAGTGGATTTTTACTATTTTTACAAAGTGTGCTCCTCACGAATACTATGCGGATTTCCAATTTAACATAGATACAATGCTTTTTGGACGAGTGCACATGCGCATGTACATAAATTTCCAAAATATCTCTGTGCAAGCATAAATTCATCTGTTTATGCATACATTTAATATAGACATTTCCTTAGATCACGTCTTTTCATCAGAATACATAATTCCATTATAACGGCTCAAAATTGCGGATCGGGGGTCCTCGGCCCCTAGCAATTTTCAGGGGAGGGGATAAACAACTCCAATTTTCGGTCGAAAATGGCAACAAAAACACATAAATATAGCCAAAAATGGAGGAATCAAAAATTTTCTGACTTTAAGGGGATGAGTGGACATCCGACCCTGGGTGGAAACTAGAGCTGTGCCGGGGCCGCCTTTTTTGCCGGGGCCGGGCCTGGCCGGGGCCAATAATAGCGTGCTTTACCATGCTCATAGTACGACCCTGCCCTACCCCTTATATGTACCAATGCATATATTCTTACTTGTAGATATGCACGTCAAGCGTTAATATTTGTTGGGATTACAAGTATAACAGAACATGGGCATCAGGGGATCTAGACCCCCCAGAATTCATATTCTCCCCCCAAAAATCCGCTAGACCCCCAGAAATTGATTTTCAGAATTTTTTCTGTTTTTCTGCGGTTTTCTTGATGCTAATGGATAGCTCTCATTGAGAAACGCGAGGAAACGGTGTTTTTTCGCTCTACCATATATTATCCGGCACTTTTTGACTTTGAAAAATTTTGGACCCCTTGGATTTTTTGAGCTGCCCATGTATGGATTTAACTCCTCTGACTTGGATGCGTTTTCCAATGTGCTTTACTTTGCACTTTTTTTAGGCTTATTATTCTATTTGTTCTGATAGATGTACCTGTCTGCTACCAAGCAAGCTGGAAATGCTCGTCTATATGAATTGCAATTTAAAATAAGCCAATTTTGATTATTAACTAGGAAATTTGCACCAATCTGACATAGTGAAATAAAGATTTGAATCAGCAAGATCTGTGGTTTGCTTGAAATTGAGTTTGAAGGTAAATCTGCCCAAAACATTATCAATTTTCTACATTATAATCAACTCTAACATTGGCCCCGATACAGCTCTAGTGGAAACATACATGATCAAGGGTGGGGGTTTCCAAGCCCCCCTCCAACAAAAATTTTCATCCCTCAGAAATTTTTACACCCCCAGAAATTTTTGCACCCCCCCCACCTCAGAATTCGCGATTTTTCGAAAGTTTCCAAAATTTGCTAAAATTTATTAGAAAAAATGCTTTTTAAAGCGTGCTTCGACAGGCTAAATTTTCGGTGCTTCGCGCCACATACTCATGTTTTGATTTGACTATATTTTGTTCAATTTATTCTACTTTATGATTTTCTTCGAACTTTTTTTGTTTTTATGCTCTACAAACATAGAGCATTGTCAGAAACGCCGAAAAACGATGTTTTCAACGCAAACCCAACATTTGTTAGCCCAAAAAAGGCACTTAAAAATTTCAGACACCCCTCCTCCAGAATTCCCGCGCTGTGCATGTCTAATGGGGTCCCCGAACCCCCGTATTTCATGTATGCATTACCAGTCTGTAGCCTGCAGCCCACTCAGCCCACTTTTTTGTCTGAGACAGTGATGCTTGATCCTAAATCAGACGATACATTTTAGCTATATTTGACATGAACTCAAAAACCTGAGATAATTCACGGAATCAAAACTCGCCCTGCTATTGCCTATTATTAAATGTTACAATGAAAACGCCTCCAGTCATGTCACCCAATTGCACAATTATTTAGAAAAACGACGACTCCGATTGGTTTCAACTTGCGCAGTCCCAAAACTGCGCGTGTAGTTCAAATGCATTTAAGTATAATACAATCAACATTCCAGTTTTTTCTTGAGCAAGTTCGCGAACGTTCAAGGATACCGCCATGCGAGGACTAATTCTGACATTGAAAAGAGGATAACTAAAAATTCAAGCAAAATACGCAATAGCACCGATGATATAACAACAGTTTTAAAGTCGAAATTTAATAAATATTGCTATTGCATTTACCATAACGACGTCAAGCACAGGCTGTTTGCATTCGACACTTTGATCAGGACAAGGCGTAGGGAAGACTCCAAAATGAGGAAAACATTTGGCCTTCATGTCTGACACTTTGTCCTTTATGTCTACTTCTTCTTCAATTATTATCGAGTCTCCATTAGTGCTGTGTACGTTTTCGACGTGCCGCCTTGCTTTGGACTGTTCACATGACATGTAGCTAAAAAGATAAATGTAACCTCTATGAATAAAGATGTCTTGTTATTTATTAATTTGTGCTCCTGTCTATGCACACATATTAGTTGCATATTCAAAAAGAAAACACTGATGACCGGAAAAAAGCAATAGTAGCGCTAGCAAAACGCAAAAATTATTGCTAGTAAAAAGCAAAAACAATTACTGGGAAGAGAATCATGTTAATTCTCTTTTTCACTCGGCAGCTCTTATCCTTTATCATTAACAAAACGTCTGGTACAGTTTGCGTCGCGTCTTTTTTAATCATTCTTCAAATAAAAATTTCGTGATTAGCTTCGAAGAACGGAAAGCTGCTAATGTGCGTGACGGAGATTGAGTTGTAGTTATGTATATATTTTTAAACAAAATTTCAGCATTCTATCAAGCGACATATATTTATTCTTTGAATCTTCGCTTATTCTTCTTTCCGATTACTAGCAAGAACCTAACTAAAATCCTCATTCCAAGCCAAATCGAAATGTTTTAACCGATCCATGAGTTATGTAATTTTGTCCACAACTAAGATCAACAGCCGCCGTTTATCATTCGTCATATGTATCTATGAGCACTTTCACATCTCTTATAGCATCACTGTTAGTTGCTTCCGAAAACTTATCAAGCTAAGGCGACTGAGCTAATGAAAGGTGCGATTAGAAAAAATGAAATTAATGATAGAAAACACTTACAACAAACTTAAGTAATAATTATGTAAGTCTCAGCTGAACAGACTTTCAAATAGAGAGAAAATAATGAAAAACGACTACAGAAACGCATACGCGGATTTAGAAAAGGGCGGAACGGAGGGCGGCCGCCCCTTGTTGTCAAAAATATCGAGCGCAATAGAGAAAATGCGTATTTTTTATGATTTCAGCCATTTTTATGACGATTTTCCGAATTTTTACGACGCTTGGCGCCGGGTAGTTCTCATTAAAGACATTTACTGACTTCCTTGGCGCTCTAAAAACTCTATTTTTACGTCAGAAGAGTTATGTACAAAACAAGAATTTTTTAGTTTTTAACATGCTTCCTCGTGTATTTTTTGGTGCTTTGTGCCGATATTTGCACTAATTTTGTGCATTTTCCGTAAAAACTTTCGAAAATTTCTAACCTATTTCGGATCACGAATAATTCTGTCTATCAAAAGACGTCAAAAATCGCTACTTCAAGCATAATGGACGGATTTTTTGGACAAATTTTGAAACTTTTAGGAAAACTTGGGGTTCAGATTGTCAGAAAATCTTGGATCCGCCACTGAAGAAACGAGAACGTAAAAGCAAGACGATATTTTACAAACAAAAAATAGGACGATTATAGTTGAATAATATAAGAGGCTGTTAAAATAATTTAAATGCGATGTCCTGCTCACTGGAATAATTTCTTCCTACCAAATTTTAACATTTTACAGGGATTTTCCCTTATTATTAGCGTTTACTAAGCAGGAGCGTAGCTGTTGGGGAGGGGGCATGAAGGTTTAGGAAGCAGTTGATAGCTAAATTAGTCTGAGACGCGGGAGTTTATTGCAAAAAAATGGGGCATTGCAATTTTTCCTTAAAACGACCACGAAGAGTAGTCGCAATGTAAGCCTGCAAATTGGACAGGCCTGAGGACCCGCCACTGATCAAAATTTTGGAAGTATGAGCCCTTTTTACAAGGATCCCTCTGAGGAAAAATTTAAAATTCTTTAAGTGTATTTGAGAGAGCGCTAGAATAAATTTTAGCACATTTTTTGGGCTAATAACTCCGAAATTTTGGCGCTTCGCGCCTTATTAACGTACTCGTGTATGCAACTTGAATTCAAGTTGAATTTTTTTAAATCTTTCCTTCCTAATTTTGTAGATCTGGCTGAGAATAGCTCAAAAAACACCGTTATTCTTTGCAAATCTACAAGTAGCTGTTTAGATATCCAACTTCAAAATTTTGGTCTCCTTTAATTTTGGTCTAAGCTATTGTAACTACAAAGGCCTATAAAAAAAGATTAGCTCTAAAGCTCTATACCTGCAAAATCGACACCGGTAAGGCTTATAATTCAAATGATTCTTGACGTGAATTCCAACTGATTTCGGATTATCCGCAATAGACAATTTGCATAAACGGCATTCAATTCTATTTAAGTAGTTCGTATTATTACATTCCGCCGTCAATGTCAAACAGTCGAGCTGGTTGAACGTTTTACCACTTGGTACGTGCAAGGATTTATTCATTAGCTGATTAGCAGAATTCTCATTCATTTTGCTGCTATGGTTGACGACAGGTGAATCCAAACTGAATTTCGGAAAGCACAAACTTCGAATCTTCACCAGCAGCGAAGGTTCGACTGAACAAATTACCTTAAATTGCGTTGTTTGAAATTTTAAATTATCACTCATTTTTTTGCTAAAAAAGACCTCGTTATGCGGTCGCATTCGTATAACTATTTTCATTTTGAACATAAAGACTGCAATACACACAAAATATTGAATATGTCAGACAAGACATGCAGGTGTGGGTATGTGGTACATACCAAACGTGCGCAACATAGTTGGCCCCGCGTAGAATATACATAGTCTGTTTTAATAGTGCGCACAATGCTCGTAACTCAGAATAAAATTTGTTTTTATCGCGACCTTTTCGCGTATCAATTTCATACACGTAATAGGAGGATGGGGAATCTCCCACTCAGAGTCAAAGAAATCCCATCTACCAAAGTCAGAAATTTTTAATCACCTCATTCCTTTGCAAAACAATTCGCTTTTTTGCCCTTTTTAGCTTCTTTTATTGCCCTTTTAGCCAAAAATCGAAGGCCATTCACTGCTTCCTTCAAAATGACTAAGTGCTTCGCTCCTCGGTGTTTTTTTTGTACAAGGTCCGTTTGTACATGTACAAAGATGGTCCCCAAAAGTCTTTGTACGTTTTGTACATGCAAATTTTTTGTACTATGATATGGTACAGTAACGATTTCAGTGTGATAAAACAGGGTTTTTCGACCTTTGGTAGTGTATTTTAGCTAAGTTTTGAGTTTCTGACGCCAAAAATAATCAGAAATTGTCTCAAAACGGTGAGAAGCGCCGAAAAATTTGACATCTTTACATTCTAAATGCAAATTCTGCCATTTTGAAGATATGTGGGACAAACAATTACTAATTTCGGCGCGAAGCGCCGGAAATTTTTGGGAATTTTACACCTTTTTACAGTTTTTGTCTTTCCAAAAATCTTTGTACAGGTACAAAGACGGTCCTGAAAAGTCTTTGTACATCGGGAAAAATCTTTGCCGAATGCAAAAAAATCGTGCCCCTCCTCCCAAAATTTTAAAATAATACAAGTCTGATCAACGCCATTTTCACCTTAAAATCCGAGAAGCCGTGCGCCTGAATGCCGTGTGCTTTGACCTCCGATTCGCCGGCTCCCTTCCACGCGCACAACGGGCACCGAAACGTCTTTTTGTTTGTGTGTCCGATGGCGTGCTCCCTGGTCGCCTGTTCCGTATTTTTGACTGGGTCGGCGCACAACTGACAAGCTATCGACGAATTCGGTTTAACATTGCCCAAAATGACGTCATTTCTATCATCCGGGCACTCGGCGACGACGTCTTCGGCGGCGGCGCTTTCCGCTGCAAAGAAGGGAAGATATGATTGATGAAAAAATTCGAAATAAATTAATAAGAAATAAAGATGATGTTTTTATCACACGCGGGCATATGGAGGGGTGAGAATGGTATATCCCGTCCCTCAGATTTTGGAAAACCGGTAACTGTCACGTCGGGCGATTTCGGTGCAACGTCAATTGCTGTTACGAAAAAACTTTCTTATCGTGGAAGAATACAGCTCACTTAACAAAAAGTTCAGTCAACCTGGTCAGCTTACTGCAAAAGTAAATTTTTCCACTTGTTGTAAACTGTTTGTCACATAATAACGAATTATCCACTTGATACATTGCTTTAAAAGTGAGTATTTTTTTCGAAAAATTCATTTTAGAATTGAATTCATCTACCGTCTGACCTCAGAAATGACATTTTATTACGCTTAGGCAGATAACGATATCAATGTATTACCTGGTATTAACGCATACCTGAGTTTATTATGTGACTGTTTTTAAATATCACCCCCTCTGGCCACCCTTACCTTGCCCACCTATGCTTTTTATGATTTTTCCTCCTTCTTCCCCTTACCGCTCTTACTATTGCAAGCGGCAGCGACAGTAACGACGCCAGTATTGTCGTCGTCGTCGTCGTCATTGTCGTCGCAAACGTCGGCTTCCATCGACTCCATCAACTCATTGTCAAACACTTGAAAAGGCGTCCCGCCATCGTTCAATTCAAGACTGAATCCAGATGTGTCTAATGAAGCGCCGAGGCCTTAAACATTACTTCTAGTGTATCCATGACTTAATGTAAAATTCGCCTGACAAAATAATGAAAAGATCGAGGACAAAAAATTAAAACAAAAGAAAAGTAATTAGAGCGACATTTCGAAAATGGTCTCGATTTTTTTATACGTCTTACATACATATAATAAAATGTTAACTATAGTATGTATTTAATAATACAATTGTTATTTCGCTCTTGTCATGCGTTGCAAGTCATGAATGACATAGCACGCAAAGTAAGTTAAGCAATCACGTAGCTGTAGATGATTGAGGGAACCAGTCCCAAAATTGTTGAAAGTACTAGTATTTTATGCAAGATTGCTTAATGAAAAAAGCGCCTCAGAAAGACCACCAGAATAAGTTTTATCACATTTTAAGCTAATAATCACGGAATTTTCAGGCGCTTCGCGCCGGATTTATTGTTTTTGTATAATTATTGTATTATACACAGTCCTAGTTTTAGTAAGGCATGACGAATATACATGTTAAATTTTCTGGCGTTTCGCGCAGATTTTCTGTATTGCTTTTTTTTACAATATACCAGAAATGAGTATAAAACAAGTTTCAAAATCTTTTAGCAGTCAAACTTGAAAGGAATGTTGAGAAATCATTTGTACGGCTATGTTAAAAGATATATTTTTGCATATGATTAAAATAACGAGAAGCTTTTGTTAATGTTGTCTTTCTTCTACGGTTAGAACTAGCCAAGAAACACTTCATTATCTTAGCCAATCTCCTACTAGTTGTCGATACATCTAACTTCAAAATTTTCGTTCCCCACCAATTCGGAAAGTCAGCTACGTGGATGAAGTCTAGATTTGAGCAAGTTGGTTTAAAAATTTGTCATGTAACGTACTTTCCGGCTGACCCGCATTATCATTCGTGCGTGTCATTACGGAGTCCCGAATGAGAGTAGTCGCCTGCCATTGACAGCCGGCTAAGAAAGGAAAACATTGCAGTTTGACCCGTCTCATTTTCTCCTTCATATCAGGCATAGGCAAATGAGTTATTCTAGCAGGCGATTCAGGATGCACCTGCTGTACGTGACGACTAACTTTGCCTCTAAAACAATAATCGCACGATGTACCTTTGATAACATTAATGTTGCACACCACAGACCACTAGCGGATCCGGGAAAAATTTTTGGTGGGCGGTTAAAAATTACGAAGTCAGATATCTCGGAAACCATTCGGAGATAGGCGAAAATAAAGGCATTGTTGAGCATTTCTCTACATTTCTCTACTATCCAAAACATCGAAAATTTGATTGCGTAACGAAAAGACGTTGAACGCATATGAATATTTCGTTACCTTTTCTTTTGCATTAAAGCGCAATGAAGGGATAATTCGAACCGAAGGCTTTACTCTAATTAATATTGAAAAAACAAAACCGGAAATAATGCCCTATAAACTGTGGAGCACAGCTTCACGGAACAATCAACATATTAATTAGTATGCATAGTTTGGTGAAAGCTGAGCTTCAACTGCCTTCCAACAAAGCTGATTTTCGCCGATGCGAGGGTCTAGCGACGCTTAAGTGCTAGTTTTCTGCTTGTCCCACAACATAAGAATCGTGGTGATAAGTACTCTGCTTAAGGATCAAAGATCATGAATATCGGATCAATATACCGAATGTTATGTTAATTTTTTATGTCAGAATTGTTGTATAGTAGAAAACAGCATTTTGAAGCAAAGTGTAGGTAATAAAAGCAAAAATATTGACAACTGATTCTCCAGCAAGATTCAAACTTTCAGATTAATCTTCCGGATTAAGGAACCACGTGTTTCTGCAGCGTAAACTCAAAATTGAATAGCATTAGTACGAATGAAAATAGAAGAAATTCAAGTCTCACTACAGTAAATAATGAATGGTTTTAGGCAAAAAATTTACCAATTCGATTATTTCTGAATAACTTTTGTGATACTGAGCTTATTTCTAATTTAACGGCACGTCTGTTGAAATGAAATAATCGAACAAGGACTAAGAGAGCTGGGCCACAGACTCGTACTGCAGGTAGCGTGCAAACTTTAACGTTATTTAAATATCGCTAATATTTAAATCGCCTTTTTCACTGTTACATTCGGTATAAATTTTTGTTTCCTTCAATTATTCTGATAGAAAATTCACGATAAAAATGCATCCACTGGCATTAATATTCCGATCCAAAAGCGAAATTAAGGTTACTTCAAAAGGTTCCCCTTGACGAGAGAAGTCAGAACATTTTTTTACTGTGAAAAGTATTCCACCAAAGTTTCAAGAAGGTTTCATTATCCAGCAACTAACGATATTATAACGATTGCCAACCTTAAGTGTAAGACTCATGTAAATAATTTAACACATGCACACTGGGGGGTATGGGGGTATCTCCTACCACAACTTTTGAAAAACATACCCCCTCATGCCATTTGCGGATGACAACCTATTGTTGGAATTATGAAAGAGCGCCAAACGATGCTCAGCAGTATAATCTGAAGTATTTTTCGAGCAGTATTCTGTCCATTCATTCATTCAGACACTTTTTGTGTTTTTATTCCGTCCATATTTGATTGTCCAATTCATTTCATCGTTTTTATTATCATTTGTTTTGTTTTCATGCAAACTTAATCACGAATATTCACGGATTGTGAAGGGAGGTAAGGAACGACAAAAATATTTAAAAATCAACATAAACCCATCATCTCAGCGCCATAATTAGACATAAAAATTAATCATTTACCTTCCCCAAAGGAAACTCGGTTTACTCCCTACCAGAACTTTTGACCGTGTGCATGCACGAATAATTTCTTATATCAGATTTATACCTACCTTATGTACGACTTGTATGAACAGTACGAACAAGAATATGGCTTGTAATTTAGATGCCTTGATGCGTGATTTTCGAAGGCACTTGAGCTATTAGCAATGTACGTGTTACATAAACGACACAAGCGTTTCTGCATTCCATGCATCACAATAGACGGTGGGTAAGAGCTATCAGTCCTTTGACTTCCAAGTGTTCTTCCAGGTTCCTGATGTTTAGAATTACACTGGCTTCTTTTAGTTTTCTTGTCAGCATCAACATTACCTAAAAATCTAATTTTATTAGTAGTAATAAGGGTTGGCTAGATAAAAGTTAAAGAGATCGATAGCAATTTAAATGAGTTCAGAGTACGAGTACTAAACAAGCAACCCGACACAAAAACGGACATCAGCTTTGGATCTCACGCCATTGTCCAAAAATGCATTTTATTACAGAAACTTGTACCATGTGACGTGTACTAAATAGGAGATTAGCACAAAAACATGCTGTTTCGCACGCTCAAAGGAATATCGTACATAGTGCGTTAGCGCGTACCTATAATATACTTGGGTATCTCCAACATATGAGCCCCCTAAAGTAAAACTGAAAAATTTTTGGGTTTTTGAAAGATGGATAATTTAAAACCCGGATGTGCTCTTTTTTCTCTTGTTTACACTCAATAGCCACTTTGTAATGAGCATATGAAGTTTTGGCGTAACGTTATAACATATACAAACCTTTGTCGCATTTTTTAGTCAGCGTGTACACAGCTCAGTGTAAATGCCTCAATACAATTTGATGGCACAAACTTGTAGAAAATTAAATTATCTAAAACCACATTTTTTTGTTTTTTAAATTTCGCATTATTTTTCGGGGGAGTGTTAATCGTGCAAAAAATGCCGGTGTAAAGACAGCTTTTAATCGCGTTTTTCTTCTTTCTGTCTGCCAACAACTCCGGTTATGAGTCCCAACAAATTTTTTCTGATAGAAATTTACTAAGGCTTAATGACTACTTTCTGCTTACCAGCAAACTTTTGTACACTCAATACGGAGTGAGATCTAGGGTTTTAACTTTACACTCTAGTGGATGATGTAAATCAACAGGTTTTGCCCAAGATTATTCCGCCAACTTCTCCGATTATAAGCCGGGATAAATTGAATAAAATAAAAATAAAGTACGTTACATTTCAAGGGCTACACATCGCAGCAAACTGCGTTTAAAAAACTTTATATTGTGCTACTAATGGAGGTGTAAAGTTTGAAATCAGGGGTGTAGCATAGAGCAGAAGAACACGTTTTCCTCCCTTTTTTGATCTGTCAATATCTCAAATATTTTGCGTAACAGAAGTTTTCCACATACAAATGTACTAGAATTTTAAGGCTACTAACCGAACCGGCCCAAACCGAATTTCTTTACACTAATGAGGAGTTAGGTACAGATTTTTAAAGTTTACAATGTGGTGGGTGGTGAATAAAAACGTTTTTGTACTTTTTTTGTTCGCCACTTTCTCCGTTTAGAAGTCGGGATAAGGTCGAATAGAATAAAAATAAAGTACTTTCTAAGGAGGTATACGTCACAGCAAATTGCATTTATTTACATCAAATGTTTAGCTTTTTCGAGCGCTATAAAGTCAAAAATTGGGTGTTAAGCGTGTTTCACTGCTGTTTTTTCTGCCAACTTCTCCGGTTATGAGTCTGGACATGATCTCAAGTCTAAAAATGTACCAGGAATAAAAAAACGCGATAGGCCAGTTGGGCGCACACACAACAGTGGTGTAAAATGGTTTACATCTAATATTTATTTGCCTTCAGGCCATTGTGGAGACTTATTTTCATGAACGTTGATCGCAATATCAGAATTACGAATCCGACTGAAATCTTCTTTACAATCGGTGGTTTTATAGTTTTAGAACCTTGCGGAAGCCTAATTTTTCTTTCAAAATGTTCTACGTAACGTCAGGATTACGAATCTGACTGTTAATTTTTTCCCCAGTAGTTGTGTAAAGTTTGCACTATTCATTTATTGTTAATGTGTAAAGTTTACACGTCAAATTTATCTTATTTCCAGAGCGTTGCAGAACGTGAATTTTTTCAAAATATGTTCCGTAAGATCAGAATTATGAATCTGACTGTATGTTTCCTTTACACCCGTTAGTTGTGTAAAGTTAACACTGAAAATTAACTTTAGTCTCAGAGCGTTGCAAACGCTTGATTTTTTCAAAATGTTCAATGTAACGTCAGGATTACGAATCTGAGTGTAAGTGTTCTTTACAGCCAATAGTTGCGTAACGTTTATGCTGAAAATCTTTGATCTGTTTAAATAAGGTAAGGTTGTCTTGTTCAAAAAAAGATAAATACTGATGTTCCGAACAATATTGTAATATTGTTTTCCGCGTTCTTGGACTGTTGTCATTTTTGTGCCATGTTACCGTATGTGTTTACTGACTGATTTACTCAAGTCATACTAATTAAAAGTAGAGTACTAGCAAAGAAAAATGCTCCGATGGAAGGAAAAAGACGAATATACTTGGTATTACGGATTATTAAGGATGTAAAAGGAAGGGGACTAGGAAAAAGCTCCTATGTATATGCCTTAAGTCGTAAATCCTATTACAAATCAGACTTTCTCTAAGCAAGGCAAAAATCGAAGTATATTCTGCAGCCTTTAAATTGAAATAAAGTATTGAACCAAAAACGATGGAAAAAGCAGCACGTTAGCTGTAGTAGCTATGGGAAAGTAGCTGGAGTAAACTAGGAGAGACTTTGCAAGCCAACTGAATGAAATAGCAAAGATCAATGCATTTAAGACGATCAAGGAAATTGTTGGTTTAAAGCAGTAGGAAACGCGTCAGCTTACGTGAAACAGACTACATGTAGGTACGCTTGCATGCCCGCAACGATTGTGTGCACTAACCAATTGACGCCAGGTTTGCTTGCTATAATGCTCATGATACAAAATAAAACACCTTTAAATATAATTGCAGTTAGTTTTCTATAAATCATGATACGAAGCAAGTCAGCTTTGCAACTTGTAAGCAGTTTACAAAAGTTATGTGAAGCATTGAAAATTATTCAAAGAAGATTACATTTTTACTAAGGCCGCAGAATATGGTTCGATTTTTTGCGCTGCTTAGAGAAAATCTGATTTATTAACAGAATTTTGCGACTTTAGGCATATACATAGATAGCTTTTTCCTAGTCCCCTCCTTTTACATCCTTAATAATCCGTAATCCCAAGTGTCTTCGTTGTTCCATCAAAGCATTTTTCCTTACTATAGTCGGTTCCACTCCAAACGGCCCATTTTCATTTAAGTCTTATTACTGTATTGGTTTTTAATAGCAAAAACGGCTTCTTCCATTATGTTCTTATAGCGGCTGATTGCTCTAAACTCGTCTTATTAATGTTTAACGTGCTTTGTTTAACATTTGGCGCGTCTAACAAGCTGCCGCAACAATTTAGACGGTAAAACATTCCACTACAGTGTAAAAAGCCGTAAGCGAAAACGGGCCGTTTGGAATGGAACAGACTATAGTACATATTTACCCGACATAAGAAATCTAAAAGCTTATTGTAAGTAGATTATGAGAATGGTTTGTTTGCTGATAGGTATGTAAATCCTGTTCTGAAGAATTAGAAAATTTCTTTGAAAAGTGTCAGCAAAAAATGAAGGCATTCAAAAGTTTTAGCATCAAGGGAATGATTTTAAAAAATATTATTGTATTGAATACCAAAGAATTTAGTTATTCCGTTCAATTACATGAATGAAATTATATGAATAGAATAGTAGAGACATTTCGCATCTTCTGTGCAACTGTCCATGAAATACTTCAAGGCTAGTGAAGGCAAAACTGTCATTCCTAAACGGCACGGCATCTCTGCATTATTACAAAGATATTTATTCCACACACTCTTACTCGCACCTGGGCAAACACACCATTTCTGTCCATCCAGTTTGGGCAGAGCCAAACGTTGGACGGGGAGAAGACATCATTGGACGGATGGGGATATGTTTTGTACACATAAACCTGAAAATCTCACTTTTGAACACAATCAACGAGTTTTTAAGCTAAGCTGGAAAACCACGTCTTCCATCAGGTTAACCCGTTTTTGGACCTATACAAGCAATTTCTGAGCCAAATCAAGCGTCATTCAGAGTTTTAAAAGCACCCATCGAAGCTGAGCAAGCAGTCTATGGATCTGAATAACCACTTTCAAGCTGGACATTGGACAGTCATTTTTTTGAACGAGGGCAACTCATCTTATTTATTGAAGGTTGGACGTGAAGAGACACAGATCATTGCCCAGGTATGTGCACACTGGGGCTATGAAGAAATCTCTCCCTATCAGGGACTTGCACAAGTTACAACCAAACAGGCACGTGGGAGGGATTTGAGGATTAGACCCACAGAATGGAAAAACGAAAACTTTTCTTGGGAAAATAAGACAAAATGAATGCCAAAGATAATTGAAAATCAAAAATTTTCAGAAAAAAATGTGATTGCTGTACATCCTGTTCTAAAAAATTAATAAATATTTCAAGAGCGCTATCGACAAATTAGGATATTTAAAAGTTTTAGCATCAAGTAGTCCAGAGATTGCAAATTAACGTAACTTTTTCGATATTTTAGCATTTATACCAGTTTTTAAGGCCATTTTGACCGAAAAAAGTCCTTTGCTGATCCCTCAAAACGGCTGACCATCTAGACAGGCCATCTTAAGCATCTATAGTCAAGACCATAGATGCACAGCCTGGCCGATCTGGGAGGTCAGCCAGTCTGAGGGTCAAGGACTGAGCTATTCTGGGACAAAACGACCTTAAAAACTTATATAAGCGCTAAAACATCGTAACTACGTCATTACACAGTTTCTGGCCAAATTTTGAGCACTTTTTCATAAATTTTCAATTTTTATCCGTTTTTTGCCTTCATTTTGCTTCATTTTCCTGAGAAAATTTCTCGTTTTTCTATTTCGGGGTCTAAACCAGACGTGTTCTTAAGAGGATTTGGGGGATGTTTGACCCTCCCAGAATGGCCACTGACCCCCCGAAAAATGGCTGCTAACCCCCAGAACTGTCGATTTTTCGTATTTGCGCCCTATACACATTTTTTGACTACTGTCGTTCAATTTACTCAATTTTTTAGAAAATTGCCTCACGTTTTTATGTTCTAGAGAGAACGAGCATTGTTTGAAACGTCAAAAAACAGTGTTTTTAACATGTACACTTCGTTTTTTTAGCCCGAAAAAAGGCATTTTTTAAAAATTTTTTGGGCCTGACCCCGCATGCATGGTCTAGCCTCCCCGAATACCCATCACGTGCATGTCTGGTCAGAACCGCTCAAGTTGTTCTTGAACCAAAGAATATCGCTTACATAACGTAGCATTCGTCAAATGAGCTAAAAGCATATTAATTTATTTATTGCGCAATACGTCTAGAGATTATTTTCTTTAGGCACGTAGCTGGCCTTCTGAATTTGGGCGGGAAGGACTAAAATTTTACAGCCCGATATTTCATTAAGTGCTTGTAGATAAACAAAAGTAATGGCGTTTTTAGGCGTTTATCAGCGAACTCTACATATCGGAGAATAAAAAATATTTAAAAAATTTGAAAGATTTGTTTTATTTTATTTGTCTTCAAAAAGTATGATGAATAAGCAAAGAAAAACAATATGAAAATAAATGATTCTGCAAGGAGCCTCAAAAAATTTTGACATATTCCCCACGTTCACACAAACGTGGGCTGTTTGGAAGACAAAAGTTATTCAACAACAATACATTCGGCGCGAAGCGCCGAAAAATTTTTGGACTATTAGCTCAAAAGTATGCTAACATCAATTCTAGCGGTCTTTTAAATACGCTATAAGAATTTGGAATTTTTTTCCTTTCAGACCCTTGTAAAAAAATACTCGTACTTCCAAAGTTTTCGATGGACTAGTCCCCCCACCACACGTGGGCGTGGGGGTTGGGAGGTAATACCCCCAGAAACCAAGATACCCCCCAGAATTCAATTTTGAAATTTTTTTGTTTTTTTCGCAATTTTTTGATGCTAATGAATAGTGTTCGATGAGAAACGTTAAAAAAGTGTGTTTTTTCGCCATACCACCATTTTTAGGACCATTTTTTTACCTAAAAAAACTGCACCATCCCCCTCAGCTACGTGCCTGTCTTTCATATTTCACGTGCAGCATAAAAATGATTATCCTTATCATATTTTGCCATTAAACGTTATGATTTATTTAATTTCCTCTTTGAACTTCATCGAAGCCTTTCTAAAAAAAGTATGTCTTAGTAATCAGCCATTTCGATTCAGTTGTTGAATCCTCAGTAGGTAATAATAAAAATGGCCAGGACAAAGACACCTTATTTGTCTAACCCAGCGAGTAAGCGCTAAGCCCGCGGGGTTCGGACTTTAGATATTCAATTCCTACAATATTCAAAAGATCAAAATGGCTGTAAAAATCTGCTGTGAGTTAGTGTATAATTTGACTGTGTACTGATTAGTATAAAACAATACTTCACAATCCATCAAAACCTGGGATGCCACTGGCCTTGCTAGACTACACGATTTTCGTGCTCACTTTTATCGATAACAAGCAATAAAATATAAGCACTGATTCGAATTAATTTTTGAATTATAAGTCTACCTGGAGAATTATTCAAAGGAGTTTTGGAATCAAACGGCTGCTCGCGTATCATCTGGCCTCTTATAATAGTTCTCAGCATGTTGCTAAAATTCATCGACGAAGCAGAAGTGGATTGTTGGGAATCAAATGACCTATTACCTGCAAAGCATGCAGCCAGAGTATACTTTTTATATAAATGCTCATAAAAATACAAACTTTATTTAAAATAATCAGAAGACCTATCTAAATTGAGCTGATATTAGCAGCAATGAGCGAAACTTTTTCAGAGTTCAAATGAAAAATAAGTCAAGGAAGAACAAATATGACGTTTTGTACTCAGAAGGCCGTATTCAGGTAATAAATAACAGAGGAAAATTCATCAACAATTTTTATGAAAAGCCAAGGAAATAACTGTCAATGTCTATGAAATCCGATTCGGATCCGAGTATTAAATGTATATCCGTGTTTATCCTACATTTATATCAGGAAAATCACGAAAATTGTCAATAAACTGAACAGAGCAAGAAAAATGAGGACGAACTAGCAATGCCTTAACAAATAATTTTTGTTAACAAATAATTTTTGCTCGGACAGAGGCGAAAAAAAATCTATATTTGCTCCAATAAAGAAATACAATAAAGAAATTAATCTAAAGATCTGAAGATATGATCCACAGTTTATTTGATCACGTCCTGTTAAAACTTCGGCTAGTTATCTGATAATACAACAATTGTTAAATTTTTCATAAAAGGAATTATAGTATGAGAAAGCTAATTGTTACGACAATCTGCTAGCCAAATCTAAATTTTAAAGATCTGATCTTCGCACCGAACAGCCATTTTTTTACTATTTTTTGCTGAATTTTATTGAAAATCTTTATCTTTATCGCCTGGAAAAAAATAATCATCAGATGCATCGTTTTTGAGCTGAAAAAGATAAATTTTTAAAAAATTTTAGATTCCCCTCCAGAATAATAAGTGATTCACAGTGGTGGATCTATGATTTCGTAAAGTAAGGCGTTACCCCAAACTTTAGCCAAAACAGACAAAAACGGGTCCAGAAACCGGTATTCACGTGCGGAGTAGGGCTTTTTCGCCTTTTCTTATTGTCAATTTTTAATCAAAATTATTTATGGTGCAAAAATATTGCGAAAAAATTCACAATTTTAAGCGATTTTGTACAAAAATTGCTTGAAGTTCTATAAATAAAAAGACATTTAGAGCAAACATGCACAGCATGAGAATTCTGGGGGCGAAAATTTAAAGTGCCTTTTTTGGCCTAAAAATGGTGGGTACGCGTCAAACACATCGTTTTTCGCAATGCTTTAGCTTTCTAGCGTATAAAAAGATAATAAAATTTCAAATCATAATCAAAAAAATTAAATAAATTGAACCAATTTAGTCAAAACCTTAGTATATGGCGCAAAGCCCGAAACTTTGACACTTTTGAACAAATAGGTAGCTGAAAACGCTTAAAAAGCACCTTTTCTTCGAATTTTTAGTACATTTTTGGAAACTCAGGAAAAATCGCAAATTCTGTGGGATGAAAAAATTTCTTGTGGGGTGAAAATTTTTCTAAGGGGGGGTGAACCCCCCACCCCTCACGACATCATATATGATTTAGAGACATTAATTACTTCAATATCTCCAGTAGACCAACTTGCCGGTTAAAATTTCAAGATATTTACAGTACATTTATACCTAGCGTTGGCAATGGCCGCTCGGTGTCGAGCTTTTTCTCAGTCGAAGCCACTGAGTGCTCTATCGTCTTATCAAAAATCGTTGGCGCCGTAGACGACAGCGCTGCCGGCGTCGTTGGATCTGACCGACTGTCGTTAGTCGTCGTGACGTCACTGATTTCACCAAAACACTGACGTCGCATGTCGTCAATCAGGCGCTGCACGTCGTCGACGGGTTCATAGGTCACTTTGACAGGGCGGCCTCGATGAACGCGCGCATTATGGCGCCGGAAACGCGCAATGGCGAAGTGCCGGAACGGACAATAGTCGCATTTGAGCGGTTTATAGGCCAGATGCAGTTTTGCATGCGCCGACATGCTCAGTCGTTGACGCGGCAGCTGCACACGGCACAACGCACAAGTCACTGTAGCACTGCTCTTTTTCTCTGTTAAATAAAACGGGCGTGCAAAAGTAGCGAATCGCAGCTTCGATAAAGCATACGGCAAAATTTTTGGAATGCAAACTCCAACCTTTCCGTATACTTTGAAGATACGACGTACTTTAAAAAAGTATGCAGGGTCGTATTTAGGGTGCGCGGGCGGCCGTCCCCTCCTCCCTCGGTCTAAAAATTTTGAAAGGTCTGATAATGCACGAAACGATTGAAAAATTGTAAGTCTTTGACGTAAAATCTACAAATTTTCGGCACTTTGCGCCAGATGCGAAGTATTTTCCATTTTTCTAGCTCAAACGAGACCAAAAATGACTCTTTTTTTAGCATTTGAGTAAGTAAAATTTTTTTTAAAATTCGAATTTTATGATCTTAATGAATAGCGAACATATCGAAAAACGTCGCAAGCTATCCCGACGAATTTTCGATGACGGACCAATTTATCTTGGGTCCGCTTCAGATGTGTTCTTGGGGGAGGGGGTTTGACTCCCTCCCCCTTAGAATGGCAACTGACCCCCGCGAAATGGCTGCGACCCCCCCAGAATTGTCGATTTTTCGTGAAAGTTGGTAAAAGTTGCAAAAAGTGTGCCCTTTTTAGCATTTTTAACTCATTTTTGGCTCAAAAATCCCAAATTTTCGACGCTTCGCGCCATATACACATTTTTTGGCTATATTTTGTTCAATTTACTAAATTTTTATTCAAATTTTTTCAATAAATTTTTTAACGTTTTATGTTCTAGAAAGAATTAGCATTGTCTGAAACGACAAAAAAGTGTTTTTGACGTGTACCCTTCGTTTTTAGCTCAAAAAGGCACTGTTTAAAAAATTTTCGGGCCTGACCCCCCCAAAATTCCCATGATGTACATGTATGGTCCGCCTCCTCCTTGGCCGACTCCTTGGTACGGCCTAAAAGTATATATATACGCATTACGTGTTGATAAACCTAGCGCGAAGAAGACGAACGAACACTATACACGTACACACACGTGATGTCTGCGAGCCAAACTAGAAATTTCATGAAAAGTGCCTTGTTAAGCTAAAAAAGATGAGCACACGTCAAAAACACTGCTTCTTGATGTTTCGAGCAATGCTCGTTCTTTCTAGAAACATAAAGATAAAAAATCGAAACAATTTGAAAAAATAGAGTAAATTGAGCAAAAAATGAGCAAATGGCGGTCAAAAATTAGACACCTTTGAGCAAACGTCATCTAATACGGTGAAAAAGCACATTTCTTACGATTTTTTCGGAAAATCGACAATTCTGGGGAGTCGCAGCCATTTTGCACGGGTAAATAGCAGACATCACAGCATGGGAATTCTGGGGTAGGGGTTTGAAGTTTTAAAGCGCCTTTTTAGGCTCAAAAACGAATAGGACCTATTAAGATTAAAAATCAAAGACCGCTGCGATGTTCCTATATTAAGTAGTGTTGCACCATTCACCTATCAATGAATATTAGCAACGAGCAAAGCAGCAATTATAAAAATATGTAAGCAGGCTCAAATAACGTACCATTGGCCTCTTGAGAACTCAAAATTGCGGAAGATTGATTCTCTACTGAAAATGTCGTCGAGAACCCTATCTTTTCACCTTGACCAACCGACTCGGATCTCCACAAGGCTGGGAAACACGCGTTCAACGTCTGACAGACTGCGCTTTCTTGATCTGCATCATACTGGTATTCAGCAATACGTTCTCCAAACTGCAATCCGCCGTCTGATCGACCGCTATAGACTGATTTCTGACCCTGAATGTTCTCACGTGATGCCGAATGTTCCGCAACGAAATGTCGCAGACTTGCAGCAAGATCCACCGCCGTTACAGGACACTGGGCACATTTGTAAGGCGCGTAATGCACGTGCTCTTTTCGACAGTGGGCCAATAAGTGATCAGCTCGAAGTCTCACTGACTTGCTACATATGGCGCATGCTACAGATGGAGACCGCTGAACGCACGGAAGCTGATCAGCAATTGAGGCGGAGAGAAAGAATTCCACCAGACGTACAGTTTCCTCTCGCCTGAAAAAATTATTAAAGGTCCGTTTCGAACAGTTTCGGTATAAGAGTGGATATAGTGGTCATATGGACGGTAAGTCGAACTTAATCAAGTATGAAGACTATAGATGTGGGGCTGAAAAATTGATTAATTTTAGAACTGATGTTAAATGGAAAACAGTATTTCCTAATCTTTTAAAGTTTTAATGTTTAATTACGACGGGTGATATTTCTTTCCACACATTACCATAGTGGGATGACGGGGTATTATCCTTACCTCATGGTTCAAGACTCGAATCACTGTCAGACGATTTTGAGCTATCAAACATTTTCTGCGTGATTTTTGGGTACGAAAGTAGCAAAGATGTTAAAAAATTTTCAGCGCTCCGCGCCGACTGGTACATTTCTGTTTTGTTTACCCATAAAATGCCTATAGAGTTAAAATGATCTGAAAAGCCAAATTTCGATAAATTCTTATATTTTTACTTACAAAATAGACGAAACTAGTCGGACAGAATTGGACAAAAAGTACTAAAAAATGCAGTTTTTCACATTAAAACAAGTTATATGGGGTGCTTTAACCATTTCTTCATATTTGACCTGCAAAAAAAGGCTATTTAAATTTAGTGGTTCCGAATTTTGGGACTTCATCCCCTTACCCCTGAACTTTCAACCTTGAGAGACTATGTTTCTTTCTATTCATTTCTGCCGAAACGAATAAAAATTCACAGGAACACGAGCATGAAAATACATGCTAGAGATTTAAATCTTGCTTAGGTTGGCTGAGGCTTAGTACGTACTAAACGAGCCTGAAGCTATGATCTTCAACACGAATAGACTGCTGAGCTGAACTAGATTATACCAAAATGCATAAAACTGAACTTTCAGAAATCAGTTTTACTCAAAGTAAGCATGCATGGATTAAGGGAATCCAGTATTTTCGTTATAAGGCTTCAACCAAACGTGCCTCAAAACAGCCAGAAATAGTCCGGAAAATTCGCTATTATTCGCAAAATAGTGTTCCTCCGTCGGTTAGTATTGCGCGGTTTTCGTTGTATAATTTTTAAAAAAGTCAGAAATCATAGATAAGCACAGGGTCAGTACAGGGTCAAGTGACTTGACCCTGGCGGTTGAGCAACTCCGCAATCCCGCAGGGAAAACCGGACCAACCACGCAAGTTTTGAAAATTTCCTGGGGGGAAATGAGGTAAAATGAAGGCCGAAATGGACGAAAATTGAAATTTTTCTTCAACAATGATTGAAATTGACCGGAAACTGTGAAATAACGTAGTTTTAACGCTATTTTAGCATTTCACAGCAATTTTTGAGGTCATTTTAGCCCAAAACAAGCTTCATTTTCCACCTCCTATCCAGGCAGACCATGCTCCGCATCTATGGTCATTGACCGACCCCGCAGGTTCCATAGAAGTCATTTGACCCTGAAAAACCTGAGCGTGCCCATATATGCCACAAATTTCTAGAAACTTTTGTCAGAAAAAGTGTTCATGCTGTGTGTAAGCGAGTCACATAATATTTTATACAAATCTCCATGTATCCAGATGTATAACGGGTGTCCTGAAAAAATCTGCACTTTTCAATCGTCTGAAAAGTAGCAAGTAAATTTAAATCAAAGATTTAATGATGACATATCGTTGAAAAACTTATTATCTCAGCTATCCAGCCGTATGACTTCCGTATTTGTAAAATCTAAGTGTGCCTTAAAAACTGAGTTCAACTCAAGATACATTGTGGTATCGTCTGTACAAAGTGTACATTGCAAAGGATGAGTAGCGAAAGTATGCTTAATTATTACGTGTTTTATAGTTAAACTTATGCTAAATATGCGATTATCAAATTGAAATTCAACTAAGAAAGGCTATGATTGTCGGACATCGGTAAATTATCTTGAAACTGAAAATCAACAGGTTCTAAACTGAGGAACTTTGAGAATGTCTTCCACACTAAAGGATGACATCTGCAAGCCTTTAAAATTGTAAACTTAAACGCCTATTGTACTGTATGTACAAGAGGGTTGAGAATTATCCGAATCTGCACTAATGTTGAATGAATTGCATTTCTAGGCAGTCACAGGCGGGAAATGACAAAAATCGTAAAATATTTTTTCAAACTTCACGCAAAACCATGCATTCAAAACGATGAGCTTAGTTCCACTTGGATGCATGCAAAAATCAAATATTATGATAAATATAAGTCTGGCAATCTGTGTTAAGCATTAATTGACTTAAAACTTTTAATTCAAATGGTGCAGTGCAGTCCTTTTATGCTTGCTAAGTCAATATGGCATAAAGCATGCCACTCATATCCTTTCTTTCTTGAATTGAATGAAACTTTACCGAATAAATGTATCTGAGGTGATAAATTAGCTTTCAAATATGCTCAGGGAAAGTGTGCAGATTTTTTCGGGACACCCGTTACAAGCCAAAAAGTGAGTAACAATCATTCAACGTATGACGGCATAATTAAACTCATTGTATTCTCACTTCCTGCGGGTCCGCGCGACTTGAAAAAGAAAGTGCTCAGGGCGGATCACTGAATATTCCCAGACATTTTACATCTAAATTATAATGAAGTCTCGCCTGAATCGCTTAGCATCATTTAGCAATGTAGCTAAGCTGAGTCCACTTAATAAATGCGATTGAACTAAATGACTTTCTAACGATAACAAATCGACGAAGTTAATCTTGCAAGCTGGGCAGCAGTAGCCTTTAAAATTCACATGACGGTCGACGTGGCAGACTGGGTCCTTCGCATTGTTCAACACAGACTGGCCGCAAAGCATACATTCTAATTCTATCTTGCCTCCAGCAGACGTCTGAATTGCATTTTCTGCAGACCTTGATTTCTTCGTCAAGGGCACATCCAGCAAAGATGAATCAAATTCTGATTGGGATAGAAAATTAATAATTACATGCGGAAAATAATCAACATTACACCCATTTTTGGCCTTCATTTTGCCTCATTTTCCAGGGAGAATTTCACAATTTTCCATTCTGGGGGGTCTAGACCCCAAGCCCCCACATGCATGTGTAATCTATGCTACACCAGAATGGAAAAATGAAAAATTTCTTAGAGGAAAGCGAGGAAAAATGAGGGCCCAATATGGTGAGAATAAATTTTTTTTCCAAAAGTGCTTGAAATTGGTCAAAAATTCTGAAATAACGTAGTTTTAGTGCTATTTTAATTTACACCAGTTTTTGATACCATTTTGGCCCGAAATACCTCACTTACTGACCTCCTCCCAGACCGGCCACCTCCCCAGATCGGCCAGAATGATTGATATTTCCTTCTTATCTACACTGAATAAGTGCAAGCAAATAATTTTTGCTTGCACTTATTCAGTGTAGATAATAGATAGGTAATTTGCAATGATTTTTGGTCGTCATTGATCATAATTTATCAAATTTTTCAAGCGCTCCGCGCCGGGCTATGCCTTAATGCCCTTTATTTACATTCTTAGCGACTTGTAAGTCAATTTGTCACTCATGTTTCAAGACAATTTGGAGAGCAGAAACAGCTATTTCAGCAAGGATTTCTTCTATTTTCAAGCATAACTTTTAAAAATTTTTGATTTGTAGCGTCAAAATACAGGAAAACGAGTGGTAAATCCAGCTTATACACATCCTTCCGCCTTATTTTCTCAAATTTTCCGGCGCTCCGCGCCGTATTTTCGCTAAAGTCAAAGAAATTTAATGATTTTTTTGCGCAAAATTGTCTGAAATTTCAAAATTTTTTTGGAAAAACGTTGCGTCAAAAGCACGCTTTTCTTGTATTCGGTAAAGAATTTCGCCAATGTACAAAGACTTTTCGGGACCGTCTTAGTACATGTACAAAGATTTCTGGGGAGACAAAAATTGTAAAAAGGTGCAAAATTCCCATAAATTTTCAGCGCTTCGCGCCCAAATGAGTAATTGTCTGTCTTATATATCTTTATAATAGCAAAATATGCATTTATAATGGAAAAATGTTACATTTTTCGGCTGAGACAATTTTCAGTAATTTCTGGCGTCAGAAAACCAGAAATTAGCTAAAATACACTACCAAAGGTCGAGAAACCCTGTTTTACCACATTAAAATCGCTTCTGTACCATAAAATAGTACACAAAAATTTGCATGTACAAATTGTACAGAATTTTGGGGACCATCTTTGTAAAGCTACAAAGGGACCTTGTACAAAAATACACTGGTCGAAAGTGATTTTAAATAGAAGTAGGTAATGTAAAACGCTGAAAAACGCTGAAAAAACGCTATTTCGCACGTGAAGGGCGAAATTCCGGACCTATTCTTGACTGTTTTTGAAAAAGTTTGGGTACATCCCCCTCAAGAAAATCCTAGATCCGTCACTGTCGACATATAATTGTCGTTACCTCTCGGCTTACTGTCGAAGAAGATTCTTAAAATTTAGGCACGAAATCATCGGAAACAGACTGTAAATCTGAGCATGACTTATAAGAATTTGAGGCGACAGTATTCTGACTGCTTACGGTGATTATGGGAAAAACTTTTTTGGGGAAAACAAGGCATCACTAAGGCCAGAAACAAACAAGAACCAAATTTTTTTGCAAAGTGCTTGAAATCAAAGCAGAAACTATCGACCAAGGTAGTTTTTACGCTATTTTAATGTTAATAACTGTTACTAATTTTTCTAGAGCATTTCAACTCAAAAGTTTTCCGTTCAGTCGACCCCAGACAGGGCTGATTCCCCATACCGCCATTGTGCCTTACGGGTGGAGGAACCATAGATGCGCCGCATGGTTGATCTGAGGAGTTAGGCGGCGATGAATAATTTATAGCTTTATCGAATAGTAGCGATAGGTGCGCAATGTCAAACTTTCAGGGGTGAAAACCAAAAATTGCTTGATAGCTATGTGCTTCGTAAAAACGGCTCTACAGCCCTTGTGGGGTCAGAAAATTAGCTATACAGCCTTTTTGGTCTAAGAAAACTAGCTATATAGCCTATTTGGCTGTATAGCTAATTTTCTAGTTTTCTGAGCCCAAAAAGGCTGTATAGCTAATTTTCTGAGCCCAATATATGGCTATACAGCAATGGTCTTTCGGCCAAGATCGCTTTTTTTAGCTAGCTATCAGTTTTTCGAAGCTCAGGAGGGTAATACCCCCTCACCCCCATGCTCTTGTATGATATAAGCGCTATTTACTCTAAATGAACTTTAAACTTACATAGCACAAACTCGCGTTTTGATGTCGACGTTCCAGCATCAAATTTCTTTTTCTCCAAAGCAGATGGAGGCACAGACAAACATTTCTGCGTCATTTCACGTATTTTAATTTCCAAGTCAATTTTTTTCTTTTGTATCACTCGCCATAATAAATTCGCATGTTGGCTGAAGAGAAAAATGTAAAAGTATTCGATTGTTTGACTTTTGAAAGGAGTGTACGAGGGTAAAACTTTCATGAAAGGAAATCTTAGCCATAAACAAGCAGAGCAAAACTTCACTTTCAATGTGAGCAGAAAAATGAAAATAATCAAAACACAAAAGATCTGAGAAAGTTACGAGAAAAACAGGATAGAACGATTAGACAATGCACGTCATCAGGGGTGAATTGTTAAAATTAATAGCTTCTTCAAAATTCACGTGATTACAAAATTAGATAGTCGGGTCGGATGACGAAATACAAAGATAGTAAAAATGCTTCCCCTTCCCGAAAAATCATGAGATGAAGGCAAGAGAAGATTTTTTATCTCTGGAATAAGCAAAACGCACGCAAAAGAGCCATGACATTGATAGTCATATTTACAAAAATCAATCTAAAATTAAACAAAGGCAAAATGTAAATCAGACAGAGTATTTTGCAATCAATCTATTGTACCTGCACAAAGGTGCGTAAGCCTCCACATTGGACAAAAAACATTGATGAACTCAGGCCCGTATCCAGGGAGATAAAGGAGGAATTCCCCCAGAAATTTTTCAGCTAAGAAACAACAAGCTTTGGCGTTCCTCATCGTTAAAATATTCAAATTGTCAGAGCTTCGCACAATTAGTTTGATCGATATCACCAATTAATACTTATTTCAATTTTTTTACAAATAAATTTTTTCGCCAGATGAAGTTTTCTGCATTTCTTATCTTTAAAGGTGCAAAATCGAACTTGACTTAAAAGATCGAAATTTGACGGTGCTTTGCGCCAGATATAATTTTCTGCATTACTTATCTTCATGAAGTTGTCAAATTAAGCTTAAAAACATCAAAATGTCGAAAAAGTCGGCGCTCTGCGCGCTTTATATTGTTTGTCCTCAAAAGGGCAATAAAAGTGAATCTAGACGAGATTAAAATGTCAAATTTTGGCGAAATCATCTAAATTATCTTTTATTACCAGCAAAACAGATCGAAAGATATCGTTTTATCCCGCAACATGGCTTCTGAACGCATTATGCATTTTCAAAACTCTGACGCGCATTTAACTCTTGAAGTTTTCAAAAGTCAACGCATTTGACTCTTGGAATTATGGCTCTAACTGTAAATGATGAGACAGTACAACCGATGGAATTCATACTTACTTCAACGAATTAACCCAAAAAGTTTGCGCCTAACAAGAATTACTGTTAATGTTGCAATGTCCAGTAACAGTTGCATAGCACGGCCGGTTTGGGGTTCAAGCTGGTCTGGGGTCCTGGTCTGGGGTCGAGAAGCTTTTCCGAGCCCAAACGTGTTTGGATAGATTACTCAAAAAAGTGCATTAAGATAAGTACATTAATTCTCAGGGTCGATTTAAAACACTTCCGCGACAAAGTCTCGACTTTCGTGAATCTATGGCCTTAATCCTGCCATATTTCCTCCGGGAAATCCGCCCTTTCTTTCCAGATCCACGTGCATGTCCTGCTTGCAACTCTGTTGATACATACGCAATTCTATCGCTGTATAAAGCCCAAAGTGAGCATTATACATACAATGATTTTCATACACACAACGACTCATGCAATCCTTGAATATCTACATGTTTTTGATTTCACGGCATCCAATTAGTTACTTAAAAAGCTAAAAACTATGTGGATAAAATTAGAATGCAATTGTAAACAACTTACAAGTGTTTAGCCGGGAGGGAGTTTATTTTAATTTTTCAACAGAATATTAACTTGTCTTGAGGGAAGGTGGTGCGTGTATTAATGATTAACAGTATTTTTATTATAGTCTGTTCTATTCCAAACGGCCCCTTTTTTTGCTGAAGCGTTATTACTGTTATAGATTTTCATTGCATAAATGGCATGTTCAATTATGTCCCCGTAACAGCTATTTGCTTTAAGCTCTTCTTATTGATGTTTAATGTATTTTACTCAAGATGTGGCGTATCTTACAGACTGCCACAACAACCTAGACCGTGAAATATTTTGCTACAGTAATAAGCCGTAAAGCGAAAATGGGCCGTTTAGAACGGAACAGACTATAGTATTTTATTATTTGCATTTTATTATTTTTGATCAGCAATTATCAGGAAGGACGAATAAGAGTTAGGAACACATTTTACATAGAAAATGCCAGCATGGAAATCTTAGATGACTACTTAATGGTAAGTTTGCAAAGCTAAGAATGACAAAAACCCTTACCTTGTAGCATGACTGCGAACTTCTTCAGCTTCGTAACCCTGGAACTCGCACATTGAACAATGGAATGGCATATAAATCAGATGGCGCCTCATGTGGGCAAGCAATGCATTATAATTGCTTTCGAGAGTTTCAGTCTTACAATGCGGACACAAGACTTTCTTTAAAAATGACGAGTTGATGTCATTACTGTTATGATCCAGTGCAGCTTCACATCTAGTGACGCTCTGATCAGCATTGTCGATACCGCTGTTACTACTTGTATCTGCTGCATCGCTATATTTGATCACATTTTGACCCACCTCATTATCAGATGTCGTAATTTTTAAGGATTTATCCGTACTAAGGCGTCCTACAAATTGTTCTATCGGTAAACGACTGAAGCATTCATTGCTTCCTTTCTTGATTCTCAATTTAAGTTCACCAGATGATAAAGCCGACGAGCTTCTTCCTTCATCAGGTGAATCTTGTCGATTATTATCTGATTCATTCAACTGGGTCAGCGATGAGTTTATCAGAGAAATTTTATCATCCGACGCTCCGGAAATGCCAGCCGCGTAAGCCGACTTGAAGGCAAGGAACTTGTATGTTTTGCGTCGATTCATAAAGGCAAACAGGAATCGTTCTTGTGAAAAACAAAACCGTGCTTAACTTCAATTCTAATTCCAAAGTAATGCAGAGATTATTCTTCAAAGATGCATTTACGCGTAATTATGATGAGCGAACTCGTATAGATATTCGTCGATGCTGAAATGCTGGATCAAGCAGGCCAGTCCTAAAATTATACTAGAGTAAATGAGAGCAGTATATAAAAAGGTAAACGCATGACGAAAGGCCAATTAAACTTAAGTGTAGGGCTTCACTTTGCCTTAAGCACAAGTAACAGTTCAGTAAACATGTGATTACGTCCTTACATTTACAGGCTCAAAATTTTGGATGGGTAGCCGGCCAGCTTCGAAGAATTTCATCAAAAAAGCAAAAACATCTTAAATGGTTTTAAAACGTAACTCTCTGCCCAAAAGCCGAATGGATTGGCTGCATAGCAAGTTTATGGGGTAGTAGAAACGGCCGACTTTAAAGTGCGGGTCCCTCGTATAGACCAAATCATTAAAGTCAACACCATCATGGTTTCATATCGACTTCACATACAAGGTCTAAGAGTTAAGCTCATTTCCCTTATGAAATTACTTAGCTGAACCGACTAGGAATGTGATCTGTTTACAGAGCGATTCATAATTGCTATACATATACAATACAGTCAATCAATAAGCAGAATCAGGATTAGTGCCATACATGCACACGGTCAAAAGTTCTGGGAGGGGTAAACAATTTTTCCTTGGGGGAGTAATTTTATTGCTGATTTTTTGCATGAAAAGGAATGACAATAAGGTCGGCAGAGGAATGACCTGTAACATAAAATATGGAAAATAGTGGAAGAAAGCGCCTGGATGCATGAATTCGAACAATCTTCTGCTTGGAAAATGAGTATATGTACCGGAAATTATACTTTTTGACGTTGTTTGACGCTTTTTCATGGTTCGAGCAATATCATTGGTCCGAAATGGCCTGAGGGGGGTATGCTTTTCAAAAGTCCGGCAGGGGGATAGGGAAAATACATTCCTCATACCCCTTCAAGTAGGCATGTGTGATTAGTGCAAACACGGGAACAGACCGACCAAGCAGGGATGGAGTGAAGCAGCCGGACAACAATCCTTCAGTTATTAGCATAAAAGCACAGCATGGCCGATCTGGGGTTATAGTCTGTTTCATTTGTTGGAGAGCTTTTTCACTGAATTTAATCCACATGAATAAGGCTACAAAAGTGACTTATAAGTATGATACTGTTTTGGCGCTGAAAATATTAGATCGTCCTATAACTCGATGTACTGTACAATATCGTTCCAGACGTATTAGTTTAAAACACTTTTGCAGTCAATTCAAATTTTTTCAAGAAGCTCTTGAATAATTGAAACAGACTAAAGTCAATGAGCGTTTTTGAGTCAAGATTATAAATGCTAAAATAGCGTAGAAACGGTGTTAATCCACAGTTTCTGGTCAATTCCGAACATTTTTGAGAAAAATTTTGGATTTTCATTAACTTTTGGACTATATTTTGCCTTATTTTTCCATTCTGGGGGTTTTAGACCAGACATACACGGGGTAATAGACCACGGAATGCAAAAATGGGAAATTATTCAGGGAAAAGAGGAAAAAGAAAGTCCAGAAATTAATGAAAATCCAAAATTTTGCAAAGTTTCTCTAAAATGATTAGGTACTGTGGATTAACATACTTTTTACGCTATTTTAGCATTTTCTCATACCACTTTCTGGACCATCAAAATTCAATAAAGCCAGTGGCTAATCCAGGATTTTCTGACAGGGGGGCGGAACCCCAGATTCTCTAAGTACTGACAGAAATTGCCTAAAAAATCCGTGATTATGCTTGAAGTACCGGTTTTTTTGTCATCCGAAAAAAAAGTGAAAATTTTGTAAGTTTTCTACAAAAAAAGCACAAAATTAGTGCGAAAATCGTCATAAAACACCGGAAAAATACTCGAGGAATCAATGTTAGAACTAAAAAAATCCTTGTTCTGCACATGTTGACGTAAAAATAAAGATTTCAGGACGCCAAGAAAGTCAGTAAATGTTATTAATGAATACTACCCGGCACGAAGCACCGAAAAAAATTTCAAAAATTGTGATAAAAATGGCGAAAATCGTCAAAAAATGCACGTTATTCTCTATTGCGGCCAACCATACATGATCATGGGGGTTTGGGTTGGGGGAGGGTTTCACTCCCCAAAATTTTGACCCCCCCCCACAGAAATTTTTTCACCCCTCCCAGAATTAGCGCTTTTTCGAAAATTCCCAAAAATTTTCTAAAAATCTGTAGAAAAGATATTTGTCAAGCGTTTTTAGATATCTATTTGCTCGAAAGTGACAAATTTTCGGCGCATCGCGCCGTTATACTCATGCTTTGACTAAATTTTGTTCAATTTGATCGACTATATTGATTTACTTCGAAATTTTTTCATGTTTTTATGCTCTAGAAGATAGAGCACCGTCAGAAACGCTGAAAACGATGTTTTTGATGCGTACCTACCATTTTTGGGCCCAAAAAAGGCAATTTATAATTTCACCCTCCCCCTCCCCCGAGAATTACCATGCAGGGCATGTATGCGCCCAACTATTGTTTGACGTTAGGGGGCGACCGACCCCAACCGCCCTCCCTCCGCCCCCTCCCCTCTAAATCCGCGCCTGAATAAAGCTCTCTGGCTAATCCCCCAGACCGGCCATGATGTGCATATATGGTCTAGAAACCCGAACCCCCTCCCAAATGCATGTCTCCTTACCAGTATTGGGAAAAACCAGACCTCGTCAGGATATAAAACATAGTGATATCTTAGCTGAAATGCAAAAGCTAGGTGCTCATTTTAGGACCACGATTAAATCCGTATTAGTATATTAGCGCGTTAGCGCGTAACTATAATATACTTAGGTACCCCCAACATATATCTGCCCCACCTACAGCTATAACGGGACACATCTGGGAGGTGCGGTTTTTTTTAAAGATAAATAATAAAAAATTCGATGTGGTTTCTTTTTATTTTTTTGTTTACACTCAATAGTGAGTTTCTAATGAGCATGTAAAGTTTGACATAACGTAATAACAAATAACGATTTATGGTGGTTTTCTTCCACGGCCTGAGGACGGCTCAGTATAACTGCCTCATACAATTTAATGGCTTAGGATTGTAGGGGATAAAATTCTCCAGATGGTAAATTTTTTGTTTTTCAAATTTTACAATAGTTCTCGATGGGGAGTGTAGAGAGTGTGAAGATCTGCAGGTGTAAAGACAGGTGTTTGTTGCGATTTTGCCTTCTTCATGTCTGCCAACAACTCCGGTTATGAGTCCCAAGGAATTTTTTCTGATAGAAACGCACTACGACTTAAGGGCTACTTTCTGCTTGCCAGCAAACTTTTGCATACTCAATACGGAGTTAGATCTAAGGGTTTAAACTTTACTCTCTAGTGGATGGTGTAGAAAACAGATTTCGTCTAAGATTTCTCTGCCAACTCTTCTGCTTATGAGTCGGGCGGGATACATTGAATAAAACAGAAATAAAGTACCTTCTAAGGGCTACACGTCGCAGCAAACCACGTTTAAAAAAACGCAATATATAGTCATTTGGGACTGTAAAGTTCGAAATCAGGGTTGTAAAATGGGCGAAAAAACACGTTTTTCCCTATTTCGATTGGTAAATATCTCAAATATTTTGCGGAACAGAAGTTTTAAACAGTCTAACGTACTACGATTCAAGGGCGACAAGCTGGCCTAAAACGAATTTCTTTACACTCAATGGGGAGTTAGGTTCAGGTTTTTAAAGTTTACAATGTGTTGGATAGTGGAAAATACGTTTTTATCCCTTTTTTGTTGGCCGCTTTCTCCGTTTAGAAGTCAGGATAGGTCGAGTAGAATAAAAAACCACTCTCTAAGGGGTACACGTCTAAGCAAATCGCGTTTATTTACATCTATATTTAGCTTTTTCGGGAGGTGTAAAGTGAAAAATTGAATAAGTTAAACGCGTTTCTGTCTTGTTTTTTCTGTCAACTTCTCCTTATGAGTCTGGACATGATCTCAAGTCTAAAAATGTACCAGAAATTAAACGTGATACGCCAGTTGAGCGCGTTTGTTTACAGTCATTGTTGAGACTTAATTTTGTCATAAATGTTGATCGTAATATCAGAAATTCGAATCCGATTGAAATCTTCTTTACACTCTGTGGTTGTGTAAAGGTTACACTGCAAATTAATTTTACTTCTAGAGCCTTGCGGGAAGCTTAACTTTTTCAAAATTTTCTACGTAATGTCGGGGTTTGGGGGTATGCACCCCCCAGAAGTTGAAATACCCCCCCCAGAAATCAAAATATCCCCCCCAGAAAAAATTTTTTTTGCTTTTTAGCAATTTTTTGATGCCATTGGATAGAGCTTGATGAGAAACGTCGAAAAATGGTGTTTTTTCGCCATACCACCATTTTTAAGGCCATTTTTGACCTTTAAAAATTTTTTCACCCCCCCCAGAAATTTTTTCACCCCCCCCCAGAATTTTGGTGCTGCCCACCTATGGTCGGAATTACGAATCTGACTATTAGTTTTATCAACACCCAGTAATTGTGTAAGGTTAGCACTATTCCTTTGTTGTTAATGTGTAGTTTATACTAGGAATTTATTTTAATATGTTCCGTAAGGTCAGGATTACGAATCCGACTGTATGTATGTCTCCTTTACACCCAGTACTTAAGTAAAGTTTATACTGAAAAGTAAATTTAGTTTCAGCGCGTTGCAGGAGCTTAATTTTTTCAAAATCTTCCATGTAACGTAAGGATTACAAATCTGAGCGTAAATTTTCGTTATACCCAATATTTGTGTAAATTTTATGCTGAAAACCTTTGATCTGTTTAAATAATTTAGGGTTGTCTTGTTTAAAAAAGATAATGCTGATGTTCAGAACAATATTGTTTGCCGCATGCTTGGACTGCTGTCATTATTGTGGCATGTTACCGTATGTGTTTACTGAGTGATTTACTCAAATCATGCTGATAAAAATAGGGTACTAGCAAAGAAAAATGCTCCGATGGAACAAAAAAGATGAATACACTTGGGATTGTGGATTATTAAGGATGTAAAAGGAGGGGACTAAGAAAAAGCTACCCATGTATATGCTGCCTAAGATCGCAAAATCTGCTAAAAATCATACTTTCTCTAAGTAAAGCAAAAAAATCGAAGTATATTCTGCGGCCTCTGAAAAAGTGTCTTTTTAAATAATTTTCAAAGTTTCAGAAAGAGTGCAGAAATGAAATTTATGTTTACTTTTTTTAAATTGCTGGCAAGTAGCAACACTGACTTGCTTCGTATCATGATTGATAGAACACTAACTGCAATTGTATTTGAAGGTGTTTTATTTTTTATCATGAGAATTGTAGCAAGCAAACCTAGCGTCAATTAATTAGTGCACACAATCGTTGCGGGCATGCATGTGTACCTACATGTAGTCTGTTTCACGTAAGCTTAAGGCCTATTCATACTTCGTCCGATCCGGCGCCGCGCGCGGCGCATGCCGCACCCCGCCGGACTCTTGCCGGACAAAGCCGTATGCGGCAGTGTGCGGCATGAGTCCGGCAGGATGCGGCATGCGGCGCCGCGCCGTTCAGCCAATCCGACTTTCATTCATACTTCATCCGACTTCTTCCGGCTAAAAATCAGTATTTGCACCGCAACAAGCATTTATCTTTTTATATTGTCTATCGGTCCAACAGCGTTTCTACCATACCTGGGAGTGGGGGATTTGGGGTATGCACCCCCAGAAACCAAAATACCGCCCCAGAAACCTAAATACCCCAGAATTTAATTTTTGAAAAATATTTTTGATTTTTTCGCAATTTTTTGATGCCAATGGATAGTGCTCGATGAGAAACGTTGAAAAATGGTGTTTTTTTCGCCATACCACCACACATGGGCGTGGGGGTTTGGGGGTATGCACCCCCCAGAAGTTGAAATACCCCCAGAAATCAAAATACCCCCCCAGAATTCGAATTTTGAAAATTTTTTTGCTTTTTTAGCGATTTTTTGATGCCATTGGATAGTGCTTGATGAGAAACGTCGAAAATGGTGTTTTTTCGCCATACGACCACTTTTAAGACCATTTCTTGACCTTTGAAAATTTTTTCACCCCCCCCCCAGAATTTTGTTGCTGCCTACCTATGCATACCACCATTTTTAAGACCATTTTTTAACCTTTGAAAAACTCTTGCACCCCCCAGAACTTTAGTGGTGCCCATCTATGGTTTCTACTGTTGTGTTGCTTGTATTGTATGTAGTAGGCAGGGGCGGATTTGCTATTAATGACATTTATGTACTTTCTTGGCGACCTGGAAGCACGCTTTTTTTGTATCCGGCAAAGATTTTTTCCGATGTATAAGAACATTTCGGAACCGTCTTTGTACATGTACAAAGATTTTTGGGAAGACAAAAACTGCAAAAAAGGTCAAAAATTCGCAAATTTTTCAGCGCTTCGCGCCGAAATGAGTAATTGTGTGTCCTATATATCTTTGTAATAGCAGAAATCGCATTTCGAAAGGAAAAATGTCAATTTGTCTGGCGCTTCGCGCCGTTTTAAGACGAGTCCTAATGATTTTTGCCCTCATAAAACCAGGAATTAGCCAAAATACACTACCAAAGGTCGAACAAGTCTGTTTTTACAACACTGAAGTCGCTACCGTACTATATCATAGTACCCAAAAATTTGTGTGTACAAAATGTACAAAGACTTTTGGGGATCATCTTTGTACATGTACAAACGGACCTTGTACAAAAAAACACTGTCTGGAAGCTATTTTCTGTTCATGTAGGTTTCGAAACAATTTTAACAGCAGAAACAGCTATTTTGGCATGGTTTTCTTCTATTTTCAATAAAAAATTTCGATGTTTTGCATCAAATGCTATAAGTACAGGATATCAAGCAGTAAATGATGCTTCTAGAGAAGTCTATCCGCCTTAATTTCACAAATTTTCCGGTGCTTAGCGCCAGATTTTTGTTAAAGTCAAAGAAATTTAATGATTTTTTCGCATAAAATTGTCTAAAATTTTAAAATTTTAAGAGAAAATATTGCGTCAAAAGTGATTTTATGTAAAAGTATACAATGTAAAACATCGAAAAAACGCTATTTCGCGCGTTAAAGGCAAATTTTTGGACCTATTTTTGACTGTTTTTGGAAAAGTTGGGATACTGCCCCCCTTAGGAAAATCCTAGATCCGCCACTGGTAGTAGGTACGCGTTTTGATCTCGATTTTATATAAAAATTGGTTAATTCCCGACTCTCAATCCGCTTTTATACGACGAGTACAAAGCAGCAAATAAATCAAAAATTTAAAGCTTGAAAAATGAAATAGTACAAAATAAACAAGGCGTGCAATGCGCTACATGTCGCGCCAATCTTCCAATACGCTGTCCTTTACATTTCATGTGTGCCAGACGGACGAAAGTTGAAACCAACTCAACTTATCCGTTGCGGCAAAAATGCCGCATTGCGGCACAGATTATGACATAACG
Organism: Mermis nigrescens; assembly: GCA_036768485.1. NCBI lineage: Eukaryota > Metazoa > Nematoda > Enoplea > Mermithida > Mermithidae > Mermis > Mermis nigrescens. Next base: position 3,099,399 of record JAVLUZ010000142.1, read on the forward strand.
CGCAAGGGAAAGTCGGACGCGTGCCGCATGATGCCGGACTCGTGCCGCAGTGTGCCGCAGCGGCTTTGTCAATTTTTGCATTCCGACACCAAATCGGACGGAGCCGGACGAAGTATGAATGGGCCTTTACGCGTTTCCTACTGCTTTAAACCAACAACTTCCTTGATTGTCTTGAATGCATTGATGTTTGCTATTTCATTCAATTGGCTTGCAAAGTCCCTCCTAGTTTACTCCATCTAATTTCCCATAGCTACTGCATAGCTAACTTGCTGCTTTTTCGATCGTTTTTTGGTTCAATAGTTTATTTCAATCTGCAGGCCGCAGAATATACTTCGGCGTTGCTTAGAGAAAGTATGGTTTTTAGCAGATTTTACGACTATAGGCATATACAAAGGTAGCTTTTTCGTAGTCCCCTCCTTTTACATCCTTAATAATCCACAATCCTTAGTATATCCATCTTTTTTCTCCCATCGAAACATTTTTCTTTGCTAGTGTTACAATATTTATTATGCCTGTAATAATCCCAATCCCATCTCACTTTTAAAAATATTAGATCTCTCAACTAAATTCGCCCTAAAATGCGTTTTTAATCTTATTACGAACACGTTTGAAATCCTAGCTGATGGATAAAGAAAATAAAGCCTCAAGCAGTGGCGGATCTATGATTTTCCTACGGGGGCGGTATCTCAACTTTTCCAAAAACAGTCAAAAATAGGTCCAAAAATTTGCCCTTAACGCGCGAAATAACGTTCCTTTCGGTTTTACTTGTATAATTTTACATCAAATCACTTTTGACGCAATATTTTTTCTGAAAATTTAAAAATTTTCGACAATTTTGTGCAAATCATTAAATTTCTTTGACTTTAACAAAACTCTGGCGCGAAGCACCGAAAAATTTGTGAAATTAAGGCAGATAGACGTCTAGAAGCATGATTTACTGCTAGATTTCCTGTATTTACAGCATTTGATGCGAAACATCGAAATTTTTAATTGAAAGTACATAGAAGAAAACTATGCAAAAATGGCTGTTTCTGCTGTTAAAATTGTTTAGAAACCTACATGAACAGAAAATGGCTTCCAGGTCGCCAAGAAAGTAAATAAATGTCATTAATAGGTATCAACCAGGGGCGGATTTAGGGGGCGGCCGCCCCCCCCCTCCATTGGCCCAAAATAGTGCGCAAAATTAAGCATTTTTGAGCGATTTTTGGGTTAAAACGGCTAATTTTTCCGCCCAAGTCCGGGTTCCGCCCCCCTTAGGGGTACCGCCCCCCTTAGGAAAATCCTAGATCCGCCACTGGTATCAACCGGCGCGTGCCGCCAGAAAAATTTGAGAAATTATGGTTACTGACGGCCAAAAATCATTGAAAATTGGGATCTAGTGAACAATTTACCCGCCACCGTTTTTTAGCCGATTCAAATAAGCTACAGTGACCAAACTTTACACAAAAATTATCAAACACGTTCTGACTCGTATCAATAAAAATAGTGTTGGTCCACTGTAGCTTATTTGAATCTACAGTGTTTGGTCACTGTAGCTTATTTGAATCGGCTAAAAAACGGTGGCGGGTAAATTGTATACTAGATCCGAAAATTGTATATCCATTCTTTATCTTGCCAAATATCTTTGGCCAATGGGGGCGCTCAAGTGAACCCGAGATGAGATTAGCCAGAAAGTATATCTATTGAAGTAGTCCAGCAGAACTATGAGACAAAACGATGATGCAAAAATAAACAGAACCGAACCGACCCGTCCTGGGATGAGTAGGGGGACGCACCGTGAACATGGGATCATTCGCGAACATGGACAGAACCCGATCTACTATACTACCACGACTGTAATCACAAAAGCGACTAAAAATAAATGAGACAGTCGATACGCACTTTATTTGAGTTTTGCAGCAAACAGATCGTCTCAGAAGAGAAAGCAAGGCAGCATCGAATGAATACACAAAACAAAGCAGAAATATTTTTACAAACAAACATTAATACATATTTTTCAGCCAACGATAAATAATTGCAGCGCTTGCAATCATAGAGGCACAACATGGCCGCTAATAGGGTCAGCTGGTCTAGGAGATCAAAAATTGAGCTTCTTGGGCCAAAATGACCTAAAAAACTGGTATAAATACTGGAATTGCGTTAAACTACTTTATTTTACAGTTTTTGGTCTATTTCTTTAAAAGAAAATTTTCAAGTTTCATCCATTTCCGGCTTACATTTTGCCTCGTTCCGCCAACAAAAACCTACCATTTTTCCATTCTGGGGGTCTACACACCCCAAACCCCCCAACGTGCATGATGCTTGCAACCATAGCACTGATCGAGCAGGCGTAAAAGTCGTCACTAGAAAAATCACGCCTTGTGCACGACAACGGTGAGAATGTGATTTATTTACCGGATGGCCCTCCTATCCCAGATCATTCATAAAGGGAACCAATAGCCCGAGTGGTCAAAAGAGTGAAACGTAACTGCATGTTTGTCTTTGCATATGGGATTTAATCGTGTAAAGCCCTTTACCAACTCAACTTATCCGTTGCGGCAAAAATGCCGCATTGCGGCACAGATTATGACATAACGCGCAAGGGAAAGTCGGACGCGTGCCGCATGATGCCGGACAATGCCGGACTCGTGCCGCAGTGTGCCGCAGCGGTTTTGTCAATTTTTGCATTCCGACACCAAATCGGACGGAGCCGGACGAAGTATGAATGGGCCTTTACGCGTTTCCTACTGCTTTAAACCAACAATTTCCTTGATTGTCTTGAATGCATTGATGTTTGCTATTTCATTCAATTGGCTTGCAAAGTCCCTCCTAGTTTACTCCATCTAATTTCCCATAGCTACTGCATAGCTAACTTGCTGCTTTTTCGATCGTTTTTTGGTTCAATAGTTTATTTCAATCTGCAGGCCGCAGAATATACTTTGGCGTTGCTTAGAGAAAGTATCGTTTTTAGCAGATTTTACGACTTTAGGCATATACAAAGGTAGCTTTTTCCTAGTTCCCTCCTTTTACATCCTTAATAATCCACAATCCTAAGTATATCCATCTTTTTCTCCCATCGTAACATTTTTCTTTGCTAGTGTTATAATATTTATTATGCCTGCAATAATCCCAATCCCATCTCACTTTTAAAAATATTAGATCTCTCAACTAAAGTCGCCCTAAAATGCGTTTTTAATCTTATTACGAACACGTTTGAAATCCTAGCTGATGGATAAAGAAAATAAAGCCTCAAGCAGTGGCGGATCTATGATTTTCCTACGGGGGGCGGTATCCCAGCTTTTCCAAAACAGTCAAAAATAGGTCCAAAAATTTGCCCTTAACGCGCGAAATAACGTTCCTTTCGGTTTTACTTGTATAATTTTACATCAAATCACTTTTGACGCAATATTTTTTCTGAAAATTTAAAAATTTTCGACAATTTTGTGCAAACAAATCATTAAATTTCTTTGACTTTAACAAAACTCTGGCGCGAAGCACCGAAAAATTTGTGAAATTAAGGCAGATAGACGTCTAGAAGCATGATTTACTGCTAGATTTCCTGTATTTACAGCATTTGATGCGAAACATCGAAATTTTTAATTGAAAGTACATAGAAGAAAACTATGCAAAAATGGCTGTTTCTGCTGTTAAAATTGTTTAGAAACCTACATGAACAGAAAATGGCTTCCAGGTCGCCAAGAAAGTAAATAAATGTCATTAATAGGTATCAACCAGGGGCGGATTTAGAGGGGGCGGCCGCCCCCCCCTCCATTGGCCCAAAATAGTGCGCAAAATTAAGCATTTTTGAGCGATTTTTTGGGTTAAAACGGCTAATTTTTCCGCCCAAGTCAGGGTTCCGCCCCCCTTAGGGGTACCGCCCCCCCCTTAGGAAAATCCTAGATCCGCCACTGGTATCAACCGGCGCGTACCGCCAGAAAAATTTGAGAAATTATGGTTACTGACGGCCAAAAATCATTGAAAATTGTATATCCATTCTTTATCTCGCCAAATATCTTTGGCCAATGGGGGCGCTCAAGTGAACCCGAGGTGAGATTAGCCAGAAAGTAGATCTATTGAAGTAGTCCAGCAGAACTATGAGACAAAACGATGGTGCAAAAATAAACAGAACCTAACCGACCCGTCCTGGGATGAGTAGGGGGACGCACCGTGAACATGGGATCATTCGCGAACATGGACAGAACCCGATCTACTATACTACCACGACTGTAATCACAAAAGCGACTAAAAATAAATGAGACAGTCGATACGCACTTTGTTTGAGTTTTGCAGCAAACAGATCGTCTCAGAAGAGAAAGCAAGGCAGCATCGAATGAATACACAAAACAAAGCAGAAATATTTTTACAAACAAACATTAATACATATTTTTCAGCCAACGATAAATAATTGCAGCGCTTGCAATCATAGAGGCACAACATGGCCGCTAATAGGGTCAGCTGGTCTAGGAGATCAAAAATTGAGCTTCTTGGGCCAAAATGACCTAAAAACTGGTATAGATACTGAAATTGCGTTAAACTACTTTATTTTACAGTTTTTGGTCTATTTCTTTAAAAGAAAATTTTCAAGTTTCATCCATTTCCGGCTTACATTTTGCCTCGTTCCGCCAACAAAAACTTACCATTTTTTCCATTCTGGGGGTCTACACACCCCCAAACCCCCCAACGTGCATGATGCTTGCAACCATAGCACTGATCGAGCAGGCGTTAAAGTCGTCACTAGAAAAATCACGCCTTGTGCACGACGACGGTGAGAATGTGATTTATTTACTGCATGGCCCTCCTATCCCAGATCATTCATAAAGGGAACCAATAGCCGGAGTGGTCAAAATAGTGAAACGTAACTGCATGTTTGTCTTTGCATATGGGATTTAATCGTGTAAAGCCCTTTATCCACTTTTTCCCATCGTAAATTACGTGTCTCCTTGTTGTCCAAATGCATGATCCTGAATTATAGAAAAGTTGTTGTTTGTAGGTTAAAGTAACGTCAACGTCGTTCAGTTGATTATAATTGAAAATTGAGATTTTTATGATATAGGTACCTACTAGCTTAATTACCGAATTGTTGTCATTCGTCATTCATCCACAACAAAAAAGCATGTCAATCAGATTATCATCTCGTCATTTAAACAGCGTACATACTTCTGACCATAGGTGGGCGCCACCAAAGTTCTAAGGGGCGCAAAATATTTTCAAAGGTCAAAAAATGGTCTTTAAAATGGTGGTATGGCAAAAAACACCATTTTTCAACGTTTCTCATCGAGCACTATCCTTGGCATCGAAAAAATTGCGAAAAAAAATTCAAAAATTGAATTCTGGGGGTATTTTGGTTTCTGGGGGTGCATGCCCCCAAACCCCCTTCCCCACGTCCAGGTATGCTTCTGACCAGTTTTTCCTTGCGATTGTGATCACAGTCGCTGTAGTATGCTAGGTCGCTGTTCCGTTCACGCGATTGTTATCACAGTCGCTGTAGTATGCTAAGTCGCTGTTCCGTTCACGTTCTCGGTTAATACCAGTCTTTGGGAATAATACGAGTACATACATCAAGCGTGGCGACAAAAAATAGGTAAAAGAACAGACATTCGCGTTATATCAAGATATGCGCATATTCAAGGACGGATTTAGGGGAGGGAGGGAGAATAGTGGGCGCAATAAAGAATATGTACTTTTTAATAATTTTCGCCGTTTTCGTCATGACTTTTAGAATTTTTTCGGCGCTTCGCGCCTGGGTTTTACTCATCAATGGTACTGATTTTCCTAGTGCTCCAAAAGCCTTATTTTTACATCAGAAGAATATTTTTTATACAAAACAAAGATTTGGCGGTTCATACAATGATTGTGTGAGTAGAGACTTAGTAATTTAAACACTTTTCTATCATTTTTTGAGAAAAATCATATGTATTTTATTCAACTTTAAGCATTGGGTAACTGAAAAGGAAGCTCTTTGCTTGAGCGGCGTTTTGTGTTTTTCTTCATATTTTGTGCCGGTTTGTATAAATTTCGTGCGTTTTTCATACAAAACCTCAGCTAATTTTTAAAATTTTCAAGTTTTTCATATCAAAAATGATTCTGCCTATCAAACGACGACAAAAAACCGCTAATTTACGCGTAATTGGCGGATTTTTTTGACACTGTTAGGGTAACTTGAAGTTCTGGCCCCCTGTCGGAAAATCCTGGATCCACCATTAAGCTCATTTTGATTTTATATGCTATTGGCTAACGTGGTGTATAGTCTTAAGAAATATTCTCAACGGAGCAGTGGCCGCAGGTGTAATTGGCATATAATAAATTTCTCGCGATTAACTTACAGCATTATATCAAAAAGTGCGGCGTGGACTTCGCATTCGAGCAAACACTGAATTAATCTCTAATCGGACGAATACCGCGCGCCTTGCCTAACAAATCGGGCTATTCAAATATTCGCCGTAAGAGGAAAGGAAAAATCAAAACAGGAAATGAAATTGAAATGACCCAAGTCCATGGACCTAACCTATAAAACTAAGTGGACATCGGGCAGGTTAGGAGCCTTAAAGCAGGCGAAAAATTCTCGCAGAGCGATCGAATCGAAGGGGTCCTGGGAAAGGAATATAATGGGAACGACCAATCAGCGCAAGCCAACAGCGGGGACCGTATGTGTATCTGGGAAGGATTGATGTCGTCGTGCGCCCGGTATCCAACGTTTTATTTATTACAGCGCGAAGTGCCTTGCAGGGCTCGGGTTTGTTCGGCTCCGACGTGTAACCAGAAGGGAAGGCAATATAGATACGTTGAACACGCAGAACTACACTACATTATTGCTGGGTACCTATACGATCATCGCCTGACGTGCGTTCGTAAAACGTGTACGCTACGGGAACGAGTGCCAGGCGTAGGATGGAGTAGTGCATAATAGGGAAGAAAGCCGGTTTATTCTCCTCTGCGTTCAGCCCCTTCCCATCCATCGTTCGCTCATACGGACCAAACGGGCGGCCGGATCGGGTCGCCGAAATATATAAAGCGTGTATTACACGCATTTTTTAAATGCTATGCTGCGCCGCTTAGTCATACAAGTTTTAAAATGGACTAGTCGAATTCAAATTGCGCGGAACACTACGACTATAACAGCGTTCTCTTAGTTCGGCAACCGACGCCCGTGAACCGAAAAACGAATAGGGGGCGTATACAATATCGGGGTTTTATCTAATGCCTACCGGAAACTTCCTTACCTGTCAATTGGTATACAAAAAGCTTCGATCGAATCACGGTGCCGTAACCCCGAAATTTCCTAGAATGTATCGTTAAAAAATTCCGCACTGTTAGGACGTTCGGATCTCAGAATGACAAAATTTCGAGGCGACGAAATCAGTATTTGCTAGCAACTTCCATGAGAGAATTTTTCGTATATTTTTGGGAGCGTTTTGGAAGTTGATATACCTGATTATTTATATTATCTGTATTTAGCAAAACCAGTAAGAAGCAATCAAATGATGTATTTGGAGGAGTTTACAGCAGGGAAAAGAAGCGTCTTCATTAAATGCTGAACAACTAGAAAAAAATAACAGAAGATACATACTAGAGAATTTGTACTAGTTTAATATGAATAATGCACAGTAGGCACCTATGTACATTCACCGGGGAATTCTAAGGGATCGGCCCCATTCCAAAATGCCTTTTTTAGGCTAAAAAATGACAGATATGCGTCAGAAACACGATTTTTGACGATTTGACGATGCTCAACATCAAAACATAAAAATTTAAAGATGAACTTCAATTCATTTCGACAGAATATAATCGAAAATGGCTATAAATTCAGTACTTTTGAGCCAGGAATGCTTAAAACGATACATTTTTAACCTTTCTGAAAAATCAAAAAATTCTGGGGCCAACAGCATTTTGCGGGGAGGGAGGAGGGGTATCCGCACTCAGCAGCCATTCTAGAGTCAACCCCAAAAACACAAAAATCACTCGCTGCTTACTGCATGCGCAAAGTAGAACGCAGACAAAATGTCAATTTTTCATTTAAATTAATTTTTCATCAACTGACATTATAAGAGATTTTATATTTATTATTATAAAATAATGCAGAGTAATTTTGAAAAATGAGCTTGCTAAGCGAGAGTAGTAAACCAAGAGAAACTTAAAGTTTAAACATACCATTAAATTATGAAGAGAATTATAAAAGATTTTAAACAATAAGAAAATGAAAAAAGTGGGATTTTAGTAAATTAATTATCTAAAATTAATTATTTAATTAAATTAATTATCTCTAAAACTAAATATTGACGATCGACTTTAGGCATTGATGACACTGACAGATCATTTTTAATTTAGGCTGAGGTATCAGAATTTCCCACCAGGTCTCGCCAATGTCTCCAAAATTGATCCATTTTTTCATAGGAAGCCTGATTTATACTTCACGCGGCGAGCGAAGCGGCGAGAAATTGCCGCAACGGCCGCCGCAGAAATTTCGCGCAAACCCATTTATACTTCGAGCTGCGGCGCGGCAGCCGGCGAATTATTCGCCGCCGCAATTTGATTTATACTTCACGCGGCCGCCGCGCCGCGGACTGATTCGCAAAAGTCTGAATTTTTTCGCCGCTTTCCAATTTATACTTCGGCCGCGCCGCAAGGAGTCAAAATTGTTATTTTTAGCTTTTTCGGCCATTTCTTCGCCGCGCCGCAAAAGTCAAAAAGCCCATTGCTCTTGCGAATGCTAATGAGGTTTCGAGCCGAGTGTCGACGTCGAATCATTTTGAATTTTAATGAGGTATCGATTTGCGCAATAGGAGAACTCAGCGTCCTGGTTCTGCGGCAGTTCGCAGGAAGTATAAACGCATTGCGCAAAGCGGCTGCGAGGCGGCGGTGCCACCTTGTCGCTGGTGTTTTTGTCCACGCGGCGAGCTCGCCGCGTGAAGTATAGATGCACGACGCGGCGCGGCAAGCGGATTTTGCCGCAGAATATTCGCGCAGGGTCGACTAATTTTTGGGCATACTGTGGCCGCAAAACCCCTTTGCGGCGCGGTTCGCGTGAAGTATAAATCAGGCTTAAGTCACCTTCTGTCATCTGAAAAAGTTTATTGTCGGAACATGGCGACATGCAAAATAAATCCGACCTGATCGCGAGGCATATTGCCGATATGGAGCGTATTTTGGAGCGCCAGATCTTCAAATGATTGCAAATTAATTTTTACAAAGTAATATGGGTGAATTAAACTAAAAAAGTGGCTTTGAAGTCTAAAGCATCATCTTATAATCGTTAGATGAATGGTCGGTCAGGGGGTAAACCAGATAGCATTTTGAGCCAAAATGGCTTTAAAAACTTATGTTGAACTACTTTAATTTAAGTTTCTGATCATTACCAAGCAATTTGGCAAAAAGAAATTTTCATTTTCAATAATTTCTGCTTTCATTTTGTCTCATTTTTCCAGAAAATTTCCGATTTACCAGTCTGTAGGTCTAGTGAGCCTCCAATCCATACCCACTCCAAATGCACGACGACTCAATTTATGTACATGTAGGTACTATGTAATATGACTGCGTCGTATTAGTTTACAACTTTTGTGTTACTTCAAACTTTTTCGAAATGCTCTCGAATAAATTGAACTTTTTTATATAGGCATCTATGCAAAATGGTATACAAGTAGGCACATAACTGTAGCACTGCGGAATGCACTTTTGCAATAATCTTTCTGTGCACTGAGATCAAAAAGTTTTCATACGCGACGTGCTCAACTTTAAAATAATGTTGATAGACTAATTTGACCATCTTTTTTTGTTAACTCAAGAATTGTGAATTCAAAGCACCTTATGAAAAAAACTTCGCGAAAAAGGTCCACGATTCAGGCAACCGCATTACATGCGCCGTAAAGGTAGACCAGCAGCTTTTTCAAAACACGTTCATATATGTTACGCACGTACCACGTGATGCACATATATGTATGTAGTAAGTAAAGAATCGGAGCGTTCCATCGATTACCTAAAGCGCAAAGGGCTATACGGTTCCGTTCAATAAAATTTTTGTCTATAGCGAAAGCAAGAGCGCAGTTACTAACCACGCAACCAAGAGTAAAGACGTTCAAATTTATCAAGAAATCAAGTGCCACTGATCAAACGGTGATCGCGGAAATGGAGCCATGAAATCATGTATAGATGGGCACATCATCGAAAAGAGCTAACTTGGACGTAATTGAATTTTGAAAGTATACACGTGTAAACATTGGAAAACAGTGAAACCATTGTATGAACAATCCTTACATGCAACTGATTGGTAAAGGTGTTACCCGCCTAGAGTTCCAGTAACTTCTTATCGATGCCGATCGACGCGAGCACGAAACGAACCACGCAAATACCTAAGACACGCGTGCCGTAGAGGGAGCCGACAACGCAGAATGTGTACATGTACACGGGGGCTGCTCTAAAGAGTCGCCTTATCGCGCCGCATATTTTTGGTTGCTATGTTCGGCTATTCGAAACCCGGTACATAACGCACCAACTAATATTGCAGCCGGGAAGCACAAGCGAGCTCTTTTGCCCCGCTTAAATACACTTTTGCTTACACGCTGTATCCAGGCAAGGCAAAGCATATATGCCTAACGTTGATGTAGGTATTATAGGCTGTTCGGGACAAAGCGGAAGCCGGGCGTCCCGCGTTGTGGAGGAACGCAAATGAAAACGCATATCGCAAAACACGTTCCAGATGGGTTCAATAGGGTGTGTGTGTAGGTGTTATCGATTTAGTTTGGGCGACATTTTACTTAATGGTTTCATTTATCAACCACATTTTACGTTTAGAGAAGCCATATTTGGTCAGAACAGGATCTTTGATCTGAATAATTTTGATAATTTTTATTAAGGGGACTATTAAATTTAAAAATCACCGCAAGGAATGCACCAAAACGACTCCTGACATCGTAACTGTTGTAAATTAAAGAATTGAAATGTTGCTGTTGAGCAATAAACAGTCTCGGAAATTCACGAACAAATTGAGTTTACCCTAAATTAATGATTATCGACGGCACTGCTTATTTCTGCTTGTATAGAATCGAAGTGTTTGGTTCTTTATTTATTCAAGCGTTAAAAACCTAACAAATATACATAACACGATTTTCGGGACACGCTTTTCCTGTTAGGGGTATCCATACCTATACTCTGTTTGATTTATTGGAGACCTATTACATCAAATTTAATCCATATGAATAAGGCTGCAAAAGTGGGTTAAAAGTCTGATGCAGGTTTGCAGCTTGATAGTAGAAAAGATCGTCCTGAAACTCGCTAAACAGTAGAATATTGCTGTTGTTCCATTAGTTTAAAGCACTTTTGTAGTCACTTCATTCATATTCGAAAAGCTCTCCAATTAATTCAGCGTAGCTGTGTAGGGATAGGAGGGACAATCCCCAAAGTTTTACAAGTACGAGTATTTGTACGAGGTTCCCCCCCAAAAAAAAGCTGAAAAATGTAGAAATGCATTCGGAAGACTGCCAGAATACACCGATTTGAGCATTTTTGAGCTGATGAGCCTAAAATTTTCGGGTGCTTCTGTATTACTTTTGTCTTCTAAACAACCCTAATTTGAGTAAAATAACAAAATTTTCTTGTGCGCTGGGCAGAATTATTTATTTTCATATTGTTTTTCTTTGCAATGTAGTTCCAGAATCGAGATGATTCAGTCCATCCATCAATGAGCATGAGCAAGTCAAAAAATAACTTACCTTGATTTCAATATATATCGAGTAGTTTTCACCGCTGAGTTTAATGGTGTACACCATTTTTCTTGAAAACGAATATTAGTTGTGTAAAGTGAGTGTAAAGTAACAGAAATGACCGATTTTGTCAAATTTGACAGGGTCTAGCATTTTTCATCATAACTCAAGATCACATTGATCAAATTCAATAATTATTTTTTTATTTGGAAGACGAATAATTTCTACATTTTGCGAGATTAATTCAAACTTTCAGTATCCTTTCAATATGTCTTGGTATGATAAGAAACATAATACATCAACAATTTTGACTTCAATTTTTTCGACAATTTCCAATATAGCGCATATACCATATGCGGGCCCTCATTCATATTATAATATTTTATAACTTTAAAAAATATTTTAAAAAATAAAACTACCACTTTTTGAGCGATAGATCTTTGAATGGAACATGGTATACTAATAATTGGTTGAAAATTGACGAATTGGCCTCAGAATGTCACATGGTATACTAATAATTGGTTGAAAATTGACGAATTGGCCTCAGAATGTCACTACATTTACCGTTACTAGTTGTGGGCAAATTTTTATATTGCATCGTGTCGTTGACTTTTATCAGGGGCTTGTTCGTGCCAAAAAATTTACTAAGCAAATGACCTCTTTTTAAGTAACAGACTTTCAATGAGGACGTGGTGTGCTGAAAAATGATGAAATATATGAGATTTTGACAGGCAATGTTAAGATATTTTCTTATTAATTTTTTAAAAAATGTGGGCCGCAGTCCACAAAGTGATATGTTGTCAAAAATTATTAGGGACTTTTATGTAAAAAAATTTCAAAAATCAAAGGACCACTTTTTGAGTTACACATATTTAAAAAGAAATATGGTGTGCTGAGGAATACTCAAAATTAGCAATTTTTCTTATTAATTTTTTTTAAGAAATGTGAGCCGCAGTTCACAAAGTAACATGTTGTCAAAAATTATTAGGGACTTTTATGTAAGAAAATTTTAAAAAGAAACCAAAGGACCACTTGTTGAGTTGCACATATTTAAAAAGAACATGGTATGCTGAGGAATGATCAGAATTAAACTATTTTTCTTATTAATTTCTTATAAAAATGTGGACCGCAGTTCACAAAGTAATATGTTGTTAAAAATTATTAGGGGCTTATCTGTAAAAAAAATTTTTTCAATCAAAGGACCATTTGTTGAGTTGCACATATTTAAAAGAACATGGTATGCTGAGGAATGATCAGAATTAAACTATTTTTCTTATTAATTTCTTATAAAAATGTGGACCGCAGTTCACAAAGTAATATGTTGTTAAAAATTATTAGGGACTTATCTGTAAAAAAAATTTTTTTTAATCAAAGGACCACTTATTGAGTTACACATATTTAAAAAGAAACATGGTGAGCTGCAGAATACTCAAAATTAGACTGTTTTTCTTATTAATTTTTAAAAAAAATGTGAGCCGCAGTTCACAAAGCAATTAATATGTTGTCAAAAATTATTAGGGACTTTTATGTAAGGAAATTTTTGAAAAACCAAAGGACCACTTGTTGAGTTGCACATATTTAAAAAGAAGATGGTGTGCTGAGGAATGATCAGAATTAGACTATCTTGAAAGTGTCAAGATATTTTCTTTTTAAAATTCTTTGATATAAGTTTATTAGTTGGTTGTCATTTGCATTTCAGTACCGTATTAAGTGTTTTCGGAGAATTTTCGAGGAAAAAAATAAATATATATCATCTACTGTTTTAGCAACATACGTTTTAATGAAATGTTGTAAACTTTAAAATTATCAAATTGAAATAATTTTGAGTCAACACGTCAGTCTGTATTTCTGGTAAATTTATTCTTTTGGATCATCGTTCGCGTGAAGACCAAACATGGGCGTGGGGGGGGGTCTGGAGCATACGTGGGCAGCACCAAAATTCTGGTGGGGTGGAGGGGCTGCAAGATTTTTCAAATGTCAAAAATGGCCTTAAAAATGGTGGTATGGCGTAAAAAAACACCATTTTTCAACGTTTCTCATCGAGCACTATCCATTGGCATCAAAAAATTGCAAAAAAAAACAATAAAAAATTTCGAAAATTGAATTCTGGGGGGGGTATTTTGGTTTCTGGGAGGGGTATTTCAGTTTCTCGGGGGTTGCATACCCCCAAAGCCCCCACGCCCAGGTGCTGTCTGGAGTGCGGATCCCTCGAGAATCTGGCGGACCTTCCAACCCAAATTCGATAGACTGCCAAGAATTGAATTTCTGGTGCTATTTTTCTCGATTTGCCCCTTCGTACCCGCAGAATTTTTCGGCTGCCCATGTATTACTTTGACACGTTACTAATGCATTTTAGTAAAAATTTCAAAGAAATAGACATTTACAAGAAACGTAACATACTGAGAAACTTTTAATTTGAGCAGTTTTAACCAAAAATCGCTCGGTTTTTGCTTTTCTAAAATAAAATTTGTTAGTCTTTGAGATTTTACTACATTTTGAGCAGCAAGGAAAAAATTTGGTTGTCAATACAATGTTTTCTAAATGACTGAAATAAGTTCGTGCGTACTTCTTTAAGAAGGCAAATAAGAAAAAATTTTTTCTATCTTAAGTCGAAAATATTTTAAATTTGACCATTTCAAGCACATTAACTTCCTTAACGTCTATAAGTTACCCCCATTATATTTTTTCCGTCTTTTTTATGAGAGCCTCTTACAATACCACCTCAACAACATCTCTCACACCGATAGCCAAATGTATAAGAGTAACAAGTAAAAATAGGAAATACATTGCCGCATTGCCTCACACAAGTCACAGCTCAAAATTTAACGATTTTCTGGTTACTCGACGTTTCATTTAACGTCTGTCGCTAAAATCGTGGGCATTATATTTTTCATTTTTTCTCATGAAGTTAGATGATGAGATTCAATAAGTTAATTGTAGTGTTTGACAACCATTTTTTATTAGAGAATTTTATTAAGAAAATGTCTTGACATTTTAAGTCAAACTAATCTAGTTTTGATTATTGCTCAGCAGATCATGTTTTCGTTTAATATGTGTAACTAAAAAAGTAGTCCTCTGATTTTTTGAATTTTTTATAAAGGTCCCTAATAGTTTTTTGACAGCATGGTCCACAATGTGAACTGCGGCCTACATTCTTAAAGAAGTAAGAAAGAAGTATCTTGACATTGCCTGACAAAATCTCACAAATTTCATAACTTTTCAGTACACCACGTTCCCGTTTAAGGTCTGTTATTTAAAATGTGGCCATTTTTAATTATAAATGTTTCATGTAATGTATAAGCTCACGATAACAGCCAACGCCTCGATGCATCATAAAAGATCGCCAAAATTTATTAATGGTACAATGTTGTGACATTCTGAGGCTAATTCGTCAAATTTCAGCCATTTCTTAGCTTACATGTTCCATTCGAACATCTATTGCTCAAAAAGTGATCTTTTTAATTTTTTATTTTCTTATCATAGAAACCTCTAGTGATTATGATATGAACGAGGGCCCGCATATGGTATATGCGCTATATTGGAAAATCTCGAAAAAATTGCTGTCAAAATTGTTAATGTTATATGTTTTGAAGCATATCAAAAAATATTAAAAGGATACTACAAAATGTAAAAATTATTCATCTCTCAAATAAAAAAGAATTACTGAATTTGATCGCAGTGATCCTGAGTTATGATGAAAAATGTGAGACCCTGTCAAATTTGACAAAAGCGGTGATTTTTGATAATTTACACTCATTTCACACAACGAATATTCGTTTTAAAGAAAACTAATTTGCACCATTAAACTCAGCGTCAAAAACTTCATAATATATGTCAAAATTAGGGGAGGTTAATATTTGACTTGTCTAACCTCGAGTCGAGTATTACAGAAAGTGACTCTAAGTACAACTAGAAAAAAAAATTTTTATCATGGATCAAGCTTTTGTGACTATTATATACATTTGTTTTAATATGATTGAAATCAAGTTTAATTCATTAATTTTTTTTAATTTTTCATTTTCTAATATATTGAGCTCATTTAGAAACGCTAAAAACACCATGATTTTGTTTATCTATTGACATATCTGACTTCAAACTTTTAGTCAACTATATTTTCAAAAGGCCAGTTATGTGCCTGCGTGGGTGACTATTAATAATAAACTTAAATTAGTGTGATTTAGAAATCAACGTCCTCTTACCAATGTCAAGTATGGGAATTCTGGGGGGTCAGGTTTAAAAATTTTTTCAAGTGCTATTTTGGGCTAAAAAACCATGTGTTCACGTAAAAAACCTGTTTTTTGACGTTTCGGTAAATGCTCTCTTTTTAGAACATAAAAAAATATTCTCGAAGAAAAATTAGAAAATTTGATTAAACTAAACGAAATATTGTCGAAAAAATGTGTGATGCAAAGCACTGAAAATTTGAGACTTTTGAGCTACACATGAGCTAAAAACGCATAAAAATTTAAAGTTTTTACAATTTTTACGAAAAATCGACCATTGTGGTGGGTCGCAGCCATTTAGCTGGGGTAAGTAGCCATTCTAGGGCTCCCCAAGAAGACATATGCCTCTTACTCACTGAATGAGTCCTTTTAAAAAAGATCAGTCGAATATTGTATAGGTGATATAATTCTAATCACAAATTTTCATTACAATTAGTGGGCAATCATTTTGAGGTTGGCATCAGTATCTAGCATACGTATTCACAATCGTAGAACTGTAAGCAGAGCGGACGCATGTGGACCACACCTGGGCGGGGGGGGTTCGGGGGTATGCACCCCCCAGAAACCAAAAATTCCCCCCAGAAATCAAAATATTCCCCCATTATTCAAGTTTTAAATTTTTTTTTCGTTTTTTCGCAATTTTTTGATGCCAATGGATAGTGCTTGATGGGAAACGTCGAAAAATGGTGTTTTTATCGCCATACCACCATTTTTAAGGCCATGTTTTGACTTTCAAAGAATCTTGCAACCCCCCCCTCCCAGAATTTTCTTGCTGCCCACGTATGATGTGGACGTCCAAAATTCCATCTGCTTTCCTGAAATCGCAGATGCATGCACAGCCGGTCGTCAACCAGTCTAGGCTTAACCTACGAGCCTTTACCGATAAAGGCACCAAAAACAGTCAGTTATTACTAAAATAACGTAAATACTAAACCAATTCACAGATAAAGTCAATTACTAGCGCTTTTACAGAAAACATTCAATTTTTATCAATGTCGGCCTTGATTTCGCCAGGAAATTTTTTCTTCTATGTTGAGCCCAGTCTTCTTACTCCATGTGCACGTCTGTAGTCTGTTTCATACAAGTTTGGTCAGTTGCACTTATAGCATTGATTTGATAATGATTATCGTAACTTTCGGCTTACTGTCGGTGAAAATACTTAAAATTTATGCACGAAGTTATGTGAAACAGACCATAATCTCCCCAACCAGGTGAGCACATTGGGGTGGGTCTAGACCAGATATGAACGTAAAGAAGCCGGATTTAAAGGCATACACTAAAAGGATAAACAGTAAAATTTTCGGGGGAAATAAGGCAAGATGCGATCAATAAAGGACAAAAATAAAAGCTTTTTCGCAAAAGGCATGAAATCGGCAATAAAACGTAAACTATTATAGTTTTTATGTATGTAATTTTAATATTGGACTACTTCAGCTCAAAAAGCTCTCTGATTGACCCAACGACTGGGCTGACCCAACGCCATGTTGTACATGGTCCAGATTCTAGACCCTCTAGGAAATAAGGCGTAAAGTTTTATTACTAATATGAATAGATATGGTAAAATTGAGGAATGTGGAAAAAAATTTATTTAAAAAGTTCTTAAATTGACCAAAAACTATGGAAACTTATGTACATGCTATTTTGGTAATAACATCAGGTTTTGAGATCATTTTGGGCCAAAAAAGCTCACAGACTACCCCCCCTCAGGTTGGTTGACCCCTTCCCCAGATCGACCATGCTTTGTGTCTATAGTTCCAAACCATTGACGCACATGGCCGATCTGGAGTGGGGGTCAGCCAGTCTGAGAGGGATCTAAAATTGAGCTTTTTCGGGCTAAAATGATCTCAAAAACTGATATAAGCATTAAAATAACGTTAAAACTACATTATTACACAATTTCTGGTCGATTTTAAGCATTTGAAGGAATTTTTAATTTTCATCCGTTTTTGGCCTTCATTTTGTCTCATTTTCCCCACAAATTTTCCATTTTTGTTATTCTGGCATGAGAAAGGTCAGGACCTCCTAAACCCCCTCCCCACGTGCATGTCTGGTCCCCACCACAGATGCACAGCGTAGGGATCTGGGGGAGGGGAGAGCGGGTCAGCCGGTCTGTGGGGGGAAGGCAAGAATTGAGCGCTTTTTGGGCCAAAATGACCTCAAAAACTGGTATAAGCGCTAAAATATCGGTAAAAATACGTTATTACATAGTTTCTAGTGAATTTAAGCCACTTTTGAAGAAAATTTTCATTTCTCATATATGTATTTTTGACCTTCATTTTGCCCGTTTTCCCCAAAAAAATTTCCCTTCTTCCATTGTGGGGGCCTTACCCCAAAACCTCCCCACATGCATGTCTGGTACAACCAAACGTGGGCGTGGGGGATTTGGGGAGTTTAGACCCCCGAGAATCCGATAGACCCCCAAAATCGACAAACCTACAGAATTGAATTTTAGCTTATTTTTTAGGATTTTCGCCACCATCCAGATTGTCCTCCCCCAGAATTTGGCTGCTGCCCATTTATGATCTCACCAACCCACTGTCCACTGTCAGCTTAGCAGTGTTTTTAATTGCACTAAACATTACAGCTCATTAAGAATGGCATTCAAGTGCTCTAATAAGTATTAAGTTGACGGGATTTCCAATAAAACATTCAAACATAATATATTCATATTTAGCACAAATCATAGATTATCTATTGTCTTCTATTTACCTTCTGAATAGGTAAACGCGTTTAGTATTCAGGAAGTTGCGCGTAGCCACAAGATGTATTCCCTCCTCCGAGAATCCGGTAGACCCCCAAAATCAATAGACCTCCAGAATTGAATTTTAGCATCTTTTTTAGGATTTTTGCCACCATCTAGATTGTTCTCCCAAGAATTCGGCTGCTGCCCATATATGATCCCACTCAACCCACTGTCCAACGTTAGCTTAACAGTGTTTTTAATTGCACTAAACGTTACAGCTCATTAAGAATGGCATTTAAGTGCGCTAATTGGTATTAAGTTTGGTGGGATTTATAATAAAACATTCAACCTACGTACATACATAATAATATATGAACATAATATATTTTTATTTAGCACAAATTATAGATTATCTACTGTTTTCTATTTACGTTCTGAATAGGTCAAGGCATCGAGTATTCAGGAAGTTGCGCATATCCACGAAATGCAAGAAAAATTTTCATTGCACCATCAATGTGAAGAAAATAAGATTCTTCCAAGTACGACATGAAGAATGCACAATAGCTTTATAACGTGTTTATTTCGTTTGCATAATCTGGACGGAAATTTTTTTGGGATTTTTGCCGAAAAACACGCCAAAAAGTCTTAAAATTAATCTAGCTAGTCTTGCCCAAAAAGGTCATCGCATCCGTATAGGTCGCGCTATTTTCATTAGCACGAGGCCTTTCAATAGTGTGGTGCTGAAAAACCCGTGGTGGGAAGCCATATTTTTCTATTTTCCCCCATTTTTAAGCATAAATTATTGAAATTTTTGGCACTTATAGCGTCAAATGCTTTAGTTTCGAAGTGCACTAATACAGGAATTAGCGAATTCAAGCAAACGTCTTTCTGTCAGAACTTAATTAATTTTCCGGCGTCCCGCGTCGAATTTAGGTTGTATTCAAACAAATCCTAGCCCGTTTTTTGCACAAAATTGCTTAATGACTTCTTTCGGAAAATTGTGCACTATAAATCATTTAAGAGCAGACAATGCAAAACGGCGAAAAAATGCTATTTCGTATGTGTATAGGATATTTTTGGACCTATTCTTGACTGTTTCACCGCCCCCTTTCGAAATACCAAGACCGGCCAAAATAATTTTGAATTAAGTGAGACACAGAAAGTGGAAAATGCTATTTTGAGTGCGAATAGCAAAATTTCGGATTATTTTTGACTATTTGGGGGGGGGCGGGATATCGTCTCATTGGAAAAATCATGAATTCGCTATTGCTTTTGGCGAGTTTGCATGCTTTTCGAATTTTGGGGGTCCGACCCACCCACTTCTAGACCCCCACGTCCTTGTACAATCGCAACGCAACCATAGGTGCAAAAGCAATACCGGTCTGCGGGTCAGTCCATCTAAGATTAGTCGGAGTTTTTGAGCTGCAGCAACTTTATTGACAATTTCTGGTCAATTTCTTACCCTTTTACTATAAAATATTTTTATTTTTGACCACGCAGTGACCGTAATTTGTTTTATTTTTCCAATAAAACTTTCTCTGTCGTTTTAAAAGCTTCAGCCAGTACCCCAAAGTGCAAGTTTGGTCCCGCCCGACGCATCAAAATCAAAGTATTCCAAAAATGATAAAAAATTCAGAAAGTGTGCATGATTAAATACAGAGTTTCAGTACTTTCATGTGTACGCACGGTACGGTCTAAACATTCTTTCTTGGTTGCCTACGCGCAGAATGTTTCAAGGTGAACTAGTCAATAAGTTTTACGGTGTACATATTTTTACCTGCAAACTTTAGAACGTTGGCGATTCTGAAATTTTTGTTTCCGAAGCCTGTTTGTTACACGCGAATTAAATTTGGAATTTGTTTACTGTATGCGCATGCAAGTAATATTTGAAGATTAAACAGTAGGTGGGGTACATACCTAAGACAGTTAGTGTTTCAGGTTTGGAAAATGGTGCCTCTCACTTTTATGCGGCCTGGATTTACTGGCGCATGCAGCCACATAAACTTGTTCCATGCATAGCGATATCCAATTCGTTTTTTAACGTCCGATTTGCTGCGGCGAGCTCAAGTTTTTTTACCATTAACATGCCGCGAAAAAATCGATGATTAATAATCCGTTTCCGGTACTACTACTTTAGATTTAACGCACGATATCAAACGAATTGTGTGAGAGATGCTGCAACAGCTTTACATAATGCTCAGCGTGGATTATTCACATGCTTTTTAAGTCCTACGTCCTGTAATTAAAAGTCTGGACATCTTAATAACAGCATGGGCATTATTGTTTACTTTTGTTTGCACGGTTACTTATCCGCTTCAGTATTTGTTCAATTGTATCTTTGGCTCTTAGAAACTTACTTCATGGAAAATTTCGACGTTTTTATCGCTCACGGTAGCGAAATTCAATGAGATGCATCGCTTCCATTCTATTAAACATTAGCTGTGCGGGAACTGTACGGCTAAGCGCTTGTTCAATTACAAATACGAGTAAAGAACACAATAATGTGCAAATTTTTGACAACGCCGTCAAAACGTCGGTCAGATTTCTTATTTAATCGAAACACTACGTTTTATCACATTTTTAGCCCAATATAAATGTGGTTTATGGAAATTTTGAAAGTATTTTCTATGGTATCTTCACTCATCGCTGATATTTTAATTGATCCTTGCATCGTTTGCGTGAAAAACGACGTACTTAACTTCATTTTTGTCCCCTGATTAACCGATTGAACGGCAAAGATTAGGGTTTCAGGTCCCCAAGTGATGTACATTTTTGAAAAGATAAGAATGTTGTTAAAATCAACATATTATTCAGAACTTTTCAGAATTTCATTTTGTAGAATTGAAACAATTTAAAAGCTTTATAATCATTTTAATGCATTTTTGGATTGGTGCTTTGTGAGAACATGTTGGCACGGCATGTTCCCTGCGTAAACAGAATTGAGAGCTAGGATGCCTCGGAGGCTCAGGTACAAAGGTACTTACATGCACAGGGTACCTACCTATAACTAGTGAAAGCAAGATCAACGAAGTTTTAAATACATAGCTTTGTTCAGGACGGTGAGCCGACATTAGAGCGCCGACATTAGAGCGCCGACATTAGAGCGCAGCGACATTAGAGCGTAGCGACATTAGAGCGCAGCGACATTAGAGCGCAACAACATTAGAGCGCAACGGCATTAGAGCGCAGCGACACTAGAGCGCGCGACATTAGAGCGCGCGACATTAGAGCGCAGCCGTAATAGATGTCTTTCACTAACTTTACAAAACTTTTATGCTAATAAATGGAATAATTCACCGGTTAAAGCTTCACGGACAAAACGAGCATGCCTTTGAAAAAAGTCCTACTGTATCTTACACTCGAGACAATTTGCAATGATTCATATACTTTCCGATACCTAAGCATGAATATCTCGGTATCAGGTAATGATAAATGCATGCGGTTTCTTTTGTTTTGTAAAGCAATGAACAGACTCTTGAATTTTTTCCTTACTTTCTGGTTGAGTTGTACACTGGTTGAATAAGTGGATGTACGAAAGTAGAAATTTTGACTTTTTATTTACCTTTGGAAAAAGGACAGTTACTTTTGAAGCAGTAAGTTCTGTGTAACGCCATTATACCCTTTTCACACGCATTCACTGTAAGTTGTTCAAATCAAGCGTGAAATTTATTGCTGCAGTAAAGAATCATAAAACTGCAGTAAATAAGCAAAAGATCAAAATTTGTGTAAACTGATTCTGAATTTCTGTGTCAAGAAAACAAGTGAAAAGGGTATAGTTCAATGAGAAAGTGCATGAAAAGCTACAAAATAATGTCCTGAAATGACACCCTTACTACCATAGTTTTAGAGCTGTAGGTGTTAGAACACAGATCAGTCTACGCCATTCCACGGAAGATGTTTAAATTAACGTCAAAATTTTTTACATAAGTACATAGCCGTGCTTAGGGGGAGCGAACTGTGCGGCCGCACAGGGCCGCTAAAATTAAGGGCCGCGAAAGAAGTTGTAGTGCATACCGTATAGAATTCATTTTTTGGCGGCTCTCAAACAATAATTCGATACATACGTTCAAAAGGATCGATTTTTAGCTGTTCTAATGCAAACCGCAGTTTAAAATCTTTACATTGCATTTTTCAGAGAATGCTGACTAAGCTATAGATACTTGATCTCAAGATTTACGTTCCGTTCAGTGAAATAGGTATAAGTTCGTACGTAAAACACGTACCTATACAGCGTGTATGTCACCGATACTCATGCATTTAGCGCACATGGAGAAATGGCGTTTTGAGAACAAGGCAGCAGATTTTGGCCATAAATGATATGCGTGCCTGAATAAAAGCGTGTGCGGAAAATTGCTCGCCAACAATTGCTCGCCCGGCAATTGCTCGCCCAGCAATTGCTCGCCCGGCAATGCTCTCCCGGCAATTGCTCGCCCAGAAATTGCTCGCCCAACGATTGCTCGCTCAGCAATTGCTCGCCAAATGATTGCTCGATGAACAATTGCTCGCCTAACAATTGCTCGCCAATCACCAACAATTGCTAGCCGAACGAATACTTGCTGAGCGATTGCTCGCCAGTGATTTGATCACATGGGAATCGCTCCCTAAGCATTGTTGCTTCTCATTTCTTTGAATCAGTAATTGTCATTCTATATCGGAATCATATACGCTATAAAGATGGAACTGTGTTCCTTCCAAAAATCGACCGTCCCCGGATCTAGTAATCATCCGGTTAGTTCTGCTGTGATCGGAAAAATTTCCGACTTGGATTACTTTGCTTCAATGATCAGCTTGTAACTGATAGAACGAATTAAAAAAAACTTAAAAATGCATTTCTCGACTAATCACAGGTGATTGGCGAGCAATCGTCTGGCGGTGGCGAGCACCTGTCGACTTTATTGAGTGCATTAAAACTGAAAATCAAGATTAAAAGGAATTAAAAATCATTTTAGTACACTAAAAATGAATACTTCTAAATTGAAAGAAATAAAAAAATATATGAAAAAAATAAAAACTAAATTAAAAAAATACAAAAACGAAACAATCAGTGCAACATCATGTATGTATGCAACATCACAGCAGTACTGAATTGTACTTAATCATACCATTTTGTTCAGACCATAATAAAACAACATAATATTACAAGGTCAAACAACATAATATTACAAGATCCGGGGAAGGTCGATTTTTGGAGTTAACTCACCTTCCATTTTTATAGCGTATATGATTCCGATATAGAATGACAATTGCTGATTCAAATAAATGAGAAGCAACAATGCTTGTGATCAATTCACTGGCGAGCAATTGCTCAGCAAGTAATCGTATGGCTACCAATCATTAATGATCGGCGAGCAATTATTGGGCTAGCAATTGCTGAGCGAGCGATTGCTGGGCGAGCAATTGCAGGGCGAGCAATAGGTGGGCGAGCAATTGCTGGGCGAGAAATTGCTAGGTGATCAATTGCTGGGCGAGCAATTGCTGGGCGAGCAATTGCTAGGCGAGCAATTGCTGGGCGAGCAATTGCTGGGCGAGCAATTGCTTGGCGAGCAATTGTTGGCGAGAAATTTTTCGGTAATCGAACAATCGTTGAATTTAAATTAGCAATAGTGTCCAGAAACAGACGAAACTCCATCGGTGCATTTTATAAGTGACAGTCACACACGTATGTAGCTGTGTCGTGCGCGGTACTGCAATGTAGTTGCTCACATGGATGTAGGCTTATGGTTGTACTACATAAATGTCGTTTTAATCTGTTTCTATCGATAAAGCTCCTCTGATATTACAGTATTTCTCTCCATGCACCTGATTTTCTGTGAAGCTTTACATATTCCGAAAATCTTAGATTTGATGAACAATTTTCATTATGTTTTATTGATTTTGACCTTGTTTAATAAGAATAAGTTAGATTCGTATAAACATTAAACATTTTCAGTTACCCTGATGTAGAAGCTTTACGAAATGCAAACAAAAATCCTATCTTATAATTGCCTTTAATAAATTCAAATCATATTTTATAATTTTGAAATTCATTATTTCTTATTAAAAAGTTGCAATAGCAAGTCATGAAATGAAATTCCTTTTTGTTTGTGCTTAATCTGACTTTAATTCGTTTATTCTCTTTAATACTAAATTAATAATAACTGTGCACTGCGAAATATCAATTTTCCATAAACTTTCTTATTCTTCCTGTTTGTCTTTATCTGCGTTTATCCTTGCAAAACTGATATGAGAGTTCAGATTTACGATATTTTAGACGTTTTTAATTTTCTCGTTACATCAATATACTTCTAGATGTTTTTGTTTTGTAATAGATGCTGCTTATTTCTGTTGAACACCATGAAAAAGGATCTAAAATTATTTAATATATTTATTTAATTAAAAATTCGGAAACTTCATTTTCAGAATGTCAATATGCTAAATTCAGAATCTTACTTACAATACCTATTACTGTGTGGCCTCAGCAGAACGCTCTTTCTCGAAATTGGAATTAATAAAGACATATTTGCGGTCAACTATGACTGATTCTCGTATAAGTGCACTAGCGATTATTTCAATTAAAAATGATTTATCATCTTCGTTAGATTTTTCGAAATTGATTGACCAGTTTGCCGCTCAGAAAGCTAGAAAAGTTATTTTGTAATAAAGCACGTTATCATTCACGAAATGGGTAAATTATTTGAGAAAGAACATACGATACCTGCTTAAAATAATGTAGCATAATATTTTGTTAGTAAATTTACAGAAGGATGCTAACTGCGATCATATAGGTAAAGAGAGATACATAAATGATAATTATGATGCATATAATACCAGTTTTAAAAATTATGGGGGCCGCCAAAATAAGTTTCGCCCAGGGCCGCTAAACCCCTAAGCACGGTCCTGCATAAGTAACACTTACACTTTAAAACTAGCATAGCAAGGTGTCGTTTGTAGACACTGTTTTGCAGAGCATTTATGTCATTTACCAGCCACTTCTTAACCAAACAAAAAATTTAACTGATTTTCGTTATGTATGCTGGGTATATTTTTGTACACCAATTTTTAGGAACAAAAAGTTACAAATTTTTTTTGTGGGAAAGGAAAAGTCTACGTCTGCCTCCATGACGCACCATTGTTACTGCACTTTAACGTCGGCGCTCCAATGTCGCGCGCTCTAATGTCACTGCGCTCTAATGTCGCGCGCTTTAATGTCGCGCGCTTCAATGTCGCTGCGCTCTTATGTCGTTGCGCTCTAATGTCGGCGCTCTAATGTCGGCGCTCTAATGTCGCTGCGCTCTAATGTCGTAGCGCTCTAATGTCGGCGCTCTAATGTCGGCGCTCTAATGTCTTGCGCTCTAATGTCTGTGTGCCGTTCAGGACTCAAGATGGCCATTTAGGGGCTGGGATTACATATACACAACGTGCCTAGAGAGAAAAGTCAGTTCGGTCTGTAATGTGGAAGGTCAGAGTTTTTCAGCTAAAATGCTTAATCGTTATAAATGTTAAAAAAGCATTAAAACTGCCTTTATTGACTGTTTTTGGCCGTTTTCAAAGCACTGTTGCTAGCAAATTGTGATTTTTGTTAATTTATGGCCTCAAATGTTGCTTTATCGTACCAAGAAAATTTTCCTTTTGCCCATCTGAAAACCTGAACTTTAAACCATACATAGGTAATAGCCGAATTCAGGGGAGTCTGGGGGAGGGGTAAAATTGGCAAAAATTCCAAAAAAATCTTGCCAAAAATGCAATCCTGGGGGTATGCCGGATTCACGGGGGTCTTAACCCCCAACCCATCCCCTCCCACATCTGCGTGTGCCCAATCTTCCCTGCGTGCGTGTCTGATCGGCACCAGATACGCACGTGGGGGTTTTGGGGGTATGGATCCCCAGAACAAAAAAAATGGGAAATTTTCTGGGAAAAATGAAACAAAATGAAGGCTAAAAATTGATAAAAATCAAGAATTTTATGTATAAGTGCTTAGAAATGATCAAAAAGTGTGAATTATATAGTTTTTAATGCTATTTTAGCATTTATGCCAATTCTTTAAGCTATTTTGATTCAAAAAGGCAAAGCTCTCTGGCTAGCCTCTCCCCAGACCGGCCATGCTGTGTATCTATGGTCGGCTGGTATAAGCGCTAAAATAGCGTTAAAACCACGTTATTACGCAGTTTCTGATCAATTTAAAGCACCTTCAAGGAAAATTCTTGATCCTCATCCATTTTTGGCTATTAATTTTCTTTTATTTTCCTTAGAAAATTTCTCAATTTTCTATTCAGGGTAGGGGTCTAGAGACCATACATGTGCAGCCATGGGAATTCTGGGAGGTCAGGCCCAAAAAACTTTTAAAAAGTGCCTTTTTGGACTAAAAATGAAGGGTACATGTCAAAAGCACTGTTTTTTGACGTTTCAGACGATGCTAGTTCTTTCTAAAACATAAAAACGTAGAGAAATTTGAAAAAATGGAGAAATAATCAAGTCAATTGAACAAAATATTGTCAAAAAATGTGTATACAGCGTGCGAAGCGCCGAAATTTTGAGACTTTAGCGCCAAAATGAACTAGAAACGCGTAGAAAGACTAACTTTTTGCAATTTTAAAAGAAATCGATAATTCAGGGGGTCACAACCATTCTGCGGGGGTCAGTAGCCATTATGGGCGTCAAATTGACCCTACCAAACTCCAGCCCAAAAACACTCATGTATAGTCTAACCCCCAGCACGTGCATGTCTGGGCGCGGTCATTTAGCGGGGGTCAGTCAGTTGCCATTCTATGGAATCTAAACCCCATGAACACGTACGGTCGGGACATGCGGTAACAATCTTGAGATTAGTGAAAATGCTGGAGCGGCGGTGACATTGGTGGGACTGGGCCACACCTGGGCGTGGGGGGTTGGGGGGTAGGCAACCCCAGGAACCAAAATTCCTCCTCCTCAGAAACCAAAATACCCCCAGAATTCAATTTTTGAAATTTTTTTGTTTTTTTCGCAATTTTTTGATGCCAATGGATAGTGCTCGATGAGAAACGTTGAAAAATGGTGTTTTTCCGTCATACCACCATTTTTAAGGTCATTTTTGACCTTTGAAAAATCTTGCACCCCCAGAACTTTGGTGCCGCCCACCTATGACTGGGATCACATCTATGCGATCACGTACGCACCTGCCTATAGTTATGCACGAATTGTGCGGCCGAATATCGGAGTAACATGGCTATCTGGTTGTTCATGCACGGTTAAATGAATCAGTCAGAGAGTTTTTATTAAGCCAAGCGGTCTTAAAACTGAAAATGTTACAATAGCTCAAAAATTACTTTTCGTAATACACTTAAGGTTAAGGGTAGAAATTGTGCTTATGTCTCTTCTGTGTTCCTCATGTACTTCCAATTAACTAAGCGTTTTGCTCTACAGGGCGTTCACATTATTATGACGGCGGGTGGAAGAATAGAAATTATTTTTACGATTCAATCTTAGACTCATGACAGATTCTGCCCGATCATCATTTAGAAAAAGAAATTCACCGTTATTAAGCATCGCTGACGAAGAAAAGACGGCAAAGAAAGGAAAATTCGAGTAAGTTCGTCCAGCAAATCTCTTGTTCTCTCCATGCATGCACAGCATGAGAATTATGGGAGGCTGAAACCAAAACTTTTCTCTAAAGTGCCTTTTTGGCTAAAAACGATAAGTTAGCGCCAGATATACCATTTTTTGGTTTTTCTGACGATGTTCTAGAACATAATAACATAAAAATAATAAAATAACAAAAAATCGATTACCTAAATTGGACAATAGGTAGTAAAAAATGAGTATGCGTTGAAAATCTGACAATTTTGAGTCAAAAGATCGCTAAAAAGCCTAAAGCATCAGGGCGAAAAATTTTGGCGCGGGGATAAACAGCTTTTTCCAGAGGGTAAAAACCCCTAAACTTCCCAGGTCGTGTATGGATCTCTCTCACCCTTTCAAAGGTTTCTTTTTGGTTACTACTAGACCGTTTCGATAAACTAATTCATATCCTTTAAAATGAAAAGTTACTTTCGAAAATCTGATGTGAAAAATATTAATCACTGGCCATTAAAAAAATTCTCGAGAGAGGTTAGCTTGCTCGACTCTTTAAGATTCGTCATCTCCAAAAATTAGCTTTGAACACACATCTTCTTCGGGGTGCAGGAGCTTAACCCCAGAATAGCTGCTGACCAGTCACCACCTGTGAAATTCTACCCGAGTCCCACAAAATTTTCACTTTTCCGAAAAACTGGGAGATCTTTCATTCGTTTTTTGCGATTTTTTGTCGTTAAATAAATTTGGTAAGCCACTTCTTGGACAATATTTTGTTCAATGACCATAATTTTTTTCGGAAGTTTCTAATATTTTGACAATCTGAAGAGGATCATTAAAAAGGCTGAAAAGTACTCTTGATTTTTGTCGTGTGTATCTATTTTATTAGAGCCAAAATAAGTAACATTGTGAGTACCTGACTATAATGTGCAACACTTAGCATTACGACGTCGAATGCTTCAGGGGCCGAGGACGCAATTTTCCCAATTTTTTTGTTTAAAGCGAAAAGTGAAGTTATCGCTCCTGCAGCGCAGGTTTGAAGCATTCAATTTTTTCGAAATGTGAATTTGACGAAAAAATCCTCATTCGAGATATGTATATCTGTATGTGCTACATATGGCTGATCTTTAGAGCTAAAAACGAATTTATTGAAGACATAATCGCATTGCCCTGGTAGAAAAGTAAAGCTCGCAGCGAAATTCATAATGTAATATGAAAAGGGGTTATAATTTATTCCGAAAGAATTTGAATTTAAAATTATTTCCTAGATTTTTTAGATACGCCAAATGTTGTATAATTTGTACCCTGTGTATCCGTACCCTTGATTCCTAAAAAACACAATCATAATGTATAACTAGCAAAATGGGGCGCTTCGCTGCCCCATCTGCTAGAGGTGTTTGTAAACAAATAATATCTCAACCAGTAATTAGTATAAAAAATTGAATGACTCTGCAATGGATCGGCGAGCGGTTTTTATATTTTTTTATCTAGCTGAGCTGCCCGGCGTTGCCCGGGCTGAACTTAGGCCTGATAGCTATATTGGAATTAATATGTCTCTTGTATTTTTTTATTTTTCAGGACGTTTGATGTTTTTGGGATATTTCTGAAAAATTGTTGGTACAAACCATATTTTATTTTTTGGATTTTTTTAAACTGTCTTTTGTCAACCATTTTTTTGATCAAATCCATATTTTTGACGTTACAGAATGGTTCTGAAAATTGTTTAGCCATAAATCATATTTTTGATGTTCTGGGGTGTTCTGGAAATTTTTAATAAAACCCATATTAGATGTTTTGGGATGTTTTGGAAAATTTTGTTTCGATCATAACCATATTTTTAACGTTTTAGGATGTTTTGGAAAATTTTTTTAATCAAACCCATATTTTTGATGTTTTGGGATGTTTTGGAAAATTTTTTTCGTCAAACCATATTTTTGATGTTTTAGGATGTTTTGAAAAATTTTTTCTGGTCAAACCATATTTTTTTGATGTTTTGGGATATTTAAAGATTTTTTGGTGCAAACCATATTTTTGATGTTTTGGGACACCAATCTTACAGCACAGGATATGTTATAGCACTGAGTATGGTATGTCACGTCCAGTCTTGTAGCATGGGGTATGTTATATCACAT
This sequence comes from Mermis nigrescens, assembly GCA_036768485.1. Taxonomy (NCBI): domain Eukaryota; kingdom Metazoa; phylum Nematoda; class Enoplea; order Mermithida; family Mermithidae; genus Mermis; species Mermis nigrescens. The sequence continues at coordinate 3,129,631 of JAVLUZ010000142.1, forward strand.
CCTATCCTATTACACTGGGTATGTTATATCACGTCCTATCTTATAGCATGGGGCATGTTATATCACGTCCTATTGTATAGCATGGGGTATGTTACATCACGTCCTATTGTATAGCATTGAGTATGTTGTATCACGTCCTATCTTATAGCGTCGGGTTCAACTTTGTACAATGTTAAACTTTGCCCTCATTGTAAACAAATGCAAAAAGTTGCATATTAAATTAGCCGCTAGAAGCAAAAATATTTGATTTTTATTTTCGAAAGCCGCATGTTTGCTGCTTTCGATTGCTTCGCATTAAATTTCCAAAAATTTTGACTTCGTGCAAGCTCTTTTTCAGTGATTAATCATGTTTATAAGTACCCGCATGTGATTTCCTTTCAGCCCGTCTCATACATCTTTTATGATGCCAGATCGTATATTTAAAGTAGCGAATATGGAATCAGCGGTCCCAGAAACCCCAGAAGCCAAATTTTGGAAGCAACAGTCAATCTGTGCTTCTGCAAAAAGACAAAAACCTAAATTTCACGCTATGCATAGGGTACCTTCGGGCTCCCGTATCTCAGAAACCAATCCGTAAATTTTCTTCAAATTCTACAGCAAGGTCAGTCATAAGATATCCAATAATTGGTGAAAACTTTGAAAAAATTTATCCGCTGCGATTTGAGATATTTGATAAAATACACTTGTAAATCACGTTTTTCTTACGGCATCACATCAGTTTGCACTGTAGTGTAAAGTGATTCACAATAGTCGATAGCGCATAAAAAGTTGATTTAGGGTGGCTTTAAAATTTTACCCTGCGGCAATTGCATAAGCGGCTAGAGCTACCAAATTCTTTTACATAAATCCGTAGTTTCCGGGTTTCAGGAGTCCGATCGAGCCATTTTAATCAGAAAATTGTAATTAGCGCCCGAGAATACCCATTGAGTGAAAATATAAGTATCACAAAATTATCCAGTAAAAACTTTTTTGCCTCACAGACACACACAAACTTACACACAACTCGAAATTAATATTATAGATAGCAGATAAGCGAATTGAAAATTTTTTTGTCAGTCGCTTGAAACCAAATTAAGTCATTCTCCCATTGAATATTTTCAGCGAATACCCTTCCTCTTTTATATCATTTTTCATATCTATGAATGTTAGACTATCAGACGACGGAGGGGTCAACGTTGTAACCGTCATTGATAACAAGTGTATCAACTGCTTCAACCTTACGTGCGAAAAAGCAAATATAAACGCTTGTGATCATTTCACTGAAGCTACTTTGTCTAGTTGCTGCAGCTCCTTGGATGCTGTTGTCATGCTAGATAGAATTGACAATACGCAATTTCAGCAAACAATTAACGGAGAAAAGCCACTGGATTTATCGAGTAAATGTTGCAAAAAGTTGGAAAGGACGCAGAAATTATCTACTATCAAAGCAAGAAGCGTTAAGACCGACGACTCGATACTACCAAATTCTACCGGAATTATCTGTCGGAATGATTCGATAAATTGTACATGTAAGTCAGCGTCTGGTCAAAAAATGGCATCACGAGCAATGAATCGTTGTAGGCCTTCCGTTATCAAATGTACAGGTAAAAAGTACTAGGCTGATTTTTGAACTGCATATTTTAATTACCTACGTATTGAATGCTAACGAACAGGGGCGGATTTACTCGTAATGTAGCAGGGGCGGCCGCCCCCTCTTTGGCCCAAAACAGTTGGCGAGATAAAGAATGGATATGAAATTTGCAATGTTTTTCGTCCGTCAGTATTCATAATTTCTCTAATTTTTCCAGCGCTTCGCGCCGGATAATACCTATTAATGACATTTATTTAATTAGCAAGATTCCATTTCTTGTTCATGGACTAGGTTTCAAAAAATTTCAAAAGCAGAAACAGCTATTTCAGCATTATTCTATTTTCAAGCGTAAATTTCTAAAATTTTCGACGTTTCGCGTCAAATGCTGCTAATACAGGAAATCCAGCAGTAAATCAAGCTTTTAAACGTCCTACCGCCTGAATTTCACAAATTTTCGCTAAAATTGAAGAAATTTAATAATTTTTTTCGCATATAATTGTCGAAAATTTCGAAATTTTCGGAAAAATGTTACGTAAAAAGTGATTTTAAATAAAGGTAGACAAGATAAACGCCGAACAAACGCTATTCCGCACATGAATGGCTAATTTGTGGACCTATTTCTGACTGTTTTTGGAAAAGTTGAAATCCTGAGAAAAATCTTAGATCCGCCACTGGTATCGAATTCAAATTTCCCTTACCATGACGATTTTCGGCTTATAATAGTAATCGTAGTTTTACATAATAGTAATTATAATAGCAATTTCCTTATAATAGTAATCTTGCTCGTAATTGCCGCAGGATAAATCTTTTGCAAGATTTCATTAGTTTTTTTATGTTCTGTCAAACAATAACAACCACTTTAGAATTCCATATTAATTGGAAAACTATAGTAAAACGTTTTCCAAAAATGCATTATGCCTATGCCCCCAACCGTAGCTGTTGAATCTCTATTAAAGTCAATCCCTTTTTGTACAATCTTTAGTTTAGCTGGAATGTTTCTTTTTCATTCCCCCTGCTCAGCCTGTATCCCAAAATTTCATATTTAATCGTCATTTTTATATATTGCGGTGAAAGAAGAAAAAAATAACTTTTCAAAAAAATTACAAATCGTTCCATTCAAATAATTTGGGCATGAATTTATAAATTTTCATCACAGTTAGTTGACGGTTTTGGTAATTCTATTGAGCTGATTTACATTTTATGTGTGTACACGTTGGGCCATAAATCAATTTCCTACTTTGTGTTTCTATAGCTAAATCAATTTTTAGTCAAAGAATATAAAACTTTGTCAGGATATCAAAAAAACATGAAATTTATATTTTAAAAGTTTGAGGTTGTCAAACTTCATGGTTCGCCATTAATGTACTTCTACGTGATCTTGTTATTTTTTTGAAATCCAAGTTCGCTATATTTTAGCGTCACTTTCGGGCGCATTTTGACTGTAACTTCATTGAGAGCGTGATTAATGAAAATTTTCGATTTTCGAATCTTAAAGGTCGAATTTTGTACCTACTAATGACATTAATTTATTGTCTTAAAGGCTTGGAGGCTTGGAAGTCACTTTTGTTTAAATAATAGGCTCTAAAACAATTTCAAAAGCAGAAACGGCTATTTCAGCATTCATTTTTCTATTTTCAAGCACAACTTTTTAGAAATTTCAATCGTTCCGCATGCTACAATACAGGAAATCGAGCAGTAAATCGGGCTTCTAAATGTCCTTCTGCTCAAATTTCTCGAATTTTCCAGCGCTTCGCGCCAAATTTTCGCTGAAGTAAAAGAAATTTAATGATTTTTTCGCGCAGATTTGTCAAAAATTTGAGAGTTTTTCTTGGAAAAATGTTGTTCAAATTTGATTTTGAATAAAAATTGACAACGTAAAACGCCAAAAATACAGAATTTTGCACATGAAGAGCAAATTTTTGGACCATAAGCATTTCATGATGATCTCCTTAGCAGGCCCGGCCCGTGCTTCAGTGAGGCCTGAGGTGAGAACAAAAAATAAGGCCTTTTATGAAAATTTTTTTCATGCAATTTTATGATGTACATTCACTCATTTTTACTGTATTTTATTTACGTTACATAACGGTGAGTCAAAAGCACAATGTTAATCCACAACACACATACCTTATAAAGTCGAAAATATAAAATTAATTACCGTATTTATTTTGATGAACAATACCATTTATTTTTTGAAGACTTCAACTCGAAATGGGCTGTTTGTTCTATTTTTACTAAGATTTCTAAAACTTATAAAGCTTTTTTAAAATGCAACTTATTAAATTCACAAAATTTACAATGTTTGTATTATTCTCATAATTTTTCTCAAAAAATCAATAAGTACCATAAAACTTTCAGTACAGGGCACCAAACGTGTTTTTGAATAAATAGTGCACCGTTTACAAAATCGCGCTTGCTGCGTATCAAATATTTCGGAAGAATCACGAATATTGAAATCAGAAAAGTAGTTTAAACAATAAAGCACAAGTACAAAGACAGAGCTAAGGCATTTGGAAAGCGACAAAACATGTTTTTGTAATAATTTTAGAATGAAAGGCAAAAGGCTCTGAAACTATGAATTTTGCTTTTATTTGGAGATGAAATACGGTAAAATGACAAAATTACGCGTACTAACATTGGAAGTTAATCAAAATGAGAATAAATTCGCACAAAACAAATCGAGAATGGAGAATTTTTATCACTTATTATAAAAAATAATCAAAGTTCAATTCATGCAATTGGACGAAAATGTAACACGTACAGCCAAAATGAAATTAGGTTAAGCTGGTCAAAGTTATCACTACAAAAGAGTCAAATTTTCGTAAGCAGACTGGAGGCTTTCAGTAATTCAGCAAAAGTTCCAGAAGTGAAAACAAAACTTAAGCATTGCATTTCAAAAATGCAGAAGCATCAGGTGTTTTAACTAACAAGAATTCTTCACAAAAATGCTTGTGAACATGAATAAAATTTGATTCACCGCGCGTGAAGAAAATTTCGTACACTGATGATATTTTTACTATTAAGCAACTGATAAAAAGAGCTTCATCACAATGCGTCTTCTTCATTACGTATGTGTCCTTTTCTGTCATGCAGTCATGACAAAGTTCTGTCTGCTATTTGTTATACTGTGTTTTATATCAAGTAACATTATAAAGAAAAACAGTATTGTCAAAAGCTAAGGGAGGCCTCGATCGATTTTTATTGTGTTATGATTTGATTGTATATACCTACCTATTATACACTTAATTTAGAGTTTTCATCAAACTAAAATTTACATAAAAAATAAGAAAAATTCTTTGGCCTTTTTTGTCCTGAGGCCTGAGGTACAGGCCTCGGTCGCCTCATTCACGGGCCGGCCCTGCCCCTTAGTAGATGGCTCCATAGATGGGGGGCACCGAAATTCTGGGGGGGGGTGCAAGATTTTTCAAAGGCGAAAAAATTGCCTTAAAAATGGTGGTATGCGAAAAAAACACCATTTTTCAACGTGCCTCATCGAGCACTATCCATTAGCATAAAAAACTGCGAAAAAAAACAAAAAAAATTTCAAAAATTGAATTCTGGGGGTATTTTGGTTTCGGGGGGGGTGTATTTTGGTTTCTCGGGTGCTGCAAACCCCCAAACCCCCACACCCAGGTGTGGATGGCTCTCCCCGGTAAACCTTCCAAAAATGGAAGATGGTTGTCCTGTTTTGAAGAGTGGTTGTTTAATTATCCGCTTGAATATTGGCTGTGCAGCTTCGAAAATTGGCTTTCCTGGTTCAAAAGATGACTATCCAGCCCATTTTAAACAGTCGTAAGATTCAAAAGTGGGATTCTCAGGCATTACTGTACAACACATCACCGTTCAAATGACTCCTTCTCCCCGTTCAACTATTACTTCTTCCGGTCCTAATAATGGCAGAAGCAGGATAATTCCTAGGCACATATATCAAGCCTCTTTACATCCTTCTGCCTAAATTCCACAAATTTTCTGGAGCTTCGCGCAGGATTTTCGCTAAAGTTAAGGAAATTTGATATTTTTTTCGCAAAGACTTTCGACAATTCCGGATTTTTCGGAAAAATGTTGCACTTTGAATAAAAGTAGAAAATATAAAATGGCGAAAAAAGCTCTATTTCGCACATGGAGGATGAATGTAGGACTTGCTTTCGACTGTTCTGGTAAAAGTTAGAGTACCTTCCACACATTGGCGTGGAGATCTGTGGGTCTGGCTGGACCATAGATGCACAGTATGGCCTGTCTGGTGGGTCAGCCGGTCTGGGGGGTCAAGAATTGAGATTTTTTTCTGCTTAAAAGACCTCAAAAAGTGCTATAAGCGATAAAATAGCTTTAAACCCACTTTGTTACACAGTTTCTGATCAATTTAAAACAGTTTCGAAATAAGAATTTTTCAATTTCCATCCATTTTTGGCCTGAGGTCTAGCTAGACCCCACAACCCCACCTCACATGCTGGTCTGGTCTGGACCATAGATGCACAGCATTTGGCCGATCTGGGGAAGTCAGCCGGCCTGGCGGTCAAGAATTGAGCTTTTTCGGGCCAAAATGACCTGAGAAACTGGCGTAAACGCTAGAATAGCGTTAAAACTACGTTATTACACAGTTTCTGGTCAATTTGGAGCACTTTGACAGAAAATTTTCAATTTCCATTTATTTTCGGCCTTCATTTTGCTTCATTTTCTACTAAAAATTCCCATTTTTCCATTTTGGGGCTCTAGACTCCCAAACTCCCCACTTGCATGTCTGGTTTGGACCTCCAGAATCCGGCGGACCCTCCCAAATTCGACAACCCCTCGGAAATTGAATTTTCAGTGCTATTTTTGGCGATTTGGCCCCATCGGACCCCAGAATTTGGCTGTTGCCCCTACCCCCCTTCCTGCTTACGAAATCCTATAATCCACTATTGGTACCTACTAGATAACGATTAAGGACCCTTTTCGTAACTGTGATGATCATCATATGAGTAGATACGTTGAATAATTTTTATTACAAGTCATTCATTCAATCACCCTCGTTATAGACGTGCCGTTAGCCCATGGCTTTCTAGATGTCGACGAGCATTTCAGGAGATCTCTTGGGCATCAGGACATTTTTAATGGAACTGAAGCAAGGGGTAAGAAAGGATTTGTGGCAGATTGCTGTAAAATAAAATATATAAAAAGGTCAATTTCTAAATGCACTACATGCTCAGCGTTAGCGTTTGGTGATAGCTTTACTTAATATAAAAACTAACAAAAAATAAAATGAATGAACAAAACAACAAAAATATAATGAAGCTTTAGTCATAAACTATAGTAAATCATGTATTTCAGAGGAAGTTAATGACTTCCAAAATTTACTATAGTCTGTTTCGCGAAACCTCGCGCATGGATCACAATTGTTGAGACATTGATTACAAAAGCAGTTTAAACTCAAGCGGTAAGCGCCAAAATATACATAGCAATTGGTAAGCATATGACGTTTTACTATTCAATGTCTATTACAGTAAGCTGCCTAGAAACTACTTTTGTAGCTGCTTGGTTGAGCGTATTGATTTCCATGCACGAGGTTTCGTGAAATAGACTTCAATTTTGAAATTAATAATAACTTATCCTGATTCTAAACAGTAAACAGATTATTTTAGTTAATTTTTTATTCTAAGCACCAAGTTTTCCTGCTAAAAATAAGTTATCCAAGATTCAATGTTTCGAATCGAATTAAATTAAAATGATTCCACTCTAATTTGATATTAATATTTGCATTTTGTCCTTTATTGAACAAAACGTTAAAATATGTAGGTACACCCACCGCAACCATCACATTATCTGTAGTGTTTTTTCCTTAATTGTTAGTGCATCAGCTTGATTTTTATCTTCTTGACTTTCCAATTTTCCTAGTCGATGATCATTTCGCTCGAGCTTTGGGAAACATGTGGCATACAATTAAACGTCATGACAGTTGCGAGGACGGCAGGACCGCTCATTCTGTTTCATCTCCTCGCACGGATCATTGTTGGCCTAACTCAGCATAAAATTCTGACCGTTTTCAATCATTCATTTTGTTTGTGTACATATTTACGTGCATTTATGTAAATAATTCAAAATGTTCGGTAGTAGATTCTTTCACAACGCGACCAGCAACCTATGACGCTAAGTCGTGTGGCGGAAACAATTATAGTCTGTTTCAAAAACATCATCTTTTATATCATAGGTTGCGCGATAGCGCTACCTATAATATACTTGGCCTCCTTTTTTCTCATATGTTTATCACAGCGAGTGCGAAATTTGTCTCCCCCCTCACAGCTATAACGGCACACATCTGGGAAGTGCGGTTTTTTAATCGATGGATAATTAAAAAATTCGATGTCGGCCTTTTTTTTGTTTACACTCAATACCGAGTCAGCAATGAGCGTGTAAAGTGTAAACCGAAAAATCGAATAATTTGCGGAGGGCCAATTTTTTTCTAAATGTTGCCCCCGAGCTGTAGATTACGAATCTGACCTTAAAATTTCTTTACACTCGATGGTTGTTGCACAAAAGTGTAAAGTATACGTGTTTTTACTCTTTGCGTGTCCTTCAGCTTATCTAACTCAATTTTGGTTTCTGTGCAGTCCAATTAGTTTTATAATGTAGAGGGTTGCAAAATCTCAAAACAGAATTTTTTTGTTTTTCTTATAATGCAATATTTTTTTATCTGTGATCGTTTTAGTGTAAAGGGTTCGAGACGAAAAACGATATTTCTTCAACTACTCCGCCAAGTAGGCGGAACATGCTAATTATGCTTAGAAGGTGCCCTGACCTTAGCGTTACAGATCCCAGCTTATTTTGTTTCTATACACCCAATATTGCGGTATTAGCACAAGTGTAAAGTTTACACCGAGAAGCATTTTTGCGCCCAGAGCGTCGTTGATGATGAATTTTTTAAAAATGTTCTGCGTAAGGTCAGAATAACGAATCTGACCTTTAAACTTTTCTACAGCCAGTGTTTGTTGAGGTATGAAGAGGTGAACTTCGAATTATACCTACATCTATTTTCTAATGCCGATAGATAACTCCGTATTGCATATTGTTTGATCAGATTTTCCTTATTTCAGAGGTTTTTGGCTCTCTTTAAAAAATGATTATTTTTATCATCATAAATGCACTATTCTTAAACTTCAGTAGAATGATGAATATTTTTCAAAATAGTATAATCAAGCGGAATTCTTCCGATATGTCGAGTTGGCGCAGTGGTTGACAACTCCGTTCTCGGATGCGGTCTTAAGAAAAGAATGATGGTTCGAATCTTCTGTATGCTGGCTTTTTTCATTTTTTTAATTCTCTTGGCAAAACCATGCACTTCATTTGACTTATTCATCTATTTAGGTTCTGCAGATAACACTTTTTTGTTTTTTAAATTTCGCCTCAGTTCTCGAATGGGAGTGTGAAGAGTGCGGAAATCTGGGGGTGAAAAGACACATTTTGGCCGAGTTTTCGACTTGTTTATGTCTGCCAACAACTCTGGTTATGAGTTTTAGGAAATTTTTTCTGACAGATATGTACTACGGATCAAGGGCTATCTTGTGCTTACCAGCAAACTTTTCTACAATCAATACGCAGTTAATACCAGGGTTTTAAACTTTACACTCTAGTGGATGAGTAAAAAAACAGATTTTGTCCAAGATTTCTCTGCAAACTTTTTCGGTTATGAGTTGGGATGAATTGAATAAAATAGAAATAAAGTAACTTCTAATGGCTACACGTCAAAGCAAGCCGCGTTCAAAAAACGTAATATTGAGTTGTTTATGGGGTGTAAAGTTCGAAATCTGAGGTGTAAAGTGGGCGAAAAAACCAGGGTTTTTTCGTATTCTCATTGGTTAATCATATCAAATCTTTTGCGGAACATAAGTTTGGCACATACAAACGCACTACAATCAAAGGGCAACAAACTGGCCCGAACCGAATTTATTTACATTCACTGCGGCGTTAGGTTCAGATTTTTAAAGTTGACAATGTGGTGGACAGTGGAAAATACGTGTTTGTACATTTTTTGTTCGCTACTTTCTCTGTTCAGAAGTCGGGCGAGGTCGAATAGGATAAAAATAAAGTACTTTCTAAGGGGTAAGCGTCACAGCAAATTGCGTTTGTTTACATCAGTATTTAGCTTTTTCGGGAGGTGTAAAGTCAAAAAAATGGGGGAGTTAGACGTGTTACTGTCATGTTTTTTTCTGTCAAGTTCTGGGTTATGAGTCTGGACATAATCTCAAGTCTTAAAATGAACCAGAAACCAAATGTGATACGCCAGTTTGTTTGCACATAGCAGTGGTGTAAAGTTGTTGACATGTGATATTCATTTTTTTATGTATTGAAATCACGCTAATTAAAAGTAGTGTACTAGCAAGGAAAAATGCTCCAATGGAACAAAAAAGATGAATATACTTGGAATTGTGGATTATTAAGGATGTAAAAGGAGGGGACTAGGAAAAATTACTTAAAGTCGCAAAATCTGCTAAAAATCACACTTTCTCTAAGCAACGCAAAAAATCGAAGTATATTCTATGGCCTCTAAAAAAAAGGTCTTTTTAAAATAATGTTCAAAGTTTCAGATAAGACTGCATAAACGAAATATGTAATGTTTATTTTTTTTGAATTGCTGGCAAGTAGCAACGCTGAGTAGCTTTGTATCCTGATTGATAGAAAACTAAGTGGTATTGTATTTAAAGTTGTTTTATTTTGTTTTGAGCATTAAAGCAAGCAAAGCAGGGGCCGATTGATTAGTGCACACAATCGTTAAGGGCATGCTAGTGTACCTACATTTAGTCTGTTTCAAGTCAACTTACGCGTTTCCTACCGTTTTAAACCATTCATTCAATTGGCTTAGAAAGACTGTTAGTTTACTCAACATCATTTCCCATAGCTACTGCGTAGCTAATGTGCTGGTTTTTCAATCATTTTATGGTTAAATATGTATTTTAATCTGTTGGCCGCAGAATATACTTCGATTTTTTGCGTTGCTTAGAGAAAGTGTGATTTTTAGCAGATTTTGCGACTTTAAGTAGATTTTTCCTAGTCCCCTCCTTTTACATCCTTAATAATCTACAATTCCAAGTATATTCATCTTTTTTGTTCCATCGGAGCATTTTTCTTTGCTAGTCTATTGTAATAGCTCAGTGACGGATCTGTAGTCTGTTTCGCATAACTTCGTGCATAAATTCTAAGAATTTTCAAGGACTGTAAGCCGAGGGTTACGATACGATACTTATATCAGATCAATGCTATAATCGCAATCTGTCAGCTTATTGTCGGAGATGGTTTTAAAATTTATGACCGAATTTGTGTGAAACAGACTATAGTCGGCGGTAAAGTTTCGATCGGAAAAATGAAAATATCAAACGACTAAATTTTTTATAGATTCATAAATTTTTGTCGCATATTACTCGCTGAAATGAATTAAAATGTATAGAAGCTGTCTATGCTAATTGCTTCGTGCGTGAAGTTGCTGCACTTCTTTAATCGGCGCTCTAACCATAGATGCAATGGCCGGTCTGGGGTAGCGTTATTATACGTTAACGTTATCTAAATTTCGTTAATTTTTAAAACGTATTTTTCATCATAACATTCTTCATAAATTTTTGTATTTTTTACATATTCTGGTGGAGAGTTTTGTGCTAAAGCTAAAAATGCAGTTGAGAATCCACTGGCATTTATACTAAGGCCAAAAAACGGAATTAACGTTATTTCTGGTTTTTCGCTTCGACGGGAAAAATCAAAATATTCTTTCACTGTGAAATGTATTCCAACAAGGTTTCAAGAAGAACGCTTCATTATCCAGCTACTACGTTATAACGATTAACAACCTTAGTCTGGGGGTCAGCCACATAGGTGGGCGGTAACAAAGTTGAGGGGAGTGCAAGATTTTTTCAAAGGTCGAAAAATGGCCTTAATGATGGTGATATGGCGAAAAAACACCATTTTTAAACGTTTCTCATGGAATTGGCATCAAAAAATTGCGAAAAAAACAACAAAAAAAAATCGAAAATTGAATTCTGGGGAGGAGCATTTTGATTTCTGGGGGTTGCACATACCCCTCAAACCGTCCATGCCCAGGTGTGGTTAGTTAGGGAGCTTATTAAACACAAAACTTCCTGGAATATTGGTGTAAATGCTATAATAACTTAAAAACTAAGTGTTAATCTATATTGTCAATCTGTTTTAGCTGAAGCGCTTTTAATATTTTCATTCTTTTCTGACGTATATTTTGCTTTATCTTTCCCGAAAATTTTTATTTTCCTATTCTTGCTGAGTCTAGACCAGACATGCAGGTGGAGAGGGCTGGCGGCGTGGACCCCCAGAATGCAAAAAAGGCAAATTATCTCGGTAAAATGAGACAAAATTAAGGCCGATAATTGATTAAATTGAAAATTTTCCTCAAAAGTGCTATAAATTGATCAGAAACTGTAATAACGTTATTTTAATGCTATTTTTGCGCTTATACCTACCAGTTTTTGATGTCATTTTGACCCAAAAAAGCTCAATTTCTTACCCCCAGACCAGCTGAATCCCCGATCAGCTGTGATGTGCACCTGTAAATTTACGATCAGCCTTGGTAGTTGGCAGCTGCGTTGAGTATTGGTATAGCTCTCTTCGGCTGGCTAGATATTATTCAGTACCTAACTTAAATAATTGGTTCAGACCTCCAGCTATTCGCTCAAATATCAAACTGGATTTTGATGATTAAGAATTTTTTAGGTTCCGAGAGATGTACATACATAGTGATCCTTTGGTTTCAGAATGTAAGTTGAAAGTTGTTGAAAAATAATTATGTAGACGAGTACTCTGAAATAAAAGACGAATTAATTAACGGACTTTGAAGCACGCAAAAAGGAGAGCGCTATTCACAGCTAGACTTTCATATTGTATTTTTAGTTAATTTTAGAATGATTCCAAGAATGAGATAAAATAATCGTTACAAAAACACTTTTGTACAAGCAACAAAAGGCGACGACACCGATTCGCTACGGTTTAGTTTAGGCGTCTCAAGAATTGAAGACAAAAATGACGCTCGGTGGCGTAACAAAACGAAACAGATTGTCTAACAAAACAGCGCCAATAGGGCGAAGGAAAACGGCGAAAAACGACGAACGCAAGCGAAGAAGCGCCCAAACACTGACCGTAACCTATAAAAAGTCTGTTTTACTCCGTGTATAACTTTTAAGAATTTTCATCGACAGTAAGCCGAGGGTTACGATAATTATATATCAGATCAATGCTATAATCGCAATCTGCCAGCTTATTGTCGGAAATAGTTCTGAAATTTATGACCGAAGTTGTGTGAAACAGGCTACAGTCACACTAACTGACGATTACATTACTACTTTCACTAAATAAGACTTAATAATACGGTACCTATCAGAATTATTTTACATTAAAATGCTTCTACGAGCAAAATAGCGAAATAACGATCTCGGCGGTAAAACTCCTGCCAAAACTGTGGCAATAAAGATTACATGAGATGGGCCTAGCTGGCAAACATTCGTGGAAGACAACTGTCTTTTACACATGCACAGTTGGGCCAAAATGACCTCAAAAAATGGAATAAGCGCTAAAATAGCGTCAAAATTACTTCTATTACACAGTTTCTGTTCAAGTTAAAGTAGAATTTCAATTAGGTATCCATTTTTGGCCTTTATTTTGCCACATTTCCCCAGAAAATTCCAATTTTCCTATTCTGGGGGTATAGAGGCCCCTAAAGTCCCCTTACGTGCATGTCTAAGACCAGACGCGGGTTAGACTTCCCCCACATGCATGTTTGGCTCTGACCCACGCAATTTGAACTTTAGTGAACTGGTTTTTATTCTTCATGAGATTACACAATTGAGCTGACAAACTTGACTGTTTAAATATTAATTTATGTTCAAATATTTCTGCGGAACTCAATTTATTTACCATGACATGAATTCTTGCTTTGACAATTTTCTTCTGATCCTGTCCATAAAGCCTCACTAAAAATGTAGGTAATTTTGCTCCTACTTTGAATGTAATCTTTGTGGGATGGTATTTATGACGAATGTGTGCTTAGAAACAGTTCACAGATTTCCTGTATCATGAAAATCACCAAACTGCATTTTTATTTGCATAAATGGCGTAGGTACTTGATTGTTTAAATTCCTATATAATTTCAAACTGAATCAAAAAATCGCAGTTTATTAGGATAGGAAAAATAAAATAATTAAACGCAGTGTACGATTTATCGTTTTCCGAGATTCAACAGCATTGAAATGATACCTCATTAAAATTGCAAATTAAGAATTGTTGGTAGGATCGTCACTTTCAAAAAAGCTTCAAAGTTGAAGCCGTGACAATACATACATTGTATATGTATGAAGATTTTTTCGAAATGTGATTGCAATTTTTCTCATCAGTCTGCAACTTTTTCATGATCGTACTATTCATCAGACATGTGAATTCTTACCGCAGGTATAATACCATGTAATTTAGAATAGGAGGCACTGCATTAATTTGCGTGTAATTGCAATAGCGTTTCATATCACTAATAAGGTGTCATTTTTATTGCAAATATTTCTGGTTTTCGGATTCTAGTTTTCTCAATGTAGTGAGACATTCGAAGCAGTAAAACATTTGAAAAGGTGGGACATGCGATGAGTGGGACTTTCGAAGTGGTGGAATATGTGATGAGATACGATTTTTCGCAAAAAAAAATTTCCCATTTTTTTGTACTTAAACTCCGAAGAAGTTGAAGTTGCTATGAGGTGAGACGTTCGAAGAGGTGGGACGTTCGAAAATATGAGATTTTCTGCCTTGTTCAATGGCTTAATAGACGTCAACAAGGTCCAATTTACGGAAAGGTTGGCCGCCTCCCCCACCCCATTTAACCATCATAACTATAGCGAGACAGAGGGTGGAAAGATTTTTCCGGGATCCACTAGTTGGCTGGGTGGGATGCAAATCAAAGCATACAATCCGTACCTACAGTTGCAAGGCTATGCAAATCAAAGCATTCAATACGAGTATTATTTTAAGAAAATTTTATGTTGCCTTCTCCCCGAAACCAAAACCCTGGTTTTACGCCTCTGTGGCGGGTCATGCGAGTACGGACATCGATTAAGTAATGCTAAAAAGGCGACCCTGGCACATTACTGGTGCATACATAAATACAAGCGCATTTATGTACATGCCTGTGTCTCTATGGCATCCTTCATTATAGCCGATTTATACCTGAATTATCTAGCATATATGACTAATAGAAGTAGTGGAAAGCGTGTTTCACATCGTCATAACAGTCTTGGTTCAGCGTCGTCTTGCAAGAATACTGACATTTTCGACAAAATGATCAACCAATTAATCGCCTGGAAACCACGTATGTGTGTTCAAAACTCATTTAATTACTCTTAAAATGTCGTTTTAAGATTATTCCACTACGGAAACGGGGTGGATTAGCAGAAGCATAATATGTTCATGCGTAAGGGTGCCCCGATTCCGAGTCATGAGACCATGTGGGCCTAGACGTGCCCAACTTAGGGAATCCGCGGTTTGGGACTTTGAACCAGCCCTAAGGGAGAAAAAGCCATCCGAAAATAGTGTGGGTTAGTAATAGCTATACTCATCACCCCACTTCCGGGCCTTAAGAACCCCTTAAGTGGGATGGGAGAAATTTTTTCTGGAAACGGAATTAAACGATATCACTGCGACGTCTCCTATTTTGTAACCTCCGAGACTCAGACCATTCCCAAGAGGGAGAAAGCTCAACAGGAACGGGATATATGTAATGTTTATGTTTTAGGGTAGATACCATAGGTGGGCAGCACCAAAATTCTGGGGAGGGTGTGGATTTTTCAAAAGTAAAAAAATTGTCCTTAAAATGGTGGTATAGCGAATATCCATTGGCATCAAAAAATTAAAAAAAACAAAAAAAGATTCGAAAATTGAATTCTGACGAGGGTATTTTGGTTTCTGGGGGTAGGTATTCGGCCTTCTTGGGGGTGCATACCCACAAACCCACCCCCACGCCCACGTGTGGTGGGTGCCTCTTTCAGGCGCTGAAACAAGTTTTTAACTTATTTTCACCAACGGATTTTACCCATTTTTAGAGTAATTTTCCATTAGGTACAATTTGATATCGTTTTCCGTTTAGGTTTAAATGCAAAAGACGCACCATTAACATTCGAAGAACTCTATTTCGTCATAGATTGCACTAAAGAGGAATTGTTAAAATATCCAGCCTTGACGGAAATCCAGCCACCTGTAATGATATGTGGTGATACGCACGGTCAATATCCCGATTTAATACGAATGTTATATTATTGTCGCATGCCACCTGAACGTCGCTATTTGTTCCTCGGTCTCTTAACATACTGGGTGTCCCACCTACATAACTATCCATCATGTTTTTTCGCACTAACTCCTTCAATTCTTATTATTTTTTGATGATTTTCTAGATGTTGTTAGAGGGTCCAATAGGAAGCTGACTGACAAGGTTTGATCGGTTTTGTTCGTTCATAGTGTAAACTGCAGAAGTTAGTGTAAACCGTAGATTTTTGATAGTCTTTCATCTTAAAACTAATGCATTTTGCGATCAATGCATAGCCCATGATTCAAGCCACTCAAGCAATATAAAAAATAAGTTTTGAGTGTTAAAATGCTTATGGATCAATCAAAAAATTTTTGAATAGGTTTACGCAGGTTAATGAGGAATGACTGTCAAAAGTCAGTACCACAGTTTTAACATGAAGAAGAAAAGTCAGTTCTAAAAAAATTCTATATTTCGAACAGTATGCTACCAAATCATGCCAGACTTTATCAGTCGTTGGCCTATTGAATATTTTAGATTCGCTCGAAAGGCTTTTTAAAAATATTAAAATTCGATTGACTTAAGGCGAGATTACGATTTGGATAGATAGGTGGGACAACCTGCAAAAACTAAGGTTTACACAAACTTCTGTAGCTTACATCACGAACTAACAAAACCAATCAAAATTTGTCAGTTAGCTTTCTACTGGACCTTCTAACGATACCCAAAGAATCATTAAGAAATGATAAGAATTGAGGGAGTTATTAGGAAAAAACATGATGGATAGTTAGATGAGACACCCTATCGAATTATACATTTTTCGTAGAAAACAGGTGAACAGATTCTCAAGATTTGTTCCTGCTTCTTTGACTTTGTGCAGCATTTAGCAATCCTTCTTCAAAGTCGAAGTCATTTAAGTTAATGTTTCAATAACAAATCTTGAGCTCTTTTAAAACTCTTTTGCGAATAAAAATCAGATTGTGAGCAATTAAAACAAACATTTTTCGACAAAACGCAGAATTTTTTGCGTTTTTAGAATTTCACTGGCAGACAGTTACCCAGTTTTTCTAGTTGTCCCCTGTAACCCTGGAAAGTCTTATTTTTAGGCCCTTGGGTCATTTTGTATTCGTAGTTTTATTGACATTTCGTAAATTTTTTAAAGTAATCATAATTTTTGTTTTTATTTAAAAAAATGCTCGTATCTTCAAATTCGGTAATCATTCTACTCCTAAGCAGCGTGAAATGGCGAAAAAATAAAAATTTAGGCCAAAATATTAGGATTTTTTGAGATAATAAATATTCGTCTGGTCAACGACTTCACCCTTTCGAATTCCCCAAATTCTCTCTTGTCAGCTATTCAATCACGGGTCAAGGAAAATTCCCCTTTGCCTTAATTTTAATATTTATTTTTGATCTCCTTTTTTAAAAATCTTCTTTCTAGGTGATTACGTCGATCGTGGACCGTGGTCCATAGAAACCGTAATACTGATGTTTTTATTCCGTTTACGATATCCTGAAGATTTTTTCATCTTAAGAGGAAATCACGAGACAGCAATGTAAGTGTAAAATAAATCATATTTCGTCTTGAATCCAGACCACTACCATTCTTGCAGAATCAACCGCGCTTATGGCTTCTATGACGAATGTAGAACGAAATTTGGGCAAAAGCAGGGCGTCAATTTATGGGCACATTTTCAGGTAAGTAATTAAATCAGCTCATGAAAATTGTCAGTGCAATAAGGCAAAATTAAGACCAAAAACGGACAAAATCCAACTTTTTATGCGCATGTGCTTAAAATCGGCCACAACAAGCTGTCAAGCTGTCAGTGATGAAAAGTTTACGTTATCTTAAGGTTAATGTCAATTTTTAACGCGTAGCTCTCTAGTTGACGCGAGACCGACCAAGCTGTGCACCTTCGTGTGTCATCCATCAGTCAAAATGTTCCGCACCTTATTTCTCTTGTATTTTTGTCCCTCAAGCGTCTCAATCTCATCAGAGTTTCGGAATAACTTACTGAAAGAATATACTCGTAAAAAATCGCACCTCGTGACATGTCTTTATACTTCTTCGTATCAACATATTTTACCTTTTAATTTATGTATGTACATATTTCATCTAATCATAAATCAAATTCATGCAACTATAATTCTTTTCATTTAAATTTGAGGTTTTGGAAAAATTTGAAGTGCCTACAAGTGTTTTAACAAACGATGTAGTTGACATATTATATACCCTTGGCTCGATATGAGTGTCGCAAATTTTTTATGCCACTTTGCTCTTAATTTGCTAATTTGCTTATTGATTGTACGTATAACATGACATCATGTCAGATGAGAGTATAAGCCCTCTTGTGTATTTGCATATAATTTTTTGTTTCAGAATATTTATTCTTGTTCTGTGAAGTTCGTAAATAATGTCACGTTTATCGGACCATATTCGACATTGCATTTTATTTGAATATGACTTGGGCGCAGTGCTGCGCAGGCGACTGAAAATATTCACAAAGCATATGGAGAAGAAGCTGTTTCAAAGCGTATCATTGAACGATGGTTTGAAAGATTCCGGGCTGGGAACAATAGTCTTGAAGATTTACCCCACGGAAGAAGGCCAGGGAAATTTCTGCACAATAAATTCAGGACCTGTTGCATACTGATAAATGGATCACTCACTCACTACCCGAGAAATTGCTGAGCACTTGGGCACTGTTCACAGTACAATTGAAAGACAACTGCATGAAATGGGCATGGTTAGTAAACTTGGTGCATGGGTGGTCTGGTACCCCATAAGCTTACTGACCAACAAAAAGCGCAGCGAGTGACCATCTGCAGTTCCTTATTGATTCGCCAAAACCATGGGCCGTTTCTTGACTGCATTGTAACCGGTGATGAAAAGTGGACCCTCTACGTCAATATGACACGGAAGCGACAATGGGTGCCAAAAGGGGAAAAGCTGAGGCAATTTCAAAGCCAGATTTACATGCCAAAAAAGTGATGTTGTGTGTATGGTGGAACATGAATGGAATTTTGCACTAAGAATTGCTGCCACCGAATGTAACTGTTACAGGTGACTTTTACGCCACTCAGCTTGACCCTTGACCAGGTGCATGATGCCATCTTACGGAAACAACCCATTTTGGAAACACTAAAAGGAGTTATTCTTTTGCATGATAACGCACGACCACATATTGCAAAAATTGTCGAGGAGAAAATTATGGAGCTTAAATGGGAAGTGTTACCCCATCCTCCATACTCACCTGATTCGGCCCCTTCCGATTATCATTTGTTTCGATCATTGCAAAATCACATTGCTGAAAAAACTTTTGCCGATGAACATGAAATCCAGCAAGAATTGGAAAACTTTTTTTCTTCTAAGTCTGGGTCTTTTTACAGAAGCGGTATTTTGAGCCTGCCCCAAAGATGGAGGCAGGTTGTGGATAATAATGGATTTACATTGATGATTGAATCACTGTATTGTACAGTAAAATTGTAAATAAATAAAAGTGCATGTTTTGCGACACTCATATCGAGCCAACCCGAGAGACGTTTATCATTTTTAAACTGCATAATATCGAAATTTCAAACTACTTTTGTTATCTGATTCATGCGTATTATATTCAAGAGAAAACCGCAAAGTTAAATAAAACAGAGTTAGAATCTGACGTTAGAAACATTTACTGCATTTCTATGCAGCGTTTTAAATGATCACGATTAAAAATACAATTCGCATGTTAGGAGAGACTTGCCCAATAGGTGAAAATAAAAAAATAAGTGGAAATTCGTCGTGCGTTCATTCATGCAAGGTCGTTCTTAAAATGAGCAATATTCTAAATGTACAAGTAAATGTTAGCTTTTGCAGTAAAAACATGCTGATCATACGTGCACATGGGAGAGTGATAAAAGGGTTTTTATTACAACATGGATTTGGGGGTTTAGCAGACCCCCGGTAATTCAAAACTCCCGCAGACTACAGAATTTTATTTTTGGTGCTTTTTTCGCGATTGTCTATTATGAGACCCCAAAATTAGGTCACTATCCATGTATTGGTCTCAAACCCAAATGAATGGCTCAGAGTCACGTAATGACGCATTTTGGATCTAGAACTAAATGAATTGTACAAAAATTTTTATAATTGAATATTATAAAATAAATCATAAATTGTGGTAAATTTTAATTAAGAGTGAATCACAAATTTGAGCTTTTTTGATAAACATTCCAGATTTTAAGCTTCCCTGGGCACAGGACCTGGACCTAACCTCTCCTAGACCATCTAACCATATATCTGTGTGCTGAAAACACAAGCTGGCACGAAGTAGACTTATAGCGTTAAATTACACCTTGCTCTTGGCATTTATAATTGAAGTTAACATTCTAGTCAGTCAAAACGATAGTTTTAAATATCTGCGTTTAATATGCATATGCATGCTAACTTAGCCGCATACCAACAAAACCCTGCGAGTTTTATGGTTGATAATAACCCACAAATTCAATTATTCAATTCTGAATCACTTTTATCTGATTTAGACTAAATTTACCGAATATTTCAGTCCAAAATAAATATTTTCGAAAAATTCATTCTAAGGAGAATAATAGCAAGACCGAAATCGAAAAATTTTGGGACGCTATGAAGTCGCTTCGTGCTGTGATTGCGAGGGACTGTTATCCATTATTTGGTTTTTAAATTCATGAAAGAATAAGCATATCATTTCCGAATATCTCTTTGCACATTGGTGATATGATATGCTAACATGCTAACAATCTATATGCATTGGTTACTATTTTACAGCTGGCTTTCGACTGTTTGCCTATTGCTGCACTGGTATCAAGAAAAGTGAGTAAAACAATTTTTGTTTATGATGTTTAATGTTTAATGATAAAGTTTTAGGTGTGTTGCTTGAACGCAACTGTCATTGCATCAGATAACCTTACTGTACCGAAAAGTAGCCTTTTAGGAAAAATGTCGGTGAATTTTGAACTTAAGCTGTTTGCCTCAAACTTTATCACTGCAAACGCTAATTAAATGAATGATTTCAGTGATGTGCTTCTTGTTCGAATTTTCGAAATACCATATGAGTTAAATTTATTCATTTCCTATTTCTCTGACTGGATTTCCGCGCACATACATATCATTTTATTTTATACCTTATGATTTGACAATACTGGGGCCGGTTTCAATATAGCTACTTAAGTCTGAAATTAGACTTAAGTTCAAAATTAGAACTCAAGTCCCAACATAGCGGTTTCAATAAGATTTTAAGTTCGGACTTAAATGTCCGAACTTAAGAATAAGCCGGTTTCAATACAATTAAGTCCGAATTTAAGTTCCGACTTAAGTTGCAAATATTTAAGACAGCACGGAGCTGTCTTAAGTCAATTCAGTACCGCACAAATTTGCAATGGCTGGTCGATTGCTTCTGTTGCTGAATGAAAAAAGAAGGCTTACGACGAAATCGGATTTTTCGGGATCGCTTGAATCCTATTCTGATTTTGCATCACTTTTTAAATCGGTATCTGAATTTATATGTGTCCATAAAATTAGTAAGTTTTATTATTTTTCTTGCAGATTTTTCATAGGTTGCACAGAAGGAATATTGTACGGCTAAATACAGCTTTCATGTACTTATATACTAGCAAAGAAAAATGCTCCGATGGAACAAAAAAGATGAATATACTTGGAATTGTGGATTATTATGGATGTAAAAGGAGGGGACTAGGAAAAATCTACCTAAAGTCGGAAAATCTGCTAAAAATCACACTTTCTCTAAGCAACGCAAAAAATCGATGTATATTCTGCGGCCAACAGATTAAAATAAATATTCAACCATAACAATGATTGAAACAGCAGCATGTTAGCTATGCAGTAGCTATGGGAAATGATATTAA
Organism: Mermis nigrescens; assembly: GCA_036768485.1. Classification (NCBI taxonomy): domain Eukaryota; kingdom Metazoa; phylum Nematoda; class Enoplea; order Mermithida; family Mermithidae; genus Mermis; species Mermis nigrescens. The sequence continues at coordinate 3,151,338 of JAVLUZ010000142.1, forward strand.
GTAAACTAACAGTCTTCCAAGCCAATTGAATGAAATAGCAAACATCGAAGACAATTGAAGACATGGTTGGTTAAAAACAGTAGGAAACACGTAAGTTGACTTGAAACAGACTTAATGTAGATACACTAGCATGCCCGAAACGATTGTGTGCACTAATCAATCGGCTCCTGCTTTGCTTGCTATAATGCTCATAAAACAAAACAACTTTAAATACAATACCTCTTAGTTTTCTATCAATCAGGTGCCAGCAATTTAAAAAAGTAACCTTGATAGATTTCGTTTATACACTCTTATCTGAAACTTCGAACATTATTTAAAAAAGACACTTTTTTAGAGGCCGCAGAATATACATCGATTTTTTGCGTTGCTTAGAGAAAGTGTGATTTTTAGCAGATTTTCCGACTTTAGGTAGATTTTTCCTAGTCCCCTCCTTTTACATCCATAATAATCCACAATTCCAAGTATATTCATCTTTTTTGTTCCATCGGAGCATTTTTCTTTGCTAGTACACTACTTTTAATTAGCGTGATTTCAGTACATCAGTCAGTAAACACAATCAGTAACATGCCACAATAATGACAACAGTCCAAGAACGCGGAAAACAATATTGTTAACATCAGCATTATCCTTTTTAAACAAGACAACCTTATTGACACCATCCATTTTCAAATTAAAACTGCATTAAGTTATTTCTTCTTAATGTGCAGTTCACTTATAATCAAGCACAAAAATTTAACCAACGAATTCACATTGCAAATCCTCACTCAATCAATACACAAGCACAATGTGTTGTGACTTTTGAAATTGAAAACACCCAATTTTCAATTTTCAAATTGAAAATTGGATCAATTTTCAAATTGAAAATTGGGTCAATTTTCAAATTGAAAATTGGGTGTTTGAATTTGCGATGAAGAAAATAATCAAAAGATAGTCACTTGGTTTATTTAAGCCGAGTAATAAAATAACGACCGTCCACCAATTCCAAACTAAACGCAACTAATTTGATCACTATGAAAAAGTTTTGAAAAATGAGCTTGCTAAGCGAGAGTTGTAAACCAAGAGAAACTTAAAGTTAAAACCTACCATTAAATTATGAGAGAATTATAAAAGATTTTAAACTTCAAGAAAATGGAAAAGGCGGGATGTTGGTAAATTAGAAGGCAAAGATTTTCGGCAAAAATTCAAAAACTTCACGCAAATATCAAATGTAAGGAACACTAACGCTTTGATTTGGTAGTAAAATAAATTTGTAGTATAGACTACATATTAACAACAAATGAATAGTGCAAACTTTACACAACTACTAGGTGTAGAGAATACTAACAGTTTACGGCTTATTAATGTACATGATTACAATAAAGCTGTATATCTTTGTCGACTTCTGTGCACAGTAGTGTGATTGCTGGTTCATTTTAAACCACTTTTGCAGGCAATTTACATCAATTAAACGATAGCTCTCCATGTGCAAGATTTTGTGAAACATATTATAAACACGGCTAAGAAAGATTTAACTTTAATGCAACCCATTTAAGACAAAATTACATCTCTTCAATGATCTAAGGACACTTGAACATAATTTTTAAATCACTTTAGATTACTTTTGAGGGTAAACAAACTCACTTAATTGATGTCTCACATATGAATCCTTGAAAATTTCTTGACTTCAGTTACAAAGTCTCTGCAAGTCTATCGAATTAGGGTTAACACGTAACGTAAACTTTACACAAACACATAGCGTAAAGAATATTTTAGTCGGATTCGTAATTTTGATATTGTTCCGATATTTCTTTCAACATTTATGGAAAAATGAGTCTCCATAATGTTTTAAAGACAATAAACATTAGGTTTAAACCACTTTGCAATACTGCTGAGTGTAAGCAAGCGCGCCCAATTGACGTATATATTTCATTCCCTGTAAATTTTTATATCTCAGGAAAAAATTTCGATTTTTGCAATGCTCTAGAACAAAGGCTAACATGCAGTGTCAAAAATTACTCGGATATTATGATCAACATTCATGAAAAAATTATGTCTCTACAATGGTCTGAGGACATATAAACAATGAATGTAAACTACTTTACATCACTGTTGGATGTAAACAAACGCGCCTACGTGACGTCTCACATTTGATCCTTTGAAAACTTCTAGGCTCCAAGAAAAAATTAGGTTTCAGGAATGCTCAAAAACGAAGATAAATATATATGTAGTGTAAACTTCATGTAAACACCTAGTGTAAAGAAGATTTTAGTCAGATTCGTAATTTTGATATTGTTCCGATATTACGATTAATATTTATGAAAAAATTAAGTCTACATAATGTTCTATGGGCAAACTAACAATTGGTGTAAACTACTTTACAACACCGTAGAGTGTAAACATATGCGCCAGACTGGCATATCAAATTTGATTCCTGGTCCATTTCTAGACTTGATAAACGTGTCCCTGACTCGTAACCGGAGAAGCAGGCAGAAAAAACAAGACAGAAACGCATTTAAAACTCCAAATTTTTGACTTTACACTCGCTAAATATTAATGTATAGACAATTTGCTTTGACATGCACCCGATATAAAGCACTTTGTTTTTATTTTATTAGACTTATCCCGACTTCTGGAAGGAGAAAGTGGCGAACAAAAAACGCAACAAAAACGTATTTTCCATCATTTAGAGCACTGTAAACTTTAAAATTCCGTACCGAACTCCCCATTGAGTTTAAAGAAATTCGGTTTGGTACAATTTGTAGCTTTTAAATCGTAGTACATTCCTGTGTGCCGAAATTCTGTTGCAAAAATTATTTGGCATGATTTATCAATCAAACTTCGGAAAAAACGTGTTTTTTAGCCCATTTTTTACCTCTGATTTCGAACTTTACACCCCCATAAATAACTCAATATTGCGTTTTTTAAATGCGGTTTGCTGCGATGTTTAGCCCCTGTGAGGCACTTTATTAATGCTGTCTTCGATTTGCACTGACTCATAAGCGGAAAAATTTGGCAGAGAAATCTTAGTTAAAATCCGTTTTTTACACCATCCACTAGAGTGTAAACTTTAAACCCCAGGATCTAACTCACCATAGAGCATACAAGACTTTGCGTATATGCAGAATGTAGCCCTTGATCCGATCTACATTTCTGTCAGAAAACATTTTAAAAACCTCATAACCGGAGTTAGTATCGGACATAGGAAGGTTGAAAACTCGGCCAAAAAGTGCTTTTTCACCCTCAGATTTTCGCACTGTTTACACTGCCGTTCAATAAATAATGCGAATTTCAAAAAACAAAAAAAGTGTCATCTGTAGAATTCATCCCTCTATTATCCTATTTTGTTCAATCCTTCGAGTCATCAATACTCAGTTGTCCACATGCCGCAGTAAAAAGGTCCCAAAATTTGTCCTATGTTATAACGTTACACAAAAGCTTTACACCTTCTTTACACAGTCAATTTTGAGTTTCAAGAAAAACAAAAAAACACGGGCAGCGAATTTTTTCATTATCTTTCTTTTAAAAAAAACCGCACCTTCCAGAAGTGTCCCGTTATAGCTGTAGGGGGGTGCCCAGGTGTTGGGGGTACCCAAGTATATTATAGGTACGCGCTAACGCGCTACCTATGATAAGAAGTAGAGTATAAACGTTTTTGAGACGCATTTTTCGATATCACAATCTACATAAATTTCTGAGGTAATGGATTTTGTGTAAAAGCTAAAAATGTAGCTTAAAACACTTGGCAATAATACTAAGATCTACAAATGAAATTAACGTTATTTCATAATGTTCTGTTAGGTCGAAAAGGCCAAAACATTCTTTCACCTCGGAAAATTTCATCAAAATTTTTTAAAGATAAAACTTAGTTATCCAGCAACTGACGTTAACGATTAACAAACAACCCTAATAGAAAGATGTTTGAAAAATTAAAAAAATTTAAAAAAAATAATAAAATTGATCCTATCAATTTTTCAATCATAAAACGACAAAAATTCGTTCGACTCCAAGTGCCAAAAATTCGGGCATTTCTGTCATTTTAAATGAAGCGTGTAGTGGACTAGATGGGAAAGGCCAGGACTGCTCCAAATTAGCACTTAGTTAAAATAACAGACGTTGATTTAAAAAAAACATAAGTATTTATCCAGCCTTTTATAGCATAAAACAGAACAGAGGAAGCTGCTAAAATCAATTCTTTGCTGTAGTATAAAAACTAAGAATTTAGAACTTCTTAGATGTTTTCAATCTCATTTTACTCTATTTTGACATCAACGTCTAAGAAATAAGATTAATGAATATTAATATAAAATCATAGACAATATTATAACCTAAAAACAAGAAGCAAGAAGACTTTTTTCAATTTAACTCAGATAGTTTCCAAGAATTTCCAAGTAGGTATTCACTCAGAGTCGGACAGTAGTCCTTCTCTCGCTTCGTCTGTATCCATTCCTCCAGCAATGCCAGTAAAGCTTTCCGAATCATTGTAAGCTTCGATAATATCTCCTAAAACTGGCGGGAATGGCGATGCAGGTGGGCCACCACCAGTTTCGACCGCGGACCTCCTAATTGTTGCACTTTTGTGCTTTGCCGAGTTCTTTAAATTTGACCATTTTTTAAATTTCGTCCAAAGAGCGTTTAGCCCGAAACATACTTCACGCGGCGCGGCGAACAGCGCGAATTCGCCGCAGCGGTCGCCGCGCCGAATTCGCGCTGACCCATGGCATACTTCCTGGCACCGCGCGGCAAGGCGCGAAGTTTGCCGCACCGCATTTCAAGGCATACTTCAAGCGACCCAAGGCATACTTCAAGCGGCCGCCGCGCCGCAACCAAAGTCGCTAAAGTCCAATTTTTTTGCCGCTTTTCATGGCATACTTCACCGCGCGGCGAGAAGCAAATAATGTCTATTTTTAGCATTTTTTTCAAATTTTTTCGCCGCGCCGCAGAAGTCCAAACGTTTGGACTTTCCTCGCGAATGCTAATGAGGTGCGCCGGTATCGATCTGCTCTGATCTATAATGAAGTACGTATCTACGTGAGCGCAAATGATCCTCGTCGATTTTGAAATGTCATAGAAGCACACCTGGGCGTGGGGGGTTAGGGGGGTATGCCCCCCACCCCCGAGAAACCAAAATACCCCCTAGAAATCAAAATACCCCCCAGAATTCAATTTTTGAAAATTTTTTCGTTTTTTTCGCAATGTTTTGATGCCAATGGATAGTGCCTAATTAGAAACGTCGAAAATGGTGTTTTTTACGCCATACCACCATTTTTAAGACCATTTTTTGACCTTTGAAAAATCTTGCACCCCCCCCCCACAGAATTTTCTTGCTGCCCACGTATGCATAGAAGTACGTACTGGATTTGTACGTTTTTGATCGGACTTTCTCCAATTTGTTGTGTAGCTTTTAATCATTGCGTACATACCTGTCTTTTGAATAAATAGCGTTAAAAAATTCATGCAGGATGCAAGACGTTCAGTCATTGATTCTGGAAGTTTTGTCATTTCTTGTATAGAAAAGGTGCATGAATCCTGAATGCTTCTGACCACTCGGTTGTGTGATTTTATTTTTGCTGTACGCATTTTTGCTTAGGATCGTAGATTTCGACACAACACTGATAAATGAGGTGCAGAATTTTCCTGCACTGTGCAGATAACAAGCAAGTGTAAAACAAACTTTCTCCTCCATCTCATTCAGAATGATATCGTGTGATTCTGCTAACCAGCCGACATCAGTCGTACATACATACATACACATGTACATGGTGTCCTAACACGGTAACCTGCATTGTAAATGCATAAATGAATTTAAATGAGCGTTCGCCGATTTAAAAAAATCGATTATGAAAGAAATCAACGCGCTATCATTGCGGCAATTCGCGCGGAATATGCCAACATCGAGCGAAGCGGCAGCGAAGCGGCGAAGGGTCGCCCAGTTGGCGCCATTTTTTTCTTGCCGCGCGGCGACTGCGCCGCGTGAAGTATGCCTAGGTGACGCGAAGCGGCAGATGAATTTCGCCGCGCCAGTTTCGCGCCATGACGTCACATTTTTGGGTATACTGTGGCCGCAAACCCCTCTGCGGCGCAAATCGCGTGAAGTATGTTTCGGGCTTTTGTTTGCCGAGTAAGCCGAATTCACATCTTGCATGATTTCTAGCCAAGTCGATTGTTTCCTCCTTTTATAACTAATCTACATTATTAAATTTTGTTTCAAGTAATTCTCGCTTGGATGAGCACAACTCCTTTAGCTTTTCAATTTCTTTTGCTGACCAATTAAAAGTCCGTTTTCTTCCCTCCATGCTTTTTTTAAGAGTGTTACAACGACGCGATTGACAACTTAATGAATAATTGTTTGACTGTGTAGTGTGTTGTATACAAGCGGGCAACAACGTTTGTCGGACTGTGGACCCAATAATCCTCTTCACGAATCTGGACTTGCCATGTCCGCCTCCGACGGACAGCAATCGAGCTCGATTTTTGCCAAAAACTTAAGTTCCAACTTAAGTTCCAACTTCAAGTTCTAACTTAACGAGTTTGGACTTAATTTTTTATTGAAACCGACTTAAGTTCGGACTATCCTAGTTGGAACTTTAGGACTTAAGTTCGGACTTAAGTCCGGACTTAAGTTTATCATATTGAAACCGGCCACAGACTCGCATCTGTGCCTCTTAACACATGGCCATTTTTGTTTTTCGATAGCACAACTTACTAACAAAGACAATTTCAGCTAACACATAGCTTTTGTTTTCTTGAATAAATGATTTATTTAATGAGCTCTGTGGCTTAGTTCGAGAAATTCCTTTATTTTAGTAGGAATCGGCAATCGTAATTTTAAATTTACAAGAAAAGTACTCCAGGAAAAGAGTCAATTTATTTTAATTCGGACAAAACAGGATTATAATTAATAATTCATTATCTGTTTAATGAAAGACTGAATTAAAATAGAAGCAATACAATAACGTTATGGCATTAGCAAGTCAGTAAGAAACGCGTAGAAATTTTAAAATTAGATTATATTATAAATTAAAATTAAAACTTTGTAAATTTAGAATTTAGAATAAAAAATATTCTAGCGTATAATTAGGACGAAGGAAAATTTCGCGAAGTGTAGAAATTGAATAATTTAAAAAGCAGTAATTCTAAAGTCAAATGTTTCAAGATATAGAATTCATTTTTAGAATTAAACTTGTTCCATTGATACAAATAGTATTATAATTACAAATCCTTTTAGATTTTTTGCATGCACGGTGGACTGTCTCCTTCTCTAAAATCATTTGATCAAATTAGGAATTTGACACTGCCTTTTGTGATACCAAACATGTGCTGCCTGATCACTGATTTATTATGGTCCGATCCTTCGCTCACAAGACCTGGTAAGAACAAACAGTAAATTAAATCTTTGCTTTGACCTTCTGAGAAAATATATAACATTATCTACAAAATCAGGATACGTCAAAAGTAATAGAGGTGTGAGCTACTTATTTGGAGAAGATGTAGTACATGATTTTTGCAGAGATTTTGGAATCGATCTGATATGCCGCGCCCATCAGGTAAATAAAAACAGAACAAAATAGCTGAAAATCTCTGAGTTTTAAGAATTTCAGCGACGGACGAAATTTCATCAATTTCCGTGATAAGAACTTTTTTGCGTTCAGTTTGTGTAGCGATTCAGCTAAAGTTAAAGTTAACATTCTCTGAATTTCAAGCGCTTGGGAGCATACATGTACAGCATGGGAATTTCAGGGGGTCAGGCCTAAAAATTTTCAAAAATGCCTTTTTTGGGCTAAGAAACGTCGGATCCGGACAATGCTCGTTCTTTCCAGAACATAAAAACAAAAAAATTTGAAAATATCGAGAAAATTAAGAAAGTAGTCAAAAAATGAGTATATAGTGTGAAGCGCCGAATTCGTGGTACTTTTGAGCCAAAAGGAGCCGAAAACGCTTAAAAAAAGCACACCTTTCACAATTTTTCCGAAAAATCGACAATTCTGGGGTCAGCCAGCACTCAGCAGCCATTTTGCAGGGGGTCAAATTCCTCTATCCCAAGAACACGTATGCTTGGGATTGAGTCAGCATGGGTACATGAGGTGGTCGAAAACGGAAGGCAAATCGGGTATTTTTACAAAAGTGCACGGAGTTTTCTGCGTCGAAATCTACATTTTTAATCATAAAGTTCTTGTTACAGAGAACGATCCGGAAAAGACCATCCACATCGTATGCCATATATTCAGAACAGATACTCGTTAGAGGTTGGAAATATAAAGACTGTAAACGCTCAAATCATGTGCATAGTGGAACCTCATTTCGTACTGCGAATGCTTAGCATATTCTGAGTGAAATTGCTCATTTATAAAGAGTAATCCAACTTTAGAGAATTATTTTTGGCATAAGACGCCGATTTTCTATTCCCGGAGCCATAAACAGCTAAGAAACTTTCGTCTTTTTCTTTCTGCTGAACGCCGTCCTTTCGGGCTGATTTTCTTGACCATACGTAGGCGGCAAGGAAATTCTGGGGGGTCAGGATGGGTAAAATTGTCAAAAATGTTTCTAAAAATAGAATTCTGGGGGTATATAGTAATCTGAGGGATTCAACTTTCGGCAGGGTACAAAGCCGCCCCCAAACCCCTCCCCACGCCCATCACACGCTTGATACTCATTCATGGAGATATAGCGTAAAATGATTCGACTTAAAGTTTTTTATAGGCGTAAAAATTTTTTGATCAGAATAATTGTTCACAGGGTTTTATTTGAATATCTGGAAATCGATTACAAGAAAGTAGAAATCATCTCAATGTCTTTATTGATTTATTATAACAAATGAGTCTTAACAGAGATTTTGTGCGATCTGCCACACGCTCACATTTTAATGACTTTCAGGTTGTCATTGACGGCTATGAATTCTTTGCCGATCGCAAATTAGTAACAATATTTAGTGCACCTAATTATTGCGGCGAATTTAAAAATATGGCTGGAATGCTGAATGTTTCTGAAGACCTGAAGTGTAATATATTGGTAATATATCTACGGTATAGAGTTTGTATAACTAAATGCATGAAATTGAGTATGCAATCGTGGCTTAGGTGCGCAATGTCAAAACTTTCAGGGGGAGTGAAAACTAAAAATTGGTTGATAGCTAAATGCTTTTAAAGAACCTTTCTATATTCTTTTCCGGCTCCGAAAATTAGCTCTATAGCCTTTTTGGGCTCAGAGAATTAGCTATGTAGCATTCGTTGGACTCACAAACATGGATCTATAGCCTTTTTGGACTAAAAATAGCTATTTTGCCTTTTCTGTAGTCGAGAAAATGACTATGCCTACATCCTTTTGAAACTCAGAAAAGACAACGATATAGCATTTATAAGCTCAAACGGCATGTTTCTGAGTCCAAGAAGGCTAATTAGCTAGTTTTCCGAACTCAAAAAGGCTATATGGCAATGTTTTTCTGGCCAAATTGGCTGTAAATCTCTCAATACCCCCACCCCATGCTCTTGTATGATTCGTGGATATCAAAATTACAATACCTACCTACGAGTATATATCTCAAAATCTTACTTTGTCAGCAGCTCCGACCTATGAAGAAATCAAGGACAACGTCGTGATTTAACCATCTACAATTTATTGCTTTTAACCTAGTGCATGGTGGCGACCAAAGTAATGATTCGCAGTAATATATCAAAAAGACAATGCTTGCCTACCCACTCTACTTGATAAATCGCTATTGACACTAATGTTTTACGTGATCATATACTTACAGCTTTTACATGACTACCGCCTTATCACGTTTGTATTGAATGCCAGCTGTTCATGCATATTCGTGTGGACTGTGGATATCCGGTAAAAAATCTAGCAATAAACATTTTCATTTTTGAATTATACTTATGTGTGTGAGATGGGATGAAACGAATAAGTGAAATTTGATCCGTTAAGAGATAATTGTTTCATTCGCACAAGTAGCGAACGATATGAAATATCGTGTTACCTACATTTGGAGTCTCGGGCCCGGTTTCAATATCTGTAGGCTTAAGCCAGGCTTAAATCTGACTTCAATGTTTAAACATACGTGGCCAGGTGTAAGCCTGGCTTAGGCTAGGCTTAAGCTAGACTTAAGATAGGCTTAAGTTAGGCTTGAGAGCCTCAAAATTGGTCACGTATGTTTGAACATTGAAGTCAGGTTTGAGCCTGGCTTAAGCCTGAAGATATTGAAACCGGGCCCCGAATTCACACCTTTGAGGATCATCAACAACTGCTTGAAGTTAACCTACATCTTCACTATAATCGTGTAATTAGGTTCTTGTCATAAAGCTTATTTAGGGATGATGCCTGCACACATTTACTTATGAAGCAAAGCGTTTGAAACAATTGAGAAAAATTGCTGACATACCTACCTAGTGTGAAAAGGGCGTAGCCGAGGAGTGGGAAAGGAGGCATATGCCCTCCTCCCCCAGAACCATCAAGAAATTTTTATTGCGACAGGAAAAACTTAAAGAGCTTCGCGCCGATTGTGCTTCGAAATTTGTTTACTTCTGCCTTCCACTACCATTTCCTATCGACATGAAGTGTAAATAACACTTTTGCATTTTGTACATGCAGACAATGTTTTAGACATGATGCTTGGTATCCTTTAACCTTTGAAACATACTCTCCAAAATTACTGCGAATTAATCATTTTGCCGCATTTTCATGGCGTCAAAATCTTACAATTTTGTTGTGCTCACACGACAAACAGAAATTCTTCAAATTTAATCATTTTAATATATTTTTTAGTGTCAAACTTTATAATTCCCGCGCTTCGTGCGAATTTAATCCTTTTGCACATATAGATACTTTTGCCAAAGTATTTATTGCGTAACTTACGAATTCAATCAATTTTACGCATTTTTGTTGTCGAAATCTCCAAAATTTTCGTGCTTCGCGTGAAGCTTATCATCTTTCATGTATAACTCGGTTTTGAAGTTTCTGAAATTCTGGAGAATTTATCCTTTCTAATGCATTTTCTGCTTTCGAAGCCTCGAATCTTTCAACCTCAAAAGATAGTAGGTACGTTTTTCACAGAATGAATCATCTATGTACCTATTTTTCTGCCATCGGATCTCCGAAAATTTAAATAATAACGCATTTTGCTTTTAAAATCTCTAAAATTATCTTCTGGCATAAGAATATCCAGAAATTGCGTTTTGGAAGAATTTAATAACTTATATATTTTTGGTGTCAAAATCACATAAATTTTCGAGCTACACGCTGAATCGATAATTCTTAGCATTTTGATTCTCAAAATATATAGAAATTCTAGCGGATTTAGTCATCTTAATGCATTTTCTGACATCCTAATTTTTTCGTGTTTTGAGCAGTCTTAATTATTCTTTTCATCCTGTTTGCTCCGAAAATTTGGTATTTTGTGCAAATTTATTTTAGGCGTTTAATATTAACAAAAATTACATCTTGTGATTTGCGCTAATTTAACCATTTTCAAACAGTCTTGCAGTAAATCAAGGAAAAAAAGTTAAAAATTTGGTTCTTGTGAGGTTTGGGAAGGTGTTAAAAGCGAGAGGATGGTGTTTACTGGGCACGATAATGTGCAAAGTATTATACAAAAAATAATATTGTAGATGGTGCATCTACACGCGTTATGCGATTTCAAACGGTACTTTCTTTACCTTTTTCGAAAAAGACCAAATTCCGCATAGTTATGAACGTTTGCATTGCCCGTATCGAATCCGGCGCGTTAGCCAAAAAGTTACGAATATTCGCTTCCGGGCCATCGCCACAGTACTTCGAAAAGCGGAGGCGATTCAGCTGCCTCGCCGCAATTGGTCCCACTAGCACAGTCACGCTCGCACCTTCGCGATACGTTACGTGAGCTATCCTGCGGATTCAATCAATATCCCATTTTTCACTTATATCAAAAACATAGGCAATGTGACTGCTATTCACGTTAAGCTTGAGTTGAGTTCGGAAAAAATCAATATTGTACATATATGCCGTCTATCGTAATTTAATTGGTTAATTTAAATGTTACAGTAATTTTATTACATGTTTAAAAGTCAAATTCTTATATCAATATGTAATCAGCATAATAGGCTCTAGAATATTCGTTTATTAGTCATTGTTGGTTTTGCCTCGCCGGCTGTACAGTTCGTTGCGCTGATTTTAGCTTTTTGTGTCTTGTTTTTGCTTATATTCTGGGTACATAAAATTTAGCAACTACCTACCTATTGCTGCATAATATCGCAGGTAGAGGAATCGGTGGCCGGCCCTTAATTATTTCTGCAGCCTTGCCATCTCAGGTGAACACTTTTAGAGTTATTTCTTTCGTTCAAAATTCATAATTCTTTTTCAATCCAGAAATCATAAAAATTATTTCATAATTTTTATGTAGGATGCCTGACCAGCCTAGAGCTCTTTGCAGTTGTTGTTTCCAATGTTAAAAGCGCTTTAAGGAACCAAAATATTTTCTGAAATGATATGCCCCCGCAGGGTCGTGCTTAGAGGTTTTAGCGGCCCTGGGCGAAACTTATTTTGGCGGCCCCCATAATTTTTAAAACTGGTTTTATAGGCATCATAATTATCACTTATGTATATCCTTTACATATGTACCTATATGTTCGCAGTTAGCATCTTACTGTAAATTTACTAACAAAATATATTATTTTTAGTAGGTATCGTATGTTTTTTCTCAAATAATTTACCTATTTCGTGAATGACGACGTGCTTTATTACAAAATAACTTGCCTAGCTTTCTGAGCGGCAAACTGGTCAATCAATTGCAAAAAATCTAACGAAGATGATAAATCATTTTCAATTGAAATAATCGCTAGTGCACTTAGACGAGAATCAGTCATAGTTGACCGCAAATATGTCTAAATATATCTAACAATACCTATTGCTGTGGCCACAGCAATAGGTATTGTAAGTAAAATTCTGAAATCAATTATAAGGTTCGGGAAAACATCCTGGAAGTCATTTGATAGATATTTAAGAGTAGCTAGTGGCGAAGTTAATTCATTTGGACTTGATCGAGCAAGAACTTTTAGCTCAGCGTACATGTCTGGTCCATGTGCATGACTTGAGCGATTCATCATCTTCCATTGTTTTTAAAGCTGGTATTCGTGGGTAGTGCTCAATGAGAAACCTTGAAAACGGTATTTCTTAGCCATACCATTATTTTTAAGACCATTTTTCGACCTTTAAAAAACCTTGCACCTACCCTCCGGGATTTTGTTGCTGCCCACATATGCTGCGGGGGTCTTAGGTGGCGCGGTCAAGCGTTCCCTGCGGGGTCCGGGACAGAGTCCCTACAAATTTTGTAAAAAAGCATTTTAATGTCAAATAATAACGTTAAAATTTTCGCAAAAACGGCCGAATTTCGGCCCTGAATGGAGCACAAAAACACTCAAAATTGATGAACTCTTACATCTCACAAAACTTCTGAGCTGAAATGCGTTTTTCGACCTCTGCTAATTACATAGCGTAGCAACGGGTCGCTGCCAATAAGATATAGAAAAATGTATAAATTGAAGTTTTTGTTCTTACCCTTTTCAGGCCCATTTGTGACCTTCTTATTAAGAAGATGCAGTTCAGAAAACAGGAAATGCACAAAGACATAAGAAAATTTGGCCATTTCTTTCATTTAAAATAGGATTGTGTCCTTGTAAAGAAAGACAAAAAAGCAAAGAATAGACAAACTGGTACACAATCATTTTCGCACTTTTAGTTTTATGCTCAACAAGCATGCGCACTTTCATTCAATGAACAAATAGTGCATTAAATTACTAGTGATGTGAAGTGCTAGATTATTTCAGCTGATTCAAGCTTTTAAATTCATTAGATCTATGGCTCGGTGCAAAGCGCCGGAAAATGTTGACATTTTAGCCTTTTCGAACTCAATTTTCTGGACACACATTATTGCAACAGAAAAATCAACAATATGTCTGAAAAATGAATACAAGTATAGCTCAGTCAGCGTTCTCTTAAAAATGCAAGTAAAGATTTTTAACTGACTGGGTTTGCATTAGAACGTCGAAAAAATCGATCCTTTTGAACGTATGTATCGAATTATTGTAAGAGGGCCGCCAAAAAATGAATTCTATACGGCATGCACTACAACTTTTTAGCGGCCCTGTGCGGCCGCACAGTTCGCACCCCCTAGGCACGGCTTATGCTCCCGCGAAAATAAGTTAAATTACAACTTGAGCAACTTATTGGGTTTTTAATTCCAAAAGGTCAATTGACCTCGCGTTTAAGTCCGGAGCTACTTTATTACTCCTGTGTTAGGTAATTAGGGCGTAGCTGCCGAAATCCTCGGTAGAGTACCGGTCAGCAATAATAGGACCGTGGGGATTGCGGTTGTAAGTTCATTGAGGGTAGATTGCGTTTGGCGTCTCGCCCTACCTACGTGACCAGCGCTAAGGTTAGCAAGGTACCTACTTAAGTAAGCCCCATTGTACATAATTCCGTTCCGTCTAGATAGCTGTATGTACTTTAGGTACGCCGACGGGCGGCATTACTTACAATATATAGCAAAAACATATCTTCGTATACCTATTCTTAACGTTAAACAGATTTTGCATGTGTGCCCCTTCGGAATCAAAATCCTGGCTACGCGAAGGCTGAAAATTTGAATCTCGTTATTGTGCAACCAACCTTTCAATAGATTTTTTGACAGCCAAAAGGGACGGCCGCCTCCCATTAATACGGTACCGTCTTCAACACTCCCACTGTCTCAACATTCCCATTGTCTCAACACTCCCACTCGATTTCTCAATTTCAACACTCCCACTGTCTTAACATTCCCACTGACTCAAAATTACTGTCTCAACACACCCCCTCTCCCCCGAGAATCTGGCGGACTTCCAAGATTGTTATCATTGGTACTTTTTGGGATTTGATCCCGTCTGGAGCTCCAGAATTTTTACGTTGCCCATGCATGAACAGTAAATTTCACTCAAGGGCGATAAGATTTACGACCTTGCACATATTCTAGTTCAACAGATTTAGGATTTGGATTTTAAATATCACTTATGTAATGGTGATAAGGTCTACGACATTACACACACACCTGGGCGTGGGGGGTTTGGGGGTATGCACCCCCAGAAACCAAAATACCCCCCCAGAAATCAAAATACTCCCCAGAATTCAATTTTTGAAAATTTTTTTTCATTTTTTCGCAATTTTTGATGCCAATGGATAGTGCTTGATGAGAAACGTCGAAAAATGGTGTTTTTTCGCCATACCACCATTTTTAAGGCCATTTTTCGAGCTTCAAAAAATCTTGCACCCCCATCCCCCAGAATTTTCTTGCTGCCCACGTATGCTTACACATATTCTACTTCAACAGATTCAAGATTTTACTGACACGGATGCCGCTGTTCCGCAATTTCAATGGCAAAGCTTAATTAATTATACATACATAGTTGCATTTTTCGATATTACTTTTCCTCTTTTTTATGGTCTTTTTCTTACCATGGTATGATTATGTGCACCCGAGTCCACAACTGAGTTCATACATACATACGTATCTACCCGATCTAAATAACGCCCAGTAGTGCAAAATAAATATTGTCCCAGTAGGTACACCTAGATACATACAAATAGAAAATAGGCAGTCTTTGTTTAGCCATCGCAGGTTAGACTCGCCTAAGATATTATTTCAGATATTATGTTTCTCTTATTTTTTCATTCAAGCGGTTAGAGCTCTGAAAATGCGAGGAGTTTTGCCAGCTGTAAATTGTCAGATTTTAAACGCTGCCCATTTCTTGCCTAACTTTTATAAAATCTGAATACATGATTCTCAATCATACATGGGCAGCACCAAAATTCTAGGGGTCAGGATGGGGTAAATCACCAAAAATTTTACTAAAAAAATAATTATGGGGGTCTACAGCAATTTGCGGGGGGGGGGGGGTATTTCAACTTCTTGTGGGGTACAACCCCCACGCCCATATGTGGTCTCAAACATACATGAGCAGCAGGCAAATTCTGGAGGAGGGGTCAAAACTGGCAAAAATTCCAATAAAACATGCCAAAAATTCAATTATGGGGGTTTCAGATCCTGTGGGTAGCCCCTCACGCCCATAGGTGGGCAGCACCAAAATTCTTGGGGTGGGGGTGTTCAAGATTTTTTAAAGGTCAAAAATGGTCTTTAAAATGATGGTATGGCGAAAAACACCATTTTTCAACGTTTCTCATCGAGCACTATCCATTGGCATCAAAAAAATTGCGAAAAAAACAAAAAGAATTTTCAAAAATTGAATTCTGAGGGAGTGCAATCTCCCCACCCAAACCTTTCCCCACGCCCACTTGTGCTCACGCCCATGTGTAGTCCTAATCAGCGTCACATTTTACGAGACTGATTCTTGAAAATTACAGGAAATATCGTCAGCCGAGCTGTGTAGGCGGCGTCGTCGTCGCGTTCTGTAGCTGATACCGACGTCGAAGATTGTGCCATCAAAATCAGTGCCTATGCTATTCATTTTGCTTCGTCGGCCGGCCGAGTAGATCATTGAAACGTCTGGCGACAACGTTATCGAAGCAGACGTCGTTGTTTTATCTCCCGTGCCAACTTTTTCTCGCTGTCGCCGATTTTTGTACCAGTTGCTGACTTGCGTGAACGTTAATCCCGTCTTTTCAGTTATCAATTTTTCTCTTCGGCACATGGATATTTGTTTTGTCCGTAGAACGCTTTTAACATCTGCACATGAGAATGCATGTATGTAGGTAGGCAGGCTCGTATTTTGGGGGTACATATGGGCGGCCGCCCTTTCGCCAAAAATTTTTTTTCAAAAATAAGATAATGCACGACACTATAAAAAAATTGCGTTTATTTGACGTGAAATGTTCAAACTTGCGGCGTTTTGCGACAGCTGTGAAGTATTCTTTATGATTTTGGCTCGAGCGCGACCAAAAACGAAACTTTTTGAGTAAATAAATTTTTTCCTCGAAAAGATAGAATTTTATAATCTTGATGGACAGCAAGTCAAAAAATGCGGTTTCTGCGAGCTATTCCGACAAATTTTCACAAAATTTAGGCCAATTTATATTGGGTCCGCTCCCTCCATTGGTTGAATCCTGAATCCAAGCTCGCATGTAGTTATGCAAATAATGTCTTTTTATTCCCAAGGACTGTTCAAAATAGAATATAGATTACGCAATACTAATCGAATAAATGAGAAAATTAAAACTAAGAAAATTTGATCTATAACTTCATATGAAAACTGAGCAGATGTGCAAATATTCACTTTTACGTGAGCCTACACATTTGCTCAGATTTTATTTGCAAGGATCAAATTGATTATAGATGGATTAATAAAAACGTCATTTTGCTTCAAGCAAGCTTATTGAAGTTCTGGGTAATGTGCACACATGGGCGTGGGGGGTTTGGGTTGGTTTGTATTGTGCGCCAGAAGTTGAAACCTCCAGATTACTGTAGAACACAGAATTCTATTGTTAGTAACATTTTTGACGATTTTACCCATCCTGACCCCCAGAATTTTCTTGCTGCCCACGTATGGTCACGTTCCTGCTATTAAATAAATTGTCGTCGCAGTGATATCAGCCCTGCTTTATCAATTTTTAGAAATGCTTTAGTATTTTATAGATGTTAATAAACTGCAAATTGTAAAAATTTTGAATAACTATAGTCTGTTTCACATAATATTGGGCATAAATTTTAAGAATTTTTATCGATAGTAGGCCGGCGGATTACGATAATTATATATCAGATCAATGTTATAATCGCAATATGTCAGCTTATTGTTGGAGGTGGTTTTTAAAACTAATGCCCAAACTTGCGTGAAACAGATTTTGGTTAAAGTATTTTCCATAGAAAGAAATAAGCGAAATGGAAGGTTTTCCTGGTCTGAGAGAGATCTATAGGACAATTCAATTATGCAAAGTTTGGGCTAAAATTTGACAAAGTAAATACTTTCATAAAGTACTAGAAATCGTTCTAAAACTGCAAGTTGGAAGATATGTGCCACGTTTTTCTCAAGTGTTGAAGCTAAGAGTAAATCCAGTTAGATACTTAGATCAAAATACGCAAATAAGTTAACTAAAAGTTGTGCATTCTATCTGGGCAGATAATTCTCAGTCTGCCTGCATGCATGCAGGACTCGCAATCGCAAGCATTCCATGTAGTTGCTTTTAAGAATTTCTGCATAAAGTAGATTTGGGATAAAACTAGCAATTTTAGGAGTGTCTACAAGACCCTTATTAGCCAAGATGCGTTAGCACCATATACAGACCTATGAGAATCTCATCAATGGTCAGGCTTCCGAATTACGCTTAAAATTAAATTTAGGATTAATTCCGATCAAATTCGTTAAGATATAGAGATATTAAATGCTCAATATTAGGTTGTAAATGTTATCATAGAGGTTAGCTTAATCTCAGTTGAACCCTAAGGTTCGTTTCTAAATTCTATTTCTTCCTAGCGGTTGGGCGCATTGCCCGTTGTGCCCTGGAAATTGTCCATTATAGACGTAAATCGGAATAACAGTAAATTTAGGTTTCCGAATCGATAGGGTTAATTTGTTGGGATTAATTTTCTTCATTTTATGTCGTAAAAGTTAAAATTGGTCCGTGCCATGCAAGGGCAGCAAATAAATTCTGGGGGTCCGAGGGGGCGAAATAGCCCAAAATCGCGCCAACAGTTTCATTCCTAGGTCTATCGATTTTGTGAGGGGTCAACCAGATTCTGGGGTCCAGCCTGACCCTCAGACCCCTCCCATGCGTGGTCCAAGACCCAAAATGATTCTTGCAAGGGATCGCATTGGGCTTGTTTAAAATAATAATTTCAGCTGTTTTTGTGTGGACATTGACACCAGACTCATCCTTATCCTATATGACAGCAAAGATTCGACACTCAGTCCAGATTAACGAAAAATATTTCTGCTTAAATCAAAAATTTGCTGTTTCCATCCATGCAAAGCGAATAAAAATTCACTGTGGTGATATTCCTGCTTTCAATTTGTTCCTGTTTTTAGATCTTGCATGTAGAGATCAAAAACAGGGATGGGGAAGGAGCGGCCATTATGGATCCAAATCTATTTTTGAGTCGTAAAAATGAACATGCATAAAAATGTACGTTTGCATCATTTGACGGCGTTTATGGCGGCTCAATCCCGTCCGTCCGTCCCGTCCCGGGTAACTAACAGAGTGGGTTACTAGAGGCGGATTTAAGAAGAAGGGAGCGGGGGTGGCCGCTCCCATTAGCCAAAAATATTTGGCGAGATAAAGAATGGATATGTAATTCGCTATGAGTTTTGACCGTCAGTGACTATAATTTCTCAAATTTTTCCGGCGCTGCACGCCGGATAATACCTATTTATGACATTTAATTACTTTCTTGGCGACCTGGAAGCCATTTTTCTGCTCATGAAATACGTTTCAAAACGATTTCAACAGTAGAAATAGCTATTTTAGCACAGTTTTCTTCTATTTTCAATCAAAAAGTTTGGACGTTTTGCATCAAATGCTACAAATACAGGAAATCAAGCGTTAAATCAAGCTCACGTCTATCCAAATAAGTTTCACGAATTTTCCGGTGCTTCATACCAGATTTTCGATAGAGTAGAAGAAATTAAATGATTTTTTCGCACAAATTTGACGAAAATTTCAAGATTTTTCGATATTGCGTCAAAAGTGATTAAGTAAAAGTATACAATGCAAAACGCCGGAAAAACGCTATTTTGCGCTTGAAGGGCAAATTTTTGGACCTATTTTTGACTGTTTTTGGAAAAGTTGGGGTGCCGACTACCACCTGCCCCCCCCCCCTTAGCAAATCATAGATCCGCAACTGTGGGTTTCCGACGGTTCCGGGTGGCCGACAGTGACTAGACTACTAACCGAAAAACATATGGACATCATACAGGCACATAGGGGTAGGGTGAGGGGGTATGACCCCCTAAAGGGTCAGCCGGACAGGTACTGTCCGGTGATTTTGAGCTGATGGAACGTTTTTTTGCATCATTTTTGAGGTCAAAAGCAGTACATACGGCAAGATTTGTTTAGCAAAAAGCGCCCAAAATTGATAAATTTTTGCATTTTTTAGTATCAAAAGCGATATAATACAGTCAAAATGGACTAAAAATGCATTTTAAATGCGAGTTTAAGACAAAAAACGTTTTATAGGCTATTTCGACTATTTTGATTGTTAAAACAGCAAAAAAATCGTGAACGTTAAATTTACTGTTTTGGATTTTTGGGATTTCACCTTCCTCCTGCTGACCCTACCTTGTGCACCTATGATGGACATTAAGTATTATAATGTAGTATACTGTATGTAAACCTATGTACATATGCACGTAGAACCTAGTGTGCCATTCACAAATTAGCAAAAATTTTCTTTCCAAGATTTTTTTAATGTTCAAATGTACAATCGTGACCATACATGGGCAGCGAGAAAATTCTCGGGGTCTGGTTGCATGAAATCGCCAAAAATCTTACTGAAAAACCGAATTCTGAGGGGGTTTACAGGAATTTGCGAGGGTTATCAAGTTCTGGGGAGGGGAGGGGTGCAAAACTCCACCCTCAATCCCCCACGCCAACGTGAGATCGTGACCATCTGTCGGTCGATTGACGGACAGAAGTTATAATAACTATGAGCACACTCGTCGCTGTTTTATGAATTAAAATCACAGTTTCAGCGCAACAATGAAGTTTTCTGGCCTGAATGTTGCTTTTAATTTAGGAGGTTGTTAACTGAAGCCATCGATTTCGGAAAGTTTACTATTCTAGTATTCTTGCACAATGTAGTCCTTCAAAAAGTGGAGGACCAAAAAATTTTATTTGAAAAATTTTGATTTTAGAACAAATGAGTGTCACTAAGGTGTTAAAGGATGAAAAGGCGATCGATTCGCCTGAACTTTGATTCCACTGGTTGATTGCGAGTGCAATGTTACTTATGAAAATATTCAAAAGCCATAAACTTAACCAATTCCTAGGAAACTTTGCAATGCTACGTATGAAAATATTCAAAAGCCATAACAACCTATCCATAGAAAACTTTTTATAAGATAACGTCTTGTTAAGCTTATTTTTTATAATATAATTGAGTCAAAAAAATGCGTGCACTACCTAATTATAAAACTCAATAGTGACAGGCAGCTTATGAGATGGAAATCATGCTAAGGGCCCCCTTATGATTTATTAACACATCCTACCAGTTTTCCTCTCGTCCTGGTGGAAGCAAATTGTATGGAAAGGTAAAATGGAAATAAAATGTGAGCGCGCATGGTTTCTGCATGATTCTTCACATTCTGTCGCAAATTCAGCAAATAATTAAAATTTTTCGAACGCATAGTTCATAATGCAATTTATATTTAGACACATATGTACCTTCCTAGATTTTTCTTTAAAACTATAAACAAATTCATCGCCGTCCCAAATCGTCATGGGCGGTGGGAATCTTTTACGCAGTCGGTATTTTTCCACTGGACCTAGCGGTTTCAATCTCTGACTTTCCAATTCAGCATAATGAGCTCCCCACCATAGATTTTGTAGTTCGTCATGATAACATGCATCAAATTGATAGCTTCGCAAAATTTCGTATACGTCGTTAAACTCACCGCCGTTGAAGAGAACCAAAAGCCTAGCTCTGAGAAATATTTCATCAAATGCATGTTTACTCGTATATGAACAGCTGTAAAAACTGAAGCGGTTTTGACAATCAAGGACAACTTATCCCACATTAAAAGCCTTTGTTTACCCAATGCTCAAGCCAGGGCGGATCTGAGATTTTATTAAGGGGACGGTAGTACCCCAACTTTTCCAAAAACAGTCGGAAATAGGTCCGAAAAATTCGTCTTTCACGTGCGAAATAGACGTTGACTAATTTTATTCAAAAGCAATTTGGTGCATTTTTTCCAGAAAATTTCGAAATTTGCGACAAATCTGAATTTAAAAAAATTTCGTTGACCTTAGCGAAACTCAATTTTCCCTTGCCTTTAGGATTTACGTATGTATCTGGTAATTTGGGAAAGTTATAAAGTGTGACTGAAGGAATAGTGAAAGTTTCACTTATTTTGGGAAACAGAAGTACGCGAATGTTGATAGACCTGTATCCAGGATTTTATAACGGGAAGTGGGCGAAAATTTTGAAGTCAGATATTTTGAGGATATAGGCAAAATAAAGGCATTTTTGAAAAAAAACAATCGTCTTAACTAAACAGGTAGAATGCGAATGATTTCTCATCATCCAATCCATGAACAATTTCCGAACTTTTGTCTTTGCATTCACTGTTTATGCTTTTCAAAGAAAAACAACGCACACTTCTCCATGCCTATCTCAAATTTGAGCGGTTTTGAGCCAATTAGAAGATGAGAATTATAATTACTTATATATAAACTGCAGGCGCGAAACGCCAGAAATTTCGCCTTTCTTAGCTCAAAAGCATATAGGTTTGTAGGGCGGAAGGTGGGAGGCGGCCCCCTGAAGTAAATGAAGAATAATGTTTCGAAACACACAATGGTCCCCTAAAGGAGAAATTGAGAAATTCTCGAAGTGGGTCTTAAACACCACAAAAACAGGTTTGTTTCTAGCGTACTTCTGAGCTAGTAAACTCAAAATTTTCCGGCGCTTCGCGCTAGATTTATCGTGTATCTATAGTTTCAGTCTTATAGCCCGCCAAAAACCGCTCAAATTTGGTTAGACATGCAGAACATGTCCAATATGTTTAGCGCTTCGCGCCGAATCATTCATTTTCTGTATTGTTTCTGTTTGTAAATCACAGATATTAGCTACAAAGACAGAAACTAGGGAATTATTCGTCAATTGAATCTTGAGAAATCAGTTAAGTAGATAGTTAAAACGTTAGATATGTGTAATATGAATATGAAATAAAGGGAATATTTTCGAAATTTTTCCTTAACATTTTTCTGACCATTGCATGGAGCTCGTTGAGAAACGCTCAAAAATGCCTTTAGTTTTGCTCATCTCCTTATGGTTCCTTAGATATCTGACCTCAAAATATTCGCCTCCCCCAAAACAAAACCCTGGATACGGGCCTAGGTATGTACCTAACGCTAACAACCTGTTTTAACTGACTTTTAAGCGCGCTTCGGAATTTTTGATTTTGGAACCATTATGAGCAACAAAAAACATGTTTAATTTCAGGAGGGGGATCCCATCCCATCCCAACCCATTGGATATGGGCATACAATATGCCCGAAGTATCTAGCCGCTATATAATAATTCAAATACCTAATGCTACAGAATTTTCTTAAAATCGAATCGAAGTAGTTTGCTTACCGTAAAATTGATTGATCGCCAGTAGAAAAGTAACATTGCTGACAGCCTTCCTTCATCAAATATCGAAAGAAATTCAAAAGTCCATGAATATTTCTAGACTTGTACAGAGTTTCGCAAATGCAGGCCACTTGCTCGAAGTTGTATATCATAACGAATTTAAATTATAGAAGAACCAGCTGCGAAATGAGAGGCAACAAGGCAATAACCACACGATCTGATTGCTAAAAAACAAAAGCCATAATTAGTAGACACCAATTATTATTTTCGTAAGGTTTCTCTCAGATATAAAAATAACTTCTGTAATCTCAATATTTTCAAATGGCAATGATTAAACAATTTCAAATAACCTTGTGCATGGAAAGCAATTTTCAGCACTCAAGAAAGTATGTACATACATATGTGTATGTACATAGTTGAAGTGGTCTCTAGCGAACAGTGATGCAATTTTGTACCGTAAGATTTCATATGCCCATTATCTAATGAGCAGGATCATGATTGTTGCCTAAATTTAAAACAGTTTTGTATCGGTTCGAAAATTGGGATTCATGCACAAGGTTTCGTATAAAAGACCACAGATCTTTCCCGGTCTTATTGATGTAGGTAAGTTAGGTTACAACAGGTCAGAACGAAAGGAAAGAGCAATAAGAATTAAGAACTATTATTAAGACAGCAGAAACTTCTCAAAATCTTCTAAACGTTCGTGCGGCAATAAATGATCAGTTTTTGCTTCACCTGCCCTGAAAAACGGCTAAAGCCATCATTTGCTTGTCCAATTAATTGTAATTTGAATAGAATCGGATCGGATAAAGGGATAGAGTTTCCTTTATTCCTTTTTGAAGCTTTATTAAACGATAATTAGTCGGCCAAAGACGAAGGTAAGTCGGCGCCGCACGGCTGTACCTATTCATTCAAGGGGCATTTTTACGATAAGCAGCATAATAAAGCGAGCGGGTTGGGATCTTAATTAACATATCTATTGTTCGGCTATTTCAATACCTACCGTAAGCTCTAAGCCTGCTGAACATAAATACAATGGTGTTCGTATGTTTTCATCTCTTATTGATCATGCATGACGTGTAAACTAGACATTCCTTATAATCTCGCTTTTTGAAGCAAACATCAAGTTTTATATCTATTGTACTTCAGTGATGGATCTAGGATTTTCCTATAGAGGTGCGTTACCCCAAATTTTCCAAAAGTAGGTTCGAAAATTGGCCCTTCACGTGCGAAATAGCGTTTTTCGAGCGTTTTATGTTGTCTACACACTTTTATTTAAAATCACTTTTGATGCAACATTTTTTCGGAAAATTTTGAAATTTTCGACAATTTTGTGCGAAAAAATATTAAATTTTTTCGACTCTAGCGAAAATGTAGTGAGAAGCATAGATGGGCAGCACCAAAATTCAGGGGGTGCAAGATTTTTCAAAGATTAAAAATGGTCTTAAAAATTGTGGTATGGCGAAAACGCATCATTTTTCAACGTTTCTCATCGAGCACTATCCATTGGCATCAAAAATTGCTAAAAAAAACAAAAAATTTCAAAAATTGAATTCTGGGAGTTATTTTGGTTTCTGGTGGTTGGGGGAATTCAGCATACTGGAGGGGTCGCATAACCTCCCAACCCCCACGTTCATGTGTAGGCGTTTTGTCTTCCCAAAAATCTTTGTACATGTACAAAGACGGTCCCGAAAAGTCTTTGTACATCGGGAAAAATCTTTTCCGAATACAAGAAAACCGTGAGCGAAAAAGGTGAATATACTTGAATTTCTTCATTGTTAAGGATGTAGAAGGAGGGGACTAGGGAATGTTTACCTATATGCGCAGAAGCCATAGGAATGTGCTAAACAGTTAGACTTCCTCTAAACCACGCAAAAATCAAGTATATTCTGCGACCTGTGCGCGTTTCTGCAGATTTTCCGTAGTAATTTCGATTACGATGGCGAGTACTTTGACTGCTTTATTTCGAAGAATTTCAAAAAATTTTTTGTGGTTTTTCATGCAAACTATTGAGTTGGCCATAAAGGTGTAAAGTTTACACTATTATGTTTTATGCCAGAGCATTGTGGAAGGTCAAGATTTCATGAAATAAATAATACAGTGATTATTTAATAGTCATGAACGTGTTTTCAATGCTCTTTTGCGAAAGAAATAAAAACGTTTTGTGACTGCAACCTGACTTTTCACAGGCCACAGAATATACATACTTCGATTTTTGCGTTGTTTAGAGGAAGTCTAACTGTTTAGTACATTTTTACGGATTTTGCGCGTATAGGGAAATTTTCTCTTTTCCCTCCTTTTGCATCCTTAAGAATAAAGAAATCCACTTATATTCACCTTTTTTGCTCTATAGGAACATTTTTTATTGCTAGTATTCTATTTTTCTTAGCATGATTTTGTTCTTAAACACTGCATTCTCATTACAAAAAAGGCAATCTATTTAACCTTAAGCAGAGGAAAAAACCTACGTAAAAGTCCCCGTTGGATTGATTTAAAAATAAGCGTAAATATTTTCTCAATGTATTTCAAAGCAGAACTGCTCGAGGAAACTTAAATCCAGAGCTTGCATAAGCAAAGATTAACAGCAACAGTTTTTACTTTTTCTTCAACAGTTTATAGCTTCAATAGCAAGTGTTGACATTGAAAGAAAGATAACAACGTTAGTCAGAAAATTTATTTCGCCAATGACGTTACTAACCTAATTAAAGTAAAATCCTGCATCGACAGAAACAGCAAGCGAAAGCCTAACATGGGGCAACAAACACATTAGTGTGTAAACCAACGCAATGATGTGTCGGCCGCCAAAAATCTCATGCTATTCAACGATGAACGAGAAAGCAACAAAAATTAGTCGTCGAGGAAGACAAAACTAGCAAAGAAAAATGCTCCTATAGAACAAAAAAGGTGAATATACTTGAATTTCTTCATTGTTAAGGATGTAAAAGGAGGGGACTCGGTCGAATTTCCCTAAATGCGCAGAAGCCATAGGAATGTGCTAAACAGTTAGACTTCCCCTAAACAACGCAAAAATCGAAGTATATACTGCGGCCTATGAAAAATGAGGGTGTAGTCACTAACCGTTCTCAAGTGTTTCGCAAAAGAGCATTGAAGACACTTCAATGACTACTAAATAATCAATGTGTTATTTATTTAATGAAATCTTGACCTTCCACAATGCTCTGGCGTAAAAGATAATAGTGTAAACTTTACACCTACATGGCCAACTCAATAGTTTGCATGAAAAACCACAACAAATTTTTTTAAATCTTCCAAAATAAAGTAATCAAAGTACTCGCCATCGTAATCGGAATTACTAAGGAAAATCTGCAGAAACGCGCATAGGCCGCAGAATATACTTCGATTTTTGCGTTGTTTTGGGAAGTCTAACTGTTAGCACATTCCTATGACTTCTGCGCATATAGGGAAATTTTCCCTAGTCATCTCCTTCTACATCCTTAACAATGAAAAAATTCAAGTATATTTACCTTTTTTGTTCCATCGGAGCATTTTTCATTGCTAGTTCCCATCTTTTATTTAATATTTTAGGCCATATATCCATAAGTGGGCAGCGCCGATATTCTGGGGGTGCAAGTATCTGGAGAAATTTCTTTTTTAGTCTCGAACCCTTTACACTAAAATGATCACAGATCAAGAAATATTGCATTAAAAGAGAAAAAATTTTACCTTTTGAGATATTGTAGCCCTCTACATTATAAAACCAATTGGACTGCACAGAAACCAAAATTGAGTTAGATAAGCTCCAGGACACGCAAACAGTAAAAAACCCGTGTACTTTACACTTTTGTGCGAGAACCATTGAGTGAAAAGAAATTTTAAATTAAAATTCGTAATTTAAAACTCAGGGGCAACATTTAAGAAAAAATTGGCCCTCCGCAAATTGTTTGATATCCAATGCTCTGGGCGGAAAAGTACTTCTCACTGCAAACTTTACACTTGTGCTAATAACGCAATATTGGGTGTATAGAAACAAAATAAACTAGGATCTGTAACGCTAAGGTCAGGGCACATTTTAAGCATAATTAGCATGTTCCGCCTACTTAGCGGAGTAGCTGAATAAATTTTGTTTTTTGTCTCGAACCCTTTACACTAAAACGATCACAGATCAAGAAATATTGCGTTAAAAGAGAAAAAACTTGATTCTCTAGATATTGTAACCCTCAACATTATAAATCAATTGGACTGCACAGAAACCAAAATTGAGTTAGATGAGCTGAAAACACGCAAAGAGTAAAAACACACGTATACTTTACATTTTTGTGCAACAACCATTGAGTGTAAAGAAATTTTAAGGTCAGATTCGTAATCTACAGCTTGAGGGCAACATTTTTTTAAAAAAATTGGCTCTCCGCTAATTATTTAATTTTTCAGTTTACACTTTACACACTCATTGCTAACTCGGTATTGAGTGTAAACCAAAAAAATGGTAAATCGAGGTTTTAATTGTCTTTCAATTAAAAAAAGTCGCACCTCCCAGGTGTGTGCCGTTGTTGCTGTGAGATGGGACACAATATTCGCACTCGCTGTGATAAACGTATAAGAAAAAAGGTGCCCTGGCTAAGCGCTACCTATGTTGAAAGATTCCGGCCACAAATCAACAATTCGGTCGACGTGTCAGCAAATGCAAACAATTTAAGAAGGTTTATGAGCCGCACACATTCCAGAAATGAGAGACATAAATTTGCATGGATTTTAATAAGAAAAAAAATCGGAATCGGTTTGATAAAGACAGCTTATACGAATTATTATTATGAAGTAATTTGCAGGTAGTATTTTGAAAAATGTTTCTTATTCCACTTAATCTCCAAAACAGTGTATGTTTGCGAATAAAAATGATCAAAGATAAATCAAAAACCTTTGAAATAAAAAATTGATCAAAAAAATGCAACAGGGTCAAATATTGGCATTTGAAAACATGTGCATAATTCAAACTTCACCTCTTTACAGCTTAACAACCAACGGCTGTAGAAAAGTTTAGAGGTCAGATTCGTTATTTTGACGTTATGGCGATAATTTTTAAGAAAGAATAACCATACCCTATGCTCTGGGCGAAAAAGTGCTTCTCAGTGTAAATTCTACTTTTATGCAAATAACGCAATATTATAGTCTGTTTCATTCATTCGAGAGCTTTTTCAGTAAATCTTTTTGAAGGCTACAGTATGCCTAACTAGATGATTTACTGTAACTCGACAGAAAAGTTGAGTGGGGGCGAGCGGCAGCCATTCTTTCACTTTTAATGCACTAAACCGTCCATATAGATTTAATTCAAGCATCTAAATAGTGCTGTGACATACTACAGTAAGTGCGCTAAATAAAAATCTTGCAGCAGGAATCGAAACCAATTTTGCTTCGACCGATGTTTAAAATGCTAGTCTATTGTGTTCAACGGTCGATTTATGACAAGTTGAATGCGCGAATTCCATCCGCATGTTGCATGATCTGCTGGAAGATGAGAATAAATTATGCCGTAAGAAATTTTATTGAAAAACCCTTCCTTCCTATTTAGCTACAGTGATCTCTATGTAAATGACCTACAGTAATTAGGGAAGATCGAGTTACTGTTGCCTCGGAAAAGATTTGCTGAAAAAGCTCTCGGATAAATGAAACAGACTATAGGTGTATAAACAAAATTAATTAGGATGTGTAACGTTTAGGTCAGGGCACCTTTTAAGCATAATCAGCATGTTCCGCCTACTTAGCGGAGTAGCTGAAGAAATTTATTTTTTCGTCTCGAACCCTTTACAATAGAACAATCACAAATCAAGAAATATTGCGTTAAAAGAGAAAAAAATTTTGCTTATGAGATATTGTAACCCTCTACATTATAAAACTTATTGGACTGCACAAAAACCAAAATTGATTTAGATAAGCTTTAGGATACGCAAAGAGTAAAAAACACGTATACATTACACTTTTGTGCAACAACCATTGAGTGTAAAGAAATTTTAAGGTCAGGTTCGTAATCTACAACTCAGGGGCAACATTTTAAAAAAATTGGCCCTCCACAAATTGTTCGATTTTTCGGTTTACACTTTACACACTTATTGCTAGACTCGTTATTGAGTGTAAACTATAAAAAAATCAACGTCGAGTTTTTTAATTAAATAGATAGTGCTCGATCAGAAACGTTGAAAAATTGTGTTTTTCGCCGTACACCATTTCAAGACCATTTTTTGACCTTTGAAAAATCCACCCCCCAGAATTTTGGTGCTGCCCAACTGTGTGTGTCTGTACCAGGTTGGAATTTCAGGTCGCAGCTGCTGTTAACATATAGTCTGTTTCAAAATTCTTGAGACTTTTTTACAGTAAGTTGACTCGAAAGCAGTATAAATTAGCCAATTAGCATAAGGGCTTTCAACAATGGCTATCGTCTATTGAACGTTATTTGGCTCTTGAACCTTAGGCTTTGGCATTCTGGGTCAGTTTTGCTCTGAGGAGCTGTGAGAGCGTAATCAGCGGCCTCGCGGAGGAAAATAATTATGTCACGCGCGGAGTCGAACTCCGTTTTACTTGCTGTGAAGTGAGTACTGATAGAACATTCAGAAAACGGCGGCGAAATTTAAGAGTCAATGTTAGTAAGAATCACCCTGACTTGTACATACAAGTCGAAAATTAACCTATGCTCATTCTTACTTATATTGTGAACATCAGTCATTGTAAAATTATTCCTTAATTTACACAATCGTCAATTTACAAATTTTAGTTTTAGCTGAATTTCAGTTTTTATGGTATGAAAAACTATAATCGAATGCAATTAGCAAAAGACAGTATATACTACATATGATAAAATAGTCGGACGTATAAGTCAATGTTCAGTTAAAACTGGTCATGCACGTAAAGTAATAGCGAACGGGGTATCCCGTGCCCAAGATCGACTATCCTACCTCATCATACCAGGGCGTGAAGGGTTCGGGGGTATGCACCCCAGAAACCAAATTACCCCCAGAAACCAAAATACCCCCGAACTCAATTTTTGAAATTTTTTTTGTTTTTTTCGCAATCTTTGATGCCAATGGATAGTGCTCGATTAGAAACATTGAAAAATGGTGTTTTTTCGCCATACCGCCATTTTTAAGGCCATTTTTTGACCTTTGAAAAAATCTCGCACCGCTTCCCCCCTAGAACTTTGGTGCCGCCCACCTATGCACCGCATCCTCCAAAGTGAAAAATTCTCACTTCCCATTTTCTGCAAAAAAATTTGCAGTTTTTTTTGCCATTTTTAGGTCTTTTTTGCCATTTTTGGCCAAAAACTGGAGGTCAATTATCTCCTCTAAATTTAGCCGGGTCAGGGACCCCCAAACCATCCAAAATTATAAGCCCTCACAGTTGTGAAGTTAGGTGCATATCTACTCAAATCTCATCCGTCCGACACACATTTTGCAGTTGTTTATGGGGGGGCGGGCAATCTGGGAAAGTCACATTTCTGGCGAGACTCAACAACTTCCTTCCTTGGATCGAGGACGATCTAAATTAAAGAAGGAAGATGTCACGTATACATGACAGCTGCTAACTTAAGCAACAGCTGTCGCTGATTGCCATAGTAATTGTTTCGTTCTCTTATAAGGAAGAGACGAATTTCCAGTAATGAACCGGTCCTCGCTCAGTGGCTTATGCGCTCAGTTGAGGAGTCAACGATGATAAAGGCTGTTGGGTTTGCCCAACAGCACCGGTTTTGTTTTCAATGGACAGCTCGAGCTGGTGACTATCCGAATCTACACTCCTGGTTTACTGGGTCAAGTATTATTGAATTGATTATTGATTATTAACTCCTAGAAATGGAGGCTATATTATATTATGTTATATGACCCACACCAGGCATCCTTTGTTACAGGCGCATTTGTTTACACTCGACACTGGTGGGAAATGGTATACATCTAATATCTATTTGGGTTGAGACCATTGTGAAGAATTAATTTTTCTACAAATATTGACCGTAATATCAGTGTTACGAATCAGACTCAAATCTTTACACTCGTTTAGTCTGTACAGTTTACACTTAAAATTAACTCTACTTCTAGAGCGTTAAAAAACCTCAATTTTTTGAAAGTCAGAATTACGAATCTGTTTCTTAGTTTTCTCTACACCCTGTAGTCATGTAAACTCTATACTATTCGAATATTGTTGATGTGTAAAGTTTACACTATAAATTTATTTTACTTCCAGAGCATTACAAAACGTATTTTCTTCAAAATATGTTCTGTAAGGTGAGGATTACGAATCTGACTGCATGTTCTCTTTACACCCTGCAGTTATAAGCTAAGTTTACAATGAAAATTAATTTTAGTTTTAAAGCGCTGCAAAAGCTCAATTTTTCCAAAATGTTCCAAACAAAAGGGACGAATATACTTGGAATTGCGGATTATTAAAGACATAAAAGGAGGGGACTAGGAAAAAGTCACCTATGCCCTCAAAAAATCATATGAATCTGCTACAAATCAGATTTCTCCAAGATAAACAAAAATCGAAGTATGTATATTCTGTGGCCTTTGAAAAAATAAGGCGTCCTCACAAAATACTTTTCACTGGTGTTTGGTGAAGAGCTTGGAAGGAAACCTTGGCCTGTGCAAAGTAGCCCATTTAGCTTGAGATCAGTACCACATTTCATTACAATATTTAATCATTATTCAGTGAAAAGGCACAATAGGTGAATTATGACATTCGAATCATGCTGTTCATTATGGCTCAGTGTTATGCTAGCGTGATGAGATGATGTACATGTAGGTAGGTAAACTTTTTTCCGTTTCGGCATTTTACATATATGAGCTACTAGCAAAGAAAAATGCTCCGATGGAACAAAAAAGATGAATATACTTGGAATTGTGGATTATTAAGGATGTAAAAGGAGGGGACTAGGAAAAATCTACCTAAAGTCGCAAAATCTGCTAAAAATCACACTTTCTCTATGCAACGCAAAAAATCGAAGTATATTCTGCGGCTTCGAACAAAGTGTCTTTTTTAAATAATGTTCAAAGTTTCAGATAAGAGTGTATAAACGAAATCTATAATGTTTACTTTTTTTAAATTGCTGGCAAGTAACAACGCTGACTAGCTTCGTATCTTGATTGATAGAAAACTAAGTGGTATTGTATTTAGAGTTGTTTTATTTTGTTATGAACATTATAGCAAGCAAAGCAGGGGCCGATTAATTAGTGCACACAATCGTTACGGTAATGCTACTGTACTTACATTTAGTCTGTTTTAAGTCAACTTACGCGTTTCCTATTGTTTTAAACCAATAATTTCTTCAGTTGTCTTGGATGCATCGATGTTTGCTATTTCATTCAATTGGCTTAGAAAGACTGTTAGTTCACTCAATATCATTTCCCATAGCTACTGCATAGCTAACGTGCTGCTTTTTCAATCATTTTTATGGTTAAAGATTTATTTTAATCTGTTGGCCGCAGAATATACTTCGATTTTTTGCGTTGCATAGAAAAAGTGTGATTTTTCGCAGATTTTGCGACTTTAGGTAGATTTTTCCTAGTCCCCTCCTTTTACATCCTTAATAATCCACAATTCCAAGTATATTCATCTTTTTTGTTCCATCGGAGCATTTTTCTTTGCTAGTACCCTACTTTTAATTAGCATGATTTCAGTACCAGTAAACACATACAGTAACATACCACAATAATGACAGCAGTCTAAGAACGCGGAAAACAATATTGTTCTCAACATCAGGTTATCCTTTTTAAACAAGACAAGCTTACATTATTTGAACAATTCAAAGTTTTTCAGCATAAACTTTACGCAAATATCAAGTGTAAGGAACACTAACGCACAGATTTGGAAGTAAAATAAATTTGTAGTATAAACTACATATTGACAACAAATGAATAGTGCAAACTTTACACAACTACTAGGTGTATAGAAAACTAACAGTCAGATTCCCAATTCTGATTTTACGTAGAACATTTTGAAAAAAATTAAGCTTCCGCAAGGCTCTAGAACTAAAGTTAAGATGCAGTGTAAACTTTACACAACCACAGAGTGTAAAGAAAATTTCAGTCGGATTCGTAATTCTGATATTACTGTGATATTACGATCAACATTTATGATAAGATTAATTCTCCACAATGGACCGAGGACAAATAAATATCAGATGTAAACCACTTTACCTCACTGTTGAGTGCAAACAAACTGGCGTATCACATTTGGTTTCTGGTTAATTTTTAGACTTGAGATTATGTCCAGACTCATAACCCAGAACTTGGCAGAAAAAACAAGACATAAACACGTTTAACTCCCCCATTTTTTGAATTTCCACCTCCCGAAAAAGCTAAATGTTGATGTAAGCAAACGCAATTCGCTGTGACGCATACCCCTTAGAAAGTACTTTATTTTTATCCTATTCGACCTCACCCGACTTCTGAATAGAGAAAGTGGCGAACAAAAAATGGACAAACACGTATTTTCCACTGTCCACCACATTCCACATTGTATACTTTAAAAATCTGAACCTAACGCCCCATTGAGTGTAAATAAATTCGGTTCGGGCCAGTTTGTAGCCCTTTGATTGTAGTACGTTTGAATGTGCGAAACTTATGATTTACCAATCAAAATACGAAAAAAACCTGTTTTTTTGGCCCATTTTACACCTCAGATTTCGAACTTTACACCCCATAAACAATTCAATATTACGTTTTTTTGAACGCGGCTTGCTTCGACGTGTAGCCCTTAAAAGTTATTTTATTTCTATTTTATTCAATTCATCCCAACTCATAATCGAAAAAGTTTGCAGAGAAATCTCGGACAAAATCTATTATTTTACTCATCCACTAGAGTGTTATAGCTGTGAGGAGGGGACATTTGTTGGGGGTACCCAAGTATATTATAGGTACGCGCTAATGCGCTACCTATTAAATCAAAGTTCAACTCTTCACACCTCAACAAACAGTGGCTGTAGAACAGTTTAAAGGTCAGATTCGTTATTCTGACCTTACGGAGAACATTTTTAAAAAAATTCATCATCCACGACGCTCTAGCGGAAAAAATTTTTCAGTGTAAAGTTTACACCTGCACTAATAACGCAATATTGATTGTAAAGAAACAAAATAAATTTTGACGTGTAGCGCTTAAGACGAGGCACATTTTAAAGGTAGTTACCACGTTCTGTCTACTAAGTGGAGAATATGGCAGGGAAAAAATATTTTTTGTCCCAGACTGTTTACAATAAACCGACTCTAAATTTAAAAAATATTGTTTAAAAAAATAAAAAAGACCCCCTAGATTTTATAACCGTCTACCTTTTGAAATCAATCAGACTGCATAGAATGTAAAACTGATTTAGATATGCTAGTGCACATGGAAACAGTAAAAAACCGTCTGATTTACACTCCTGTGCAACAACTAATGAGTGTAAAGAAATTTTAAGACCAGATTCGTAATCTACTAATCAAGAAAAACATTTTTTAAAAAATTTGGCCCTCCGCAAATCATTTGAATTTTTGGTGTAAACTTTACACACTCACGACGCGCTCGGTATTGAGTGTAAACAAGAAAAAAATGGGGGTCCTCAATTTTTTTATTATCTACCTTTTAAAAAAACCGCACCTCTCAGATGTGTGCCGTTATAGCTGTGAGGGGGGGACATATGTTAGGGGTACCCAAGTATATTATAGGTACGCGCTAACGCGCTACCTATGATTAAAATTCTCGCTCTTATCGTTATGCACTATTGCATTTATTTGCACGGTTATCTCGCTCATTCTTCTTGAGTCGTTGTCCTAAATTCCTTGATGCTAATCTGTTTAGTGCCTTACAGCACTTCAATACATTTGCAACAGCGGTGAATGATTTGTCGTTATCTTTACCGAGATTGATTAGTTTGATGTTTCAAGAATAAAGTATTGTGTTATTTATTTATCAAACTGAGGCTACAACCGTACATGGGCAGCAAGAAAATTCTGGGGGTCTGGTTGGGTGAAATCATCAAGAATGTTACCTACTAATAATACAATTCTAGGGACCTACAGTAATGTGCGGAGGTTTTCCATCTTCTGGGGATGCAAGGATGCAACCCTCCTGAAACTCCTTAAACCAACTTGTGGCCACAACTACCGTATGTAGGCCGCAAAATATACTTCGATTTTTGTGTTAGAGAAACCTGATTCTTAGCAGATCCATGATTTTTTGAGCGCATAGGTGACTTTTTCCTAGTACCCTCCTTTTATGTCTTAAATAATTCGCAATCCCAAGTAAATTCGTCCTTTTTCTTCTCTGGGAGCATCGCAACTTTCGGCTAACTATTGATGGAAATTCTTAAAATTTATGCACGAAGTTATGTGAAACAGATTATAGATGAAATGCTACCTCGAGCTGCCCGATTTTCCACTTCGGAAACGCGTTTTGGCCCGTGTTTACAGGCGGCTGACTAGAAACGGACAGCCGTTTTTTGTCATCCTTATCACCATTGTTTTCCTCCATTTTGCATGTTCTATTTCAATCGTCCATACATATTTTACAATTCTACCACCATATTATTATTAGTGTTCATCACACCTGGGCGTGGGTGGGTTTGGGGGTATGCACCCCCAGAAACCACAATAACCCCCAGAAATCGAAATACCCCCAGAATTCAATTTTTGAAAATTTTTTTCGTTTTTTTACGCAATTTTTTGATGCCAATGGATAGTGCTTGATTAGAAACGTCGAAAAATGGTGTTTTTATCGCCATACCACCATTTTTAAGGCCATTTTTTGACCTTCAAAAAATCTTGCACCTCCCCCCAAGAATTTTCTTGCTGCCCACGTATGGTGTTCACTTGTTTCATAAACGGATGTCGTCCTCGTGTAAATGAGCCGAATATGTTATTACAGGCAAGGCACTACCTACGCTATAGTTAATGTTGCATATGGATTACAAGTCCATTTCTTCATCTAACTTCATTTTGAACAAAATTAAAGTTCTGATTATCATCAAGGTTACCTCATCCGACAAATTTTGTTCGAATCAACTTAATCGTCAACTGAAGTTCATTTAGAATCAATGGAGAAATTTGCCTGTATAAATCGCATCGGTTTTTTTATCATAATATGTCGGCAGATAAAAATTCTTAGAATTTAAACCTAAACTTATGGGAAAAAGAATATAGGTACTTATGTACATACTCATACAGGTAAAATAACGCTTTTCATTTTTCTAAAAAGACATTGAATACTTATCACATAGTAGGTACAGGTATGTAGGTAGGTACCTATCTATTGACAGTGTCATTTTAGAACTTGTAACTACTTTAGATGATGTATACAAACCATTTACATATACAACATACACGTGTGGGCGTGGGGGGTAGACCACCCGAGAATCCGGCAGACCCCCCACAATTGAATTTTTGGCATGTTTTTTGTGTTTTTGCCAATTTTACACCAACCAGACCCCTCTTAGAATTCGGATGCTGCTTATGTACAATGCATTGTATACAGGTTACATTAAAACGGCTATGAACAATACCTAAACTTCCTTCACAAGTTATCATCTATGTACCATTTGAAATAGCGTAATTTTATTTTCTCTTCGGGCAAGCCTTCATTTTCGATGCTTTTTTATTTGAACGCCATTGTTCTTCGGTTGAGGACAATCCTTCTAAGTGGCAACTCATGATCTTATCGATATCGTCAATGCACTCAGTGTATTCATATCCAACCTCTTCCGGACATATATCTGCCACATTGCCTCTACAAAATCCGGCGCATCTGAACGAGGTATACGCATAAGTGGGTGGCACTAAAGTTCCGAGGGGGATGCAAGATTTTTTCGAAGATATAAAAATGGCCTTTAAAGTGATGATATGGCGAAAAACACCATTTTTGAACGTTTCGCATCGAGCACTATCCATTGGCATCACAAAATTGCGAAAAAACAAAAAATTCCAAAAATTGAATTCTGGAGGGTATTTTAGTTTCTGGGGTGCATACCCCCGAGCCCCTCACGCCCAGGTATGAGTATATGTAGTACATATGTAATCTAGCACGCTTATAACTTGGATTCCATCATGCCCTGTTTAAAAGTTAACAGAATTGGCATCGTGCAGACAAATGCGAAATTCGTTCTAGGTTTTTATTTAAAATTTAAAATTGAATTTTAAACTTAAAATTAAATTTTTAAATTTGAAAACTAATTTCAAAATTTTAAAATTTTAATTTAAAATTTCCGAGGTCTGAACTTTTTTCTATGCGAATTATGCAAGACAGTGAAAAATTGCAACTTATGTAGCTATAGTCTATTCCAAAATTCTTTGAACTTTTCTTACAGTAGAGTGATTCGAAAGCATTAAAAATTCAGCTGGTCGGAATAGGGCCTATCTCTGGGACGTACAATATACATAGGTACCTACATAAGTACATACACTGTACATAGAAAAAACCTTTTCCGCAATTTCAGCCATACCATTTTTTAACTATAATTTTACCAGCATAAAAAACGAGTCTTTTTTTGAAAATTTAGGTACATGATTTCAGGCTTGGGTTTATTAATATGCTTTAATTTTTTAGGAATTCAATTTCCCAAAGCAAGGTGCATGGGTGGAAAAATGGTGCGGGTGAATTATGGAAGATAAGTATGACATTACGTAGGAATACATATATATTTTACTTTCTAGGTACTTTCTTGCGATTACAGCAGCTTCTATGGTCATTTCCTTCGGATGTGCATTTCATTAAGATTTGGAGGTGATCAAGGCAATTTGTACCATCCGTATATAACTAAACAATTTCAGTGTTATCAATAGATCCCGTATTTTAATTAATAGTCGAGACGTGGGGGAGGTTTAGACCCACCGAGAATCAAAACCCCTTCGCAGATTACGCTTTAAGAACCTTAGAAATTAAATTTTGACAATTTTCCGTGGTTTTGCCCATGTACATAGACATCCAGAATTCGATTTCTGCCCATTTAACAAGTGTAGAATACGGGAGAACGATACTTAAGTAAAAATAGAATTCTGGGCTCTACAGTAATGTGCGAGGGGGTTTAAACTTCTAGGGGTGTAAACTTCTTCCACCCCCCCCACTACGCCAACGTGTGTATACGAGTAGGTACATAGGTATCCCAGTAGGTGTCACGTACTATCTTGAATATGCACATTTGCATACACACTCGTACTCGGCGCTTCGCGGCGGATGTTCAGTATTTTCCATAGTTTTGGCCCAAGCACGACCAAAAAAGACTTCTCATAGCCTTTTGAGTTAAACATAATTTTTTTTTCAAATTTCAAATGTTATTATCTTGATGGTTAGAGCGTGTTGATAAACGTCGAAAAATGCGGTTTTTGCTCCCGACAAATATTCCGAGATACAGACCAATATATGTCGGGTCAGCCCCCCTCCCTTGGCCGGATCCTGGATACGGGCCTGTTAATACGAAATTACGATACAGAAGTTCAATGGTAGTGCATAGCATTCATTTAAATTGGATGTTTGTGTTGAGCACACAAATCAATTGTCAGATTCGAAAACTAATATTACTAACAGATAAAGTTCTTTTTAAAGTGGTAAAATTCTATACCAATTAAGCGGGAAATTTAAACTATTATAACTACCGATAATGGTGATAAAAATAAGCAGCAGTAATAATAATAATAATAATAATCATAATAATAATCATAGCAAAAAAGAATAACTGCAATAGTAATGATAAAGATAATGATAACGATGATGATGATGATGATGATGATGATTATGATGACGATGACGATGATGACGATGACGATGACGATGGCGATGACAATGATGATGATGATGATGGCGATGATGATTACGGTGATGATGACGATGATTAATGATGATGATGATGATGATGATGATGATGATGATGATGATGATGATGATGATGATGATGATGATGAT
Organism: Mermis nigrescens; assembly: GCA_036768485.1. NCBI lineage: Eukaryota > Metazoa > Nematoda > Enoplea > Mermithida > Mermithidae > Mermis > Mermis nigrescens. The sequence continues at coordinate 3,190,414 of JAVLUZ010000142.1, forward strand.
GATGATGATGAATAATAATAATAATAATAATAATAATAATAGTAATAATAATAATAATAGTAATAAAAATAAAAATAATAATAATAATAATAATAATAATAGTAATGATAATAATAATATATAATAATAATAATAATAATAATGATGATGATGATGATGATCATAATAATAATAATATTGATAATAATAATAATAATAATTGATAATATTAATAATAATAATATAATAATAATTAATAATAATAATAATAATGATAATAATAGTAATAATAATAATAATAATAATAAAATAATTAATATCAATAATAATAATAATAATAATAATAATAATAATAATAATAATAATAATAATAATAATAATAATAATAATAATAATAATAATAATAATAATAATAATAATAATAATGATATACATCACATAATAATAATAATAATAATAATAATAATAATAATAATAATAATAATAATAATAATAATAATAATAATAATAATAATAATAATAATAATAATAATAATAATAATAATAATAATAATAATAATAATAATAATAATAATAATAATAATAATAATAATAATAATAATAATAGCAAAAAATAATCAGGATAATAATAATGATAATAATACTAATAATAATAATAATAATATTATTATTATTATTAATATTAGTAATGATAATGCTAATAAAAATTTTGATGTCCATAAAAAGAATATAGTATCAATATTACTATTATGATTAATTTTCATTATTTATTAATATTATTATTATTATTATTATTATTATTATTATTATTATTATTATTATTATTATTATTATTATTATTATTATTATTATTACTCGTTATTATTTATTATTATTTACATTATTTACATTTATGAACTACTACATTAAATTATTTTCATCTATTTATTTCAAGTTTATTAAAATTAAATTATTCAGACAGGAGAAAAAAGCCACGTCTATCTAATCAATAAAAAATGCAAAGGTATTATGTTAGGTACCTACTAACTATGTTACTTACCTCATCACTCGTCACATTAAATCGGCAAAAACGAAGACATTCATCTCTGCCGTCACTCAATTTACCCGCTTCGTAGCAACAACTTTGCACCCGCTTGTATATACATGTTTTTGACATGCATAATTTAGCTGTCACTTGACCCGTTTCGAAATAAATTATTGACATCATTAAAATCAATAGAACATTTTGTATTGCAGTAAATTTCAATATCCATATATCGTCCATTTATAATGCGTTTTTTATGGATGAATTTTCCCCTAATGTTGAAACATAAAATTTTAGCCGCGCATTCAAATTCATTCAAATAAAAAAACAGGTTGCGAATTGTGGTGAGCCGTAAAAACGAATGGAAAGTAAAATTTGATTCCTTGAAAATTTAAATAATCTGAACCAACGCTATAAAATCGCAACATAAACAAGTGCCTAAATGCATGCATGTTTATCACTTTTTGCTGTATGCACAATTTAATTTTTTGAAAATGCCTTCCAGCGATTGAACAGAGTGTGAAATCTACATGCGAGTATCCACAATTAAAAACGTAAATATACCTACATAGGTAGGTATACCTTCATGTAAAATGTTATTAGAAGCGTAATACTGACTATGGCTGTTACAATTTATTGTTTCAGGGTCCTATTTTATCAAAATTTAGTTCCGCTACATATCTAGGCATGTTTCAAACGGTCTGAAAATTCCGACATAATGCGCATGAGCAAGTGTTTAACGAGAATAATATGCATATGCGCGGAAAATGAAGCGAATAAAGATTAGGTAGGTGGATGGAACATTATTCAAGTATGATTCTGCTCAGGGTATACTTATTTCATAATTCTTAATTTACAATTAAAATTTTCTCTTCAAAGCATGAATAAAGCCCCCCAAGGGCCGGAAAATGGGTCTGCTTCACAAAGAAATGACGCTGATTCATTTATGTTAAATAATAAACAATAAACTAGAATTGACTTGGAACAAAATGACATATGCGAAACAAAGGCAGTTCAACTTTCTACTTACAAGATTTTACGAAGTCGTTAAGTCACGACGTCGTATTTTCTATAGCAAGCAAGTCACGAGATGCAGATGTTGGTGCCTATCTATGTGAGAAATATTTATGCACAATTCGCTAGGTTCGCTAAGACAAAAAAGTAGTTCGCCTGCGGTTCAATTTTTGCTGATCAATTATGAAATATTACTTCAAAGCCATGTTTTTTCTTGCTGAAACTCGAAACAAACCCCGGATCTCTCGATGTTAATCATAATTTTTTAAAAGATTTTTTTAAAAGTATTTAAAAGATATGGATTAGTTTGTTAAAGTTATCGGCTTCGATTAGTTTTCTCGAAGGTTTCTAGTTTGCGTGGTATCTTCCGTTTTTTGAGTATTTAGGGTATTCGCTTGATGTCAAAATTAATTTAGGGTTCATATATGTATGCACATGTATGTATTTCACGAAACCTTGTGCATGGAAATCAATTGTCAGGGATCAAGAAATTAGATACGAAAGGGTTTTCTACTGTATATGTCATAAATAAAATGGAGCCGCAAAGCACGATTTTTGACGAAATTCTCTTATTTTTTACGAAAATTGAGCTTGTTTAAATAGTACAAGTATAAATTGGAGCATATGAAAAAATTTTTTGCATGTTGATGGTAGCAAACAGTTGGGGGGGGGGTTTGGGGGTCTAAAAGACCACACATTGGTGTGCGAGGGGGGTTTGCAGGGGCTTTACACCCCCTTCCCCCGCAGAAGCTGAAAAACCCTCCACAGATTACTGCAGACCCCCGCAGAATTCTATTTTTAGTAATATTTTCGGTCATTTTTGGCAATTTCACTCAACAGACCCCAGAATTTTCTTGCCGTCCATGCATGGTCTAGACCATAGGTGGGCGGCAGCAAAACTCTGGGAAGAGGGGTGCAATAAACCCCTCACGCCCAGGTGTGGTCTAGAATCCCCCAGAAAAAAATGGAAAATTTTGTGGGGAAAGTAAGGCAAAAGGAAGGCCAAAAAACGGATAAAAATTCTCTTCAAAAGTGCTTCAAATTGATCAGAAGCTGTGTAAACGTACTTTTAGGGTTATTTTAGCATTTATACCATTTTTGTGGTCAATATGGCCCAACAAAGCTCAATTTTTGACCCCTTAGACCGGCTGACCCTCCAGATCGGCCATGATGTGCATCGATGGTCCCCTCTATCAAGTTATTATGGTTTCACCTGCTTGGACTCTTTATTCAATAAATAAATCGAATTTTAGTGAAGGTAAGAAAAAATCGCAAAAAATTATTAAAATTTCTCTATTAAGCATACTGTGGCGAAACAAATTTTAATACGCGAGCGAAATGAAACAAAATATCAGACGCAAGATTTTCTACTGATGTGCTGTGCATACATGACCTGTAAATTTTAGGAGAATCGGAAGAAAATTAGGTATGTTTAAGATAGTACAAATGTAAAGGTTTTACGTAAAAAACTGTGGTACTAGCGTAATTCAGACTCTTTTTTAACTAGTCGGGGTACATTTATTTCGATGAAAATTTTTTAGAGCTAGTGCGAGGATTGATCAAAAAGTTGTCGGAATGAACCTATAACTTTTGACAGAAACAAAATTGAATTATACAAATTATATGTTTATAAAGCTGAACCTTTACTGTATCAACCTGTAAGTTTTCAATTTTGTTGGCCTGTTTGTTGCTGATTGGTAGTCGTTTATCATTATCATACTTTGTGCAACTATGAAAAACTCAAAATTTGAAGTTAGGCAAACATTAAATTCTTGGTTAAACTTGGATGAAATTCGAAGGACTTTCCGATTGCTCTGTAAAAAGTCTACTGAGACAGTGCTCCTAATAAAACAACGATTTACGACTGATCTAAGCGATTTAGAGGTGGACAAGAAAGCATTTAGGATGACCATTGGGAAGGGCGCCCTGTTGAGGCATTCCAGAGGAAAAATTGGACTGTAGTTGAAGCAGACCACGATTGTCAGTACGTGTGATAGCTGAGGAAGTGGGCTTGTCTCATGGATAGATTCAAAGTATTCTGAGCGATGGTATGAGTTTGAGAAGCTTTCTGCAAGATGGGTTCCAAAAGCGTTGCAAGAAATTCGTCGTGAACAGCACTGCAACGCTTTTGGAACCCATCTTGCAGAAAGTTAGCACAAACCCAAACGATCAGTTAGAATAGTTTGAATCTATCCATAGGACAAGCCCACTTCCTTTTCTACATCACTTAGTGACAAACATTGGTTTGCTTAAACTACAGCCTGAACAGCAGTCCCATTTTCCTCTGGATTGCCTCAACAGGGCGCCCTTCCCAATGGTCATCCTCAGTGCTTTCTTGTCCATCTTTAAATCGCTTGGATCAGTCGTAAATCGTTGTTTTATTAAGAGCACTGTATCAATAGACTTTTGCAGAGCCATCGGAATGTCCTTCGGATTCCATCTAAGTTTAACCTTTTTTATCGACAATCTGGTTTAATAACGCAATATTGATTGTAAAGAAACAAAATAAATTTTGACGTGTAGCGCTTAGGACGACGCACATTTTTAAGATAATTACCAAGTTCTGTCTACTAAGTGGAGAATATGGCAGGCAAAAAATCATTTTTTGTCTCAGACTCTTTACAATAAACCGCCTCTATATTTGAAAATATTACTTTTTCGAAAAAAATAAAAAACATTCCCCTAGATTTTATAACTGTCCACCTTTTGAAACCAATCAGACTGCATAGAATGTTAAACTGAGTTAGATATGCTTCTGCACATGAAAACAGTAAAAAATCGTCTACTTTACACTCCTGTGCAAGAAATAATGAGTGTATAGAAATTTTAAGACCATATTCGTAACCTACTAATCAGCGAAAACATTTTCACAAAAAATTGGCCCTCCGCCGATCATTTGAATTTTTGGTGTAAACTTTACACCTGTGCTAATAACGCAATATTGGGTGTATAGAAATAAAATAAACTAGGATCTGTAACGCTAAGATCAGGGCATATTTTAAGCATAATTAGCATGTTCCGCCTACTTAGCGGAGTAGCTGAATAAATTTTGTCTTCCGTCTTGAAGCCTTTGCACTAAAACGATCACAGATCAAGAAATATTGCGTTAAGAGAGAAAAAAGGTCCTTGAGATATTGTAACCCTCTGCATTATAAAACCAATTGTACTGCACAAAAACCAAAATTGAGTTAGATAAGCTGAAAATACGCAAAGAGTGAAAAAACCCGCATACTTTACATTTTTGTGCAAAAAGTATTGAGTGTAAAGAAATTTTAAGTCCAGATTCGTAATCTACAACTCGGGAGCAACATTTTAAAAAAATTGGCCCTCTGCAAATTATTTGACTTTTCGGTTAACACTTTACACATTAATTGCTAAGTCGGTACTAAGTGTAAACAAAAAAAAAAGACGGGCATCGAATTTTTTAATTATCCATCGATTAAAAAAACCGCACCTCCCAGGTGTGTGCCGTTGTTGCTGTGAGGGGGGACACAAATTTCGCCTCGCTGTGATAAACATATAAGAAAAAAGATGGCCAAGTTTATTATAGGTAGCGCTATCGCGCTACCTATGATGTAGTACTGTCTTTTGCTAATTGCATTCGATTATAGTTTTTCATACCATAAAAACTGGAATTCAGCCAAAACTAAAATTTGTAAATTGACGACTGTGTAAATTAAGGAATAATTTTACAATAACTGCCAGTGAATCAAACAGAGCGCCAGGCAAAAGGATTTGAATATTTTACTCAATCAGAGCGCCTGTATTTTGTTACATTTATTTGTATTATTGACGCCAGTATATGTACGTTAATCAATGCTCTACAAAACGGCACGTTTTCACGACATTATATCAACTGGTTCAAAAATTGTGACTCAAAGGGCTGGTTCAATAGGACTCAAAAATTGAATTCCTCAAAAATAGTCTTATTATTTTCTTAATTTTTTGCACATGCTTACAAACATAAATGGACCACAGGCTGGTAGATTTTCAGCTTGACCTCGCTTTTGGTTCGGGCGTTATGGCCAAATATATAGCAATTTTAGCATATTCTTTGTTGCTAGCTTTGTAATACAAAACCACATAGAGACGCTAAAGCTTTATTTATTCTTAAAAACTATGCATTATCATATTTCTGATTGTTCCACTTTCACTTAAAAAAATCATTGAAAAACGTAAAGTGGTGCAAGAGTTACGTTAAAAAATGTGATTGTGGGTCAAAAATGTGAAATATGCAAGTTTATCTCAGCGAAAACTCAATTTCATGCAAAACAACGCCCACCATTGAACTCAGCCCATAATTGCTTACAATATGAGTAAGAATTAGCATAGGTTAAAGTTTGACTTGTATGTACAAGTCAGGGTGATTCTTACTAACATTGACTCTTAAATTTTGCCGCCGTTTTCTAAATGTTCTATCAGTATTATCACCATAGGTGGGCCGCACCGAAATTCTGGATGGGGGGTGAAAAAATTTTCAAAGGTCAAAAAATGGTCTTAAAAGTGGTCGTATGGCGGAGAAAAACACCATTTTTCGACGTTTCTCATCGAACACTATCCAACGGCATCAAAAAATCGCTAAAAAAGCGAAAAAATTTCCAAAATTTGAATTCTGGGGGGTATTTCGATTTCTGGGGGGTATTTCAACTTCTGGGGGGTGCATACCACACCTGGGCGTGGGGGGTTTGGGGGGGGTATGCACCCCCAGAAACCAAAATACCCCCCCCAGAAATCAAAATACCCCCCAGAATTCAATTTTTGAAAATTTTTTTCGCTTTTTTCGCAATTTTTTGATGCCAATGGATAGTGCTTGATGAGAAACGTCGAAAAATGGTGTTTTTATCACCATACCATCGTTTTTAAGGCCATTTTTTGACCTTCAAAAAAATCTTGCACCCCCCCCAGAAATTTCTTGCTGCCCACGTATGGTGCATACCCCCCAAACCCCCACGTTCATATGTGATTATCACTCACTTCATCAGCAAGTAATACGGAGTTCGAATCCGCGCCTGACATAAGTATTTTCCTGCGCAAGGCTGCTGATTACGCTCTCACAGCTCCTAAGAGCAAAACTGACCCAGAATGCCAAAGCACAAGGTAAATAAAGTTCAATAGACGATAGCCATTGTTGAAAGCCCTTATGCTAATTGGCTAATCTATACTGCTTTCGAGTCAACTTACTGTATAAAAGTCTCAAGAATTTTGAAACAGACTATATGTTAACAGCAGTTGCGACCGGAAATTCCAACCCGGAACTGACACACACAGTTGGGCAGCACAGAAATTCTGGGGGGGTGGATTTTTCAAAGGTCAAAAAATGGTCTTGAAATGGTGGTACGGCGGAAAACACCATTTTTCAACGTTTCTCATCGAGCACTATCTATTTAATTAAAAAACTGGACGTTGACTTTTTTAAGTAGTTTACACTCAATACCGAGTCAGCAATAAGTGTGTAAAGTGTAAACCAAAATTCAAACAATTTTCGGAAAGCCAATTTTTAAACTGTTGCCTATGAGTTGTGGATTACGAATCTGACCTTAAAATTTCTTTACACTCAATGGTTGTTGCACAAAAGTGTAAAGTATACGTCTTTTTTTACTCTTTGCGTATCCTAAAGCTTATCTAACTCAATTTTAGCTTTTGTGCAGTCCAATTAGTTTTATATTGTAGAGGGTTACAATATATCATAAGCAAAATTTTTTCTCTTTCAACGCAATATTTATTGATTTGTGATTGTTCTATTGTAAAGGTCTCGAGACGAAAAAATAAATTTCTTCAGCTACTCCGCTAAGTAGGCGGAACATGCTAATTATGCTTAAAAGGTGCCCTGACCTAAACGTTACACATCCTAATTAATTTTGTTTATACACCTATAGTCTGTTTCATTTATCCGAGAGCTTTTTCAGCAAATCTTTTCCGGGGCAACAGTAACTCGATCTTCCCTAATTACTATAGGTCATTTACACAGAGATTACTGTAGCTAAATAGAAAGGGAGGGTTTTTCAATAAAATTTCTCACGGCATAATTTATTCTCATCCTCCAGCAGATCATGCAACAGGCGGATGGAATTCGCGCATTCAACTTGTCATAAATCGACCGTTGAACACAATAGACTAGCATTTTAAACACGGTCGAAGCAAAATTGGTTTCGATTCCTGCTGCAAGATTTTTATTTAGCGCACTTACTGTAGTATGTCACAGCACTATTTAGATGCTTGAATTAAATCTATATGGACGGTTTAGTGCACTAAAAGTGAAAGAATGGCTGCCGCTCGCCTCCACTCAACTTTTCTGTCGAGTTACAGTAAATCATCTAGTTAGGCATACTGTAGCCTTCAAAAAGATTTACTGAAAAAGCTCTCGAATGAATGAAACAGACTATAATATTGCGTTATTTGCATAAAAGTAGAATTTACACTGAGAAGCACTTTTTCGCCCAGAGCATTTGGGTATGGTTATTCTTTCTTAAGAATGATCTCCGTAACGTCAGAATAACGAATCTGACCTCTACACTTTTCTACAGCCGTTGGTTGTTAAGCTGTAAAGAGGTGAAGTTTGAATTATGCACATGTTTTCAAATGCCAATATTTGACCCTGTTGCATTTTTTTGATCAATTTTTTATTTCAAAGGTTTTTGATTTATCTTTGATCATTTTTATTCGCAAACATACACTGTTTTGGAGATTAAGTGGAATAAGAAACATTTTTCAAAATACTACCTGCAAATTACTTCATAATAATAATTCGTATAAGCTGTCTTTATCAAACCGATTCCGATTTTTTTTCTTATTAAAATCCATGCAAATTTATGTCTCTCATTTCTGGAATGTGTGCGGCTCATAAACCTTCTTAAATTGTTTGCATTTGCTGACACGTCGACCGAATTGTTGATTTGTGGCCGGAATCTTTCAACATAGGTAGCGCTTAGCCAGGGCACCTTTTTTCTTATACGTTTATCACAGCGAGTGCGAATATTGTGTCCCATCTCACAGCAACAACGGCACACACCTGGGAGGTGCGACTTTTTTTAATTGAAAGACAATTAAAACCTCGATTTACCATTTTTTTGGTTTACACTCAATACCGAGTTAGCAATGAGTGTGTAAAGTGTAAACTGAAAAATTAAATAATTAGCGGAGAGCCAATTTTTTTAAAAAAATGTTGCCCTCAAGCTGTAGATTACGAATCTGACCTTAAAATTTCTTTACACTCAATGGTTGTTGCACAAAAATGTAAAGTATACGGTTTTTTTTACTCTTTGCGTGTTTTCAGCTCATCTAACTCAATTTTGGTTTCTGTGCAGTCCAATTGATTTATAATGTTGAGGGTTACAATATCTAGAGAATCAAGTTTTTTCTCTTCTAGCGCAATATTTCTTGATCTGTGATCGTTTTAGTGTAAAGGGTTCGAGACAAAAAACAAAATTTATTCAGCTACTCCGCTAAGTAGGCGGAGCATGCTAATTATGCTTAAAATGTGCCCTGACCTTAGCGTTACAGATCCTAGTTTATTTTGTTTCTATACACCCAATATTGCGTTATTAGCACAAGTGTAAAGTTTGCAGTGAGAAGTACTTTTCCGCCCAGAGCATTGGATATCAAACAATTCGCGGATGGCCAATTTTTTCTTAAATGTTGTCCCTGAGTTTTAAATTACGAATTTTAATTTAAAATTTTTTTCACTCAATGGTTCTCGCACAAAAGTGTAAAGTACACGGGTTTTTACTATTAGCGTGTCCTGAAGCTTATCTAACTCAATTGTGGTTTCTGTGCAGTCCAATTGCTTTTATAATGTAGAGGGCTACAATATCTCAAAAAGTAAAATTTTTCCTTCTAATGCAATATTTCTTGATCTGTGATCATTTTAGTGTAAAGGGTTCGAGACGAAAAAAGAAATTTCTTAAGCTACTTGCACCCCCCAGATTATCGGCGCTGTCCACCTATGGATATATGGCCTAAAATATTAAATAAAAGATGGGAACTAGCAATGAAAAATGCTTCGATGGAACAAAAAAGGTAAATATACTTGAATTTCTTCATTGTTAAGGATATAAAAGGAGGGGACTAGGGAAAATTTCCATTTATGCGCAGAAGCCATAGGAATGTGCTAAACAGTTAGACTTCCCTAAACAACGCAAAAATCGAAGTATATTCTGCGGCCTATGCGCGTTTCTGCAGATTTTCCTTAGTACTTTCGATCACGATGGCGAGTATTTCGATTACTTTATTTTGGGAGATTTAAAGAAATTTTTTGTGGTTTTTCATGCAAACTATTGAGTTGGCCATGTAGGTGTAAAGTTAACACTATTATTTTTTACGCTAGAGCATTGTGAAAGGTCAAGATTTCATTAAATAAATAATAAATTGATTATTTAATAGTCATGGAAGTGTCTTCAATGCTCTTTTGCGAAACACTTGAAGCCGTTTTGTAACCACACCCTCATTTTCACAGGCCGCAGAATATACTTCGATTTTTGCGTTGTTCTTCAATTGAAAATGATTTATCAGCTTCGTTAGATTTTTCGCAATTGATTTACCACTTTGCCGCTCAGAAAGCTAGGAAAGTTATTTTGTAATAAAGACGTCATCATTCACGAAATGGGTAAATTATTTGAGAAAAAACATACGATAATTACTCAAAATAATGTAGCACAATATTTTGTTAGTACATTTACAGTAGGATGCTAACTGCGATTATATAGGTACATTTTTAAATGAGATACATAAATGATAATTATGATGCATATCAGTTTTAAAAATTATGGGGGCCGCCAAAATCAGTTTCGCCTGGGGCCGCTAAACGCCTAAGCACGGCCCTGCTTAAACTTTTGTGAAACAGACCATAGGAGGCAGACTATCACTCAAACGCAACGAACGAAACCGAAAGGAAATGCTAAGAAAACAAGAATTAAAAGTGAGTAAAGATAGACAAAGAGATGAATATTTTTATATAAAAGAAATAATAGAAAGATACAATAATGTAAAAGGAAAAAAGGAAGGCAGAAAGAGAAAAGAAATATAACAGAATTAGTAATGCATGACACATAAGAAACGACACGAAAAAATACGATAATTAATTAGTTAGAAAAAAACCTCAGTTAACAAACATGCCCCTACTCTGGTATTTTAGGGATAAGCTGCGCTTGACGAAAACTAGGCGAACGCGGAAAATTTTATAAAAGCTTAGCCAATGTGCCCCTACTTTGGTATCTTCAGAATAATGCTGCACATGACAAAAAAACTATAGTCTGTTTCACGAAAACTTGCGCATGGATCAAAATTCGTGAGTCAATTGTAAATCAATCACAAAAGCAGAGCAACACTTACGATATTGTGCATAGCAATAAGCTTACGAAGTTTTACCATACAAAATTTTTTTACAGTAAGATGCCTATAGTCTGTTTCACAGTTGAGCATAAATTTTAAAAACTATGCACGTCCGACAATAAGCCAACAGATAGCGATTATAGCATTGATTTGATATATAATTATCGCAATCCGTCGGTTTAAGTTCGAAAAAATTCTTTAAATTCACGATCAAACTAATGTGAAACAGACTACAGAAACTACTTTTGTAGCTGCTCGCTAGGTCGCTGGAAATTGATTTCCACGCTAGCTGTCCAGACCAGACTGCTCGTTTTCGCAGTTCAGATGGGCTATTTTATTGTTTTCGCCTTGCGCTTTAACTTGTCTAGCTGATGTTTCATCTCTGGATTGGATAGCGCAATTTTCTGGCCAATTGAACACCGGTTCGGCTTACGGAAGCAACTGAACACTGGCCAATGGCGTGGCGAGTCTTGACCTGCCCAGTTTTAACACTTCTCAATTATAGTCTGTTTCATTTATCAGAGAGCTTTTTCAGTAAATATTTTCGGAGGCTACAGTGACCCATTTTTTCTTATTTACTGTAGGTCGCTAGATCTCACTGTAGCTACTGTAAATGTAGGTGCGAACCTACACTCACTTGCTTACTTAACCCTGGCTAAAGCTCACGCGCTCGCACAAAAAGGCGACTCGGGGTAAGACCCGGCCTATCAAGATAGCCCGGCCCTCTACTGCGCGCACCTAGTGAAACTTACTTACTTAACCCCAATTTGAGATTAAGTACCTAATTAAAGTAAGTTCCCCGGAAACCTAATTGAGGGCTCAAAAAGATAATTATTTAACTTGTTTTGGGACCGAATTCCGGTGCTTGAAAATATTGATGGTTCCTAAGTATAGTGTAGCACAAGGACAGAATTCAACAGCACGGAAATTCGAACCGAGCCCAATCATCGTTCATTAAATAATTAATTTTTACAATATTTTTGGACCGAAAATTATGAAGCAATTAAAAACGCGACAGCATGAAGATGCATGCTGCCGACTGTCGTGTTACGCTAATCGGTTAAAAACAACACTATAATTACGAGGGCACGTAGCCCGCCAACGGCATACAACTAAGGCCGTGAAGGCACACAAATAAAACAATAAATGCGTAAGGGCGAAAGAAGCCTGCCCACTACGCGACGAAAACACGACGAGATTTTCCTGCAGCCAGCAGGGGAAAATACTGGGAGACTACGTGCGGAAAAATACGTCGCACGGAAAAGAAAACGGGCACAGCATACAAGCTGGCGAAAAACTGGGAAAGCTCACTGTAAAATGATAAAGTCTTAAAGTGGAGGAATCGTAAAGTCGTCCCAAACTGCACTCGCACGCAGTTTTAAACGATACGAAAAAGAGGCGTATCAAACGCGGACAAAGAAACGCGGAATGGATCTACGAGAATAACAATAGGCCTATGGGCAAAGCTTACGGTAAAGAATGTACAAACGAAATAGACACGAATATGAGACACACACATATGGAGTTTTAACACACGTATGATATGATAGCACACATACCAATTCGTACTCAAGTCGCATTAAGCCCGAGTGCCCATTTTCCTATCCCGGATTTTTATTGAAAATATGTGTGGGAAAGGAAATGAAGATATGATAATTTTAAGAGGGAAGGTGGTCCCGGGCGACACACTAAAGCGTTACGCTGAGTGGTCGCGTACGTGCAAATGGAAATTAAGCACGAAATTGAGCATCTAGGGCAAACAGTCATCGGCATGTATGTACCAAATAGCACAAAACGAATGGAATTTCGCATTGAACCAACGCAACGAAAATGGGGTGTAGAGCCATCTCTACACTCCCCTGGATATCGAGAAACATTTGCACGCAGTGCAAATTTTTAAGCGCAAAAACGTTTGTGCGCAAACTTTTTGCGCAAAGACGGCCACGGCGTGGAGTCGGGCGATTATCGATTCGTGTCAGCAGATCGAAGCGGGATGCTGACACATTTTTATGCACGAAACGTATGCATGAAAAATGTACGGATGACGTACGGCTACGTCAAACAATTGAGCAGCGGGAGACGAAAAACGGTGCGTCGACGACGCATTGACAACGTGGTTTTGTGCAACGTACGGAATAGACTGTTTGCCCGGGACCCGGAGAATTTTGATTGAAAAAGTAATTTATGATAGGAGGGCAGGTCACTCGGCTTAATTAGTATTGAGTACGAAAGGCTTAAATTATGGACAAATTGAGAACACATATGGACAAGGACAATAAATGAATCAAAGACAGACAAATACAGTGAAATAACAAATATGTTTTTTGGGAAAAAATCAGAAAAGTATACAGCGAAAGAAAAATATACATGGAAATAATGAATAACAGAGATATGTAAAAAGATAGTGAGAAAAAGAAAAAAGGTCCTAAGGTGGAGAGAAAAAATTTTGGGAAAAGTGGCTGCAGGAAAATTAACTAGTAAACAAAAAATTTACGGAAAAAACGAATTAAACGAATTAAACGAAAATATACAAACTGCTGGCGGTCGGTACGTCGTCCTGGCACAGCAAAAGCGAATGATGAGCAAATAATCAAGTGCGGCGATCCAGTTGATCGCGAGGCAAATACGACTGAGCGGTACGACGACCGTCAGTCGTGCGCAAATAATCTGGCGTAATGCGCGACGTAGAATGAGCGCGGTTGTTTCCACGCGACGGAATAGGCGTAAAATGCGGCGCGGCAATTTGCTGCTGAACAGGATAACGATCCTGCGATTGCGTGTCCGTAACGCGTGGCACAGAAACTGTCATCAGAGCTGGACGATACGGCGCAGCGGAATCGCGACGGCGATGATTGTCTAAACGCGACGGACGTGGACTGCGACGGCCCGAAGCAGATGCTTGGGCCGCCGGTTGAGCAGAAGCTTGCGAAGCCGATCGTTCGGCTCTAGCGGCGCGGCGTAATTGGCGACTACGTTTGACACGATTATAATGACGTTGACGCAATGTAAGACGTTCGGTAGGTTGCGACGAAACGTTCGGCTGACGAACCGTAGAGGTAATAGCGAAATCGGTAGTACGGCGAATATGGAATGATTGTGGCGTTTCCTCAATAGCCTGCGTAGACCTACGGTCGCGTTGCTCTTGTTCCATGCGACGACGGCGTAAGGCGATTTGACCTTCAATAGATAAATCGACGGTAGATCGACGCAGTTTAGTGGGTGGCTCGTCTGTACGAGTCGCAGACGCGTCGCGGTTGCTTTGGCGGTTGCGAATTTCTTCTAATTGGCCTGGCAGAGTTATATCCAAGTAACCTTGAATTCGTTGGCAAGCGGCATAGCGTGGAAAAACGACTGGACACGTGATTGGCGGATCCGTGCGCAATCAAATTAACTGGATTCGCTTATGCGCGGTAAATAAGTCAGTGGTTGTCTCAATAATTTCAGGAAACTCGACGAAAACTTCTTTTGGAAACGGATTGAAAGCTCTTTCCACGAAAATTGATCTAAGCATACGTCGTATCTGTTCGACCATGCGCCAAGCAATTCGAGGTTCTCGATACCAAAATAGGAATCTTAAAAACCGATTGTCGAGGAATTGAAGAAGTAGTGGCGCTGACATGAAAGTCGTTGATTGAAAAGAAGGAATGAAACGAAAAGTCGACTTGTATTCTTCGAAAAATTCGTTCATTGAACTGAAGATATCAGCCATTTGGCGAATTGTTAACGCCAAAGGAGCATGAATGTCGGGCGCAGGCGTAAGACGATGCGGAAAGAATTCCGACGGAATTGTGTAGTTGGCTCGACGCACGATTTGAGGTGGTTCTAGCAACCTTGGATGATTGGCTACGAACTCTAAGCCAACTTCATAGACCATTGAACCGGTTGTGACATAGAATCGAGTTAGACGAAAAGTTGAATCGTTGTAGAAAGGACGCGGATGTTGCGTAAATTCACTGAGAAACGGGATTGGCAAGGCCGGTCAAATTTCGATTGACATATTTTGCGTGGATTGTTGACCGCTAAAAACAACTCTAGGCAATGATTGTTGCTCGTTGGCCTGATATACATTGTTGAAACTAGTCAAAATATGTTCGATATATTCATTTGCCTTCACAATTAGAGTTTCAATCAGCGGATTAGCGAATTCTTGTCCCAAAAGATTGACAAGATGAGCTCGAAAATCTTCTGTGTACATCCGATAGGCATGTTCAGCTTCCTGGCTCACAAGGAAATCTCGTTTTTGGGCGAATTCTTGCGCTTGTTGCTTATTAAGCGACAGTGGCGCACGTTCCTTTGGTTCTTTGTGATATTCGTCCACAACCTCTAAATCTTTGAAAAATCTTTCGTGGACGGCTTGAGCAAATTTGTCTTCCAATTTTCGAATATGATCGCTTTTTTCTTTCGTTTTGCCTTCCGGAACAATCAGATATTTGTAACTGCAAGTCGGCTGATCTTGCATCATCATTTCTTCTTCAGCCGTGATTGCTGGCTGAGATGTTTGCGGAGGTTCCGCTACATCTTCACTTGGACTTCCGGAAGCTTTGTCGACAACTTCAAAAACTTCTTCATCATAGTCGAGGGCTTCTTCTTCATTTTCGTAGACTTTATCAGGATATTTCGGCTCTGTATCTGGCCGTGAGACGGAAGTTGGCGCACTTGTGCGCTGATCATCGTCGGTAGACGGAGGTGCAGAGACGAAAGGAGCTTGAGACGAGGATGCAGTCGATTCTTGCGACGCTTCTGGTGCTAACGTGAAAGCGGGTTGCACCATTTCGATGTCTGATTTGTTATCATCATCGTCATATTCCTCTGCGCTCTCATCGAAGCTAGAGTTAGAATGTCTACGATCTCGTCTTCCCTTTTTGAATTCTTCAGCCTTTTCCTTCTTTTTCTGTTCCGCAATATCTCTGCGTTTGATTCTCTCGGCGAGCTCTGCTTTAGATTTCGCAGGCATTGAGCCGGCTTGAGCCAAAGGCATATCAAACTTTCGATCCTTTTCGACTTTCTGATTTCCGGACATTTCATCTCCGGCGAATCGCTCTCTATTGGTTGGAGCCGTTAGAGCGATATATGAGCGATCAACTGCATGACGCACTATCAAAAGATACAGATCCAGAGCACCGAGTGGATCAGTGATTAGATATTGAACCATATGATCTGGCAACGGAGCTCGATTCCAAGCTTGACCTACTGCCGTTCTGGCTGACCGACGAATTTGTAGGTTGAACATATACTGTAAAAGCGTTTGAAGACGATGATTTCCCGGAGTGGTTGCCACAGTTCTCGTGAAATTATTGGCGAGCGGAAGAGTATCAATTATTTGAGCCTCGAACACATTGCGTTCGAATAACTCGCGATGCCTCTGACGCTGACGGCGACTTTGCTGATAGTGTTCCCACGCAAAAAGACGTGTCGCATACACATGAAAATATGCTATGCGGTCATTATCTGATCCGTGGCAAGCAAAGGCGACATCTGATAGTCGAATGGTGAGCAACTCATGTAGGCCAAAAGGCGGAAGTGGGAACTGTGCGACGTCCCATACAAAAACTTGACCGCGAACTGTCGCGATTTGGATGAAACGGACAAATGGACCGTTTGAATCGTGATGCGTGGCCCTTATGGCCCAATATTGATCATCCCATTGGGAATATGGCAGAAAAACGCGATCATTAACAAACTCTGAGTCGAAGCCAAAAAGAAAACGACCATTTAAGGCGTTCATTGGCGCAAGAATAGCGACTATGGCCGCATATGACTGTGCGGGCGAATCTACAAAGACTATACGGATATTGCTGGCTGGGACATATGGCGCAGTCAGTGGCGCTCTGCCAAAATGCTCAAAATACCAATGACGTTGAGCCATGATGCGACGATAACGCTGAGGTTCAGCACGCGGGCTTACAGGCGCTATATCGGCAATGAAGCCGGCACGCCCAATATGTGGAGACTCTTGACCCGTAGGTCCTGAGCGTAGCTGCAAGCGTGCAGCTGCCGCATGCAAGGCTATGAGGAATTCTGTGACATTGCACGGCGTGTGGCCGTTGCAATTGAACTCTGGACGGTTGTTATCCAAGTTTTCTGACGGTTTGTTGGACATAGTTGAGTAAAATAGGGTTCTGAAAAAGGGTAAACGTTATTTAGGGGAACCGCATGAGTAGATTTAGACATAACGAGTAGACGGACGGGAACGCATTCCTTTTTATGGCGTTCACTAGCCGGTAATTCTGAGAAATCTATGACTATCCCAGGGCAGACGGGACGACGTGGGACCTGAACTAGTACAATATCGCCTGGAATATATGCGCGTTTCTCTGAAATTAAATCGGAAAACGGCAATTTTGGCGATTGCAATAACCTATTTCGATGAACTAAATGAGTCACGAGCGGATTGTGTACATAGACAATCCGAGCTGTTTCGGAAGTTGGCAGTTCAGTTATACAATATGGACCCACTTGCTTAGGAGCAAGCTTTCCTTGGTTCGAGGGAATAACTGCTTTGTTATTCAGATAAACAATATCGTTAACCGTAAAAATTGTTTCGGAAACATTTTTATCATATTGTCGCTTCTGATGCGTATGCGCTTTCGCTAAATTAATGGCTGCAGCCTCATGTAAGTCACGTAGGGAGTGAACTAGGCTGGCTAAATACGCTTCAACGTGGTTAGGCGATTCAGGGTCAAGGGTTAAATCATTCAAGATTTGAATATCTAACGGAAAGGATGGCTCTCGACCATAAAGTAAGACAAATGGCGATAAATTCGTCGAGGCCTGAGGCGTTGCTCGATAAGCAAACAACGCAAATGGGAGATACTGTTCCCAATCATATTGGTCACGAGCACTTAGCTTTGATAAACAGTCAATCAACGTTCGATTATACCTCTCAACCAAACCATCACATTGGGGATGGTACGGTGTTGTAAAAATTTTCTGGATATGCAATATTTTGCATATTTCAGAAACTAACGTTGATGTAAAATTCGATCCTTGATCTGTCAAAAAACGTCTAGGCACTCCGTGTCTAGGTATGATTTCACGAAGCAAAAGATTTGCGATCGTAGTAGCTTTTATGTCCGAAACAGGAAATGCTTCTACATATTTTGTGAAATAGTCCATGAAAACTACAACTTGATCATTTCCAGAGATAGATTTTGGCATGTGAAGACAATCACATGCGATGAGATCAAAAGGAGCACTGACTTCAATCGGTTTTAGGGGTACCGATGCTGGAATTGACGAAATCTTACGTTGCAGACATGTATGGCAATTTTTACACCATGCAATGACGTCGTTTTCCATTCTTGGCCACCAATATCTCATTTGGATATTGGGCAAAATTTTTCGGGCTGAGAAATGAGCACCAAAAATTGAGTCATGAAATTCTGATAGGATAAAACAGACGTAGAGATTTAGGTATGACGAGTTGATAGATGACTTGTGGGCTACGTTTGGGTTGAAAACGTCAAAAAAGTAGATCTTGACTGACGAAAAATTCATCGCGATACCTCTTCTCGGAAAGATCATCGAGAGAATCGCGAATTTTGACGATTTCAGGGTCAAGTCGTTGCTCTGCTAAAAGTTTAGCTGGCGTTAGCATCTCTGCTTTTTCTGCATCTGTCAGCATATTTCTTTCATAATATACCGGCGGTACATTTCTATTCGCTTTTGACGTGGTAGGTATGTCAGGCGGATTATCATCCTCTTCCGACTCGGATTTCTCGGATTCTAGATTAGCTAAGTTCACAACTGCTTTTCTTTCAGCTTTATACTTTCGCTCATTTTCATCATATTTGGGGTGACGCGAAAGTAAATCAGCGGCACAATTATATGCGCCAGGGACATACACAATTTTATACGTGTATTCTTGAAGCTTAAGTCCCCATCTTCGAAGATGGCTAGACGGGTCTTTGACGTTTACTAGCCATGTTAAAGCTTGGTGGTCTGTTTCAACCACGAACTCTGTACCGTAGAGATAGTGACGATAGTATTTAATCGCCCACACAACGGCTAGAGCTTCTTTCTCTGACGTGGCGTAGTTGCACTCAGCTGAATTCAAGACTCGGCTTCACACATGGGCGTGGGGGGGATCTGGGGGGTCTGGACCCCAGAAACCAAAAGATCCCCCCAGAAATCAAAAGACCCCCCAGAAATCAATTTATGAAAATTTTTTCGTTTTTTTCGCAATTTTTTGATGCCAATGGATAGTGCTTGATGAGAAACGTCGAAAAATGGTGTTTTTATCGCCATATCACCATTTTTAAGGCCATTTTTTAACCTTCAAAAAATCTTGGACCCCCCAGAATTTTCTTGCTGCCGCATCGTATGCTCGGCTTGCATAGCTGAGTATGAAGCGATTACCCGACGGCAGATGCTTTTGGGTGAGAATCGCACCTAAAGCATAGTTGCTGGCATCAGTTGTCAATATGAACTGATGTTTATCGTCAAACTTTGGCAATTGTAGGATTGGCGGAGAAGTGAAAGCATCCTTGATTATTTCGAAAGCTTCTTGATGCTTTTCAGTCCAAACGAAAGGTATATCTTTTCGTAATAAGTTGAAAAGTGGCTTAGCTACTTTTGCGAGATCCTTTACGAACTTTTTGAACCAATGGACAAGGCCAAGGAATTTTTGTACGCCTTTCACATTTTTCAGAGTCGGAAAACTTCTGACATCTGCAACTTTCGTTGGGTCTGGCGCGATCCCAAAAGAACTAATTCTATGCCCTAAAAATTGCACTTTGTTGTGGGCAAAATGGCATTTGTCCGGCTTAATGCGCAAATCTGCGTCACTCAAGGCCTTAAAAACTTTCTCTAAGTCTTGAAGATGTTCTGGAAAAGTTCGGGAAAAAACTATGATATCGTCGATGTAAACTAGGCATTTGTTCCAGTTTAGTCCTGCTAGAACTAATTCCATTAAGCGCTGAAAATCTGCTGGCGCATTTTTGAGACCAAAAGGTAACACATTGAATTCATAGTGACCGACAGGGCAAATGAAAGCTGTTTTCTCCCGTGATTCTTCGTCTAACGGGATTTGCCAATAACCTGATTTGAGATCTAGTGTAGAAAAATACGCTGCCGATCCGAGAGCATCAAAATAATCTTCGATTTGAGGTAACGGATACACTTGGGTCTTGGTCACTTCATTTAGGCGACGATAGTCTACAACTGGACGCAAAGAACCATCCTTTTTACCGATTAGGAATAACGGACTAGCCCATGGGCTTGTAGTTGGACGAATCACTTTATCAGCTAACATTTCGTCGATAACTGCTTGCATCGCTTTTCGACGCGAATGTTCGACGCGATATGTTTTTCCTGTGATAGGTGGACTATCGCCTGTATCAATATGATGCTTTAGAAGTGGCGTTCGGCCTAAGGGTTCTCCTTTTAAGGCAAAAATTGAGGAATAACGCTGGCACAGATCACGAACCTGCTGTTGCTGATGAGCATTTATTGCCGAACCATTTAAGGCTTTGTTGATCGAAGCAAAAAGTTCGGGTGCTCTATCGTCTGATAGGGCGACATGAGACACAATTTCAGCTTCAGTCGTTAAAGAACCTATGAATTCTCCAATATCTATGGTGATAGGTGACTTAGACGTGTTACAGACGCGAAGCGGAAAAACAGGGACTGATGTATCGATGATAGCTGGTGCAACGAACAGTGATTTGCTTAGCATGAAATCATTATCAGGTTCGAAAAGAGCAATTTCGTCATTGAATTGACCACAACAAACATATCCGGGCGTCACAACTTCGTGACGCGGTTGAATGACAATTGATTCGGTAACAGTTACGCGAGCACAAACTGGACACGCTGTTTGCGCATCAGGGTTTACGCGTAAATGTTTTTTGTCATTTGCGGATAGTAATTCGACACGAAAACCATTGGCAAAAGCACAATCTTCGACTGTGTTGACAAAAAGTAACGCTTGTTTGCAAAAATCGAAGCCTA
Source organism: Mermis nigrescens (assembly GCA_036768485.1). Classification (NCBI taxonomy): domain Eukaryota; kingdom Metazoa; phylum Nematoda; class Enoplea; order Mermithida; family Mermithidae; genus Mermis; species Mermis nigrescens. The sequence goes on from JAVLUZ010000142.1 coordinate 3,211,709, forward strand.
AAAGCAAATCTTCCGGTAAGTCATCGATGACTAAAACAACAGCCGGAGTGGTTTGTTCTGCGATTGTGATATGCATGATATAGGTGAAACGCACGGTTGCTGTCATTTTCCCAATTCCATGAACAACATGCGCTGCTTGCTTCGGTGGCAATTTGAAACCTAAACGCAGAAAAGCGCTTGTGGTCATCATTGTGACTTGCGATCCTGTGTCAATTAACGCAGGGAGCTTTATTCCGTTGATTTCTGCTAAGATAGTAGGCAAATTCGTAGATGCATGGCTAACAACGGTTTTATTAGCTGCATCCTGGGTTTTGACCTGCGAATTTAGCTTTTCGTAGACTGCTAAACGTTTCTGTAAACGATGATATTCTTCGAGAAATGCTTGAGATGCAAAAAGCTGTTCCGAATTTTCGGAAGTCGAGACAGACGAAGTTACGATGTTTTCGTTATTAGATGATGGTTGGGTCGGTTGCGGTGGGGGAAACGTAACGGTGGGTGTGGAGGATACCGAATACGTAACTGCCGGGGGGTTAGAACGCACAGATTGCTGCGGAAATTGTCGATACGCGTTATTCGGCTGGCGATAATTCTGAGAATGTTCTGCAAAACGATTATTTGCAAACATATTTCTTTCATTGTCATAGTATCGCGTATTACTGTAAGGATTACGGTAGTTTTGGCGATTACCGTAATTTTGCCAAAAATCATTGCTCGGACGTCAAAAATCTTGACGGGAGTCGTAATTTTGAGACGTAGATGGATACTGTGAGTTTTGAAACACACGAGAATTATACGGAGTACGGTAGTTCGATCGCCACGATGATGAATTGTTTTGAAACATTGGCCTGGATTGACTACGGTATCGATTCGCGTACTCACTAGGATTGTGAGCTTCGCTGTTGCGGTAATTTCGATTGTTGTTTTGCTGACGCCGAAAACATTCATCTCTGGTGTGGCCCATGTGTTTGCAATACACGCAATATCGTTGCGCTAAAGCATTAGATGTCTCTGGACGCGATTGACGAAAAGACGTAGATTGACGGGGGGTCTCATTTTGACTATACGTTGAACGCCGAAAATTATTTTTTGGCAACACGCTACTGGATGCTGCAGCGGCAGTTGCTGGTAAATATGGCGTAGGCTGCTTAGCTGAAGCATACTGTAGGTTCGCAAACTCTATGCAACGCGCAGCATGAAGAAAATCTTGAAGCGGTGCTTCAGGCGCTCTTTTGTAAGCTTTTCTCGCGATATCTGGGTTCATCCCTTTTCTGAGCTGATGACGGAGCATTTTCTCAAAAGCTATCGAGTCAACTTGAATTTCTGGTTGAGCTCAAATGAGATCTTCGCGTAACGCCAAAAAATAAGCGTTCACAGACTCTGATGGGTGCTGTTTTCGCTCAAGAAATCTATCAAACAATGTATCTGAGTCGATAGGCCGAAACTCTGCAATTAATGCTTGTTTCGTGAGTTCATAAGATTCGCGAACGTCGTTAGGTAGGGAGCAAAACAATCTAGTCGTATAGGTATCAAAAAACGATGGCAACAAATCTAGACACGATCTTTCATCAATTCTATAGCCATTTGCTAATCGCTCAAGTTCGTGAAAAAATCCACGGATATCTGTTTTTTCACCTTGAAAAAACTTCTTATTGGCTATCGTGTACTGAATTTGTTGCAAAAATGGACCTCTATTCATAGAATCAGCTAGGTAGCGAATACCTGTATTCTCTGAGCTATCAGACGACGTGTCACGATGTCGACGCCGTGAACGTCTTGAAGAAGATCTATGACGCCTGGGACTTTCCGGCGGAGAGTCAGTAGCTTGATCCGGATAGTGAACTCTTCGGTTCTGTTGATTCTGAGGTGGGTTCTGATCCTGCGGGATCGATGCACCTGTATTTGGCACGAAAATTTGATTCTGCGGAATATGCATCGCATGAAGTGGCGGAAGTTCAGCATTTACGGGATTAGCTTGGTTCGCGGCCGGCTGAACGGCTGGCGAAACGATCTGTACTCGCGGAGACAGTTCAACATTTGCAAAACGAGCTAAATGTTGCTGCTCAGCGTTTACAGAAACGGTAGGACGCGATAGACGTGACGCAATTTGCTGATTAGGGAGCACTGGAATAGACGAACGGCGGACTGGCGTTGACGTTGCAAGCTGCACGCGCGAATCCGAGTCAGCATTTGCAAAGCGAGCTAAATGCTGCTGGTCCGCGTTTGCAGTGACGTTGGGCACCGGTTGCGGCTCAACAGGTTGCAAATCAGGGTTTGCAGAGTTTGCATTTTGCAACTGTGCATGCACATGTTCAACAGCTATACGTTCAAGCCGATTTTCCAAATCTTGCATATGCGCGAACATCGCATTCAAGAGATTATTTGAATTGCCATTTTCGGTTATCCGATTCACATTTGTGTCGGAAACCGATCTTTGCGGATTTGGAATCGTCGTTTCGTTCAAAATCTGACGAAGAGTGATATTGTCGTCGTTTGCAACTTGATTATCTATCGGAGAGTCAACACTGTTGTCCTGAGTTTGGACACCTAGCGTTTGATTTGTATTCACAACGCTGTCTGCGCTTGCACGATTTTGTGCACTGGCGCTATTATCTGAATCTGAGTCATTTGACACATTTCTAGATGATTTAGGAGTATTAGCCTGCTTAGGCGACTTATCTGGGGTTTTTCTCCCAGTTTTGGTCATTTTTCCTGCTAGTTTTTTGCCTGGCATGACAGACAAATTGAGATTAAGATCAGGACAAAAAATTTATGTCACAACCCCAATCTCGACCAAGAAAAATATGCACACGAACACAATAGAGTTAAAAATGCACACGAACAGTCAAATGTTAAGAATGCACACGAACACAATATGATTACGCAAAGTGGAAATATTTTTTGAAAATTTTAGGCAGAAAATGAAACGATGTTAGCTCGGCCGGTCGTCGTGAATGACCTCCAATGTAAACGTAGAGCTTACATTGGAACCAAGCCAAGTCCAAATCATCGTTAATGAAATAATTAATTTTTACAATATTTTTGGACAGAAAATTATGAAGCAATTAAAAACGCGACAGCATGAAGGTGCATGCTGCCGACTGTCGTGTTACGCTAATCGGTTAAAAACAACACTATAATTACGAGGGCACGTAGCCCGCCAACGGCATACAACTAATGCCGTGAAGGCACACAAATAAAACAATAAATGCGTAAGGGCGAAAGAAGCCTGCCCACTACGCGACGAAAATACGACGAGATTTTCCTGCAGCCAGCAGGGGAAAATACAGAGATACTACGTGCGGAAAAATACGTCGCACGGAAAAGAAAAACGGGCACAGCATACAAGCTGGCGAAAAACTGGGAAAGCTCACTGTAAAATGATAAAGTCTTAAAGTGGAGGAATCGTAAAGTCGTCGTCCAAACTGCGCTCGCACGCAGTTTTAAACGATACGAAAAAGAGGCGTATCAAACGCGGACAAAGAAACGCGGAATGGATCTACGAGAATAACAATAGGCCTATGGGCAAAGCTTACGGTAAAGAATGTACAAACGAAATAGACACGAATATGAGACACACACATATGGAGTTTTAACACACGTATGATATGATAGCACACATACCAATTCGTACTCAAGTCGCATTAAGCCCGAGTGCCCATTTTCCTATCCCGGATTTTTATTGAAAATATGTGTGGGAAAGGAAATGAAGATATGATAATTTTAAGAGGGAAGGTGGTCCCGGGCGACACACTAAAGCGTTACGCTGAGTGGTCGCGTACGTGCAAATGGAAATTAAGCACGAAATTGAGCATCTAGGGCAAACAGTCATCGGCATGTCTGTACCAAATAGCACAAAACGAATGGAATTTCGCGTTGAACCAACGCAACGAAAATGGGGTGTAGAGCCATCTCTACACTACGCAGCAAAGAAGGTTTTTTAGATATAATTTTTGGCGGCATAATTTATTCTCGTCTTCCATCCAGCAGATCAATCAACTTATAGATAAAAATCGCGGTCTCACGGAGATCCCTTTTGAGTTGTTCCCCCAAAAGATCTCTTCGTTACATAAGGGGGGTAGTAAATGCGGTGCACATGCACACCATTTTTAACACCATTTGTTGACCTCCACAAAATCTTGCACACCCCCTCCCCCCAATTTTCTTCTCTCATCCACACCTGGGCGTGGGGGTTTGGGGGGGGTATGCACCCCCCCAGAAACCAAAATACCCCCCCCAGAAATCAAAATACCCCCCCCCCCAGAATTCAATTTTTGAAAATTTTTTTCGTTTTTTTTTCGCAATTTTTTGATGCCAATGGATAGTGCTTGATGAGAAACGTCGAAAAACGGTGTTTTTATCGCCATACTCACCATTTTTAAGGCCATTTTTCGACCTTCCAAAAAAATCTTGCACCCCCCCAGAATTTTCTTGCTGCCCACGTATGCTCTCATCCCTTTTATGCCTATGCGAGTAAAGCGTACACAGAATTTACTTTCTAAATTTCAGCACAAATTAGTATAAGGAACATAACTCAATAATTACTGTGTCTCTTTATAAAAAAACATAGTTCGCTGAGCCGAGTCTATAGATAAATATCAACCACTCTCAATTACCGAAACACTTTTTCGGCGGTAATTTTCCTCAACGAGTCTTTTCTTTATCATGAGTAAATGTAGTGCATTTTTGCTTCCTGTCCGTGTGTTTCTTTGCGCGTTTTTAGCCTTCTTATCGATTTTAAGTGATTTTATAGTGAGTGTATGACTAGCTTAATACGATCTGTAGCTTTCTTATCGATATGAAAAGCTGTTTTGGGTGTGTGCATTGATTTGCTCAAATTTATTTGAGTTTTTTCTAAAGCAAGATATAAAATACATAAGAAAATACTACAAATTTACTTACTGTGCTTCCACGCTGCATTGCAAGGTGTGACGAAAATTTTCCACAAATGCCAACCAAGCCCAAAATTTTTTTCCATTTCTCAAAATTTTGGTTGACAAATAGACTAAAAAGTGGAAAAAGGGTGTTTCCCTTCCCGTCAAATGGTTTTTAGGGTCAGTTTACGGGAGTTTTGACGGGCGGGGGTATTTGACGGCTTTTGGGAATTCTAGTGGGGCTGAAATTATGACACTTATATGCAGTTTAGGACAGGGGTGGAAAAAACCCAGATTTGAAAATTTCGAATTTGGGTTTTAGGGTTTTTGTGGGTTTTTTTGTGGGTTTTTTGGGTTTTTTAAGGGTTTTTTAATGGGTTATTTTATAAAAATTCTAGCTCGAGCTATAGATAGTAGCTGAGAATACTTCAACAGCTTCAAGACACAAAACAAAACAAGTAAACAACAACTTTATTCAGCTACAGTCATCGTTTTTCTTTTTCAACTTTTTGGTCTATTTGTCAACCAAAATTTTGGGAAGTGGAAAAAATTTTTGGGCTTGGTTGGCATTTGTGGAAAATTTTTGTAATGCTAAAAATGCGTTTTAGAGAGTTAAAACTTCAAAAATTTTTCGGCACTTCGCGCCCAATTGATTTAATTATTACTTGTTATGTTTAAGCCGCGCGGCGCCAATTGCAGCATTTTTATCAATAATCTGGTCCTAGAACTCCACTACGATTGAAAATCTTTACCTTCTGCACAGTTTTTGTAATGCAAAAATGATTTAGAGAACTAAAATCTCAAAATTTGTTGGCGCTTCGCGCCATTTGATAAATTATAGTTTTAATTGTCAAAAACGACTTCAGAATTGGCTAAAATGCTTTACTGAAGGGAGGAAATTCAAGTTTCAGCATAAATAAAGTATACTGATTGTGATATTTCTTGTAGAGCGCGAAATTTTTATTCAAAAAGTGCATCAAACACCGCTATTGCATGTGTACATAAAATTTTCTACTTAAAAAACACTGATTTTTCAACACAGGCGCTCTATTCCCAACGTTTTTAGACCTCCAAAAAAACATGGAAAAAGGTCGGAAAAAGTGGAAAAAAATTTTGGGTTTGGTCTATAATGTCAACCAAATCGCTGGGAATAAAAAAAACGGTGGTTACAGTGCTTGCCACGAATGTTTACGATTTAATATGCTGCAGAGGATGATAGAGCTTGTTAAGGCTTACATGTTTAACACGTCGGTCGTGCGTGGGCGGAAATAGGACCGACCTGTTAAAGATATAGCCCTAACAAGCTCTAGAAGCTTATTAAAGCGTAAACATTTGTGGCGAGTAGTAGTAATACACAAAATTCAACAAAAAAATTGGTCATTCACAAGCACAATCCATGCTGTGTGAACAGAATGAAAAATTGGACAGAGCAATTTTTAAATGCATAATATTGAAATTTCTTCATAAATTCTGCTCTGCTTCAAGAAAAAGAACAAAAAAATTGCCATATTAGTAGAAAAATCCATGCCACATTGCCACATAGCCTTTATTGGGCGGCTTTTCTCATTTGAAAAGTATATACTATAGGAGAAATACAGCAACACGAAGGAGGAGAGGATGAGAATGGATGGACACTTAACCTCGTGCATCGCAAGCAATTGTAAAAGGAACAACCATGATACAAAAAACATTGACAATACACAGTATTTAATTCCATTACAAATAAATTCTTAACCTGTGGATAGAAAACCCAAAAAACCCAAAACCCAACGATTTCTTGCATCCAAAAAACCCACAAAAAAACCCAAAAAACCCAAGTTCAAAAAACCCAGCCTTGCCAACCCTGGTTTAGGAGGATAAGAAATTTGAAAATTTTGTCTCTTCCGAAATTACCATTTTCTGAGGTAATTTTGTATTCTGATAACGAATCCAGCATTCATTTTTGATTTCTTACACAAAATTTGGGTGAAAAATCGATTTTTTGTCATTTTTTGTGAAAAATTTCAGGAAAATCCTTCTTCGTACTTTTACACATTCAAAGGTAATTTTGCATGCTGATGATGAATTTAGCATTCATTTTTTTTACTTTCGACAGAATTCGGGTAAAATATCACGCTTTTGTAATTTTCAATAAGTTCAACAATATTTTTCAATTTTTTCGAAAATTCTGGGATAATTTTGCATTCCAGTAAAGAATTCCACTTAATTTACTCCGAAGCGTCGGGGAACTGCGACTCGGGGTTTCCAATGTCTTAGGCTTAGGCCTAGTTATGTGCATTCACATTGATGCCAGTGCGATGGGCGAAGCCTGACTTAAATGGAGCAAAAATTGCGGAGCGAGCGTAGCGAGCGGAACAATTTTTGCTCCATTTATGCCTTAGGCTTAGCCCATGTCTGGCACTAATCTGAATCCGCAAGCAATTGCTGTCGCCACAAATTGAATACTGAAAAATACCCCAAAATTTTTGTTGTTGAAATTTTCACAAAAATGACAAAAAACCTCATTTTTAACCCGAATTTTGTCTGAAATCGAAAATGAATGCTGAATTCGTTATCAGCGTGCGAAATTACCCCAGAAAATGGTAATTTTGGAGAAAAAGTTTTCAAAATTGTTGTCCTTCACTGCATAAGTGCCGGAATTATAAAGTGCCTTTTTTATGTCTAAAAATGGTAGGTACGCGTCGAAAACATTTTTCAGCGTTTCTGACGATGCTCTATCTTTCTAGAGCATACAAACATAAAAACTTCGGAAGAAACAAAAAAGTCGGAACAAATTGAACAAAATATAGTCCAAAACATGAGTATAATGACGCGAAGCGCCGAACGTTTAGCACTTTTGAGCAAATAGATAGCTAAAAACGCTTAAAAAAGCATCTTTTCTATAAATTTTTTGAAAATTTCTTGCAATTTCAAAAAATCGCTAATTCTAAGGGGGTGAAAAAAATGGGGGGGGGGTAAAAACCCCCAAACCCTTCAAGATTATGTATGTTTATTACTGTTTTGAGCAGATAGGCATCTTCAACAAAAATTACTAAAAGTTATTTAAAATGTAAGGCAATTTAAAATAATGTTATTTAAATTTTTTAAATTTTTATATAAAGTATTTTTATTAAGTTTATCTAAAATGTTTTTCTGTGGGGGTTATTAAAATTTATGGAGGTTATTTAAAATTTTGAATTTTTTACGTGGTGCATAACCAAGCAATCACTCTGTGACGCATGTCCTTTTGTTCAGTCGTCGTGTCGTTTCGTTTATGTATTTTATCTGTTTGCGTATATGTCCTTCTGACAATATAAATATTGCAATTCACTTTAGTTCAAAAAAGGCGCGGAAAGAAATTTTTTTGAATTTCTCAAATTTTTTTATTTTTTAGATTATAGTGATGTTATGACATACGTGTACGATGGGGATGGAGGGTTCCCCACCCAAAGTCGGCTCTCCCCCATCCCCTCAAAGGAATAAAATTTCTGGCCCCCCAATTTGAAAAAAAATTGAATTTTTTGGCCGTTTTTAGATATATTTAGGCCCTTTTTGGCCAAACACTTGTGGTCGCCTCCCTAAAATTGGACATGGACCCTCCACCCGAAATTTCGAACTGTTACATGTATGTGTGATGTGATGAGGCATGTAAATAGGCGGTTCTGGTGATTATATGGTGTTGGCACATAAACTTATCCTGAGTTGGAGAAAATTTGCGGAGCGAACGAAGCGATTACAATTTTCGCCCATCTCCACCTAGTCTTAATTGATGTCTGGCATCCTGAATCCTCAAGCAACGTTAAAAATTGCAAAAATGATCGGAAAATTATGATTAAAATGATAAAAAATATATAAAAATAAAAAAGGTAATCGATTTGTCCAAAAGACCTTTAGAATGGGACATGGTGTATCATTTAGTGATGCGTATGTCATTTCGTTAAAGTCGTCGTTTTGTCATATATTCGTGTTTTACCTGATTTTGCCTGATTTTGTCATGATTCTTCAATTTTGCAAAAGAACAGAAAACTGCTTTTATATTATGTCAGCTCAGAAGCTATCTGATCGCTGTCAAAAGTCGCAAAGTACGGAATTTAGTTAGTTTACAACAGAAAAATTTTGTAATATTGTCTAACTGTCAACGTGGAAAAGTAGGAAACTTCTGTTTTTTTGCACACAAGTACATACTATTTTCTATGCAGTGAACGAGGATAATTTAGAATTTGCATATATAGGCCGTTCTTTTCTCTTGATGTTTTCGTTAGTATCTAGTGTCAAGTGCTTTATCTGAGAAATTTTTTAAGATTTTCAGAATTTTTCACTCGAAATTGCCTGATCAGCTGGTTCCTGATACAATTCTGTGCATGACAATGTGGTTTAGAATTTTTGTTTATGATTTTGAAGTTTGAACATTCCAACCATAAAATCATTAAAAATTTAAATTTTTAATTTTATTGTAAATTGAGATTTTTCAGTGTAATACTGATGCAATGCAATTCAGGGCATTTTCTACGCACATTTTATCGAAATTTCTAATAAGTGAATTATTTAGGAAGGAGTAAAAAGCGTTACTCAATCTACGTGTTGTTATTTTTTTATTTGGCAATCTTTGCACGGTGCGAAGAAAAATCTGAGAACAACTCAGGTAAAATATATTGATTTTTAAACAACCAGGTGACTTTTAATGATAAAATTTCGGTACTTCTACAAAATAGTAGTAAATGTATATAATTTTCTTCCCATTGGTGACTAGACTATCAATATAAATCTTTAGTGTCGTTTACGACACACTTATTCTACATTGCATGTTCCATCACTAAATTAACAAAACGAACGCTTAGTTTAGCTTTTTACTTCTTTCGAAATAAATCTAATATATGTAAATAAATCCAAGCTAAATTACATATATCTGCGTTTTGTTATTTCAGTGATGGAATATGTAATGTGGAATAAGTATGTCAGTCAGAGGTGCACAAGGTCAGGGTCGGCAGGGAAGGGGGTGAGATACCAAAAATCCAAAACAGTAAGTTTAACGTTCACGATTTGTTTGCTGTTTTAACGATCAAAATGGTCAAAATAGGATATAAAATGTTTTTTTCGTGGTAATATCGCATTTTAAAAGCATTTTAGTCCATTTTGACTGAATTATATTACTTTTAACAGTAAAAAATGCAAAAATTTATCAATTTTTGGCACTTTTTGAGTAAAAATTTTGACATTTATACTGACTGCTTTTTACCTCAAAAATGATGCAAAAAAACGTCCCATCAGCTCAAAATCGCCGGACAGTACCTGTCCGGCTGATCCTCCAGGGGGGGGTAATACCCTGCTCAACCCACATGTGCATAAATGATGTTAGTGCAAAAGTCATAAACAGCACTAAAAATTCATATTGACACTTGGCAGTAAATCGCCCGCCATCGGAAAGAAAATAAATCATTGAAGATTACTGGCGCGAAACGCCGAAAATTTTGCATATTTGGTCATTAAAAGTCGCCTGGTTGTTTAAAAGAACATTTTTACACGACTTATTCTCATACTTTCTTACTCCGCGCCGAAATTGTCAGAATTAAGGGCCAAAAAGTTTGCACCGTGCAAAAAACTGCTTACTGTGCCATGATGCGAATTTTCATTTTATGCTTCAGATTGGTAATTTTATTCGACAATTGAATATTTAGAAAGAATATCAAGAAAAACATTTATAACTCTAGCCGAAGGAAGATAATCGACCATGTGCGGTAAGGCTTCAAGTGTGCTATGCTTTTCATCTAGTTTTGTCATTTCGCTTGGAGCAAAATTGTTAGTGTTGTCAGACTGCCGGAGTTATGTTGTTCTTTCTGCTTCTAATTTTGCAGTGTCTATGTGATTGTTTAATGAATTGGGCCTAAATAAGAAATACATTGTCTCGTCGAGTAAGGCTTATGGGCTTAAACTCATGAAGAATAGGTCAAGTATCTACCTAAAATTTCGCATATGTCATAAACGCGTGCAAGCTTGTGTTTATAAGGGGGGGCGTGTGGGGGCGGTCCTCCTTCTTGGCCAAAAGTTTTTCCGATTGGTAAAATGATGCACGGAAAGATGGAAAAATTGCATTCATTGTAGATTTCCGACGCTTAAATCGATTAGCATTGCATTGAGAAATATTTCGATTCTGGTATAGTAGTACTGTCGACCGAGAGCTTTAGGACCCAAAAATGCTTTTCCTAGTCATTTCGACATGATAATATTTCATAAACTCAATTTTCTGCGATGAGAATCCCGGATTATTCCCATCCCTAGCCACATATTCGCGATTTCATTTTTTCCCTGGCTATCCGGACCATAGGGGCGATGGGGATCTCCTACCCTACAAGGTCAGTCTTTTATAAGATGCAAAAGGTCAGGGTGATAGAAATTAGTGAAATCCGAGACTTACACTACATTGTGTTTATCAGGTTACTAAAATTGAAATTGTAACAGCATACATGTAAGAAGGACGAAGGGGGATTCCAACCTAAAGTCGGCCTTACTCCTATTTCCCTTAAGCCAGAAAATTTTTGACCCCCTCCCCCGATTTTTTGAAAAAATTGAATTGTTTTTGGCCGTTTTATGTGTTTTTTGCCCTTTTTTTGCCAAAAATTGGATGTCATTTACCCCTCTGAGTGATCGATCGAGTGCCCGAGCCCGGACCGGGCCCAGCCGGTCAGCACAGGTACGGGCCCGGGCTCGGCTGAAAAGGGCCCGAGCCTAATTAATAATAGAGTTTTAAAAGTTTTAAAAGTTAATATGTCTGAAGGATACTACCACGTTAGCTACATTTGTCTCTGAAAATAGATTAAAACTGCTAGTCCAGACTGTTTTTTGGCCTTCCTGTACACATCTGCTCATCGTCATATCCTCCTAAGTCTATGCATTAAGTTTACATTTACTTTTTCCTTCAGCAGTTCTGTTTTTATGCGTCATTTCATCATGAATTTCTGCAGTGCAGTCTAGCTAAGAGAATGTTATTCATTAAATGTTTGTAAATACTGTGCAGCATGAATAGTGATCGACCGTTGCAGCATATGCAGTTAGTGGTGACACTGCAAAGTTTATAACCAAAAAACTTACCCAGTCCCGAAACTGAAGCAGGAATCAGCTGAGATTTAAGATTTATTATGATTTTTTGAGATTAATTCCACACACAATCGCAAACTAAAATTAGTTTCGGATTTCTGTGATTCAATTTTGTAGGTAGCACGGATATTTTTAGCACCAGGCTAATAAAAGTTGGGTGCAAATGAAAATTTCGGCCATTAGCACGATGTGCCAACGGATAAGTAGACTTTTCTGACCAAAGTATAGTAATTTTAACACTTTTTGAACATATTTTTCAACGAAAATCCCAAAATTTTGCGGAAAACATGCATTTATCACGTAAATATTTTAAAGATTTCAAGCACCAAATACATTGTAGCAACGTTGCACTTTTCTTGTTAAACACAAAATAAGCTTCTTTATGTATTCGTTTTCGTTTAATTCACAAGCATATTGGAATCTGTTGTCAGACACAATTTATATGGCAAGTGCATTATCATTTCGGATGTTGCACTTTTTATTTTGTATTTCTTGATTCGTTCAGATCTATTGTACTGACGATAACGCAAGTAAAATATTAAGCTGTAGAATACAACTTAGCATTCTTCGACAATTTTTTAAAAACAAAAATGGATAGATATTACTTACATTACACATGCTTTACAGATAAAAGCTAGTGTGCTAATGTAAACTATTTCGTGCTAATAAAAAATTTTTTCATTAGCACCAGTGCTTATAAAGGTCGTGCTAAAAAAGAAAACGCTGGTAGCTACTCATACTCTCACTTTTCTTTCCCTCAAAGGTATATTGCAAGTTCCTTACTGAAATGCGCTGACTACGGGCGTCAGTGCATCTATCATTCCTTAGAATTTCAAACCGTAACTATTAGATGCAGCAGGAATCAGCTAATTCAATGATTGTTTAATATGTATGCTTACTTTTTTATGAAATTGAATGTAAAAACAGCGTCTGAAAATTCGGAAGATCTAGGCAAAGAACGCTTAAATAACTAAAATTAAGCTGCTTGATTTTTTTCAACCATGCACATAGATTGAAATAAATGACTTATAGCTGAAAAACGATTAGGCGCAAAGCGCTCAAAAAAGTTTTTTAACTACTATAATGCACTGTGGAATCCGAAGCTGCATGTTAAGTCAAAAATAATGCTTAAGAAATTGAATTTAATGAATTTGATCAATAAATACAATTGAAAAAATAATGCGCAAGAATTGTATTTATTCTTCAAGCTGCAGTCAAGGTCATGGATGGTGGGAAATGGTTGGGATTGCTAGCATCGATCGATCACTTGTCGTACAGCTAAGTTAAATTTAAATTCAAAAATGTATACAAAAATGGCAAACTCTTCTATATTAAAGCATTATCTTATCTTTATTACGATATATTTTTGCATAACTTACCTTGTATCTTTAACTAACATTTAATTTAAAATCTTGTACCTATGTATTTTCATCTCACTATGTCTATGTAAACTTAATACATATATTATTTACTGATGTATATACAGATATACATATAGACTGTATACATTGTATGTATACATGTGTACATCCTTAAGCATGTAAGCCCGGGCCCGGTTTTCTTTTTGAGCCCGGTCGATCACTACCCCCTCTCCCTAAAATTGGCCGGGGACCCCACCTAAGATTTCGGGCCGTTACCTGAATGCCCGTCAGTGCGTAACTTTCGCACCCTGCAGCAGCGGGTAATACCCCCTCTCACCCCTCCTTATGTGCTGGTATGATCTTCATCATCCAATTGCGTTTCTATGCGTTTTCAGGTAATTTTTTTGTTATTTTTGACCAAAAATAGTCGGTCATATAACTCTTTCCTAAAATAGCCCACTACCCTGTCCCAAAGTTTTGAGCGTTACATATTTGGCTGGAATTTTATTTTTATGTCATTTGCTTGATTCGTTCTACTTTTACGCATTTATATAGTAGTGTTTATAAAAATATTAGTCCCAGTCCCTGATGCAGCGAATAAACAATGCTAACTGCACTTAAATAGGCTTTTGTTGCTATTATCCTAATCTTTTCGTGCACTTTATAATATGTCCACGCAGGCCCGTATCTGTTTCCATTTTGCGGGGACGTGCCGAAAATTTTGAAATCAGTCATCTCGAGAACCATTTGAAAGGAAGGGAAAAATATTGGCCTTTTCAAGTGTTTCTCGGCGAGCTCGATACAACAATGGTGAAGAAAAATGTTAACAAAAAAATTTCAAAAATGCTTATTTCTATTCCATACATACATGTAACGGCTCGAAATTTTGGTTGAGGAGTTTCCGGCCATTTTTAGATTTTTAGGGGCATGGATTAAATGACCTCAAATTTATGGCCAAAAATGTCAAAAAAAGTAAAAACGGGCAAAAAAAGCTTTTCAAAACTAGGGGGAGGGGTCAAAAATTTTCCGACTTTGTGGTTTGAGGGTACGTCCGACTTAGGTGGGGATCCCTCATCAAACCCCCTGTTACATGTATGCTCATATATAAGAAATCTGTCGCGAAAACTATCTACACAAATGATTTATTGTCATTCAATTTATGCACAATTTCTTAGCTCTTGTCTTTCTACTCAAACTTTGTGCTTTGCGAGGGAAATCAACTCAAGACATAACATAAATAACTCGGCGAAATTTAACATGCTCTCCATGTCTAACTTAATTTTGACTGATTTTGAGCTGTTTTAAAGATGAAAACTGATAATAAATCCGACTGGAAGCGCTATTTCTGCATAAGTTTTCTTTGTAAAACCGCAAAATTAAATGCAAAGAAAAGACTTTCGAAATGTTTTGGAGTCAAGCTTTAACTTGATATTGAGAAATTAGTAATACCAATAGATTAAAAGATAGATTTTTGATATCTAAGTTTAAAATCAAGCAGGAAAATTTTTAGATTTTTGAAAAAATTTTTTACTATGTCGAGAAACGCTCAAAAATGCCATTATTTTCGCGTATCTCCTAATGGTTCCCGAGATATAGGACTTCAAAAATTTTGCCCCCCCCAGAAATAAAAATTATGGTCACGCCTCTGTGTGCATATATGTACGTTCAGGCCCGTATTCAGGGGTCGAGGGGGAGGGAGCGGCCCCCGGAAATGAGAGATATTTTTTGAAACACAAGGGTCCCCTAAAGGAAAAAATGAATAATTCTCGATGTAGGTCTAAAAAAACCACCAAAACATGTTTTTAGCGTACTTTTGAGCTAGTGAACTCAAACTTTTCCGGCGGTAGATTTTGTCTTCTAGCCCGCCCAAAACCACTCAAATTTGAGTTAGATATGTAGAACATGTTAAATCTTTTCGGCGCTTCGCGCCGAATGATTAGTTTTCTGTATTGTTTTACTTTGCAAATCACAAAGATTAACTACGAAGACAGAAGTTAGGAAATTTTTCGTCGATTGAATGATGAGAAATCAGTTGTGTAGATTGTTTAAACCATAGATTTGTGTAATGTAAGTATGGAATGAAATAAAAATTTTTGAAATTTTTCTCCACCATTGCATAGAGCTCGTTGAGAAACGCTCAAAAATGCCTTTATTTTTGTCCATCTCCTATCTCGAGATAATGTGACCTCAAAATTTTCGGTCCCTCCCCGAAATAAAATACTGGATACAGGGTGTACGTTGCTAGATGAATACAATAAAGGGGATGACTAACATTGCTCATAAAGAAATAATACTGTTAAATTCTTAATTTGTTGTACATATTTTTCTTGATATAACTTATGCAATGCACAAGGCGAAAATTGAAAATTGTAAATCGAAGTACCTGTCATTAGAATTTCTAACTTAGTTTTCTGCTTGCTAAAGGAGTCTGTCTACTCGTCAATTCATTTTGCTGACTTAGCGACATTCAAACTTTCAGGCATATTTGCTTACCTTAATTTCATGACCCCACGGAGCCGTCGAGATGTGATCGAAATACTGATCAAAGGTCTTCACCGCTTGGAGTACAGAGGATACGACTCAGCCGGTAACTTTCACTTGCTTTAGAAGTTCATAATCAGAAGCACCAAGATTTTTGTGAATTTTGAGAAAAAGCTGTGTATTATTGAAATCAAGCTGCTGAGGCGATTGACAACTTAATACCACCGTTGATATTAAACCTTAAAAAATTAATACATATACGGATTACAAGGATTAAATGCGATTTCTTTAGATAACAAACATATGCATTAGAACAACCGATGGGACTGATTTATATAAAGCCTGATTTGACTCTTCAAATCAATAAGAGTAGTGCCAGTCATATAAGAATCTTAGGGAAGCGAGAAATTTTAGAGTAGGGTGCATATTTGGAGCTAAATACTCGTACATGAATAGATGACTTAATTGAATCTGGCGCTAAGCACCGAAAATTTTCAACGCTCTTTAACCGAACTCGCGTAAAGGTATTAAACTTTTAGAATTTTAGCTCCAAAGTCTTTTGTAAATAAAATAAAGACGATGAGAAAGTTCTTTCTGCTCTTGGAGCATCGTATTCTTAGTCTCGTAAAAACCTTCACGGTGCAAATATGTAAAAATAATTTCACATTAAGCACATACCTAGCTAGATTGGAATTCGCAGAAAAGCTAGTAATTTAAAATGCACACCGGCTTTGAATGAATGATATTCCAAACCACCTTGTAACAATGTATGCTCGCGATGGTTCTTTGCAAGAAGTGAGAAAAGCTGCGTTTTTATTGATGAATATTGCGAGATTCGAATTTTATTAAATTTATTAAAATAATTTTAGCGTTTATTGAAAGCGTATCTGGAATTTCATTTCTCCATATCTATTGCTATTAAGTAACGTCTATCACGATTGCAAAGACATGTTAAATTTCTTCCATAATACATATTTGAATTTTCTGATTACCGCCCAGGATTTTGGTACTTTGACTTTTCTTTGAAAAATACTGACCCTATTTAGCTGTCTCTGTTCTTCGAAACTCTGCAATAATGTAGTAAGCTACATGATTGAGCCAATTAATATTCTAAGTTATGAACTTGGAGATATACATACATATAGATATTGTACGCACGGACATTTTTTTGAGCCAATGATCAGAAATTAAAGCTGTGATACACACATGCACTTAGAGGGTGAGGGGGTATTACCCTTCTGAAACATTAGGCCGAAGGGTACTGTTCGGCGATTTTGAGCCGACGCAACATTTCCTTCGTCATTTTTTTTGGACAGAAGCAGTAATAATGCCAAAATTTTGGATTCATAGGTTTATGTACTTTTCACTCAAAAAGCGCCCAAAATTGTGTCGGAATGGTCTAAGAAAGTCAAAACTTCTAGCTAATGATCAATTTTTATATGTTCTAGTGTTAAAAGCGAGATGATGCTGTCGAAGTGGACTAAAAATGCTTTTAAAATGCGGTATTACCAATGAATAGCCTTTTGTAGGCTATTTTGACCTCTCGTCATTTAAATAGAAAACTCGTGAACACTAAATTGACTGTTTCGGATTTCTGGGATTTTAACCCCCTCCACCGAACCTTACCATATGCGTCCATGCTGCAAGAATAGATAGACATTAGCATATCGGTAACACTGAATATATTTTAAATTTCAGTTTTTGAATGCAATATATACATAAGTACATAAGTACATATATATTATAGAATAGTTGTCCTTTTTGCGTCGCACTTTACAATTATTATGGTGCTAAATTTAATCAATCAGATGTCCAGGTTGCCCAAAATACTTAAGTTTTGTAAATGCATCCATTTTTAGGTCTTGCTATCGATAGTCGCGAATGCTCGGTCAACGTTGCAGCTAATAACGGTCACATCGATGTGAATAAGGCTGATATTATGCTATTAAAAAGATCAGGAAAAGTTAAAGCTTTGGAAGAAGAAATTCTTGGTAATTTGTAACAACTAAATAGCTTGTGTTTCAATCGCATGAATAGCGGAAACATGAATTTTTTTCAGAAAAAATTCGTAGTTTAGTATTTAGGAAAAAAATTGAAATGGTTACGAAAAACGGTTTAAAAAAAGTAATTTTACCGTTTTTAAAAATTTTTAAGCGAAAATTCCGAAGAAGTTTTTGCTCTCCGCGTCGAACATCATATTTACCATTTATTTAGCCTAAAGTGCGCGATTAAACCTCTCTACAATCAATCTGTATGCAATATAAAATGCTATGCATTCATATTGTCGTTTTTTAGAGATGTCAAGCATGAAACAATAACTGTATGACAAATTAGTACTTTTCTTTGTTGTTCAAGAACAAAATCAGATTCCTTATGTTTACAATTTAATTTACGAGCGCAGTGGTAAAGGGTAAATGTAACAGGTAAATGTAATAAATGTAACAGGCGGGATAGGGATGCCCAACGCGAAGTTAGTCGTTCCTCTTCACCCCCCTGAAGCCAATAAAATTTTTGACCCTCCCCCAATTTTTGGGGAAAATTGAATTTTTAGGTCGTTTTTGGGGGTTTTGGCCGTTTTTGGCCAGAAATTGGAGGTTATTTCCCCCTACCTCCTCCTAAAAATGGCCGGTGACCCCCTCGCCCTAAATTTCGAGCCGCCGTTACATGTCTGGTTGTCAAATTCAATTAGTATGAGGCAAACGCATTATAACTTCAAATGTAAAATTATTTCAGCTTTCTGAGCCCAGCGGTAGAAGGCCAATCATTTTGATTTAGCGTGAATGTTTGGCAAACAAAATACTGGTCTGCAGGACATCGTGGCGTTCTCAAACAGATATTTTAAAACAGAAAAGGAAACTTATGTCTCACACTGCACATTTGCATATGTATGTAATGTAGATAAAAAACTGATGTGCTAATGTAAGCCATTCCGTGATAATGACAAAATTTTCCATTAGCGCCAGTGCCAATGGGGGTCGTGGTAAAAATCGTTGGTCTTTCCCTTACATGATCTGGAGGGGGGGTTCGGGGTAGTTCCCCCAGAAATTTTTTCACCATTCCCCAGAAATTTTTTCACCCACTCCCAAGAGTTCGCGATTTTCCGAAAAATCCCTAGGAGTTCATAGAAGAGTTGCTGTTCAAACCGTTTTGAGCTATCTGTTTGCTTAAAAGGGTAAAATTTTCAAGCTTCGCGCCTTTATATATTCATTTTTTCACTGTATTTTCTTCAATTCATTCGAATTTTTTTGATTTTTTTAAATTTTTAAAATGTTTTCATGCTCTAGAAAGATAGAGCATTGTGAGAAACGCCGAAAAACGATGTTTTTAACGCGTATTTGTCATTTTTGAGCTGAAACGGGCACTCTAAAATTTTATACCCCCAGAATTCCCACACTGTGCATGCCTGTTTCTTCCCTATGCTTATTGATATAAAGCGAATCAAATCAGTAACTTAGTTCTAATATGCTAGGTACTGAAGTTTTCTACTTTGTTGCAGAGAACAAAAATATAAATATGGATACGGTGTATGAAACTCATTGTGGGATAGCTCACACTCGTTGGGCTACGCATGGTCAGCCCAATTGGATCAACGCTCATCCGCAGCGTTCCGATGTGCAAAACGGTTAGCTACTGAAATTTACATAAAGTTCGTAGGTTGATGAAACGCTGAAATTAAACTTGCCTCTTTTGTAAGTTTTCTGCTTGTAATCCTGCCTACTTTTCTGTTTCATTTAGACTTTTGCACCTCATAAAACATGCAATCTCTCATGATATAATTTTTTGTGTACACTTGTGCTATTTCACGCGTCCTTTTTGTTTCTTTCTTATGTACTAATAGCATGCTGCACTTCTATATCTGTCTTTCTTTCTTTTCTTTTTTCTTTATTTTTTCTCTCTTCTTTTTATTTAGTATTTGCTTTTTTATTTATCTATTTATTAATTTACTTATTCATTTTTCTCCTCATTCTCTTTCTTCTTTCTTGCTTCTTTCTCGTATTGATGACTTTTTACTATTTCATCGCATTTAGATCAGAGCTTCGCGTTGTACTCAAATATCCAAGTCATTTTTTCCGTGGTCAATGAATTTTTTTTATTTCTTTCGATTACGTCATATGTATGGAACGACTCAAATTTTTCTCAAAACGGTCATGGATATTGATACTGGAGAAATGTTTGATTCTACATAACTAACATGAAACTTTTCCACTTTGATTAGAAATGAGACGTCGATTATTCTGATATTTCGCACGTTGCAAGACCATTTAACCCATTCCCCATAATAGTTTCTTAGTTTTAAACATGAACATTTGAAAAGTAAATGAACTAAGCTTGACTTTGAATATCAGTTACAGTCAAGAATATGATTTTTAAGGGTTAACCGACTTAATTTTTCGGACTTTTTGTTATTTCCCTCTTAATTTTATTACCCATACATGCACACGGTCAAAAGTTCTGGGAGGGGGTTAAACCGAGTTTCTTGGGGGGGTGGATGATTAATCTTTATGGCTAATTATGGCGCTAAAATGATGAGTTTATGTTGATTTTTTCATACATGGGCAAGGTAGAGGTGGCCAGAGGAGAATCAAAACAAGGAATGGTTATATAGTAAATTTTGGTCATTGTTTTTTTCTGTAAGATCTCTTTGTAGAGTGCTCGCCAGGAATGTTTACGTTTTAATATGCTCCATAGGATGATAGAGCTTGTTAAGGCTTACATATATGTTTAACACGTCGGTCGTGCATGGGCGGAAATAGGACCGGCGTGTTAACGATATAACCTTAACAAGCTCTAGAAGCTTATTAAAGCGTAAACATCCGTGGCATAGTGTATGTATGTACAAAGACGGTCATCAAAATTCACTTTACATTCTGCACATGTGAATTTTAGGGTACTATAACATGTTACATTAGCACGTTATGTGCGGTAAACTAGCTTTCTTGACCCTTACTAGTGAAGGTTCGCCAGTTCACGGGTCTTTAGCGAGTAAAAATACGAAAATTTATTGATGTGGCGCGAAGCGCCGGAAATTTTTTATATTTTTACCGTTTACAGATGCACACTTTTATTTGATAAAGCTATTATGTTTAACAAATGCTACCATTCTCAGTCATCAGAATAGTGCCATTTTCGAAATTTGGGCAGAAACGGTCCTTTTGGTCATTGTAGCAGATATTTTGCGATTCCTCACTAAGAAATATACTACTATTTGATTTTTGCTTCAATTAAAGCTTTGCAGACGTGGGTGACGATTGACCGTTTTTCATTCGTCGAAAATGACAGATCACTCCAAGTTTTGAACTGTTATAATTTTGGTAAGAAAAAGCAAAGAAGATGAGAAATGAAAAAACTCCAGTGATTCTTTGCGCAGTCAGCTTTGCGTGGCATGGCATAATGCAGATCTAGTACTCTTGAAGAATTTCTGTGATCACCATAGGTTTATGTCAAACAAGAGACTCTTCTTCAAGGGCGGATTTAAGGGGGAGGTGGGTGCCCCCTATTGGCCCAAAATAGTTGACGAGATAAAGAATGGATATGTAATTTGCAATAGTTTTTGGCCGTCAGTGATAATGATTTCTCAAATTTTTTGGCACTCGGAGCCGGATATAATACCTATTAATGACATTTATTCTTTTTTGGCGGCCTGGAAGCTATATTTTGCTCAAGGAATATGTTTTTAAACGATTTCAAAAGCTTTCAAACATAACTTTTAAAATTTTCGACGCTTCGCATCAAATGCTACAAATACACGAAATCGAGCATTGAAGCTTCTAAACGTCCTTCCGCCAGAAATTCGAAATTGCGCAGAAAATTGTCCGAAGTTTTAAAATTTTTCGAAAAAGATTGCGACAAAAGCGATTTTAAATGAAACTTGACAATTTGAATCGCCGAAAAACGCTATTTCGCACTGAAGGTCAAATTTTTGACCCTATTTTCGATTGCTTTAGCAAAAGTCGGTGCACCGCCCGTTCGGAAATTCTAGATCCGCCACTGCTCCCGTCGAATGGAGTGTTATTTTTAATTAATTTTATGTAATAGACAGTGATTCGGGCGGTTGAGTTACCTCAGTTAGATTGTTTGCTCCAATCTCTTAAATCTTAAAGACGGCGGTCTTTGTCAAGTTGCGTTCTGTTTTATGCCCAACGTTTTCATATAGAATTTGTCGTCGTGCACAACGGCATAATAACGAACTATAAGGACATAAAAACTTATTTGGAAGGCAAGGGATATCGCTTTGAGAGCGATACTGACACCGAAGCGATCGCCAAGTTGGTCAAGCATATTTACACTAAGCATCCGCAATTAGAGTTCAGACAATTGGTTGAGCAGACTGTGCAGCAACTGGTATTACAATAGGATATCAGAATTTTTGTTGCAGAAATCTATCAGATAGCAGCAAAGATTTTTGTTCTGTAAAAGGTCCCTTTGTGTCTATATGATGAATATATATTATATATATATATATAGTATATGTAAAAAGACGGTGCCTCAAAGTTACGTTTTGTATATACGGTACGCGCCGGAAAATTCCGATATTCTTACTATTTTCATTTAGAATTCGCAGCCTTTTTAATTGCAGATATGTAGTTCAAAAAGCTGAATTCACGGGGAGCACCGCGAAATTCGGCATCCTTAATGTATTAAGCACAATTTAGAAGCTTTGTAATAACAAACAAAATCGAAAATCGCCAAAATGGTGCAAAAACAATTTTCTCATCATCAATAAGCTCAAATCTAGTTTAAAATCGACAGACAAGTCTTTTAAATCACTGAATTAATTTGAGAAGCAATGGAATATTTTGGCAGCATTTAATTTTCAAATTCAATTTGGGAGATCGGCGCAGGGAAATCTTGATATTTTTGTCTTTTCAAACTTACGTTTTGCTGTTATAAAGGCATGCAGAATAGATATTTATGTACTTTTTTGTCGCAAACCGTAAAAAATTTCAGGAAGTTTCTGAATTTTTTTGTCCCCGCAAATTCCTTGTACATGTATAAATTCCCTTCCAAAAAGTCTTTGTACATCCGAAAAAATCTTTGCCGATTACAAACAAATAAACTATGGTCAACATACAATTATCGTATTTTTAAATAATGCAGTGTTAAAAAACTATATAGATGATTTCTTTGTTATCTGCCCCTATATCGTATTTGCCTAATTGATTTCGAGTCTAATAATCTGGAGAGCTGTATGCTCATTTCTAAGTCGTTTTGTTTCAGTCACTCATTGGAACGAAGTTGAAGTTTTTGCGAAACAATATTTGATACATATTTAGCTGCTGCCTTAAGTTTTTTGACACATTTCAGGAAGGTGCTCTGGCCCTAGTTATCAAGAGCTCGCATTTCCCTGGTGAAATCGTTGCCACCAGGTGAATAAACATGATTGGCTAATAATTGGAATATTTGATATCCTAATCCATTTTCTACTGTTAACATTGATTGGAAAACAAAGGGGGTGCTAGGGGTTCTCAGATCATACATGTAACAGGGAGATGGGGATCCCTCACCCAAAGTTGGCTGTCCCCCATCCTCCAAAGCCTGAAAATTTTTGACCCCTACCCCCGATTTTTGAAAAAAAACGTTGATGTTTTGCCCGTATTTAGGTGTTTTTTTGGCCGTTCTTGGCCAAAAAGTGGAGGTCAACCCCCTTAAAACGGCCGGGGACCCCTATCCAAAATTTCGATCCGTTACATGCATGTTTCAGATGCTATATATTCTGCCAATTATTACAGCAAATGTGGGGAATTTCTAGACCAGTTATTACTTAATACTATGTCTTTTAAATTCTTACTTGCCCTGTCCTTAATCAGACTTATCAATTTTGTTTACAAAATTACCCATGTTATTCAACCAAATGAAGATAGTGTCTTTAAAAAATGGCTTGAAAGTGGTTGACGAACGTCTTTTTAGCCAAAAGCACTATACTTTGTTTTGATTTCTTCCACCACCAGCCCATCTTGCGGTATGCATATTGTGTGTAAAAAATCTATCATGGTGTGTAAGGTTTTTTAATTGTTTTTTTTCGCATTGACGTATGTTGCTTTGCTTTTTCTCCAGTCATTCATGGAAAAGCAAGGGCGCGGATTCAGAGGGGATAGGGGGAGGGTAGCCGCTCCGGTCGTCAGAAGGTATTTGGGCGCAAAAGAGAATAATGCGTATTTTTTGATGATTTTAGCCATTTTGGATGACGATTTTTCAAATTTTTCCCGTCGCTTCGCGCCTAGTATTACTCATTAATGACATTTACTGACTTTCCTGGCGCTCTTTGTGCATATTTTCGCACTAATTTTATGCCTTTTTCTTAGGAAACTTTCGAAAATTTCTAACTTTTTTCAGATCACAAATGATTCTTTATTTAAGCATAATGGACGTATTTTTGGATAATCTTTGACACTTTTAGAATAATTTTAGGTCCGTCCTCTGTCAGATATTCCTGGATTTGCCACTAATGAAAAGTACAACAATTTAATTTTTTAGAATACGGTCAATCTGATAAAAGAAAATGATGCATGCTTAGCTAGTATTGATTATGACTTATATAACTTTTGCCAGATTCCTTAATGCATTTTGATATTATAGACGCGGCAGCCCATTGTTAGTTGGTATAAAAAGTAAAAATCGACTGTCATCAGATCGATTTCCGGTTTACTATAGCAAAGGTATGCTTATTTCGAAGGTTTCGTGATAGCTTACTTGTTAATTGGTTCTGCTAATTTGTATTGCAAATGTTATTTCACATTATTTTAGTTTGTTTAATGCTTTTTACTAGAAAAATAGTCACGTTTGATCGATTAAGCAAAAACACTCAAAATTTGAGGACTCGCTTCTGTATCTGTGAAAATTGTCTTACCCATCGATGTATTTTAATGTACGCTAGGGTATGACAAGCTTTTTTACAATATTAATAGTAGTTTGCTGCTACAAATGAACATCTTTATGAAATATGTAACTTTTCGATAACTTTGGGCGCTTCGTATCAAATGGCAGTACCAATATCTTCATATCTCTAGTCTGAATATAATTAAAGATTTGTAGGGTTGGAACGATCAGGGGGGTTGAGTCTAGCCATTCTGTTATACTAAATGGCTTTCAAAAATACAATTTTTATATTCGCAAATAAAATCTGAAAGGCTTGTTCTATGGTAGAATACAAGCATTGCTGTATTGTCATTGTAAGATTCGTCCGACTATGCTTGGATTTATGGCCTCGATACGACGTCAAATTGTTTTCTGATTAGACAGTTTTGGTTGAAATTGTCTGAAGGCTTATAATTTTTGTTAATATCCGTTAACCCTTCTGTTTTGTGCGTACTGTACTATTTTCTTACGAGTACTTTCTGCTGTTTGGTCCCTAAAGTTGCTGTGGTGGTACTGAAGTCATAGCAACAGCTGTACAGACAACAAAGCGCACAGCAATGCTAAATTAAACAGGATAAAATTTTATAGATTAAATTAAATAATTTAAAACCTCAACGAATTAAGTATGTAAATGCGTATATACATATGTATATACATATGGAATTTTTCTCTAACCGTTCCATTTGTTAGAGAAATAAATCCCGTTTACACGTTTCCTCCCTTTATTAACATTTCTGGAAATATTTGGTTAATCATACTTGTTTTTTTCCTAAGCGGTAATTGATCGGAAATATTGGCTTGTTTTTCTGTATCATTATTGTAAGCTGAAGTGCTTTTAGCCTGGTCTTGGATCGAATCCAGCGTAAAAGTCAGTACAATATCGGATAAAGGTACGGTAATCGGCATGAGCATCACTTAGCTTAGCGCTCACGTTTTTATCCTGCATCTTGTGCTTGTTTTTTGTAGTGTAAAATCAACCTTACATATCTGCATTTTTATGCACTTTGCTAGCAAAGTATTTTACTCTCTGTGCACGTGTTTATCCCGCATCTTGTGCTTGTTTTTTGTAGTGTAAAATCAACCTTATCTGCATTTTTATGCACCTTTTTATCCCGCATCTTGTGCTTGTTTTTTGTGGTGTAGATTCAGTCTAATTAAAATTTTTTTGCTAGTGCTAGCGATGTATATTTTCTCTCTGTGCACTGCAAACGCGAGGGATATCGACTCACTGGGTCATGCAGATTCGGCTTTCGTGAAATACAGATTTTTTAGCTTTGTCGAGCCGATAGCCTCGGAAAATCATCCAATATTAAAAACGTATAAACATCGTGAAATGCGAGATATTTATGCTGCATTGCATGAGACAAATTTCCCTTTTTCAGTTTTAATTTTGTTATATAGCTAAGTGTGGAGCCAATTATTTTTCATACATAATTTTCTGTCAAAACAAAATATGAAGGTTTCACGACTCGCCGAAATGACTTGCTTAAATGCCTAATCATAATGATAAGTTGTGCGTTTTACTGATATTTCTTAACAATTGAGTGCCCCTCCTGGTCGTTTTTCAACGAAACGGACATAAAGCATGACTATGCTATTCTGGTTTTTGTTTTTACTATCATCTCATTTTTATTGGTAATAGGCAAGGGGCGGTGTTTTGCTTTTTTGCCAGTTTATGCGTGGTAATTTTTTAAGAGCTAACAAAAATTGGTTGTATGCAAATTATAGCAATTTGTATACGAGTAAAATATATTTGAGATTATTTTACATATAATGCAATCTAGTAAAAAACTTTTCAGCCACTATGAAAGATAATTTTATGACAAATCAGGCAGCTCTAAGTACCTGGTAACTGCGTGCCTAGGTAGATAGAGGTGATTTTCGTTACACGAAATGTCAATAATATCCTAATCTCTGGAATATTTCGTTTTTTTCGTTCTGTTTATTTTTATTTTCCGGTTCACTAAATGTTTGCCTGCTCTTTGGTATGGACGTAAGTTGGCTCTATAGCATGCGTAGTATGCATGCTTAGCAGGCGAATAATAATTTTTCATCTTGTGTTTTGGGTTGATGCCTTCATGCAACGCATTACATCTTGGGTATTGTGCTTCAAAGTCGTACACTATTGATGCTTCTTACATCGTTGTCTCCATCTGTTTTATGGGACACGTTTAAGATCAAAAATTAAGGGACAATAAGCGAAGATCAAAAAAAGAATGGCTGCAAAAATAACGATACCGATTGTCCATGCCAGTGACTAGGAAAATTTCTCCGCAAAAGTTTGGTCATCTCACCACAGATGTGAAATTCAATGATCACGGCTAGAATTTTTGTATAAAAATAAACGAATCAAATCGCTTCATTGCACTTTGCAGGACATGGGTAGATCTACATAGTCTATCTTAGAAAAATATTTGGTATTGCGTATAAGTGTTTGAATGCATAATGAATTATTGTCCATGTTGCATGTGGATTTAAATGAAGTAGTACATACGTGCTATATTGACTTGACTGCTAGTCTTCTCATGAGAACCCTTTTCCATAACAGCGCGTTGTTACGAATGAAATGCTTTGAATAGCAATATATTCTTCAAAAGGAAGGTTGCTGGGATGGGCAGCGCGAATGGCTAATGGTCAATTTCTGCGTTACATACCCCCTCTGATTACAATCGTCTCATCACACATGTGCTATTTGCCTGATTCCTATTCAACGTTGAATATCACTTTTGAAACTTTGTAAAGACTAAGAAAATTGAAATTGTCAACGAGTACAAAACGATTTTCCTATCTTAATTGTGATGCTCAAGCCAAGAAGTATAGCCTGAAGTTTATGTTGAATATTTTAGTTTAGGATTTTACGTTAAATTACTAATTTACATCAAGCGCTAAAATATTTCGGCTGATCTAAGCTTAATATGGTAAATTGCGCACAAATTTTAACGTTTCTGCCTCTTTAAATTCATTTATAAGATTTTGACATGTTTACTGTTCCCTCCCTATCAAATATTTGTGCTTGTACAAATACGGTCCTGAAAAGTATTTGAACTTCGGAAAAAATGTTTGCCGAATAAAAAAAAAACCGCTGTGCTCATCAGGTCCTCATCAGACATGTATAGTTTAGGAAATCTGGGGGAGGGGTTAAATTTTGAAGTTCCTTTTTGGGCCCGAAAATGGTGAATACGCGTCAAAAACATCATTTTTTGGTGTTTCTCCATACATGAGTCAAAGAGTATTGCTCCCCCTGAGCTCTGAAAAACCGATAGCTATACAGCCATTTTGGCTGAAGAAGCATTGCTATATAGATAGCCTTTTGGGCTCTATAGTTGTATTTTATGAGTTTCGGAAGGATACATAGCTATTTTCTCGACTCTAAAAAGGGCTACATGGTTATTTTTAGTCCAAAAAGGCTCTAAAGCTATGTTTTCCAGTCCAAAAAGGCTATATAGCTAGTTTTCTGAGCACAAAAAGGCTATACAGCTGATTTCCTTAGCCCAAAAGGGCTATAGAACCGTTTTTGCGAAGCACTCAGCTATCTACAAATTTTAGGTTTTCCCCCTGAAACACACATTCCCATAGGGGGGGTATTACCCCCCCCTCAGGGTCCAAGACTCAAGTCACTGTCAGACGATTTTCGGTGAAAACCGTTTGAATTTTTCGAATTCAATTTTTACTGTGGCAAAAAGGCACTTGACTAATAGAATTTCATAAAGTGATCCAGTATTTTTGAATGCATGGAAGAGTAAATGGACAAATTATCACTATAAAACATGCAAGTAACAGCTCAACATTTTAGGAGAGGGGGTCCTCGGCATCCATGTAACGGCTAGAAATTTTGGGTAGGGGGTCCCTGGCCATTTTTAAAACAAGGGGTGAGTAAGCGACTCCAATTTTAAGCCAAAAATGGCATAAAAAACACTTGAAAATTGCCAAAAAGCGCAAGTTTCCGCTAAAAATGGAAGGAGGGTGGTCAAAAATTTTCTGACTTTGAGGGGGGTGTGGGGCGTACAAGCGCGGGTGAGCGATCGCCCATATTCCCTGTTACTTGCATGTTTCTCAGCCATTTTTAGGGGGTTAAGGGGCTCCGAGTTTTGGCCAAAAGTGGCAAAAAAGACATAAAAATAGCCAAAAAGCGCAAGTTTTCGCCAAAAAGGAGGAGGTGGGTCAAAACTTTAGGTGGGGAATTCCTTAATGCCGATTGCTAAACGTACGGCTTTTGGCCATTTTCAGGGAGAGGGTAAAAATGACCACCAATTTTTGGCCGAAAATCGCAAAAAGGCACCTAAAAATAAAAATGCGGGTTTTCGCCGAAAATGGATTTTCGCTCGTGCATTAATTTTCGGAGCCATCTTTATACAATGCTAAAATACTTTCTGGCACGGTTTTTTGTATTCGGCTAAGATTTTTCCCGATGTAGAAAGACTTCTTGGGACCGTCTTTATACATGTACAAAGATATTTGGGAAGTCAAAAATTGCAAAAAGATCTAAAATTCGCAAAAAAATTTGGCGCTTCGCGCCGGAATGCGTAATTGTGTGTCCTATATATTTTTATAATGGCAGAAATAGCATTATAAAAGGAAGAATGTCAAATTTTTTGGCGCTTCGCGCCATTTTAAGACGATTTTTAGTGATTTTTGCTCTCAGGGACCCATAAATTGGCTAAAATACACTACCATAGGTCGAACAACTCTGTTTTTACCACCTTAATATCGCTACTGTACCGTATCATAGTACATAAAAATTTGTTTGTACAAAATGTACTTTTGTGGACTTTCTTTGTACATGTACAAACGGACCTTGTACAAAAAACACTGCTTTCTGGGGCAAGTTTTTAAAGTTATTTTTAAGGAAATTCCAAAAAATTTTCGGCGCTTAACGCCGAATATCGCTAATATACTGTATTTAGCTTCAAGAAGGGGCATTAAACACTCCAAAATCAATCCTTCTGAATCTTGGCATCTTTGTGCAGATTCGAATATCTTTCGTATCTGTTTCTACTGTTTTTAAAGATTTTATGCGAAAATAAGTACTACATATTTAATAACTGCACTTTTTGCCGTTCGAAGATAAAATTGACTAATTTATATTGATGTTGAATTGAATTTATAAGCGCAATGATGCTTATTACAAGATTTAATCAGCATATTAAAATTTATGCAATATTTCTGATTTTATAGTATGTTATTTTAGCTTTTTCAGTCAAGTTTTTATGTGTAAATTCCATCAAAAGCTCATAAAAATTTCGGCGCTTCGCGCCGGAATTATCAACTAAATTCAGGCTGAATTATCACAATTAGGACTGCATGCGGGCCGCAGGTCACGCACTGATAGTATGCAAAAATGTGTATATTTAATCATATACAAAAATTTGTTCGCTCACACAATGCCTTTTCCGGAGATCTTCATACATGCACAAAGAAGCTCGCACGAAAAAGAGTGTCGTATAATGAATACCACTCAATTTACTGCTCCACCATTTTGTGATTTCACCCCTCCCTCAACTCTGGACCTTGGGAAACTATGCCTTGAAAGTTTGATCTTGCACACCTATGCGATGCTCTATCTGATTAGAGCATAAAAAAAGTTGGAAAAATTTCGAAAAAAATCAAAAAAGTCGAACAAATTGAACAATATATAGGTTAAAACATGAGTGTATGACGTGAAGCGCCGAAAAGTTGACATTTTTGAGCAAACAGATAGCTAAAAACGCCTAAAAAGCACTTTTTCTTAGAATTTTTAAAAGTTTGGAAACTTTTGAAAGATCGATAATTCTGGGGGAGTGAACAAATTTCTGCGGGGGTGATAATGTTTCTGGGCTGGAACTCCGTCCCTCCAAACCCTTCCCCAAGATCATGTACATATGGTGCTCATTATATTAACTTAAGTAATTATACGAGTTTGTAAATACAGACTGGGATCAATGTCAGCTTAGTCACTTTCTCATAATGTTTTTTGCTGTTTCTTAGTCTTTTTGTCTGAAAATTACGATTTGTTATGTTCTGTCATCAGCTCGTCGCCTCAACTCGTCGATAGCTGTGGATGACGATTCATTTGCATCTTCGATAAGCAGTTGTAGCACACCGACGGCGGGCATCGGCGTTTTTGCGCCGCTGAGCCGCGATTTGTCGACCACCGAATTTCGACCAGTCGTCGACAACGTCGTCAGCGGCGATATCGCCACCGCTAACGAAATTGAATATTTTTTCGCCTCGGACGCCAGCGCCATTATCGAGCATACGAAACAAGTCATTTTTTTGGAAGACGACGACGTGGCCGCCGTTAAAAACGGCAGTAAGCTAAAGCTCACGCGATATATACAGGGTGTTGCATAATGATTTGCCCTACTCCTACGGCTACTTGTGTAAGCGCAATATCAACATGCAATATACCATCTTGTAGAGAATTCAATTCTGCGTTCAAGGAACCTATTTTCAAAAGATGACTACTAAGATAAAATTTTTTATTGTCCAAAAACAAAAATGATCAAAAAATTTCAGAAAAAAAAATTAAACACAATTAATAACGCGTTTTCTGCATAACCCATCGTTTCGATCTTCGAAGTTTATTCGCAACCCAACTAATGGAAATGAATGTTGCGCCGGCTAATTTCGCTTGGTAAAATGCCGATGCTTGAATCCGATCAACAACTCGAGCAGTTTCCGAATCAAAACTCATTTTAACAACGAATATTCACAAATTTTACTGAGTTCAATGACACATTCCTTTTTTTGCCTCTGTGTAAAGTTGACTGAATTTGTAAACTGTGTAAAATATAGTGTAAAACGCGCAATTGAATTCTCTACAAGATGATATATTGCATGTTCATGTTGCGCTTACACATGTAACTGTAGGGGTAGGGCAAATCATTATGCAACACCCTGTATATATGCAGTGGCGGATCTCGAATTTTCATATGGGCGGGGGCGGTACCCCAACTGTTTCCAAAACAGTCGAAAATAGGCTCGAAATTCGCTCTTCACGAGCGAAATTGCGTTTTTTCGGCGTTTTACGCTGTTTACTTCAATGCGAAATCACTTCCGGCGCTACAGCTTCTCGAAAAATTATAATAATTTTAGAAAGTTTTGCGCGAAAAAACGATTGAAGTTTTTTCACTTCGGCGAAAATTTTTAAAATTTACGCGGAAGGACGATAGATAATTAAATTAGGTACTTTTGATTTCCTGCATTTGTAGCATTTAACTCGAAGCGTCGGAAATTTTAGAAATTTATGCTTAAAATGGAAGAAAATTATGTCGAAATAGCTGTTACTGCTCCAGGAGTCGTTTTAGAAGTCATGAAAATGTTTACTGCTGTAAAAACGTTCCTGGCGGCGCCCAAACATGACCTCCAGGCCGCCAAGAAAGCAAATTCATAAATGTCATTAAAAAGGATTATGCAGCCGGAAGCGCTGGGAAAATTTCCGAAATTATGATCACCGACGGCCAAAAATCATTGCAAATTACTTATCCATTCACAATCTCGTTAACTTCTTTGAGCCAATAATGGGGCAGGCCGCCCCCTCCGCCATCCTTAAATCCGCCTCAGGATGTGTGAATATTTAGCGGACTGATTTTTTTACCGCCTGACTAGCTCATTCATTCATAATTCAGCTAGAAAAATGCAGTTTAGTGGCATTAGCGTCTAATAGGGTTGTGCCGGGTCCACTTTTTCGAAAATTCGGGTCCGGGTCCGGGTCCAACATTTTAGGAAAGTCGCGTATGGGTCCGGGTCCGGGTCCAAAATTTTTATCAACCTCGGGTCCGAGTATAAAAAAGTCGGACCCGGCGGGTCCGGGTCCGGGTCCGTGAACGTAACATTGTGTATGTACCTACCAAACCATCATATCCTATCAATTTTTCCCACATGTCCGTATGCTTGCACATTTATTTATTAGTTTCTTTGTTCCAGGATAGGTTCAGTTCAGGAATTGTGCAACAAAGGAATAAGCAAACAAACAGCAGTGCACTAAGTGGCGACGGTGTGTCTGATGCCTGTTGGTTTGTGCAGCACGACCCCAAAAGAACGTCCTCATTAACGCTTGTAATATGCTAACGCGCAGTGGCGGATCTAGGATTTTCCTAAGGGAGGGCGGTATCCCAACCAGGCACGTATCTCTGGGAGGAATGAGGGGGCCGGACCCCCCTCAAAATTCAAAAAATCGGAAAAATATGACTTTTTAAACATTATTCTGTGCTATTTTTGGCCCTTTTGGGCTTAGTCCCCCCAAAATTGGTGTTGGCCTGCCTAAATAGGACGGCCAGCTACGTGCCTGATTCCAACTTTTCCAAAAACAGTCAAAAATAGGTCCAAAAATTTGCTCTTAACGCGTGAAATAGCGTTTTTTCGGTATTTTACATCGTATACTTTGACATAAAATCACTTTTGACGCAATATTTTTTCTAAAAATTTCAAAATTTTCTACAATTTTGTTCGAAAAAAATAATTAAATTTCTCTGACTTTAACAAAAATCTGGCGCGAAGCGCCGGAAAATTTGTGAAATTGATGTGGATAGACGTCTAGAAACACGATTTACTGCTTGATTTCCTGTATTTATAGCATTTGATGCGAAACATCGAAATTTTTAATTGAAATTAAAAGAAAACTATGCAAAAATAGCTGTTTCTGCAGTTAAAATTGATTTGAAACCTACATAAACAGAAAATGGCTTCCAGGCAGTGTTTTTTTGTACAAGGTCCGTTTGTACATGTACAAAGATGGTCCCTAAAAGTCTTTGTACATTTTGTACACACAAATTTTTGGGTGCTATGATATAGTACGGTAGCGGCTTTAGTGTGGTATTGTTCGACCTTTAGTAGCGTATCATTGCTAATTCCAGGGTTAAGGAGGGCGAAAATCATTAAGAATCGTCTTAAAATGGCGCGAAGTGCCGAAAAATTAGACATTTTTCCTTTCGAAAAGCGATTTCTGCTATTATAAAGATATATAGGACACACACTCTTTCGGCGCGAAGCGCCAAAATTTCTGCGAAGTTTAGACCCTTTTTTGCGGGTTTTGACTTTCCAAAAATCTTTGTACATGTACAAAGACGGTCCCGAAAAGTCTTTGAACATCGGGAAAAATTTTTGCCGAATACAAAAAAAACCGTGCTTCCAGATCCCTAAGAAAGTAAATAAATATCATTAATAGGTATCATCCGGCGCGTAGCGTCGTGATAAATTTGAGAAATTATGGTCACTGACGGCCAAAAATCATTGCAAATTGCATATCCATTCTTTATCTCGCCAAGTATGTTTGGCCTATTGGGGGGGGCGGTCGCCCCCGCCCCTGCTAACGCGTATTGTTACTAAAAATGCATCTATAGATAACTTGAACCATGCTTTATATTGCTATTGTGTCACGCCCAAGAGACATGGCTTCAGCTTTATTATAGCGCCAATGTTTGTCACATTATTACTATTTGTCACCTTAAATTTTAATGTTTGATGAGGCCATCAGTTTGTTGCTGAGTTGATTAAATTTTTAAAATGATCCATTTGCTTGTTTTTAAGCCTTCGTCATTTTTCGTTGTTTTTCAATATTTCTGCAATGCAATATGCGTGCATTATATATTTGGACCCGGACCCGGCACCATATTGCAGGCGGGTCCGGGTCCAAGTTTATGGATACAGCCGGGTCCGGGTACGGGTCCGGGTCCAGAAATTTAGGATTGTCGGGTCCGGGTCCAAAATTTTAGCCGGGTACCCGGCTATCCGGAGTCCAGGTACCCGGCACAACCCTAGCGTCTAATATTGAAAATCTATTTCAAATCGATTAAAATTTTTATTTTAACACAGTTAAAAGCTCGATATTATGCATTAGAATTGTCATGGCGGCCATGCTCACATATGTACAGTGACGTAGCTGGCTTTCTGATTTTGGGGGAGACGAAATTTTTAAAGTTGGATATCTCAACAACTACTTATGGATAGGCAAAAATAATAGTGCTTTTGAGTTTCTCTCAACTAGATCTTCACATATATAGAGAAAAATCTTAAACAATCAAATTTGATTTCAATTATATTAAACGAATGTGTTATATATAAATAAATAAGGCGCGAAGCGCCCACAAATCTTGGCTTTATCAGCTCAAAAAGTGTGCTAAAATCTATTCTAGCGGTCTTTCAGATACGCATTGAGGATCTCCGATTTCTTCCTTTGGGGGACCATTGTGAAAAATATTCATACTTTCAAAATTTTTGGGAGACAAGTCCCCTCCCCCAGTTGCCGCCACAGCTACGCCACTGCATACGTATGCACACTTAGAAGTTATGGGGCTTGCATGTAACGGGGGATGGACTATCTCCCAACCAAAGTTGGTCATCCCTCATTCCCCCCAAAGTCAGATAATTTTTGACCCCGCCCTCTCCCCACCTGATTTTTGGAAAAAATTGATTTCTTGGTCGTTTTTAGGAATGTTTGGCCGTTTTTGGCCAAAATTTGTAGGTTATTTACCCCATACCTCCTAAAATGGCCGGGGACTCTCAACCCAAATTTTGAGCCGTTACTTGTACGAGTATGTTAGGGGTGATAGATGCACAAGGTCAGGGTCGGCAGGGAAGCACTAGATAGATTGTATGTTTGTAACAGTTTGTTAATGGGCTAGTCGTTCGTGTTTTCGAGATCAAATGATCGTTTCTTTGTCATAGATTTATCCATACACCGCATCAAACGTTTCGGCGTTTCGGATTCCAATGCTAAGCTCAGTACTGGAGACGCACTGCCGACTCGCGAAGTGATAACGTTAAATATGGAGATTCAACAAATAATGAAAGGAAACTTCAAGACTTTCATGCAAAAAGAGATTTTTGAACAGGTAAATTGACTCATTTAGGACGAACCTCGTCTCTTTGTTAAATTCTGGAACACTCAACTGCAAAGAATGTGAAGCGCTTATTTTTCTTTGTTTGTTTACAAGGGCGGATTCAGTGGAGGGGGAGGCCGCCTATGTCGTCAAAAAATATTTGTGCATTTTTTGATAATTTCACCCATAGGTATCTTGATTTTTCAAATCTTATACTTTTCATTCATGAAATTTACTGACTTTTTTGTCGCTCTAAAAGCCTATTTTCACGTCAGAAGCACACCTGGGCAATTAGTTTAATCCGGTTCAAACCGGTATCAACGGTAGGCCGTCCGGTACCAAAGGTCAAGGCTGCAAGTATCAACAAGAATTTTGAGTAAAAAAATCAAAGACAAATGCAAAATAGGATCATAATATATCGAAGCACAAGAAATGGGAGTAAATAACATGAAACAGTGCATACCAATGAACCAACTAACCAATACATATCAATCAATACATACCAAATAATGAGTTAACCATCCAACCAACCAGCTAACCAAACAACCAGCCAAATCAACCAGAAACCAACAACCAACTAAACAAGTAGCCAGCCAACCATCCAACCAACGAACGAACGAACCAACCAATCAACCAAGCAGTCAACTAACCAACCAGGCAAGCACGATATTATGCAAAATGTATAAGAAAATATGCATCTACTTACGTAGACCATTGCAAAATTTATTGGTAAGCACAACACGCACACTCAAAAAATATATAGCTGTATCTGCTTTGTGAATGGTATTGTAAAAATTGAAGCGCTTTATTTTCGTGGTTTGCTTTTACTTCTTATTCCTTACGACGATAAATAAGCACGAATAATATAAAAAGTCGTAGGCCAAGAATTGCGCACGAGACGAGCGTAATCGAATGCAAATAATCTTGACGCGCTAAACCATTATTATTTATTTTCATAAAAAGACATTTATGAGCAATATCCGATGTTACTTTTTTGCACTTTATGCAGCGACCATCAAGGCCGATTCGGGGATTCTTCAGATAAACTTATGCCTACGGGAATTCCATCGTTGCGGGGTCACAGGAATGACTTCAATTAAATGTCACGTTATTCTGGGATACTAAATACTTTGAATCATTTGCTTAAAGTCGCAAACTTTCACGTTATGATGCGCAACTTAGTTTTTATACGATAAAAGCTAACTTTTGGAGAGTGGAAAATAATTCCCGTAAAATCTTGAGTAAAAGAACTGCTTCTTTACACTATTATCAAAACCGATTAAGCTCTCCCATACTTCGACTGATAGAACAAAGATACATAATGCACATAGAAATTCACTATTCATTTGAAAATCAAGGTAAATTTTCACAACAAAATGACCCTTTTTGAAACTGGCAACCGACCAAATTTTTTTGCTCCCGGTATCAACGGGAAGACCGGCCATAGTACGGTTACAAGAGTATATTATGCATAGAACAAGGATTTTATAGTTCTTACAATCACACATGCACACTGTGGTGGGTATGAGGGGATGTCCCCTACCTGCACTTCTGAATAGCATACCCCTCAGTC
The DNA here is from genome assembly GCA_036768485.1 of Mermis nigrescens. NCBI lineage: Eukaryota > Metazoa > Nematoda > Enoplea > Mermithida > Mermithidae > Mermis > Mermis nigrescens. Next base: position 3,248,721 of record JAVLUZ010000142.1, read on the forward strand.
CATTTTCGGACCAAAACCTATTGCCCGAACCGTTAAAAAGCGACAAATGACCTCTAACAGTGTAATTTTCAGTATACATAACTATACTTATTTTTTGGGCAATTGACTGTTCAATTCATTTATTCTGACACTTTTCTTCCATTATCTCTTATAAATTCGATGTTACACGTCATTCCATCACACTTACTATTATTCGGTTTTATACAAATTTAACCACCGTAAATGCACACGGTCAAAAGTTCTGCGAGGGGATGAATGGTTGATTTTTATGGCTTATGGCGCTAAATGATGCGTTTATGTTGATTTTATTAGACATTTTTGTCCTTCATTACCCCCTTCATAACCCGTAAAAAGGCTTCAATTCGTTGTATTTTACTCTTCTTGAATATTCGTGGTTAAATGTGTATAAAAACAAATAATAATACGGACGATGGAATGACATGTAATATCAAATATGTTCAAAATAGTGAATGAAAAGAGTCCGGATGAACGAATTGAACAGTCTATTGCTCGAAAAATAAGATATGTACTTGAAATTGCAATCTTAGCCGCCATTTGACGCTTTTTCATGCTTCAAGTAAGCAATTTTGGTCCAAAATGGCCTGAGGGTATACTTCTCAAAAGTTTGGGTTAGGGGATACCCGCATACCCCCAGTGTGCACGTGTGTCAACCACAAATATTTATGAAGAAAAAATTCAATAAATTAAGTATCAGAAGTCGACAGTGAAAAACAAAATTATGTGCTCAGTTACCCCCTCTTCCCAGGAATTTCGGGTTACCCCTCCCAGAACGTTTGAACATGTGCATGTATGCTTACAATGGTTTTTAGAGTATTTTTTAGCGCTTTTATCACATTTTGCACTAATTTTGCGTGTTTCTGTGAAACATTTTCAGAATTTTCAATTTTTTTGGATTATAAATGATTCTGTCTATCAACAGGTGGAAAAAAGCAGTATATTAGGCTGAAGCACTGATTTTTCGGACAATTTCGACACTATTAGCAAAATTTGGGGTTCCGCCCTTCTTTCAAAAAATCCTGGATACATTACTGCTTGTTTGTCGTTGTTTTTGATGAAATAAGATAATGTAACGCAAATTCAGTGGCATATTTACTTATTGCTTTTATAACTATTATTGTCTCGTAGGTACTCTTTTATTTATGTTATGGATGTCGTTTTAATATTCATCTTTTCTTGATTTTTTTCTTGCTTTATGATGACATATTTTAATGGGACGGACGATAGAAATAATTGGATTTCAGTTCGTTACACCGTTTAGCCTGAAAGCGTCCTAAATACAATGCGCGGTCGACTTAATTCTGAAGAAAGCAGAGTAACATTGGGTGGAATTAAGGATTTTGTCCCTGAAATGAGGCGCTGTCGTCGTCTCATTTTTATTGCTTGTGGCACTAGCTATCATTCAGCCATTGCAGTAAGTACCCCACATGCAAAGCATGGGAATTCGGGGGGGGTGAAATTTTAATGTGCCTTTTTGGATCCAAAAATGGTAGGTAGGCGTCAAAAACATTGTTTTTCAGCGTTTCTGACGATGCTCTATCTTTCTAGAGAAACAAATTGTACAAAATAGAGTCAAAGCATGAGTAGTATGGCGCGAAGCGCCTAAAATTTGGCACTTTTGAGCAAATAGCTAAAAACGCTTATGAAAGCATCTTTTCTTCAAATTCTCAGAATGTTTTTGGGAACTTTTAAAAAATCGTCATTTCTGATGGTGGGTGAAAAATTTTTTGCAGGTGCAAATTTTTCTGGTGGTGAACCTTCCCAGATCACGTATGGTAAGTTTATATCACTTACGTAACAATGGCGGATTTAAGAAGGGAGTTAAGTACGCCCTAGAGCCCAACGCAGGTGGTGAGAAGACGCATTGAGTGTTATTTTACGGTCTATTGTCATTTCTGATAATGGCATTTATTCACATTATTGACTGCGAAAAGTTCAAACCTTAATGCTACAATTTTCTTCTTCCTAATCAACAAATAATAGTACGGATGGATTGATCGAAACTCTTTTGAATGAAAACGTAATGATTTTAGCAGTTTGCTAAGCTCTCAGCCATACATGTGAGAGGGGGGATGGGGGATCCCACACTCAAAGTTGGTCGTCCTCCTATCTCCCCAAGCCAAAAAATTTTGGACCCACCGCCTTCGATTTTTGGGAAAAATTCAATTTTTTGGTCGTTTTCAGGCGATTCTTGGCCGTTTTTGTCAATAAATTGAAGTAATTCACCTCTCTCCCTAAAAAATGACCGGAAATTTCCTTCCTAAATTTCGCGCCGTTACATATATGCTCTCAGCATCAATTCTTATAATAATTTGACACTTTGTGCCAAAGTCCTTGGTAGGTTTGCGTTTTTTCTCATCACTTGAATATTATCTTATTTAATTTATTCAATTCAATTAGTAATATAACACATCTAGCTGTTCTTCATTCTCAATTTCAGATTTTCTGGTGCTTTGCGCCTAAATTTAGAAATTTTCCTAAATGTTTACACTAAAGTGATTGGGAATGGAATTTGACAATGGGAAACGTCGGAAAGAGGCAATACCATTGAATTGCGAGTTTTTAGTACTATTTTATACTATTCGAGTAGAAGTTGAGGTACCGTTGCTTCAGAAAATTCCGCTACTGACTTTTGTGGGTATTTAAGTGTACTAGGGGTGCAATGATAAGCATACATGTACATAATAACTTAAAGTTTTGAGAGAGGGGTAGTCTGCCAATTTTGCGGGGGAGGGTAAATGACTTTATATTTTTGGTCGAAAATGGCAAAAAAAGCACTTAAAAGTGGCCAAAAATGCAAGTTTTCGCCAGAAAGAGGGTAATATATTTCTAAATTTGGGAGTGGACGACGGACTTTGAGTGAGGGATCCCCCAAATCCCGGCGATTACATGCATATGGAGATAAATAAAGCGGTTGAACGTCTAGTTTTATTGCAGCAGCAAAAGGCATTAAATAAAGAGAGCCGCTAAAGTGATTCTTGCGCGTGACTCACATTCAAAATTTTCCGATGTGATTGTCTGGCTGGTATTAAGGCTAGAAAAATAATCTATGACGTTGTTCCTAACTATACATAATTTCATTTCGTTACTGAATACAAAGGCAAGAAATCTCTAGAAAACATTTCATTTTTTCATTATTCTAGATTTAAGAATCATAAATTTTATTTAGAGGCTAGGTTACATTTTTGAATTTGATGCCCCCTGTGCTTTTGTGCTATTAGTTTTAGAACAAGCAATTTTGTGTAAAATACGAAAACTTATTCGAGTGAAATAATACAACTCACTCAACATAATTTGATTTTGTTCTTAGCATTGGTTCTTGGCCAGTTTTCCGGTTCCGTCGCCACAGGAACCGACAATCCTATTTTTATGCGGACCGTGAGTGGTGTCGGCTAGGTTACGTACATACTAATATGGATTACACGTACCTTTTATCTTGATCTGCCAAACATATTATCTTTAAAATGCTTAGCCGAAAATATCGTCCTTAAAATGCTTTCATATGTATATACGTATTTAAAAATGGAAGATGGGTGTACGTTCTTCATTGGACTTCATATGTTCTTTCCTATCCTCTAACTATCTTCCCTGATATTGAATTTTGAGGTTCTTTTTCCGGAAATCAAATCTCAGCAAAGTTGTTTTCGTTGTTATGAAATGTTTTTATTGTCCCTTCGATTCCTAAACCTCAATATTGACTAAGATTAGTGTATAATTGCTTCTAACACCGAACAATTTTAAAAGGCAGATCTAAAGGTCTAATTTTCGCTTAATGCTTTTCATGTGTTACCTACATAACATAGACCCGACAAATCGTGGAAGAATTGACTGAACTTCCGGTGATGATCGAATTAGCCAGCGATTTCTTTGATCGCCAAACACCAATTTTTAGAGACGATGTTTGCTTCTTCATTTCTCAATCCGGAGAAACGGCCGATACTTTAAATGCTCTTCATTATTGCAAATACCGAGGTGCCTTAGTTGTCGGCATCACAAATACTGTTGGCAGGTAATGAACTTTCTTCCTTAATTCTCAATAGTCCCTTACTTTCTATATTGCTAGTTTATTACTGTTTTTAATAGTGTAGTTTAATCAATAAATACAACAACTCTTACTGTTTCAACATTTAGAAGCGGTAATTCGGAGGAAGCTGTCTGGCGGGAATCTGATGGTGCAGAATCGCCAAAGAATAGCACCAAAAATGCAATTCTGGGGATCTGTCAATATTAGGGGAAGATCCGCCAGATTCTCGGGGCGGGGGTTCTGCCAGACCCCCCGCGCCCATGCATGGGCTAGACTCCCCAGAATGGAAAAACGGAAAATCATCCGGGGAAAATGAGGCAAAATGAAGCCGAAACTTGATAAAAATTGAGAATTTTCTTTAAAAGTGTTTGAAATTGACCAGGAACTGTATAATAATGTAGTTTTAACGCTATTTTAGCATTTATACCAATTTTGAGGTCATTTTGGCCTAAAAAGGCTCACTAACTGACGCCCTTAGACTGGCTGACCCCCAAAGTGGCCTTGCTCTTCGTGGATATACGGTGTTACATAATTGACTTTTTTGTTCGTTGAAGTTACGTAAATGTTAGAGCAGTTTAAAATTATAGCTCGATTTGTCGTGAATCGCATTGTGGCATACACATTAATGCAGGACCAGAAATTGGCGTTGCTAGTACAAAGGTACGTTGCTCAACAATTTATTCGAATTTAAAAGTTTTGAAAATTACAAAGAAAATTTACGCTCTGAAACACGGTTTTTTTAGCACCGTGTTAATGAAAGTTGCCCCGTGCTAATAAAAATTTTTCCCGTAAGCATGACGCGCTAAGGGATATGAAGACCTTTCTGGGCAAAAGTATAGTAAATCGCCCCTACCAGAACTTTTGGAAAGTACACCCCCTCAGACCATTTTCAGGTCACAGCGAATTATTTGTGAAATAGGACAGCGCCAAATGATGTGTAACGGTATTCTTGCTCGAAAACACTTAATTTTTAAGCAGTAGACTGATTCCCTTATGAATTTTCATGGACTTTTTTATGATGAAACAGTTAAGTAAGCTATGTTAGTTCACATAGTGACAACTTAATTTTATTGAAAATCGCCACCCACAGCTAAAATTTGTTATGAGATACCACAAGCTATTCATTAGTCCTCGAGAATACTCGGTTTACCCCCAGAACTATTTACCGTGTGCACGTATGATTTTAACGATTTTAAACGTATTTTTTAGCTAAAATATCTAGGAAATTTTCGACGCTTCGCGCCGAGTATCATTTGTACATACTAAATGTTTATCTAGTCTCAAGCGCGCGATTTAAACACTTCACAATCAACCATCGTGCAATCTAAAAAGATTACGCACCTTTCTCGTTTATTTTTTAACGGGTTCTAGCCCAAATTATTTACTTTGCGACTACTTTGCACTTTTATACCATTGTTTGAGAACAAAAATACCTTTATTATGCTTATTTATCATTCAATTCTTAAGCGCAGTAACGTCTCTTGTCAGACTGAATGGGTACTTGGCAACCGCATTTTTATTTCTGATGGTGTGATAGGTATAGGGTTGGCGATTTCTTAATTTTTTTGAGAATAAGGAAGCCAATAATTGTGATTTATCTAGCATGAATTGTTTGATTTATTCAAATCTAGTTGTACTGGCAAACAAAACATTGATTTGCAGAATATCACGTTATTCTCAAACATATATGTTAAAATAAGAAAGAGACGTGCATCATTGACACCATTGGTATTTTAAGGTTAATAACTAGCGTGCTATTGTAAACCATCTCATGTTTTTAAATTTTCATTATCACCAGTGCGGGGTTCGTGCTAAAAAACTATGTTCCGGGTATTATAAATAAATTAAACTTAGGTAACGGTATTATAACCATACATCATCTTGAGGGCTTGGCGGGGGTTTCAAGCCCAGAAAAGTTTTCATCCTCCAGAAATTTTTTCACCTTTCCCCCATAATTCCCAATTTTTTAAAGTTTTCAAAACTTTCCGAGAAAGTCGTTGAAAAGGTGCTGACTTTAACGTTTTCAGTCATCTATTTGCTCAAAAGCGTCAAATTTTCGGCGCTTCGCGCCATATAGGTACTCGTTTTTTGACTATGTATATTTTGTTCAATTTGTTCGGATTGTTTTGATTTTTTTGGAAATTTTTCAAATGTTTTCATGTTTTAGAAAGATCATCAGAAACGCCGAAAATCGTAGGTTTTATAAATAAACGATATCTGATTGATAACAAATTTCAATATTTCTGTGACTTATTTGTGTAACACTTTGTTATCTCATTGTCTTACTCCTTAATCTAGGCATACACTAGTCAAATTGTAGCGTTATTGATGTTCGCCTTAGTTATGAGTGAAGATCGTTTGTCTATGCAACCGCGTCGTCTTGCTATCATGGAAGCTTTACGTGTTTTGCCAGGTAGAAAAACTTTCAATGTATTTACTGCGATGTGTTCTGGTGGTACTAAAATTTTTCACCCGTGTTTTTATACTCAGGACACGCAAGTAAAAAATGGTCTCGTCTTATCCCAAGAAAGCAAATAAACGTGAACATTTTTTTAAAATTTCTCTTCTATCTCTTATTTTTTGAAATTTTTATAAACATGTTTATATTCCTTCATGCTTTAGTGGACAAGATTGTTGTAGTCATCCTGACCTGATGGATAGCGCATGGGACGTTTGTTGTGCTAATCTAAATTTTGGTTGTTATAATTTCTCAAGAGTTCAAAGTTTAAATTTCGAGAAAATAGTTACACGACCCTTCATGAGGTATGTTTTTCATTGAATTTTCAAAAATATACGAATTGGAGGTGTACCAGGGATGATCGAGACTGAAACTTCCAAAAATGTTAAAACTTGACTACGACCAATACCATAATTACTGTAGCCGATTGCTGTTCTGGCAAGATTTTTTTGGGCTTAGCGCCTCACGTGTTGCTCCTAGTGGCTCTCCACTCCATTTTTGCGGATTTGCATGGCCGTAGGGCACTCATTTTGTATGATTTGATGAACATACGTTCAGATTTGCTTCCTTGCGTCAGCCTTCATTTTATTCCCATGAGTATTCGGAATTCTTATACGTTTCGGACAAGATACGTAAAAAATTTCACTTGGAGAATGTCATTCGACCTTCGATTTAACACTTTGTTCTTCTTCTATTTTTTTGGTTTTTTACCTTATTGTAATTTGAATGATTTGTGTTCAGATCAAATAAGGCAAGTGTTAAAATTGGATGTCGAAGTTCTAGAATTGGCTAAAAGCATTTATAAGCAAAAGAGTTTGCTAGTAATGGGTCGCGGTTACAATTTCGCTACGTGCCTTGAATGCGCGTTGAAAGTTAAGGAGCTGTCTTACATGCACTGCGAGGGTATCATGTCTGGCGAATTGAAACATGGCCCGTTGGCAATGGTGGACGCCGCTTTACCCATTGTCATGATCATAACGAAAGATCCGGTTTACACGGTATTGTTTGCATTAACTTTCAGTTGTTATGCAATTTTATTTTTTCTCTGTCTTATTCTATTTTTGAGTTTTAGTTATAAAGATAAGGTGGCATATCTATTATTGTATTCGTATATATAAATGTTTATTCATATTAGCACAGGGCCGTGTTTAGGATTTCAACAGCCCCGGGCGAGGCTAGTTTCAGCCGCTCTCAAAAGTTCAGTATTGTATTGAATAAGTCTTAAAAAATTACTGTATGAAAAATATTTATTTCTTTATAAATAATGCAGACATGTAAGTTTAAAAATAAGTAAGTGACTAAACATTCATTTTTCCGGCTCTATGAAAAACAGCATACTGAGATAATACAGATAATTAAAATAATAGAATCAGTTGGATTTCTTGTACGTTAGAGTTTTTCATACATATACATAAGTATAGATACGCTGTTGGAACCAGTTCCGTTTCACCCTAAAGTTGTTTAGCAAATGTAGTTAATTGTAAAAGGCCGAATTTCAAACGAATTTTCAGCTAACTGCGACATAAAAATTAGACTCAAACTTGGAATCATTCGCATTTCAGAATAAGAAATGATAACGTTGAGCTTGCATGTGAATTTCTAAAACGTTGAAATTGTTATCTTTAGCCACATAAAATCGTTTCACATTTTCGAACATAGTTCTGAAAATTCCGTGCAAGCCTCAAAATCATTGTTCTGTACAAAATGATATGTACGTATCTGAGAATAAATTATCAGGTGTTCTAGTGGTTAATAAAATTGAGCAGACACACACAGAGAGCTAAGGCTCATTCATACTTCGTCCGATCCGACGTCGCGCGACACCGCATGTCGCATCCTGTCGGACTCTTGTCGGACAGAGCCGCATGCGGCTCTGTCCGACACGCGTCGACAGGATGCGGCATGCGGTGCCGCGCAGCGTCGCATCGGACATCGGATCCGACTTTCATTCATACTTCATCCGGCTTCTTCCGACTAAAAATCAATATTTTCACCGCAACAAACATTGATGTTTTTTATGCTATCGCGCAAATTGTGCCACTTGTTCTTGCAAGTTTCAATTGAATTGACGTTAAAAATTTTTACTTCAATCTTCAGTAGCGTCGCCGGTGGGAGGAAGGGGTTAAAAATACTGCTGCCTTTTACTATTTTTTCATGCATTAAATAAAAATTAAATGCTGAAAGTATCAAAGTTCGTTTCATGCGCCAATTTATTTAAACTTATTAACCGGATAAATTAGGATCAAGGTACGGACCATGCTGCAAATATTTCAATGTTATAATACAATATTAAAGTGCACTTTTTTAAATTTTATGAAATTTGTCTGGATTCCTCCTGTTCAAAATCCTGGATATATCTTCATTAACCATACTTCAATCAATAAAAATTAGTTCCTACGCATGAAAATACGTTTATAGAGAGATGAAATAAGATGAATTGACTGCAACAATAAATAGTACAAAATAAACAAGGCGTGCAATGCGCTACATGTCGCGCCAATCTTCCTATACGCTGTAGTTTACATTTCATGTGTGTCGGACGGACGAAAGTTGAAACCAACTTAACTTGCCCGTTCCGACAAAAAAGTCGCATTGCGACACAGATTATGACGTCATGCGCGAAGAAAAGTCGGACGCGTGTCGCATGATGTCGGATAATGTCGGACTCATGTCGGAGTGTGTCGGAGCGGATTTGTCAATTTTCGCATTCCGACACCAAATCGGACGGAGTCGGACGAAGCATGAATGCGCCTTAGGCTTACGTGACCATAAAATGTAATATTTTATGGTCATCAGATTTTAGTTCGCGAACATCAAAGCCCTAATCTAAAGTTCGATCATAAATTGAATGTTTGCCCGTATAATTTGCTACAATTGAGCCGTTCTAATGCATTTTTTCCAATACTCTGAAAATTCTCAGCGGCCCTTAGTTTTTGCGGTCCTGGGCGACCGCCTGATTCGCCACATTCAATGCACGACTATGTATTGGCATAATCTCGAGCATCAAACTTCGTTATAACGAGTAGAATAGTTAGCGAAGTTGCTTGGGAATCAAGTGTCCTTAGTACTGTAACACCCGTTTCTATATTGCTTGATTGATAGGTATGTAATGACTAAGCATTTCATGTCGAGTCATAAAGAAATCGCATGTCATAGTAATATGAACGTTCGATTCCCTAGCGACTTCATGCACCAGATTCATAAGTAGACTGTAAGATTGACGTTTTTTGCTGTTTTCTGCAGTCAGTTGTTGATGGGCAAAATGTCTGCAGCATTTCTGTGTCATAGTTTCCCAACGTCGAAATTTCAGGTGGTCAAATCGAAAAATTTGGGACCACTATATTTAGAGTTCTAGCCTTTTTTGCTGGTCAAATATGAAGAATGCTTAAAACATCCTGTATAACATGCTTTAATGTGGAAAACTATATTTTTTAATACGTCTTGTCCAATTCTGACTAATTCTGACTAGTTTCGTCACTTTTGTAACTAAAAAAATGTAAGAATTCATCGAAAATTTTGACTTTTCAAAATATTTCAAGTGTACTAGTCGGTGCGAAGCGCCGAAAAATTTAACATCCTTGCTACTTTACATAGGTGCGCAAGGTCAAACTTTCAGGAAGGGGTGAAAATCGAAAATTTGAAGATAGCTAAGTGCATTGTAAAAAATGATCCTGCAGCAAAAAACGATGGCATCGCTTTGAAAATATCGTTTAGAGCATTTGTGGCAAATTATAGCCTTTTTGAAGTCACAACGTAGCTATAAAGCCTCTTTTTTGGACTGAAAATAGCTATTTATCACTGTTTGAAGTCGGGAAAATAGCTACATATAGTTAAACCCTTTTGAGACTAAGAAAAAGAACTATATAGTATTTATAACTCGCACGGTACGTTTCTAAGTCCAAAAAAGACTACATAGCTAGTTTTCTGAGCCGAAAGGCTCTGGCTCTATTGCAATGCAATCTTTTTCGGCCAAAATGGATAAATAGCTATCAGTTTTCGAAAGCTCAGTGGAGAGTAATACTCCTCTCTCATTCCTCCCCATACTTATAGCAGCTACTTTAGTACCCAAAAATCGCGCAGAAAATGTTTGATAGCTTAAAATCGTCTGACATTCATTCGAGTCTTGGACCCTGAGGTAGGGGTAATACAATAGGTGGGCAGCACCGAAATTCTGGGGGGTGAAAAAATTTCCAAAGGTCAAAAAATGGTCTTAAAAGTGGTTGTATGGCGAAATCCGACGTTTCTCCAATCGAGCACTATCCAATGGCATCAAAAAATCGCTAAAAAAGCAAAAAAATTTCAAAATTTGAATTCTGGGGGGTATTTTGATTTCTGGGGGTATTTCAACTCCTGGGGGTGCATACCCCCAAACTCCCCTCACGCCCATGTGTGGGTATAACCCCTCTCACCCCCTCCCCTATGGGAATGTGTGTTCTGTATAATATGCGAATAAGTCATTTAAAATTGCCACTTACAGATATTATATACGGTGCTGAATCTTTTCTTATTTTCACTGAATGTCCTTCGTTTTTGCAGAAATCGTTAAACGCATTACAACAAGTTGTAGCTCGTGAAGGCAATCCTATTATAGTCGCAGATGATAATGTTCCTGCATCCGACTTGATGGGCATAAAGAACGTGCTTCGTGTGCCTTCTACAGTTGACTGCGTGCAAAATATTCTTTCAATCATTCCAATGCAGCTTCTTTCCTATCATTTAGCGGAATTGAATGGACGCAATGTACGTTGCTCTTGATCTTTGATAAAACATGTGCATTTTTACTTGAAACGTGAATTTGTAATGAAATTTTTGGTCAAAATCATCAGAAATTGAGTTTTAGCGAAAAATGCAGCACGGGAAAGAGAAAGTGAATCACAATGGAATTTTCGCTAGTGCATTAGTGAAAGTCACAGTCTCTGCTTTACCGAAAATTTGAGATCAAATGATAATCAGCGCCTAAGCTGTGACAAGATAAAACTTATCTTTTCTACCAAAGACTTGATGTGATTTAGAAAATTTTTTCTAGAAAAGGTGGAAAAAAAGAAAAGACAATGATTTCAAAAACGTAAAGCAGAAGTTGTATTACCATATGCAAAATACTGCTTGTTGATATCCTATAGAAATAAAGTTATTAGTCAGCTAAAACGAACTTATTGGACAACTTTCATACATGAGATTTACTTGTTGCGTTGAAAATATCACTTTTGAGTCTCTGGATATTAATCCACAAATTCAGACGTTACGCGCTACATTGAGAGCAAAAGTCAAAGCTAATACTGTTTTAAGTAGTGTTTCTTTCATATCACCTAATTTTCCAGACTATGCAAGCAAAATGCTTGCTTCAGTGTGCTTGATTTATACTTGGAATGAGCGAAGGTACTGTCTAAATTAAGTATATTATACGAACAAATATTTACCTCTTGCAGGTTTTAAGGTAATGTATTGTTGATGTAGCATTTAGTTCAGGACCTTCCTTATGACTAGCATAACAGCAAATATATACTTATTTGCGCAAACGGGTTAATTTTTCTTTGCAAAGGTAAACAAGAAGTATGCGAAATAAAAAAGCCCAAATGACTTTATTCCCTGTAAAATGAATTAAGTTCTGTACATCTAATTTGAATTATGATAATTAACTTTTTGACGTTTGTATGCCAAATTTTACTTCTGGGCTGATTTATGTGATGTATGCTTCTAAAATTTGCTAATTCTTCATCTTTTCAAACGAAATCCCATGTACGAGTACCATCAAAATTCAGACAACTATCTTTTGCATTCCTTTTAATTTCGAATTATCAGACTGTACCTAAATAATTTCCAGAAAGAGAATAAAGCCTAAAAATATGTATAAAGATTATAAGGTAAATTTTTTCGTTTTTACGCCTGCGCTGTACCTTCGTTTACGGTTTCACTTAAATTGTTTCTATGTGATTCAGGAATACATTTTTTTCCACTCTATTTTGCATTCTTATCTTTATCGCATTCTTTTAATTTTTTTGTCGGCATTCCTTAGGTCGACCGGCCGAGAAATTTAGCCAAGTCTGTTACAGTAGAATAATGCGGCTGCAAAACTTTCACCTTACGTAATCCATCGGTTGGAGATTTTTTTCGTCTTCGGGGTTTTCACTTATTTATTCATATTTGTGTATTTAAATAACGTGAGGTATGGTCAATATGAATTATGCGCCCGAAATTTTACTAATATGTTAAGTATTTAATAATTATGTCTCCCTTTTTGTTGTTAAAGGTTACATTTTTATGTATATCATATCCAGTTTATAACAAAAAGTAAAAGGCATGACGAGACAGCTCTTGATCGATAAATTATAAGCATTTTTCATTTCTGTTGAGTGGCTGTAACATAAGCTGCGGTCATGTATAAAAGCCAAGTCAAGTCTGGTAGATACTTGATTATTCTTCAGGGTAACAGAACTTTAAATTCTTAATAAAAAAGACTTGATTTTTGAATTTGTGTTCAAAAATTATGAAGAAGTTAATCACAAAATTAAATAGTTCCAAGACTTAAAAATATTTTTTAATATACCTGAAATTTTGCATTGTCGATGGTAGCGAACTTTAAATTTGGTTGAAAGTAGAAATGTGCAAGGAGAAGGGGTTTGAAGAAGAGGTTCTAGACCCCTAGAATTGAAAAATGGGAAAATGTTCTGTAGAAAGTATGACAAAGTGAAGGCCAACAATGGATGCAAATCAAAATTTTTCTGAAAAAGTGCATGAAATTGACCAGAAACTGCGTAATAATGTAGTTTGACGCTATTTTAGCACCAATACAAGTTTTTAAGGTCATTTTGGCCCTAAAAAGCTCAATTCTTGACCCCCACCCCCCAGATCGGCCATGTTGTGCACCTATAGTCTAGACCGACCACGCATAGGCGTGAAGGGTGTCTGGGAGTCTGGACCCCCAAAATTGATAGACCTTCCTCCCTGAATTCGGCTGCTGACCATCTATGGTCTCTATACTCCTCAGAATGGAAAACTAGAAAATTTTTGGGTAAAATAAGACAAAATGAAGGCCAAAAATTAATGACATTTGAAGATTTTCTTCAAAATTGCTTGAAATTGACCAGACTGTGGAAATACGCCGTTTTAGCTCTATTTTAGCATTTATGCCTGTTTTTGTGGTAATTCTGGCCCAAAAGCTCAATTTTTGTTCCCCACCTAGATCGGCTGATCCCCCCACCCATATCGATCTTGCTGTGCACTTACGAGCATGGTAGCGACTCATATGTAAATGTTGCACATACATGTATGAAAACGGATCGCCATACTCTGATTTAACGCAGACGGCCAACTTTAGCAGATGTCTGAGGTTTGCTAATTAGCTACAAAAGTAATGCAAACTTAAGTAGATCTTACAATATTTGGCATATCAAAAGCAGGTACGTAGCTCTGGGGGAATGAAGGGGTCCGGAGCACACATGGGCGTGGGGGTTTGGGGTATGCACCCCCAGAAGTTGAAATACCCCCCAGAAATCAAAATACCCCCAGAATTCAAATTTTGAAATTTTTTTTTGTTTTTTAGCGATTTTTTGATGCCATTGGATAGTGATCGATGAGGAACGTCGAAAAATAGTGTTTTTTCGCCATACGACCAGTTTTAAGACCATTTTTTGACCTTTGAAAATTTTTTCATTCCCCTCCTCAGAATTTTGGTGCTGCCCACCTATGGTCCGGACCTCCCCCTAAAATTCAGAAAAAACCGGAACCGGAAAAATAAGACTTTTTAAACGTTATTTTGTGCTATTTTGGGCCTTTTTGGACCCCGGACCCCCCAAAACTTGTGTTGGTCCCCCCAAAGTAGGACGGCCAGCTACGTGCCTGATCAAAAGGCACTAAAAAAGTGACTGTAGCGACCTAAATTTTATGTAATTTTAGTGAAGAAAAGGTTATTTGAGATGGCGCTGTTGTTTATGGATTCCAGTCAGAAACGCAGGGCATAGTTTTGGGGTATAGAACTAGGTACTGAAAGAGAAAGAAAAATTCATCGTTAAAATAAAGCAAAACGAGACAAAAAACTGTTTTTGCAATATTTACTTGATACAACCAAATTCCGTGAATTAAGGTAACTCTTATTGATTTGAAGTGTTTCCTACTCGTACATTCGTTGACGGTTTAAAATTTGCGGCCTATTATTCCCGACTGACCGTCTAACCAAGCATTACTGCGCACCTTAAGGACCATACATTGGCAGCAACGAAATTCTGGGGTCTGAAGGGGCCAAATTGCCAAAATTGTACTAGTGATCGACCGGAGATCCGGCTCCGGCCTCCGGCAAATCCGGCCATTTTTTCCACTCCGGTGCTCCGGCCGGAGGACATCCAAAAATCGGCCGGAGGCCGGAGAATTTTTTCATTTTTTGCATAGTGACCGAACGTACTAATTGCTGACATTATGCTTATTAAATTTAGTCAGAGCACAATATAATAGCAGAAATGGAAATAACACCAAATAAAGTGTCTATCACCCCAACAATCGTAAAATATTTATTTTTAGGAAAAAAACGAAAATGAAAATGAAACAAAAATTGTGAGAATCGCTGCAGTAAATTCATCTTTACACTGGAAGTCGTAGGGTAGCATAAGATGCAGTCTGGCCTGCACTGCACATGCTATACTGATTTTCCAGATAATGTTGCTGTCCATTCTGTACGTCATATTCGCGGTTCACTGAGCATAATATAGTATGTAACGTACCTATATACAGTCACACACAATCATGCTTCTACATCAAATATTGCCTATTGACGCTTTATTTAGGGCAGGCTAAGGAGACGACAGCTTTTTTCTTAATAAAAGCATTGAATAAAATTTTGTTGAATGTAGTCTATTTTACCAGTTGCGGATCTAGAATTTTCCTAAGGGGGGCGGTATCCCTACTTTTCCAAAAATAGGTCCGAAAATTTGCATTCAAAGCGCGACATAGCGTTTTTTCAGTGTTTTACATTGTACACTTTCACATAAAATCACTTTTGACGCAATATTTTTCCTAAAAATTTCAAAATTTTAGACAATTTTAGATGAAAAAAATCATTAAATTTCTTTGGCTTCAACAAAAACCTGACGCGAAGCGCCGGAAAATTTGTGAAATTAAAGCGGATAGATGTCAAGAAACATGATTTATTGCTTGATGCGAATTTTAGACCTTTCTAGCAGTTTCTATCTTCCCAAAAATCTTTGTACATGTACAAAGACGACCCCGAAAAGTCTTTGTACATCGGGAAAAATCTTTGCCGAACATAAAAAACCGTGCTTGTAGGTCGCCAAAAAAGTAAATAAATGTCATTAATAGGTATCATCCGGCGCGTTGCGCCGGAAAAATTTGAGAAATTATGGTCACTGACGGCCAGAAATGATTGCAAATTGCATATCCATTCTTTAGGATTTTCCTAAGGGGGCGGTATCCCAACTTTTCCTAAAACAGTCAAAAATAGGTACAAAAATTTGCCCTTAACGCGCAAAATAGCGTTTTTTCGGTGTTCTTCATTGTGTACTTTTACATAAAATCACTTTTAATGCAATATTTTTTCTAAAAATTTCGAAATTTTCGACAATTTTGTGCGAAAAAATTATTAACTTTCTTTGACTTTATAAAAATCTGGCGCGGAAAAAAAATTGAAGCGCCGGAAAACTTGTGAAATCAAGGCGGATAGACGTCTAGAAGCAGTCAGTGTTTTTTGTACAAGGTCCGTTTGTGCATGTACAAAGATCGTCCCTAAAAGTCTTTGTACATTTTGCACACACAAATTTTTGGTACTATTATATAGTACAGTAGCGATTTTAATGTGGTAAAAACAGAGTTTTGCGAATTTCGGTAGTGTGTTTTAGGTAATTTCTGGGTCTCTTAGGGCAAAAATCACTAAGAATCGTAAAACGGCGCGAAGCGCCGAAAAATTTGACATTTTTCCTTTTGAAATGCAATTTCTGCCATTATAAAGATATAATTACAGACCTTTTTTGCAATTTCTGTCTACTCCAAAAATCTTTGCTGCACAAAATGCACTGACAGAAGATGGTTCCAAAAATCTTTGTACATCGGGAAAAATTTTTGCCGAATACGAAAAAAATCGTGTCTAGAAGCATGATTTACTGCTTGATTTCTTGTATTTATAGCATTTGATGCGAAACATCGAAATTTTTAATCGAAAATAGAAGAAAACTATGCAAAAATAGCTGTTTCTGCTGTAAAAATTGTTTTGAAACCTACATGAACAGATAATGGCTTCCAGGTCGCCAAGAAAGTAATTAAATCTCATTAGTAGGTACATATCATCCGACGCATAGCGCCAGAAAAATTTTGAGAAATCATGGTCACTGATGGCCAAAAATCATTGCAAATTGCATATCCATTCTTTATCTCGCCAAATATTTTTTGGCCAAGCTGGGGGGCGGCCACCCCCGCCCTCCCTTAAATCCGCCCCTGCATTATTTATCTCGCCAAATATTTTTGGCCAATGGGGGGGGCGGCCGCCCCCCCCCCCCGCCGTCCCCCTTAAATCCGCCCCTGTATTTCATATAACTAACTAGCTGATATGCAGTTAAGATGCATGTGCACTATGGTCTAGGTCTTGGTCACAAAGATATCCTATCTATCCGCACGTGTAAAATTATATTTCTCCGGCTCCGGCCTCCGGCTCCGGCCGGAGCAACATGGTTCAATCCGGCTCCGGCCATTTTGGCCGCTCCGGTCGATCACTAAATTGTACCAAAAATTGAATTCTGGGGTCTATCGATTTGGGGGGGTCTTTCAGATTCTGGGTGTACAGACCCTCTCCACGCTCATGTGTGCTAAGGACTTATCCCATGCCCGTAACGCTGCATTTAATAACGTAGTTCTATATCGCGATGCTGATTTGCTGTAAAAATCGTTCACGCCGTAAATTTTTTCGCTTTATTGAGCTAACATGCCAATCTTCATTGCGGGATATTTATCGTACAAAGCCTTGTTTGAGTTGATAAGATGTTGAGCCTTCGTTAGGCATTTTTTCGATGCGGGTTGCCTTTAGCGCGTCTATCGCTTCTACTGCTCCGTATATAGCTTTTTGTTCATGCCAAAGGCGTAATCAGGATTATGGTTGGGGGACACACAGATTTTTCAAGTTCTGCTTTGCAAAAAATGCTTTGCTCTGCATTGTCATTTTGTGCCTTGGTTCGCATTGCATCCCATTCCACAGGCATCCTGCCTAAGAAAATTCTGGGAAAAATATTTGTGGCCGGTCGAAATTTTCAAAACATTAGTTTGGTTTTAGACGTATATGTAGGTATTAGGTACTCAGGTGATTCGGGTAGCCGGATTTACAAGAACACTTCAATGTTACGTTAGAATTTTCCCGCAATCGGTCGACTCTTGGTTTTAAATTAACCCTAAAAGCACTATAAAGTCATCAAGTCAAAAATTTGCACAAAATTTTTTAAGAGCCTGTCGTAAATAAATGTGGAATGTGTTTTCTGCCTCTGTTGTGCATGTAATGCAGCAACGGTTCGCTGGTTCGCTATCGATAATATACAAAAGTTTGTCAGTGAAAATCTTATTATTACCATTTTCAGGTTAAATTTGTGGCCTTTTGCTTGACAAGTAATATATACAGATCAGAAAATATAATATACTAGATATACACAAAATACAAATTTTTTTCGCAACTTTACAAAATAAAATAGAAATACGTGTCCTTATAAAAGAAAAACAAACAAAACAAGACATTGCCAAATTGGCACGAAATGATTTTCTCAATTCCTACCATGATGTCCAACCAGCATTTACAGTTTAACTCAATGGAACTAGTTGGTACATAAAATCACTAAATTATTGTAAAGCACTGATTTATGCTTCTAAACTGAATATTGGAACAATATCGAAAATTAAAAATGGCTCGGCGGCCGAAAAATTTTGGCGTTTTTGCCTTTCTTGACTCAACTCTTATAAAATTTTCGGGAGAGGCACGTGCCCCCTTTGTCCTTCTGGCTACGCCCTTTGTTTCGTGCGATGGTTCAGGTCTGCTCTACGATGAATTTCTTTTATTGCGTCTTTATCTCGCGCCGTTTAGTTTGTCATTCGTTTGTATTTTTTGGACTGCATCATTCGCTTCGGTCTGTATTTTGGTTACAGTATCACATGTTCTTTGTATTGTATATTTTAATTGTGGGAACATTAAAGCTTACGGTTATGTTTGGTGTAATTGTGTCGAAAACTAACATACAGCAAAATTAAAAAATTTTTTACGGACATAAATAACTTATTGACTGCCAAATTGCATGCCTAATACAATGAATATCTTGATTTCAATCGCGGAAACCAGTCAAACATCGTTAGGGTCGAAATTCTAGGGATCAAAGAAATTTTAGAGGTGAAAAAACATTATTTTGGCCTTTCGTATCAGGTTCTATATAAGTATCTATGGCATCAAGAAATTGCTAGAAAATCTTTGAAAGTAACATGTAATTCTGAGTTATGTTCTTCATGTGGGGATTTTTTCGGATTCTCGGACTGACCTCTTCATATCACTACTTTTTGATTCATCGTGCTTCCTTTTACGTACATAATATGCTTTTCTCGTTTCACAGTATTGTACATATACTGGTAGCTATATGAAAACGACTGTTAAGCTCACTTGAAGAAGTGCAATAAAACTTACGCCCCTAATGGATGCATCGCGATTATTGATGCCTTTCTTGATTAAAATAAGCAAGGTAACAATTCTTTAATTCGATCGTAGTGCATAATTTAGATTGTTTTCATTCATGTATGTAACAGCTCGAAATTTAGGGGGTCCCCGGCACACATGTGCATCCTGGGAATTCTTGGGGGTCAATGAAAAGTGCCCTTTTGTGCTAAAAAACGATGGGTACTATACGTAAAAAACACTGTTTTTTGACGTTTCAGACAATGCTCATTCTTTCTAGAAGATAAAAACAAAAGCTTTCGAAAAAATTCGGAAAAATCGAGTAAATTGAACAAAATGTAGTAAAAAATGTGTAAACAGCGCGAAACGCAGAAAATTTGAGAGTTATGAGCCAAAAACGCTTAAAAAGCCACTTTTTACAATTGGTATGAAAAATAGACAATACTGGGGGGTCGCGGCCATTCTGCGGGGAATCAGTTGTCATTTTGAGTGGGGGTCAAACCGCCAGAACACGTACATATAGTCACCGGCCATTTTTAGAGGGGGGGGGTAACGATCTCCAATTTTTGGCCAAAAAAATGGCCGAAAGATTTGAATTTTTCCGTAAATGGGGATAAAAAATTTTTTGGCATGGGTGGAAGTTAGAAATTTTCTGGCTTTGGGGGTGACAGGGGCAGACCGTCTTTGAATGGGGGATCCCTCTTACATGTATGCTTTCATGCCTTCTTTTCGGAGTTAGTGATAGAGATCCCTTAGCATTATGCCAATTGTGTAAGTTAGGTACTATTTAAACACAGAGTTCATAATTGATTTCAATTATAATATAATTTTGGGAAAGGGAAATTAGATGCCAACGCCTATTTACGGACTACATTGTATTTCAAAGTTTATTTAACGCACATATTATCTGTGAGTAATTTAAAATCTAGGGCGAAAGCATAGTCAATTGTTTGAATGAAATAGCTTACAAAATTAAATATTTTATGTATACTCGTTCGTACATACTCTTTGCCTTGGAAAATCCGCTAAAATTCAAGTTTGAAACGGTCAATCCGGTGCACTAGATCAATCAATTGTATATCTTTGTACCAGAAACTTAGTAAGTTTTCGGTCCCAGAAACAGTGCAAATGCGCGTTTTGCCTTATAAAACGCATTTATCATTTGAAGAAGATCTATGAGGTACATGCGTCGTACATATGTACAGATGTGAATAAATTTGTTTGATATATTTACAAAGTAGTAATAATACCTACTAGCGTCATTGTATAAACATGGGCAGATCCCAAGTTCTGGATCATCTGTAGATTCGAAAGTGTTCAGAAATAAAAAAAACTTAAAATTGATTGTAGCCTGAGAAACACCATTTTTTGACTTTTCTCGTTGAACTCTATAGATTGGCATCTAACACATCGAGGAGAAACAAAAAATTAATTAATTGAAATTTTTCGGTTGGTTCGCGGAGAATTTTTGGACTCGGTGGGCCAAACTCCTGTAACATTGTGCGGGTGCTATTGTTCAGAAACGTCGACACCACTTTGATCCTCTTTTTGCTCGAAATAACTAACTATATAGGTGTTACCTTTAATACCGTTGATTCTTTTAGGCTGTATTTTTCAGCATTACGTGAGACAAAGAAGATGTCTCCACTTGCAAGAGTATAGTAGCAAACAGATCTTGAAAGAAAATGGGTTAAACGTGCAGCGCTTCGTCGTGGTCGAGTCAGCTAAACAAGCCAAAGACGCATTAAAATCGTTTAGTAAGTATCTTTATTTTGTTAATTTTTATAATAAAATATCTGCACCAATCGGGTCATCTCATTTTTGAGGAAAACGATTTATCAGTATCTAAAAGAAAAAAGACATTGCCGGCCGCATTATTACCCTAATTTTCTCTCATTTATTACACTCGTGCGCTAGTCAGATGATTAATCGTTTTTGTTTACATGCATAGGAGCTGAGGAATATGTTGTTAAGGCGCAAATTTTGGCTGGCGGCCGAGGAAAGGGACATTTTACCAGTGGTTTAAAGGGCGGTGTCAAAGTGACTAAAGAGTAAGCATATATAGTCCTGTTTCCCTTGGCCGATTATATTTCATATTTATTCTAATTTTATGATTTATTACTTTGCCTAAATGTTAAACCGAGAAGTACCTAACAATAAATGAGTGATGTTTGGATCGGTTAGAAAAAATTTCATTTGTTTTTTTGTTTATTTTTATTAAAAGTAAAATTTCCAGTGTTTTTTGGTGATTTTTATTAGAGTTGCGCCGGAGCCGCCATTTTTAACTTGAACTGGGGCTGCCGAGGCCGGTGTCAGGCTCCGGTACGGCTGGCTCTAATTTTTATCATTTGTGTGCTCTTATTTTTCAACTGAGTGGAACTTAGCCGATGATATTGAATCTGCAGTGATTGCGCAGATTATTGGTTAAAATACCATAAAAAGTATATAGGTGCCGAAATTCGTGGATTACGTATCAAGTTTTTGCTCTGCAGTTCTACACGAAATAATCTGTCTTATGTTCTGTATAATTTAATTATGTTATCAGATTTAATTTCGATTGGTAGGATCGTTAGTCAATATTCCAGAATTTAGTTTATGTCCTAGTCTAATCCTGCTACCACAAATATTTCCTACAAATGAAATAATTTTACTCGTTTTTAAGCGTGAATGATGTTGTTAGTTTTGTCGAGAAAATGATAGGCTATCGCTTGATAACGAACCAGACTGGAGTGGATGGCGCTCTAGTTCAAAAAGTATTAAGAAAAAGATTAAAGCCGTAGCCTTTTTTGAGTCATGATGAATCGATTTGTTTGTTAGGTCATGATTGCAGAATCGGCAAACCTAGCGCGTGAAACTTATGTGGCTGTGCTGCTCGATCGGGAGGCCCAGGGGCCGGTTTTTATAGTTAGTCCGGCCGGCGGAATGGACATTGAGGAACTGGCAGAAAAGACGCCACACCTTATTTTCAAGGTGCATAGTTACACTTAGGCCCGTATCCAGGATTCGGTTAATATGGGGGCGGACCAAATTTTTTGAACTCGAAAAGTGTCGTTTTTTCGTCGCGCGTGAGCCGAAATTATGGAAAATACTTCTCATCTGGCGCGATGCGTCGAAAATTTGAAGATTTCACGCCAAACACGCAATTTTTTCATCTTTTCGTTCATTATCTTACCTTTCAAAAAATTTTTTTAGTCAGTCCTGGTTAAACTCACGCGTTTTTGGATTGATCGATTTGATTCATTCTTTGTTAAGAAGGAACTCTTCTAAGTTGGACTGAATTTTTTTAAACCGATGTAAAAATAGATTTTGAATGAATTATTCTTAGATCTGTGAAAATTTCCACTATATCCATCTCTTTGTTCCGCAATCTTGTTCGTTGCAGCCTCAAACATTGATACGCGTTCTCGATCGATTAAAAGTTTTGTTGATTTTCATAAATTTGAGTTGGTACATAATTGGCTCTTATCGACGCACAAATGTCTATAGTCATTGAATTATTCGTAACGCATTCGGCGACTCCTCTGCTAGGGTATAGCACGAGTGTTTTGTTTGCTGATCTAAATTCCTATAGATTATACCTGCCTATTGAAAATTTACGTCTTTAAAGTTACCTTGCCCGAATATTAATAGTTTACGTTTCCCCCAGAAAAGCGGGAATGGAAGGAAAAGTGGTGAGAATGAAAAAGGTTCAGACCTATATAATCGGTAACAAACGACAATAGTGCGTATTTTGAGTCACCATATTCGGAATTTTATTGAATTATTTAAAAATAATATTAACGGTGCTTGCTGCAAAGTCGCTTTTATATGTTTCCAATATTTAAATTAACTTCTTTGCAGGAGCCAGTTAATATAAGTGAAGGATTGACTTACAAACAAGCCGCGAAGTTAGCCACCTGCATGCGTTTTGCAGGACCATATTTTGACCACGTACAATGTTTATATGTTTTATCTGGTGGTATATTCATTTAGTTGTGCACCTGATCATCGGTTTAGGCATGTGAGCAGTTGCAGCGGCTGTATCAAATGTTTCTGCAGTTGGATGCAGTTCAGGTGGAAATAAACCCATTCTGTGAAACGGATGGGGGAAAAGGTGAAGTGCTTTACATTAGTAATTTAGTAATAGATATATCTTCGAAATTCCATAGAATGTTTGCTGTATAACTGCCGGGAGAAATAGATGAAAATGTGACACTAAGATTTAATTGAATCCGGATCGAGTTAGCGATAAATACAGTACGGTAAAGCAATTCAATAGATAATTTCTATGTCAAAACGGGAAAGGTATGTATAGATTTCTTAAGGAAATACCTTTAGGTATCTGCAAGTAGGTATTTTGCTTTGCTCTCTAATAAAGGTCCCTATGGTCGAGATCGTGATCAATTTTATAAAGTCTAGGAAGTTTCATTTAAGTTAATGGAAAAATAAAATAGACGAAGATTTATGGGATAAGTAAGTAACAATTTTGTACACTGCATAGTATAGTATTGCTATTCGCTGATTCTCAGATACCGCGGATTGCACAAGGGCATAGAAAGGGGTGAGAAGGGGTATTGTATTTCTCCTCCCAAACATTTCAAAAAACCAGCTATTGTCAGTCAATTTGGGAAAATACAAGGTGCTGATGGGAAAGTTTTGACTTTATTGTGGACAAATCTAAGTCAGTTATCTAAATTTTCACTGAAACACATTATTTTACTAACAAGGAATTCATTTTTGTAGAGTCGTCCGTCACTTAGAGTCAGTGGCTGATCCAGGATTTTCTGACACGGGGAGCGGAACCCAAAATCTTCCTAAAAGTGTCTGACATTGTCCAAAAATTTGTATATTCATGCTCAAAGTAGCGATTTTTCGCTGTCTTTTGACAGGCAGAACTATTTCTGATGCAAAAAAAGTAAAAAATTTTTGAAATTTTCTAACGTTTTTTTTAATTAAAAAATTCGCAAAATTAATGCAGAAATCGACACAAATCGCAAAAAAAACATTCGGGAAATGATTGAATGAGCTAAAAAATCAGTTCCGTATGAAAACTACTCTTCTGACGTAAATTTAAGTTTTTTAGAGGGCCAAGAAAGTCGGTAAATGTCATTAATGAGTACTATCCCGGCGCTAAACGCCGGAAAAATTTAGGAAATCACGATAAAAATGGCTAAAATCATCGAAAAATACACATCTATTCTTCATTGCGCCCAAATATTTTTTGACGACGGGGCGGCCGCCCCCGCCAACCCCTCTAAATTCGCCAGTGCTCAGAGTCGATTTAATTCAATTCAATTTAATTCAATATAATAATTTCGATAACTTTTTACGGCCATTTATCTATATATTTTGTGAGTCTCGCTCAGATCGAAAAGTCCTGTGCCCCCTTTTGTTTCTGCTAAAAGCGTATTAAATAAAACCATACATGTAACGGCTCAACATTGTGAAAGGAAATTCGGTCATTTTACGTAATGGAGGGTAAATGAACTTCTATTGTTGGTCAAAATGACAAAAACGTACCTAAAATGACTCATAAGAAAGCAAGTTATTGCCCAAAATGGGAAGGTGAGGTGAAAACTCTCAGTCTGGGGGATGACCGACTTCGGTTGGAGGACACATATGGGCATAGCGGGGGCTTAGGGGGTATTACCCCTTCCTAAGGTTCTGGAAAATCCGGTACTGTCAGGCGAGTTTGGGAAAATGAAAGGTGCAGCAAGACAATTTTTGAGTTTACTGCTTAAAAAGGCCAAAAATGCTATCTGAAAAATGGTAAAAAAATATCAAAATTTTCCGAGCGCTTCGCGCGCTATCGTCAAATTGTTTTATTTCTTATCGCTAAAAAGCCATAGATTGGCTAAAACACGCTAATAAGAATCAAGAAACCCAGTTTACCTCACATAATGTACTAATGTACCATATTATTATACTAACATATATATGTACTGAATCTATATTGGCTTTTGGGGCCGTCTTTTGACATGTATAAAGTGACCTTGTACAAACACAATGATCACGATTTATTGTACGACCATTGCTTGATTTCACCTTCTTCCGGCCACCTCTACCTTGCCCATGTATGGTGGAGCGGAGGATCCTTCACACCTCACGCACATGAATGAATTCGTACATGCAGGCGGTCAAAAGTTCTTATAGGGGGTAAATCAAGGTTCCTTGGGGAGGTGATTAATGAATACTTAATTTTTGCTATTTATTTTCATATTTAAAGACTTAATTTGTTGTATTTTATTCTTAACGATTTTTTGTGCTTATATTTGCATGAAAACAAATAAAAATAAGGCAATGGAATGACTGTAACATCAAATATGTAGAAAATAATAGAAGAAAAGTGTCTCGATGAACGTATTGAACATTCTACTGCTCGAAAAGTAAGCATTTGCGCTTGAAATCACACGGCAAGAGTCATTTGATTCTTTTCCATGGTTCGAGCAAAAGATTTAGTCCCAGAACGGCCTTAGGTGGGTATGCCTTTCAAAAGTCCTGGTAGGGGGATGCCCCCACACCCAGCGAACGACCGGGCCCAAAATTTGGCCGGGACCGGTACCGGGCTTTTGAGGCCGGGACCGGGACCGGGACCGGGCCTTGTTATATAAATAATAGGCAGGCCTTGCATGATGTAGGCACAAATTGATCTATACATTCGCACACTGAGACATCAGAAATCCTTTATTCAGAGACATAGTCAGGGTCTTAAATTGAACGCTTTGTAACCAATAGCATGGAAACCTTTAAGAACAACAATTTGTCAACATTATCAGGAAGCAGTGTTTTTTGTACAAGGTCCGTTTGTACATGTACTAAGATGGTCCTCAAAAGTCTTTGTACATTTTGTACATGCAAGTTTTTGTGTACTATAATATAGTACAGTAACGATTTTAGTGTGGCAAAACGGGGTTTTCAGTCTTTAGTAGTGTATTTTAGCTAATTTTTAGGTTTCTGACGCTAAAATTTACTGAAAATTGTCTCTAAACGGCGCGCAGCGCCGAAAAGCGAAAAATTTGACATTTTTCCATTGAAAATGCAAAATTCTGCTATTTTCAACATAAATAGGACAAACAATTACTCATATTGGCGCGAAGCGACGAAAATTTCCAGGAATTTTACAACTTTTTACAGTTTTCGTCTTCCGAAAATCTTCGTACATTTTGTACACATAAATTTTTGGGTACTACTATTTGGTACAGTAGCGATTTTAGTGTGGTAAAAAGAGGTTGTTCGACTTTTGGTAGTGTATTTTAGCTAATTTCTGGGTCTCTAAGGGCAAAAATCATTAAGAATCGTCTTAAAACGGCGTAAAGCGCCGAAAAACTTGACATTTTTTCCTTTTAAATGCAATTTCTGCCATTATAAAGATATATAGAACACACAATTACTCATTCCGGCGCGAAGCGCCGAAGAGTTTGCAAATTTAAGACCTTTTTTGCAGTTTTTGTCTTCCCAAAAATCTTTGTACATGTACAAAGACGGTCCTGAAAGATCTTTGTACATCGTGAAAAATTTTGCCGAGTACAAAAAAACTGTCAGGAAGCAGTACGCAATATCAATACGTCACAGTGATACAGAAGAAGCAAAAATACAGTGGAGTGGACATAATTGATTTAAACAAGAAGTTTATCACATAAGACATCGATCTTAGCAATAAGAACACGCAGTCACAAAATAGTGGCTAATCATTTGAGTGGAATAATATAAGATTGTATTTATTTGCTTGGACGAGTTCTCAAGTAAATTTTTGCTTGAGTAGAATAAAAAAAGCTAAGGCTACAAAGGAATAGTCACAGGTGCATAGGTTGCCGACAAAACTGCTTTTTCTTCGACAGAATTTTTTAAGCCAAGGCTCGAGTAATCTTGAGCAAGCTATTATTAGCTCACTGTCACGTAGACACAAAGAAATCTTCACACTTTTTGCATGAATTAATATTCATACCAATGTCTCTTTATGTTGAATTGTGAGGGTTGCACACTCTTATCGCGCTTAAGCAGAGTCTAGTAGTCAGTATAACAACAATAATGCTATGGTTTTTTGGATACATATATCATTCCTATTATTTGCGGGAAAGTCGACATATCGGTATTTTAAAAATTCTATTTTATGCACGATTTTAATGCGCATAAATGCATAACATAAGATTCACGCGTCGAGATATGAATGAGATCGGGGACACACGAATACAACGAGTTGCATGAGTCCAAATTAAGTGGAAAATGGACTTACAGACAGTGCCTACCATACGTGGGCAGCAAGAAAATTCTGGGGGGGGTGCAAGATTTTTTTGAAGGTCGAAAAATGGCCTTAAAAATGGTGGTATGGCGATAAAAACACCATTTTTCGACGTTTCTCATCAAGCACTATCCCATTGGCATCAAAAAATTGCGAAAAAAACGAAAAAAAATTTTCAAAAATTGAATTCTGGGGGGGTATTTTGATTTCTGGGGGGGTATTTTGATTTCTGGGGGGGTATTTTGGTTTCTGGGGTGCATACCCCTCCCCCGAACCCCACACGCCCAGGTGTGGTGCCTACTGATTGACGTGCTACAACGGTTCAGATTATGTATGTATGTACAGCATTACACGCTTCTCTAAGTTAGGTAAGTTGAATGCCTTGCATAATCTATAGGTCCGGCCCAGGCCCGGCCGTTCTGAGGCCGGGACCGGGACCGGGCGCCCGGTCGTTCCTTGCCCACACCCCCAGTGTGCACGTGTGAATGAATTAAACTGATATAGTGCTCAATGTCGACGCGAAGTTGAACTTCGATGACAGTGCCATCTTCCGACAGCGACGAATTTTCGCGATGGACGACCAATCAGAACTGGACGTGCGAGAACGCCGAGCCGCGGAGCACACATTGAACTACGTGGCCTTGTCGGGCAATATCGGTTGCATGGTCAACGGCGCTGGCTTGGCCATGGCCACCATGGATATTATAAAATTACACGGCGGAGAACCGGCCAACTTCTTGGACGTCGGCGGTTCTGTCGAGGAGCAGCAAGTTCGAACCGCCTTTGAAATAATAACGTCGGACGAAAAAGTAAAAATCTGTTCTTTCTTGTTTTTACCCTGAGATGAGGACAAATTGAAAATTCTCAAAGAGCATAAAAAATGTCAAGATATCGCTTAAACAGATTTTTTTGCGTATTTTAAGGTCAGTGGCGGATCGATGATTTTCTGACGGGGGGCGGAACCCTTAATTTTCCTTATTGTGTCAAAAATTGTACAAAATCCGTCTATTATGCTTAAAGTATCATTTTTGTCGTGTTTTGATCGGCAGAATCATTTGTGATCCGGAAAAAGTTGTAAAGTTTCGAAAGTTTTCTACGAAAAACGCTCAAAATTAGTGCAAGAATCGACGCAAATCACCGAAAAAACGCTGTAAGAACTAAAATTTTTTGATCTGTACATAAACTATTCATCTAAGTTAAAAATAAAGTTTTTGGAACGTTAAGAAAGTCAGTAAATGTCATTAATGAGGAGGACTATCCGGCGCGAAGTGCCGGGAAAATGTGAAAAATCGTGACAAAAAATTGCTAAAATCATTAAAAAGACACATTATTCTCTTTTAAGCCCTACTTTTTGTACGACAAGGGTGACGGCAGTCCCCTTTGCCCCCTCTTAATCCACGTTTGTTTAAAGCTACTGAACCTTAAAAGGTTTCTGGTGCAGTAAGAGTCTTACGGCACTGCGTGTCGAATTTTCCATTTTCTGTATTGTTTGCTCGTGAAAATTTTAAACGTTGAGCGAATGAAATGTGTCAGAAGTTCTCTGAGTCAAGCTCAGGCCGGATATCGATGTATTAGCCATGTAGCTGCATTAGGTGATGATAAATATACGAGAAAACGATGCTACTGGATTGAAGCAAAAGTTAATTTTTTAAAATTTTTTTCGAGTTTTATGGGTTGGAGCTTTTCAAAAACGCTCAGAAAGCGCCTTTGTATATTTGCAAGCACAATTTAGACTTTTGCGAGCTATGATGAATAAAATCGAGCAGCAAAGCTAATAGGATCAGATGAATTTTATACTAGAATTTTGTGCGCGCCTATTGGAATTTTACGGTCAAGATTTATTCAATAATTTTTTTTGCAAAAAATGAAGCCTTTGCAAACTCAGTATTTGAGTCAGCTAAGGAAGGTTAAATAATGAAATTTAGCGGATTTTCGATCTCTTCAGCTTGTTGTGCTTCATTTTAGCTTTCTTTTTTTATTTTTCTCTCTGTTTGTGATACAGGCGGGATGCTTGAGCGATGTTTTAGCATCTAAGACTGCTGCTTCAGCGAAGCTCTTACAAACCATTGTACCAATGCAAAAAGTTGTAACTTTTTAATTTACATAGGTATTATTGCTTCTATCTAACACAGTACTTGACTATGAGTGAAGTTCCATTTTTCACAAATTAATGACTTAGAGTTATTATCAAAATACTTTGTTTAATGCAAGTAACATATACGTCAGTGTGGCGATGGAGATGAAGACCTTATCCACACCTGGGCGGGGGGGGGTGGGGGCATGCACCCTCCCACCTCGAGAAACCAAAATACCCCCTCAGAAACCAAAACAACCCCCTAGAATTCAATTTTTGAAAATTTTTCGTTTTTTCCCCAATTTTTAGATGCCAATGGATAGTGCTCGATGAGAAACGTTGAAAAATGGTGTTTTTTTCGCCGTACCACCATTTTTAAGACCATTTTTTGACCTTTGAAAAATCTTGCACCCCCTCCCCAGAATTTTGGTGCTGCCCAGTGCCCAGTATGACCTTATTCATAATCGGCTGCTAGTCTTGCCAAAACCGTCATCCTCAAGACATAAATTTACTTTTTCAGCTCTTTTTCTCCTTTTTAATCGAAGATTCAGATGTGTTTACTTGTTTAAACTTATTTCTATTTATTCTTCAATTGAATTTATTTTTTAAATTAGATTTTAGTCTGTAATCAAAGATTGTTTCTTTTATTTAAAATAAGGCTACATATATGCACATTCAGTAGTATTAGAATAAACGCCGGCTTTTTTCACTCATTAATTCAAAATTAAAAAGCCTTTCGAATTTTTCGTTTTTTGTTTTTTGCTGTAAAAAATGGAAAAGAAGTGTATCAGAATAATAAACGAAAAAGAAGAAATAAGCTCATAAGTATACATTCTATGAGATGCTGTCAGTCGATTTGTTAGCTATTCATGAACGACGATAGAGTTCTTCGCAAACCATATAAAATTTACTTTTGTGTCATTTCGCTATGCTATGCGCCTCTGGCAGCATAAATAATGCAATTTTTAAATTCGCATTGATTATCCTTTGCAGAGCAGCTAAAACGAATTCACGGTTTTTCAGGTAAAGGCTATACTTGTCAATATATTTGGTGGAATAGTGAATTGCGAAATAATCGCCAAAGGCTTGACCGACGCATTCAAACGCATGTCCTTGAATGTACCCTTGATAGTGAGATTGGAGGGTAATAAACTTAGCTTAATCTCTCGCACATAGATGCACAAGGTCATGTTGGCCAGGGAGGAGTGAGCTCGTGATTGTGGGTAGGGAGGGGTAAAATTCAGAATTTTTGCTGTAGTAAATTGAGTTTTTGGCTATTCCTTTATCAGAATAGCCCAAATTGCTAGACAGTACCTAATTTTACGACCCTTCAGCGGGGTAATACCATACGTGGGCAGCAAGGAAATTCTGAGGGGTGCAAGATTTTTCAAAGGTCAAAAAATGGCCTTAAAAATGGTGGTATGGCGTAAAAAACACCATTTTTCGACGTTTTTCATCAAGCACTATCCATTGGCATCAAAAAATTGCCGAAAAAACATTTTCAAAAATTGAATTCTGGGGGGTATTTTGATTTCTGGGGGTTATTTTGATTTTTATTTCTGGGGGTTATTTTGGTTTTTTTTTTGGGGGGGGTGCATACCCCCAAACCCCCACGCCCAGATGTGGTAATAACCCCTCTCACCCCTTCCTATGTACATGTATGCTCTTGCTGCATAAATTGATGTAAATATTTAAAAGGAATATGAAAAGTAAATGAATATAAGTACATACTCCTGAATTTCGATTCTCAAACGATCTTCCAACCACCTTTCTATATTTTTTTCTGTGCAGTTACTGTTTCTGATGACATTTAGTTTTTAAACGATGCTTTGCGTCATATTTTGAAACGCTCAGTTTGTACACTTATGCATTTACTTATCTCGTGCCTTTCCACAATTCAAAAAACGAATCTTGTTCGAGGCTCAGACATGCGGTGTGCAGACAATTAATCGCCAACAATTAATCGCGCACAATTAATCGTGGACAATTAATCGCCGAACAATTAATCGCGGTAACAATTAATCGCCGGGACATGTAATCGCCTAATACATTTATATGTATGTATTTATAGTCAAAACAATACTTTACTTGAAACAAGAATAAAGATTGCGAAAAAACAAAAACAAATTCCAAAAATCGAATTCTGGAGGAATTTTGATTTCTAAGGGGGGGGGTGTTCGTCCTTCTGGGAAAAGGTGTTTTCTGTAATAGTTTTAGCTAACCATTTGCTCAAAAGTTTCAAATTTTCGGTGCTTCGCGCCCATACTCATGTTTTGACTATATTTTGTTCAGATTGTTCGATTTTGTTTGAAATTTTTTGTTTTTATGGTCTAGATAGTATTGTCAGAAACGCCGTAAAACGATGTTTTTGACGCATATTCGGTATTTTCTAACCCAAAAAAGAAACTTCAAAATTTAACCCCTTCCTAAAAATTCTTCGCTATGCATGTCTGGTCTTAACCCTCCCATGAGCATCCAGTAGGCGCTCCAAGACCCCAGAATTAAATTCTTGGCATGTTTTTTTGGGATTTTTGTCAAGTTTTAAATTACCCAATCCTCCCCAGAATATCAACTGCTATCCTGACCCTCCAAAGACAGATTTAAATGAAGTGAACTATGACCCTATCGCCAGACACTTGTAAGTACGCGATGAACAACTTATTTTTCTGGCATGCTTT
Source organism: Mermis nigrescens (assembly GCA_036768485.1). Lineage (NCBI taxonomy): Eukaryota > Metazoa > Nematoda > Enoplea > Mermithida > Mermithidae > Mermis > Mermis nigrescens. Next base: position 3,280,825 of record JAVLUZ010000142.1, read on the forward strand.
TGATGACGCTTGGTTGCTTACGATTAAATAGACCCACGATTAATTGTGCGCACGATTAACTGTTCTGCGATTAATTGTTGGCGATTAATTGTCCGCGATTAATTGTTGGCGATTAATTGTCATGTAATCCAGACATGCACAGCTTGGGAATTCTAGGGGGTGAAACGAAAATTTTTAAAGTGCCTTTTTTGAGATCAAAAACTGTGGATACGCGTAAAAAACATCATTTTTGTGTTTCTGACGGTCCTCTATCTTTCTAGGAAGTAAAAGCATAAAAAATTCGAAAAATATTTAAAAATCCGAATAAATTGAAAAACACATAGTCAAGCAAGAGTGTATAGCGCCGAACATTTGACACCTTTGAGCAATCAGATAGCTACAAACGCTTGACACAGTACCTTTTCTACGAATTTTCAAAAAATTTTGGATTCTGGGGTGTGAAACTCCTCAAACCCTCTTCCAATATCATGTAAGACGGTCCTGTAGTTTTTAAATGACTTGGTTAATCGGAATTTGTTACAGTGAGACAGCCTAAAAATTATTGTAATGTTGTCTGCTTCACGAGGCCTTTTGCGTGTTTGACGGTGCTTACGTTGGCATAAATTGATTGCAAAATATATTAAACTGAAGCAACGACCTTGATATGTACTTTGTTTAACGATCCATAAACCATGAGAGCCGTATTGTTTGAAAAACTGTATGGTCCGATATGCGATTCATCTTGCACATTAAATTTTGCTCTTATGATTAGCAATCTTATGTTAAATCAGCGAGAAATCGTATGACGGTGCAACGGCACCAATACATTAATCACGGGCTATTCGATAATGTTAGGATAATACGTTTATTATTTTTTAGATTAGCAGTTATTCATAAAGTCCTTTACGTTGTTTTAATGATTGAGTTGTTTTTTCTTTTTTCACATTTCTATGCTAAGAACATAGATACCTACCTACAAATAACGTTTTAAGCTATGTACTTAACCCACGTGTTCATTATGTATGTTACTTTCTCCATCGTCTGGAAATTTTGTTTGAGGGCATTTCAAGACGGGGCGACCAGACCACCCCCTGTCTTCAAAAAATAGTTGGGTGCAATAGAGAACGATGTGTATTTTCGACAATATTTAGCCATTTATTACAATTTTTCAAATTTTTTCGGCGCTTCGCACCGGGTAATAATTATCAATGACATTTACTGACTTTCTTGGCGCTCTAAAAACGTTATTTGTACGTCAGACAGAATAGTAGCTTGTGTACAGAACAATTATTTTTTAGTTCATGCCTTGATTTTTTGAGTGTTTTTCGGTGCTTTGCGTTGATTTTGGCACTAATTTTGCGCATTTTTCGCAGAATACCTTTGAAAATTTCTAGCTTTTTCGTAATGCAAATGGTCCGTCTTTGAAAAACGGCAAACACCTATATTTTAAGCATAATGGACGGATTCTTTGGAAATTTTTGACCCTATTAGGAAAATTTAGGGTTCTGCTCCACTCCGTCCCCTGACAAAAAATCTTGGATTCACCACCACACGTAGGCATGGGAGGTATGCACCCCCAGGAGACCGAATGCCCCCTTCCCAAAAACCAGAATACTCCCCCAGAATTCAATTTTTTGAATTTTTCTTTTTTTCGCGATTTTTTGATACCAATGGGTAGTGCTCGATGAAAAACATTGAAAAATTATGTTTTTTCGCCATATACCACCATTTTTAAGACCATTTGTTGACCTTTAAAAAAATCTTGCCCCCCATAATTTTGGAATTTTGAGTTTTTCTCTGGTTGTATGCTTTTGCTTTTTTGTAGAGTTACGTACGTACCTACGTCTGCTGTGATTGATTTTTCGTTTTTATTTGATTCTCTTATGTAAGTGATGAAAATTTACGAAAAATATCTGTAAATTGCCTTCAGCTTTCAAAAACTGATCGATATTTCGTGGCTAACATTTCAATTGTGCTATTGCAAAGCCAAATTACGTTACTGTTGGCTGCCTTGAAATCATTTTTCTAGCTACTCAGCTGAGCTTTAGAAATTGATTCATGTGCACAAGCTCGCGTTAAATAATTTTTCTGAATGCTGGATGCAGACACCACACCACCATAGGTGGGCGGCACAAAGCTCCGGGGGGGGGGTGCAAGATTTTTTCAAAGGTTTAAAAATGGCCTTAAAAATGGTGGTATGGTATGGCGAAAAAACACCACTTTTCAACGTTTCTCATCGAGCACTATCCATTGGCATCAAACAATTGCGGAAAAAGCAACAACAAAATTTTCAAAAATTGAATTCTAGGGGGTATTTCGGTTTCTGGGAGGGGTGCATACCCTTCAAACCCCCACGCCCAGTATGCGCAACACGCTTTTTTAAATTAAGATTTTGAGACATTTTTTTTGACTGATGGTATGCACGTACGCAACGCTTCAAACAGTACCTATATGTATATGTGAATGTGTTTTTGAGGGACGAACGTAGAGATAGCTAGACAGATTATCGCCGAAAGTAAACTGCCAATTTTGACCGCTAAAAACCTTGAAGACGCCGCGAAAAAAGCTGTAGCCTGCCTGAATTGAGAGTGCATTTTGTGCAGTTGTTTTTTGCAAATAAATAGCACTTACATAGGTACCTGCTACGTAGGTATGCATGTACCTTGTGCAGGTACCCACCAACTACACGTGGGTTTAGACCACACCACACATGGACGCGGGAGGGGTTGGGCTCCCATTATCCGCTACTCTCTAGGATTGAATTTCTGTTTTTCATTTTGTCGTGACTACACCACCCAGAATTTGGTCGCTGACATATGGGCGTGGGGAGTATGCACCCCAAAGAAGGGTGAATGAACCCCCAATTCGATTTCTGAAATTTTGTCAAGTTTCTGTCCGCAATTTCTTGATGCCAATGAATAGTGCTCGGTGAGAACTGAGAAACGTCGGACAATGGTGTTTTTCCGCCATACCGCCACCTTTGAGACCATTTTTTTGACCTTTGAAAAAGATTGCCCCCGTCTCGGAATTTCGGTGCTGCCCACCTATGGTCCAGACATGCCTATTTCTCGGGATTCTTGTCGGTTTTATACCACCCAGAATTTGGCTGCTGCTCATATACATATAGTCTGGCTGAACTCTCCAGAATTGAATTTTTGGCGATTTTGCTTCGTTGGAACCCCCAGGACTTGGTGGTCACCATAGGTGGGCAGCACCGAAATTCTGGAGGTGCAAGATTTTTCAACGTCAAAAAATGGCGGTTGGTAACGCCATTTTCCAACGTTTCTCATCGAGCACTATCCATTGGCATCAAAAAATCGCGAAAAAAAGAAAAAAATCTCAAAAATTGAATTCGAGGGGTATTCGGCCTTCTGGGGGTACCATAGGTGGGCGGCACCAAAGTTCTGGGATGGTGCAAGGTTTTTTCAAAGGTCAAAATGGCCTTAAAAATGGTGTTATGGCGGAAAAACACTACGTTTCCCATCAAGCACTATCAATTGGCATAAAAACAAAAAATTTAAAAAATTGAATTCTGGTGGGGTATTTTAGTTTCCCGGGGGAGGGGTGCATACACCCAAACCCCCACGCCCAGGTATGATGTATACCCCCAAGCCCCGACGCCCACGTGTGCTGGTCACTGTCCATGTATGGTTTACCAATCCCAGAAATTTTCTGGCATTTTATTATTTTACGAGACCCCTCCTCTCGAATTAACTGGGACACGCACATGTACGTACATATGCATTCGTATGTATGTAAAAACGTCAAGATTATAATGCTTAAATTTTACTGACCGCCAAATAAATCGATGAAAAAATTAATAGTTACACGGAATACGAACACGTGGAGCTTGAAAACAAAAGCAGGTACAATGAAGAGCACAAGCGAAGACCGACCAATTCTACTATCTGCTGGAGAACATGTGAAATTTCTACACTTGGAAAATCTAGGGCGAGTAATATATATTCCTAGAAATATTTCACGCATATCTTGAGAATTTTTATCGAAATAAGCCGGACACTTTACAATAATTATGAATCAACTCAATGCACTTATCGCAATCTGTCAGCTTAATGCCGGTGAACGTTTTGAAAGTTGATGCTCAAATTTACACGAAACAGACTACAAACAGTTTCCACATCCCATAAGTGCACGAAAATCTGGCGAAATAAACGTATGCCTCAAAGTTCTTCATAATATGCGACAGTAATAAAATAAGCAGGTAAATTAAGCAATGTCCATAAGAAAAACAAAAAAGTTGCAATAAGTGCTCGCATCGTTCAATTATAAAAAACATCCATCATGGTAACGCGTCACGCAAAAAACTACTGGCGTCCTTGAAACGTTCCGGATCAAAGTTTGGATCCACGCAGGCGCGACTCTGAATCTTATCTTTTATATTCTGCTTGAATGATTCCAGCAACGCTTCATTCATCTGAGGGTTTTCCCCAGACTGCTTACTAACGCCCGCTTGTTCGCACACCTTTCCAGCCGACTCATCAATCAATTTGGCCAGATTCGTATTCAAATTAGTTTTGTTGTCAGCAATCATCTGCAAAATGAAAGACGAAGCAGTCAGTCCAGTGTATTCCAATATTTGCCATTGCACTTTTGTATTTGTAGCTGTACAACAGGCATACGTAAGCATGGGGGTGAGAGGCGTAGGTGGGCAGCACCAAAATTCTGGTGGGGTGTGAGATTTTTTGAAGGTCGAAATATGGCCGTAAAATGGTGGTACGGCGACAAAACGCCATTTTTCAACTTTTCTCACCGGGCACTATCCATTGACATCAAAAAATCGCGGAAAAAACTTTTCAAAAATTTAGTTATGGAGGGGGATACATATTTCGGTTTTTCGGGGGTATTGGGTTTTCTGGAGAAGTGCATAGCCCCCACGCCCATGTGTGGTGAGAGGGGTACAGCCCCTGAACTTTAAAAACTGATAGCTACGTACATATATAGCCATTTTGACCGAGAAAACTGCTAAGCAGCCATTTTTTGGGCTCAGAAAACTAGCTATGTATATATGTACCTACCTTTTTTGGATTGGACGCAAAAACATAATATGCGAGTTCAGTTGCTATGTACTTATTTTTCTGAATTTCAAAAGGATTTATAGCTATTTTCCCGACTTCAAAATGGGTTAATTGGATATTTTTAGTCAAAAAGGCTATACAGCTGCTACTTTTGTGAGTTTAAAAAGGCTGGGTAGGTACTTATTTGCCACAAATTGTAGAAAAGGGCGGTTTTAAAGCAATACCATTGTTTTTTTGTTGTAGAATCGGTTTTACAAAGCCTTTAGGTACATTCAGATTCTTGATTTTCACCCCTCTCTGAAAGTTTGATCCTACACACCTATGACAACGAACAGAAAAAACACTTTGTTCAGTTGAAACGCCATAACCTAACGGAAGACTCTTTACCAGTGTATGCTAGCAAAAAGTTATTGTACAACAATCAGCGCTGGTCACACGCGGGCGTGGGGAGGGGGGTTGGGGGAGGGAAGCAACCCCCTAGAAGGTCGACTACGCCCCAAGCATTCAATTTTTTAAAATTTGTTTTTTCCGCAATTTTTGATGCCAATGGATAGTGCTCGATGAGAAACGTTTGAAAACGGTGTTTTTCCGCCATACCGCCATTTTTAAGAACATTTTTTGACCTTTTTGCACCCCCAGAATTTCGGTGATGCCTACATATGGTACTGGTTTTATGGCTCCTCACAAGTCAAACTCAAACCCAAATTTAGTTTTCAATTTTCCGTTTCTACAGTGCTTTCATCCTTCATCTGTTGTACAAATATTCTAGTCAAAAAATCAAGCCTCGACGTTTAATACTTTTTGTTTTAAATTTTGGGCGTTAATCACAAAAGTTCGTGCGGAAAAACCATTAAATCGACAACCGCGCAAAACTTATTCTGTGACCAGTTAAGAGCAATGCACTTTTGTCAAAGAAAAACTTAAGCTATTATTCAAGCATTCTGAAGAAATGAATGTACAAATATACCCGTCCAACTTGACTTCAGCATATTTTTATGAAACGTGAGCTTTTCATACGGAATAACTGTTAGTACAGCACATAGGTGCACAAGGTCAGGGTCGGCAGGGGGGTGAAATGCCAAAAATCTAAAACAGTAAATTTAACGTTAACGATTTTTTTGCTGTTTTAATGATCAAAATGGTCAAAATAGCCTATAAAACGTTTTTTCGTGTTAATAACACATTTTAAAAGCATTTTTAGTCCATTTTGACTGCATTATATCACTTTTAACACTAAAAAAGGCAAAAATTTATCAATTTTGGGCGCTTTTTGAGTAAACAGTACTTAAAAGTACTACTCTGGCGCGAAGCGCCGGAAAAATTTTTGACATTTCTACTGATTTTGATGTCAAAAATGATGCAGAACAAGACCTGTTTGCTCAAAATCGCCGGACAGTACCGGTCTAGCTGACCCCTCAGAGGAGGGGGTAATACCCCCCCCCCTATGTGCATGTGTGGTACAGCAGGCAGTCTAGAACGCGAAACAAAAAATAGATCCCCAGAATTAAGCTAATGAAATTTGATTCTTTTTAGCGATTTTTCCAGCCAATCGACAGTTTGATGAGGAAAGCCGAAAAAATGGTTTTTCTTTGCCCAGACATTAATTTTTGAACTCTTTTTGACATTCGAAAATTTGTTGACCTTAATCAGCGGACTATTCTGTTGTGATTTTCAATTTTTAATATAGCAATTACACGTATGTAAAAGATGAGATAGCGACTAAAAGCTGAAATTAAGTATGTACACATGCAAAGAAACAAGCAGAAGATTCGTTGCAAAATGCAAATAAATCAAAGGATTACCTTATAACCATAGGTGGGCGGCACCAAAATTCTGAGGGGGTGCAATAATTTTCAAAGGTCAAAAAATGGCCTTAAAAATGGCGGTATGGCGAAAAAACACCATTTTTGAACGTTTCTCATCGAGCACTATCAATTGGCATCAAAAAATTACGAAAAAACAAAAAAAAATTTCAAAAATTGAATTCTGGTGGGGGGGGTATTTTAGTTTCTGGAGGGGTATTTTGGTGTCTCGGGGGGTGCATACTCCCAACCCCCCACGCCCAGGTATGCTTATAACCCCATATTTGCCAGGGAGGCGGTTAGATACCGATAATTCAAAAGATCCCCGAGAATTCGGCAGATCCTCCGAAGGACAGTAGATCTCCAGAATGCAATTTTGGGCATGTTCTTTGGGATTTTTGCCAATTTTACTCTACCCAGACCCCCAGAATTTGGCTACTGCCCGTGTACGCTTACTAATTATTCACTAATCATTTAGATTCTTAAATCTGACGAATTGTTTTTTAAACCTACTGCCTAACGATATCGTTTCTAGTGTAATTATTCGAAGTAATCAGCCAAAGTTTTTCTAACTATACAAAAACTTGTAATTTCTGATTCTATACCGATTTTCATGCAAAGTCAATTATCGAGTTTTCCAATCTGAAATAAGCTAGCCCAGCAATTAACTAATCAAGAACAATAAACTTGAAATGTTTAATCATCAGATCGATGAAAACCATACACGGGCAGCAACAGAATTGTAGGGGGCCAAAAAAATCAATTCTGAAAGTCTACCGTAATCTACGAGAGCATTTTGAATTCTAGGGGAATAAACTCCAACCCAGTCCATTTTTCATGAAACCATTTAATAGCATTTATGCTCCTGCAAGTATGTCCGTTGAAATGCACCTTTCTGCGCTTTAAGGGCATCCCGCTCAGATAGGCATCACTAAAAGGCGCTTGCTGAGGCGGTGAAGAACGCTGCCGCTCAATGTCCGTTTCAATGACAGCAACCCAATCCTAAAACGATAAAACAATCAGTGCTACAATAATGATAAAAATTAATATTTATTATTATTAATAATGATGATAAGAATAATAACCAATAATAATAATAATAATAATAGTAATAAAAAACAACAAGAGTAGTAATAATAAAACTAAAAATTTACAATTCAGAACTGTAGCGATATTTTGACTTGAATTCGACAGATGTTAGTTTATGATAAAATAAACATATTAGAGCGTAAGGGAGAAAAATGGAGATGCGACCCAGAGATTTTTTAGCGCCACACGCATTTACATGACACTTAATAGCCAGCAGAGAGCGTTTGTGCGCAGTCTCTCGTCAACGCACCAAAAAATAGAACTATTTGGAGGCAGGCTAAAATAATGATATTTCTGAGCGTTTCTCAAAAAATTCTATACAATGCTTAAAAAATGTCACAATGTTTTCCACTCTTTCTATACAAAACTCTATTGTTCAAACTGTCACCTCCACACATAGGCGTGAGGGTTTTTCCCCAGAAATTGGAACGCCCCAGATTACTGTAGACCCCCATAATTCTATTTTTAGTAGCATTTTTGGCAATTTTACCCATCCAGACCCCCAGAATTTTCTTGCTGTCCATGTATGGTCACCACGGTTGATTTCTCTTCATCCGGTCCATGCTCGACTCTGAACGATTTCCTAACCTGTATTTGTGCTCAATTTTTGAGTCTACCTCGCGAACTGAAAGGCTATTTAGAGGACAAACAAGTGTTAAGCTGGAATGAAAAGTAGGAAGCAAAATCAATGTCAAGTTATTGAAAGAACGATAAGCTGTAAAAAAATTCAAATTTTAGCATTCTCATTTAGCAAAGCTAATTATAAGATTTCGGTGATGATAAAGAAAAGACCGACGGTTAGGAAGTAAAAATAGTACCTGCATTCTTAACAAAATGGGCGTGAAGCGAGACAAAAAATTCTTTGCAACTTCCTTGAAAAACGCTTAAAAAATGCTAAAACTCCTATAAAAAGCCTTTGAGCATGGCGCTAAGCCTACAAATACTGCAATATAAGACATTCAACCGAAAGTAGAGCAAATTAAGTAGAAATTTTCTAAAGTTGGCTATACCTCAGGCACCTGCGATTTCCAATCTTCATTCTCCTTTTGTCCTACAATCTCTTTCCCTTGCTGATCAGAAGCCTGATTTGCTTCTTGCACAGTATTAGCTGGCAGTCCGTCAGACGTTGCCTCATCTCGTTCTTGCTTTTCAGCCCTAGCAGCCTACATATATTGGTGAAACCAAAATGAAATTGGAAGAATTACATATGAATAAAAGTGCTCTTGTTCGATTGAAGAATTACTCGTTGCAATTAAGAATTATTAAGCTTTGCTAAAGAAAACATGGCCTATCTCATCACATACTAGGACAATGTATTCCATGAAGTCGTCGTAAAGTGTATGCGAGCTAAGAAGATACATACATATTATTGCGAAATTCGACATGAAAAAAGAAAGTTTTGTAATGGTACTGCTTGTCTGCCATTGTACAGAAAAACCGATGTGCGAAACTCGATATCTATTAATAAACTTTATTAGCATATTTTCACGAAGTTTTTCTGAAAACTTCTGAAATTTACTAATACAGAAACATGGTAATTGTGTGCAAATGTTAATTATGAGAGGGAAGGCTGATTTTTCTTCCTATCTGCCAATTTTAAATTTTCGCATTTTTAATAAGATTTAAATCCAATTTTTTATTTAGTTTTTGTTCTGTTGTACGTTACCTATATATGTTCATGCCTGCACAGTGGGCCGTGTTTACGGGGAGGCGGCCGTCCTCCCCTTGGCCGTAAAAAATTTCTGAAAGGTACATACATATGTAGGATAATACACGGAAAAATAGAAGGATTGCATCTATTTGCCAGAGAATCTTCGAATTTTCTGGACTTCGCGTCATATGTGAAGCGCACGAAATTTGAACAACTAACGGTCCTTAAAGTTCTCTCAAGAGTTGATTCCTTCGTTACAAACTAGAACGTCATGTTTCAGCACAGCAATGCAAAACGTACAACGACGTCCTAATTTATAACATAAACATAGGTAACTAAATCCTTAGCAAAACTTAAGGACTCTTGATTTATTAAAAGAATGTACATAAAAACATATGTATGTTAAGAGCTCAAAATCTAGGTTGGGAATAATCGATTAACTTTCGGGAGAAGGTGTTCAATTGCCTTCTATCATACGTAAAGAAGCATCTAAAAATGGCCTAAAAAGCAACTTTTTGCCAAGAAACTCGTGGGAGGAGGGAACTGGAAAGTCTTAATTTTGTTTAGATAAGGGAAAGGCAGCTTTGATTAGGGGATCTCCAAGCCGCCGCGACGAAAAAAGTCAAATGCAAGATAGTAATGCTAAAATCTTCACCGGCGTTGCAACGGCCTGGCTGCTAGACGCATTCTCTGCTTGCTCACTAGCAGCAGCCGCTGGTGCCGACTGCGACTGCAAAGACTGGACAACTCCGGCTCCACCTGACAAAGTCACTGGGACATTGAAAGCTGCGGTTTGCGAGTGGACTACAACGAAGCGATATTTACAAGTGACCAAAACTGTAACAGGGGGATTCCCCACCTGAAGTCGATTGTCCCCACCCCCGCAAAGCCAGACGGATTTTGACCCCTAACCCCACACATTTCCATAGGAAGGTGAGGAGGGTATTACCCCCTAAGGGTCCAAGACTCAAGTCACTGTCAGAGGATTTCTAGCGAGAACCCTTTAAATTTTTGTGAACTTATTTCCACTGTGGCAAAAGCGCAGTAAACTATTAGGATTTAATAAACTAATACAGTACTTTTTTTGAAAAATGAGCTTGCTAAGCGAGAGTTGTAATCAAAGAGGAGCTTAAAGTTTAAACCTACCATTAAATTATAAAGATAATAATTAAAGATTTAAAGCTTTAAGAAAAAGAAAAATGTGGTAAATTAAAACAAATTTAAAGGATATGATGAAACATTATTGTTGAGAATAGGACGATCACGTGCTATGTATAATGATTCCTTGATTAAAAGATCAAAAGAGTTGGATGCTCGACTGATAACCTTGAAGCAATCTGATGTAATTGGATGATTGCTATTTGAGATATGTTTGTGAATAGCAGATAAACTATCACCCTGAATTGGCTTTCCTGTAGCAAATGAGATGCCATTATGCTCTGCCATTCTACTCCCAAAATGTCGGCGAGTTTCACCGATGTAACTAGCCATACAGCTAGAACACGTATACTTATATACTAAATTTGAGATTAGCTTAGCAGGTACAGCATCCTTGTTCTTGAAAAACTGGTTGATACACATAACAGGTTTGTAAAGAAACCTTACTCTAATCTGAGGGTAAAATGCAGATATAACCTTTAGAATTCTGCTGCGTACATTATAGCCATGCACACCAGTGTAAGACAAAACAAGAGAATACTTTATCACACCCGAATTTTATGTCATCACTCTTACTATAAACTTTTGTCATAAAGTCTGATATGACCTTATCAATCACTTTTTATACTTTTTGATGTAAGCAAGAGTAAATAGGCAAGCTAATCACTAAAAAACATGCACGTAACGGCCGAAAATTTTGGGTATGGGTTAAGGGTCGGACGAGGCCTCGGCCTCGGTAATCCTCGGTCTTTTTTGAGATCCCTCGGCCTCGGCCGAGGGTACGGTGAAGAATGGCCGAGGAACCGAGGGTTTTTTAATTTTGCATTTTTGAGTGATCCGAAATAGCACAAATACAGCGCCGATCGTTTAAAGTTTTATTCGATAAACGGATATGTAGAGCTCTGCAGCCATGGATAGCTGGCAGTTACGGTTCATTTTATTGATAAAGAAACGTGGGAACGTAAGGCGGCAGTTGTTGAATGCTTACCGTTCTCAGAGAAACATAGAGGCAAAAATTTGGCCTCTGCCTTAAAAAGGGTGCTGTTAGATTTCAATTTACTTAGCAAAGTGCACCTCATTATTCGTGATAACGGGGCTAATGTTGTTAAAGCGATGGAAATTGGCAAATTCAAAAATGTCAGCTGCTTCTTATGTACATGCCCTCCGCCTGATCGTAACAAATAGTTTATAAAGCCAACGTGTCGTTATTGACATGATCGCAGAAGTAAATTCAATACAAAGCAGTGTTTTTTTGTACAACGTCCGTTTGTACATGTATGTACAACGATGGTCCCCAAAAGTCTTTGTAAATTTTGTACATGCAAATTTTTGTGTACTATAGATTTTAGTGTGGTAAAACAGGGTTTTCGATCTTTGGTAGTGTATTTTAGCTCATTTCTGGGTTTCTGACCAGTGCTTTTTTTGTACTCGGAAAAGATTTTTCCCGATGTACAAAGACTTTTCGGGACCGTCTTTGATACACGTAAAAAGATTTTTGGGAGGACAAAAATTGCAAAAAAGGTCTGAAATTCGCAAAAATTTTCGGTGCTTCGCGTCGAAGTGAGTAATTGTGTGTTCTATATATTATTATAATGACAGAAATTGCATTTCAAAAGGAAAAATGTCAAATTTTTCGGCGCTTCACGCCGTTTTAAGACGATTCTTAGTGATTTTTGTCCTTAGAGACCCATAAATTAGCTAAAATACACTACCAAAAGTCGAGCAACTCTGTTTTTACCACACTAAAATCATTACTGCACCATATTATAGTACCAAAAATTTGTATGTACAAAATGTACAAAGATTTTTGGGAAGACAAAAACTGTAAAAAGGTATAAAGTTCCCAAAATTTTCGATGCTTCGCGCCGAAATGAGTAATTCTTCGTCCTATATATCTTTAAAATGGCAGAATTTGCATTTAGCATGGAAACATGTCAAATTTGTCGACGCTTCGCGCCGTTTTGAGACAATTTTCAGTAATTTTCGACGTCAAAAACCCAGAAATTAGCTAAAATACACTACCAATGATCGAAAACCCTATTTTACCACACTAAAGTCGCATTATAGTACACAAAAATTTGCATGTACAAAGACTTTTGGGGACCATTTTCGTACATGTACAAATGGTCCTTGTACAAAAAAACACTGTTTCTGACGCCGAAAATTACTAAAAATTGACTCCAAACGGCGCGAAGCGCCGAAAAATTTTAGAATTTTCCAATGTAAATGCAAATTCTGCCATTTTTAAGATATATAGGACAAACAATTACTCATTTCGGCGCGAAGCATCGAAAATGTTTGGAAATTTTACACCTTTAGCCAATTTCTGGGTCTTAAAGGGCAAAAATCACTAAGAATCGTCTTAAAACGGCGCAAAGCGCCGTTTAGTTTGACATTTTTTCTTTTGAAATTCAATTTCTGCCATTATAAAGATATGTAGAACACACAGTAGTGATAGCGAAAACGAGCTGAATGATCAAGACGATTAGCAATTTATCACTACTGTGCCTGTCATTTGCATAGCCTACCTTTGAATAAAATTTGAATAATAGCTTGTTAGCTTTGGACTATATTACACTAATCAATTCTATCGCTACTGTAGTCACATCACATGGAGCATATATGTCCTACATTGTTCGTACTCATTTACTCATATTATATCTACATCCCCGGTCCCTAAAGTTCCCTCGGCCGAGGGAAAAAAAGACCCTCGTCCGATCCCTAATAATGGGTCCCCGGTCGTTTTTAAGGGGTATACACGACTTTGGCCAAAAATGGTACAAAAATACATAAAATAGCCAAAAATCGCAAGTTTTTGCCAAAAGCCAGGGGACTTCACGTGGGACGTCTAACTTCGAGTCGGGGATCCCCCAAATCCCAGTTAGACGCATGGTCCTTGGTCATCTTTAGAAGGCGACTGTGGGGGTAAATGACCCCTAATTTTTGGCCAAGAAATGGCAAAAAAACCTTAAAATCGTATCGGAGAAGTGTCAAAAGGCGTCTAGCTTTGGTTGGGGATCATCCCCAAAATCCGCTAGTGCATATATGGCCCTTCCCTGGCCATTTTTAGGGGTGGGACTTAATGACTTCCAATTTGTGGCCAAAAATAGAAAAACACACCTAAATATAATCAAAAAACGTAGATTTTCGCCGAAAATAGATTTTGGCTTATAGAAAGATTTTTGAAGCCATCTTTGAACAACGTAAAAAGACTTTTTTGGGGCAAAGTGATAGTAATTTTAATGCTTTTTGAGTATTTTTCAAAAAAATGTCAAAAAAAATTTTTGACGTTTAGCTTCGAATATCTCTATTACAGCCTGTTTAATTTCAAGCACGGGCATTTAACACTCCAAAATCAATCTTTGTGTAATCTCAGGTCTCTTTGTGCAGACTCAAACATCTTTTGCATCTACCTCTACAGTTTTAAAATATTTTATGTAAAGTAAGGAATATTTGATAACCTTGCGCTGTTTGACGTTCAAAGATAAAATTGATTAACTTATTTTGACGTTGCACTGAATCCGTAATCGCAGTGGTGTTTTTTAAAAGTTCAATCAGCACATTACAATCTCTGAATCATTTCTGATCTTGTAATACAACTTATTTTAGCTTCCTCGGTTGGGTTTTATGTGTAAACTCAACCGTAAACCAATAAAAATTTCGGCGCCTCGCGCCGAACTAATATTATCAAATAAATTTAGAGCGAATTAACATTTTTTGGACAGCATGCGGAGATCTTTGTAAATGTACAAAGACGCTCGTACAAAAAAATTAGCGTCGGCTGATAATATTAGACCACTTATTTTACTGGTCCTAATTTTGGGATTTCAACCCTCCCTAAACTCTAAACCTTGGGAAACTATGCCTACTTGAATTTTTTGGCCGTTTTTATGCGTTTTTTGGCCGTTTCTGGCCAGAAACTGGAGGTCGTTTATGTACCTGCCCCTTAAAATAGCCGAGGCGGGGACCCCCACCCAATTTGTCCGAATCACTCATTCCACTTTACAACAGAACTAGTGTGAAAATAGAATAACAGTCGCTTTTTCCGTTTAAGCCCGCATCTAGGATTCGCCTAAGGGACTGTACCCTAATTACATACTTAGCTCTATCCTAAAAAGTATTTTAGTGTACATAGGTATATAGTACTGGCCATACTTGATCTTGGGGGTTTGAGGAAGGTTTCAGCCCCATGCCAGAAATTTTTTCACCTCACCCCCCGCAGAATTCGCGATTTTTCGAAAGTTTTTAGGTTAAATTTTACAGGAAAGGTGCTTTCCTATGCGTGATTGGCTATCTTTTCGCTCACAAAAGTGTCAAATTTTCGGCCATATACAGTGGTCGCCATGAAGTGACGCGCCATCACCCTCAGAATTATAATGGATGGTGCGTCGCGAGCGCCGTGTTACGTCCATCATGCGCCATCATCTCTTTTTTCTATTCAGCGCCATTAACCTCCATCATCCCGTTAATCTGGCGATCGGACGGCGCAATTTAGCTATTAATAGCGCCAACAAGGAAGCGCGCACGTGAATGCTGGCGCGCTTCCTTCTTGTTGGTGCTATTAATAGCTAAATTGCGCCGTCCACATCGCCAGATTAACGGGATGATGGAGGTTAATGGTGCTGAATAGAAAAAAGAGATGATGGCGCATGATGGACGTAACGCGGCACTCGCGACGCACCATCCATTATAATTCTGAGGGTGATGGCGCGTCATCTTTCATGGAGACCACTGTATACTTTGTTTTAATTATATTTTGTTCAATTTGTTCGACTTTTTTCTGATTTTTTTACATTTTCAGGCTCTAGAAAGATGAAACATCGTCAGAAACGCCGAAAACGGTGTTTTTGACGCGTACCCAGCATTTTTGGGCCAAAAGCAGCACTTTAAAACTTTACCTTCCAACCCCAAAAGTCCCATGCTATGCATGTATGGCAATGATTGCATTTTTCGACGTTTTTCAACATGCTCTATCTATTGAAATCGTAAAATTTGATCGTTTAAAATACTTCGGTAAGAGTGGGTAAAATTAAATAACGGAAATAAGTGAGTAATTATAGGAAGCGTTTTTACCGTTTCTAGCATCATAACGCTCCAGAATTCCAGAGCTGCAATTTTTAAATGATGAGCGAATCATTTTAAATTCAAAATATTTTATTTACATACTGTATAAGTAGCTACTTATCAAAACAAACATACACATGCATATAACAGGGGAGACGGGGAATTCCCCATCCAGACTCGATCGTCCCCTCATACCCCAAAGTTAGAAAATTTTCGACCCCCTTCCCCGAATTTTGAAAAAAATCGAATCTTTTGGCTTTTTTTAGGTGTTTTTGGTCATTTTTGGCCGCAAATTGGATTCCATTAAACCCCCGCCCCTAAAAAGGGCCAGGGACCCCCAACCGAAATTTTGAGTCATTACACGTATGTAACATACTGTTCGAAAAAATTTCATATGTAATTATGACAAGTTTGGAAAAATTTATTTGACAGTTTTTGCGGTCATAGCGAATAAAAATCCAATAACGGCAATTCGAAGTTAATAATAGCTTAGACCGACAAACCAATCCACCATTTGAGGAATGCAATTTTAGCGAACGAAAGGTTGAGTTCAAAGTCTTATTTAATCAGGTATTAGATATATAAATATAGATTTGAATCGGACCAGCCCTTCAAAAGGAACTTTTTAAATGAAGAAAAGTCTATTCGAAATTCAATATAGATATTATTCAATTAGCTAGTCGTCAAAATAAGCGTATGCAGGTCTAATAATTTTTTTCGTAAGCCCGAAAAGGTTTGTTAAAAACTTTTTTAGAGGTCAGAGGGGTAAAATCCAATGATCGCAATGCAATACATTGTGTCATTAATCATCATAAAAAAGATTTTTTATCGCTGAGATCGCAAAATCGTTCCAGCGCTATGTATTTTAAGTTTGCTACCTAGTTATTGAATAACTACGAGTATGCATAGGTTCAAACAAATTTCCATATATTCGAAAAGATAAAGAGAACATTATTTTTTGAAAATGTTTTGCGGTCAGAAGAGGATAAGGTCCAATAAGAGCAATACGGTAAAGTCATAATGAAATTAGTCCTTACCGCTTAGACCGCCATATCGCTCCAGCATTTTAGAAATACAATTTGCATGTGAAAAAAGGTTTATAAAAATGATTTTACCTTATTAGTTTAATTATGTAACACGCTTACTTACGATGAAAAGACAATTGAGAAAAAAACGAAAAATGACTGCAGACTCACTTCCAACGTGAACAGAAGAGGGAGCCGAGGCCGGATGAGTTCGCATCGCTTCGAGCGTAGAACGCAACAAGTGTTCAGTCGCACTTTCGAATTCCATTACATCCAACGTCTCCTCATCCACATTTGCGACAGAGGTGACCGCCGCATCGCTCCGAACCTCAAAAACGATATGCGCCCACCGTACATCAAACAGGGGATGGTGGGATACCCCAACCCAAAGTTGGTTGTCTCCCGTCCCCCAAAGCTAGAAAAAAGTTCACCCCCCAATTTTCGAAAAAATTGAATTTTTTGCCCTTTTTGGTGTTTTTTGGGTAAAAATTGGAGGTCATTACCCCCTCCCCCTTAAAATGGCCAAGGACCCCTCCCCGAATTTCAAGCCGTTCACAAGTACGATGCCAACTTATATGTATACATACTCTTAAAACTACAGTTCAATTAAAAAGCTTGATTAACAAATAGCAATCCCAGGAATCTAAACGTTGATATAACTAACCTTATGTTACGTATATGATAAAAACCTGATATATGTACATACATACACATGTTTATGTACGTAAACAACAGTAAAGTCTATCTCACGAAACCTTGTGAATGGATGAAAATGATCGAATTGAAGTGAATGATTAAAAAAGCATTTAAACTAAAAGAGAGGCATTACCACGCACAAAAGTTTATGAGCAAAGTACGTGTTTCTGCCGTGCGACATTTTATTATTGTAGGTTGCCTGGAAGCATATTTTGCAGCTACACTTGCTCTAATGCATTTAAATCTGCACCAATATTCGTGAAGAATACTCTAGTAAAATTTAGTACCTACTAAAGGTGCGTCAGGTCCCAGTTGAGGCGTTAACATTTTTTATCGCTTATGCACATAGGTGCACAAGGTCAGGGTCGGCAGGGGGGGGTGAAATGCCAAAAATCAAAAACAGTAAATTTAACGTTCACGATTTTTTTGCTGTTTTAATGATCAAAATGGTCAAAATAGCCTATAAAACGTTTTTTCGTGTTAATAACACATTTTAAAAGCATTTTTAGTCCATTTTAACTGCATTATATCACTTTTAACACTAAAAAATGCAAAAATTTATCAATTTTGGGCGCTTTTTGAGTAAAAAGTACTTAAAAGTACTAATCTGGCGCGAAGCGCCGGAAAATTTTTGACATTTTTACTGATTTTGATGTCAAAAATGATGCAGAACAAGACCTGTTTGCTCAAAATCGCCGGACAGTACCGGTCTAGCTGACTCCTCAGGGGGGTAATACCCCCTCACCCCCATGTGCATGTGCGCTTATGCAACGTAATATTATGTAATCCAATGGAGTGAACATTAAAACAATGAGATATTTTTTCTAATTTTTTGAACTTCTTAAGCGGACAAAAAAATTTTCTCCCGCCTTTTTTGACGTTTTTGGCCAAAATCAGGTCCTTCTCAAACACCGAAAAATGACTGTCTACTAAACCATCCGAAATTTTGAGCCATTGCATGTATGATAGCATGCACATCACAACACATTAATAGAATTTACCTGGGGAACAGCAGACGACGAATCCCTCGGCTGACGTGCGCGAGGCCCGGACGAACGGTTGCGAGGATTAAAGTGGCGCGAAGAGCACGGCAAAAACGGATCAACGTTGAAAGATGTCAGGTTCGGCCCCTGAGTCGATTGTTCGAAAGCGAAAGGCGTAACGATAGGTGCAAAATTAAATTCAGGTATAAAACAACACTTCAGTTTAAAGTGAGAAAGGTTTCAAAAAAAATTAAATTTTCTAAACTTCTTCATACAGTGCTCGCCATGAAAGTTGACGCACCATCATTGGCTATTAATAGCGTCAACAAAATGGAAGCGCGCGGAATTCACGTGCGCGTTTTCATTTTGTTGACGCTAGAATTGCTCGGTTTGAGTCGCCGCATTAGCGGCGTGATACAGGATAATATGCAGTAATAAAAAACAAGTTGATAGAGAATAACGGACAAAACGCGGCGCTTGCGACGCACCACCTAACATTAATTTGACGATGATGGTGTGTCAACTTTCATGGCGAGCACTGTACCTGGACACAGGGTCAATACAGGGTCAAGTGACTTGACTTGACCCTATCAGCTGATCAACCCCGCAACCCCACAGGGGAAACCGGACCAACACTGCAAAAGTTCTGAAAATTTCCTGGAGAAAATGAGCCAAAGTCAAGGCCGAAAAAATATTTTAAAAAAATTTCAAAAGTGCTTGAAATTGACCAGAAACTGTGGAAGAACGTAGTTTTAATATTTTTGCATTTTTACCAGTTATTGAGGTCATTTTAATCCTGGAAAACTGACTTTTCCACCAATCCTCAGATCAACCATGCTCTGAGGTTACACAATGTCATTTGGCGCTGAAAAATCCGAGCGTGCCTATGTATGTTTAAAATGATCACTACTTATATATTACTCTACTGATAAAATGAAATAAGCTCGCAACAGGCGAGTTGACGAGTGGCAAAAATTAATGACCTCACTGAAACGGCTTCATAGAACAATATCAAATATGAAAGATATCACTAAATACCGATCGACTATGTGCATATATGTATGAATATAAGAGCACAAGATGTGATGGATTCCTTTATGGATTTTGCATGATTTGGCAAGTCAGTTTTCACCAAAAATGTTCCCTAAATTGAGAACTCTCATTTTTGATTCAAGAGCCAGACGTGCTCTACGGTCAGTTGCAATTTTAACAGTTTGGTGCGACTTTTCAACGACTCAGCCAGGCAGTATATTTACACTAAAGAATTAGCCTTGCTCGACAAACTGATAATGAATAGACAATAAAGCATTGTTCATGCGACTGTCTACAAAACATACAAATCGTACGCTTACTACGAGTGATCGCAGATCACAGCATTGAGTTAAAAAAGGTGGCCGGGACCACGGATGTAGAGGGTTAAATACGGATGCCATACGTGAAAGAGAAGGGAAGGGGGATTCCTCTACCTAAAATCGGCCGAATTTCCCCACCCAAATCGCTTGTCCCCCCACCCGAAATCGGCTGGCCTCCACTCAGAGTCGGCTGTACCATCAGCCCCCCAAAGCCAAAGCCAGAAAATTTTTGACCCCCAATTTTCGATGAAAAAAATTGAAGTTTTAGACTGCTTTTAGGTGTTTTTGGCCAAAAATCGAAGGTCATTTACCTACCCCTCAAAATGGGCCGGGGACCTCCTCTCGAAAATTTGGAGCCATTACATGTATGACGGATGCAAAGACGTTTCTACTGACTTACTGCGAAATTGCCGTCAATTCTAGGTGAATTCAACGTAATCTGGCCCGCCGCAGCAGCACGAGGCGTCAAAACAGTCCTCAGGCCAGCGGGAGACTGAAGTCTATGCGGCGAAACTAACGGAGCGCCATTCCTCATCGTCGTATCGAAGCCAGGACGGAAAAGCTGCATAACCACGTTGCTATTTACTGGAGGAATCATGAAGCCACCAGCCTGCCGAGGAACAAATCCTGGTATGACGGGATGTGGAAAGCTAAGGGAAGAAAAGAGAGCATCTTAGAACGCGTCGAAGTCTACATGCCCACATGTATGTATGCAGGGGGCGTTGTAACCAGCCAGGAATGAAAAAATATTTTTCATAAGGATCCTTAGAGGAAAACATTTAAAATTCTCCACAGATACTAGAAAGCTAGACAAAATAGTTTTTTCGCTCACTTTTGAGCTACGTAACTCAAAATTTTCCGCCCCGGATTTCTTATTCCTGCCTAGACTTTACTTAAAAATAGTGAAAATATAAAAATTTTGCGGATCTTCGCGCCAATTTATTATTTTCTTATTTATTTTTCTTTTGGAAAGCCGCATGATTAATTGTAGAGGCAAGATTTCTAATATGCTTTTGAAGTCGAGCTTGAACTTGATATTGAGCACATAAGTCACGCAGATATCTTTCGATTTTTTTTAAATTTTGTTCTTGATTATGGTATAGATCTCGTCTGGAAGCGCTCAAAGCTGTAATTATTTTCGTGTACCTTCAAATAGTTGTCGACATATAGGACGTCAATATTTGACCCCCCCCCGAAATAAAATCCTGGTTACGCCCCTGTGAGTTTGTAATCATTAGTTCCAAATATACGATCAAGCATCGGGTCAAAAATTTTCGTTCTTCCCCAGAAACAGTAGGCTGATTTTAGCAAGGGTGAATAATTAGCATTGTTTGTTTAGCATTAATGAGTACATCTAGGACGGAAATGATAAAGGATTGTAAAATTCGTTTTACAACTGAACCACAAAAAAATTAAGTACAATATTTACTTACTTGTGCTCAAAGGCGTAGATCAGGCCTCCTCCAAAATGAACGTTTTTTTTGTTTTTCACAAGTCAGTCAGAAGATTGGATAAAATTTGAGATTCTATTTAAGATTCTATACATATGTAATAAAAATAAAACAGATTATTCTAACATTACTTTTGAGCCAGTATAGAACTTTAATTTGAAAATTAACTAAAATTTTCCAATGCTCCGCCCGACCTTAGTCTTATCTAAAACGCTTGACTTTTTATAGTTAAGCCATAATTCCAAGAGTTCAATGAACTTAGTCCGTTTACATACACAGGCACGTAGCTGTGGGGGGGAATGGGGGGTCCGGACCCCCCAAAATTCAGGAAAAAACGGAAAAATAGGTTTTTCCACACGTTATTTTGTGCTATTTCTGGCTTAGAGCTTAGACCCCCCCCAAAAAACTGATGTTGGTCCCCCCAAAATAGGAGGGCCAGCTACGTGCCTGTACATACATATATGCATAACGAAACAAAAGTTGTGTTGCGTACGATTGATGGAATTATGTGAGTGTTGAGCGTACTCAATCAAATCGATCAAGGCAAAAAAATTGCACCTAAGAACAATATCAAGGTTTTCAGGCCCGGTGAAGCTCTAATCTCGCCTTTAGTCATAAATGAACGTAAACATTCGATTGCCACATACGCATATATACTAGCTTATCATTGTATAATTAGGCCTACAAAATATTGGAAACATTCATCTTACGCAATAGGGGGATTCGTAGCAGAACTTGTTCGCGCTCGACCTTGAGTTGTTGCACTCGCAACAGCAGGATCCGTAACAAATCCCATTCTTACTTGACCCGAACTGGTTGAAGCGCCCTGAGGCTGTAATGATGCGGTATTTCCAGCTGCTCCTCAACAAAATAATTAAGCATACGTCACGAAAGTTGCACCCTATTATTAAAATTTGCACTACATATTTATATAGATTAGACAAGGCTAGTGCTATAATGCATGAAGTCGAAGGACACCGTCGTCCTATGTTTTCACATTGGCTTGGTGAGTAAAAACATCAAAATAACGTCCCTATACTACCGAACCTCAACGTGCCACAAAAGATGAATACTAAAATTTCGTGCCGAGGTGAGAATTGCAGGACATGACAGAACAATGGAGCTTGACAACAAAAGCAGCATATGAGTAGGGCAGGTATAACAATCAAATTTTTTCGAACATCTGATAAAATGACCCCTTTCACCTCTATGCCCCTGCATGTATGGTTTAAGTTG
This sequence comes from Mermis nigrescens, assembly GCA_036768485.1. NCBI lineage: Eukaryota > Metazoa > Nematoda > Enoplea > Mermithida > Mermithidae > Mermis > Mermis nigrescens. Next base: position 3,303,347 of record JAVLUZ010000142.1, read on the forward strand.
CTATCCATTTCACTTAATATAAGTGCTAGAAAAGCAACAAAATACACTGAGACACCCCATTCACACATGCACACTGGGGGCATAGGGGTATCCCTCCTAACAGGGCTTTTAAAAAGCATACCCCCTCTCAAACCACTTCGGATCAAAACCTATTGCTTTAAACATGAAAAAGCATCAAACGACGTCAAAAGTATAATTTAAAGTACATACACTCATTTTCCGAGCAGCAGACTGTACAATTCATTCATCCAGACACTTTTCTTCCCTTATATCGTATTATACTTCATGTGACCGATCTTTCCTTCGATTTGATTTTATTGCATATATAAATTTATATATATATATATATATATATATATATATATATATATATATATATATATATATATATATAATACAAATACATACATATATATATATATATATATATATATATATATATATATATATATATATATATATATCGAAAAAGCCGTCGACAGAATACCAGAGAGAAACGATCATATGGGATTTGAGAAGACAGCTAATCCCAGAAAAGCTAGCAAGACTGATAATGACAACATATCAGTCATCAAAAACAGTTGTCAAGTCAAAGGCTGGCCATAGTAAAGAGATCGACATAACCATAGGCGTACACCAAGGCTCGGTCCTTAGTCCCTTACTATTCATAACAGTAATGGAAGAAGCAACCAAGCAAATATACACTGAAACACCCATGGAACTACTATACGCTGATGACCTTGTGCTCACGGCTAAAAATCAAGATGAGATAAAAGAGCGTTTCAAATTATGGAATGCAAGTCTAATGAAAAAAGGCATGATCGTCAATCCAAGCAAAACCAAGTATATGGTCTCTGGTGAGAAAGGACCAACTTTGAAGTCTGGAAGATTCCCATGTGCCGTTTGCTCAAAAGGTGTTGGAAATAATTCCGTCCTTTGTACCATGTGCAAGCGATGGTGCCACAAAAAATGCTCAGGAATACGTCAAAGTTTGAACGCAGTAAAAGACAACTTCAAATGTACAGCATGCACAACTGACGTAGTTTCAGAAATTGTAGAGCCAAACATGCTACAAATCGATGAAATGACGGTAGAAAAGGTCAATACTTTCACATACCTAGGCGACACAGTACAAGCCAATGGTGGTGCTGAAGCGAGCGTTAGATGCAGAATCCAGGCCACATGGAATAAATGGAGAGTCGTAGCTGGTCTACTGATGCAAAAGAGTATACCATTACCAACCCGCAGTCAACTGTACCAGCGCTGTGTTCGCCCAGTCCTGCTGTATGGATCAGAAACATGGGCAATGACAAATAGCATAGAAAACGCTTTAAACAGAACTGAAATGAAATTGCTTCGTTGGATGCTTGGTTTGCGCCTGGCCGACAAAATTAGCAACGAAGAAATTCTTAGAAGACTTACAATGGACAATATCCAGAATACACTGCGGACTTGCAGATTGCGCTGGCTAGGACATGTCGAAAGAAGCCAGGACAGTAATGTCATATCAGCCAAAAACCTGGTGGCGCCTGGAAAACTGCCAAGAGGCCGGCCGAAGACAACGTGGATGAAGACAATTAAAAAGGACTTGGCTGCCAAAAATCTACGTATGGAAGACACTCATGATCGGGTGAAATGGCGACATAGCATCAAACGTCCAACCCCAATTGGGAAAAACGACGTAAAACGGGATGAGTGATGTGAGTGAGTGATGAGTGATATATATATATATATATATATATATATATATATATATATATATATATATATATATATATATATATATATATATATATATATGGGGGTATCCCCTACCACAACTTTTGAGAAGCATACCCCCTCAGCATACATATAACAGGGAGGATAAGAGAATCCCCCACCCAAAGTCGAACGTATCCCTCGAAGCCAGAAAATTTTTGACCCCCATTTTTGGAAAAAACTGAATTTTTTGGCCGTTTTTAGGCGTTTTTTGGCCATTCTTGGCCAAAAATTAGAAGGTCATTTACCTCACCCCCTAAAATGGTTGGGGACCCCCTCGCGAAATTTCAAGTCCTCAGGCCACATTGGACCAAAAATGGTTGCTTTAACCATGAAAAAGCGTCAAGTGATGGTTGAGAGTGTGATTTCAAGTACATATGTATACTTATTTTTCGAGCAATAGACTGTTCAATTCGTTCATCTAGACACTTTTTTCCATTATTTTGTACATTTTTGATGTTAAAGGTCATTCAACTGCACAAACATTCATGAAGAATAAAAAACAACGAATTAAGTGTCAAAATTTTACATACAATAGCAAAACTACTTAATTATCCATTTACCCCTCCCCAAAAACTCGGTTCACTTCCTCCAAAAAGTTTTAACCGTGAGCATGTACATATGATCCCATTACATAAAAGAATAAGCAGACGTAATATTTACTATTAAGCGCAACTGAGTTGTCTAAAGATATGTACTTTGCTCCCTAAATTAGATCTTATTGAATAGACTACTAAATATGTAAGTTACTGATGGCTCCAATACAGGTCAGTAATCAGGATTCGCCCAAGGGGGGGCAGACCCAACATAAATTGGTTTATGTTAGGAACCTCGTTGAGATAGTTTGCAAAAGCTTATTTTTCCAGTTTTTCAACATGCTCTTTCCATTACGATCATAAAATTCGAACTTTTCGACGAAAACATTTCTCTGTGCAAAAAGTGTCGTTTTTGGGTCGCACTTGAGCCAAAATTATAAAAAATACTTCAGGAACGCCTCCCCCAAAAAGACACATTGTTGATCATTTGACTTAGGTATTACAATCATGACATATATGTATAAATATTCGACAAAATTTGAACCACTAGATTCATTTAATCCGAAACAAATTTTAGCGCTTATTCTCCAAAATTGAGTTCAAATCAAAGAAACGTGTAATTTTGTGAAAGCACAGTATGTATAACGAGCGATCACCTGGTAAGAAGTTGTTGAAAAAGCGTTGGAACACTGACGTCTGTTGACGCTCAACTGATTGATTTTGAGGCGGCGCTGGCGTCTGCTGGACGAGTGGCGTTACGACTCTGAAAAATTCAGTTTTGGCTTTCAAAATTAAGTGTAAAGTACTTTGGAATGCAGTTCAGAATTTTTTAAAACCTAAATTAATTTCGCTGCTCGCTCGACGTTTATTCCCAAGAAATTACCTTAATACAGTGCTCGCCACGAAATTTGAACAATAAACAGCCCATTGACTTATTTAGAAACGCTTTTCCCTACCTAAACGCACAATTCCTAAAGAGCAGCCTGACAGTGACAGACATGCTCTACTTTAGGAAAACGCTTCCTAAACACTTAGGTCAGACCGTCTACGACTCAGGGCGAGTTCCTAAACAGACGCGTGATGATAGCGCACGTGTACACATTATGTATACTATATCATATATTAGTATTGAACACACACGTTCAATTAACATGCATATATTGCGTACATAATGCGAACACGCCCGCTATCATCAGACGCCTTTGTAGTAACAAGCGCTAAGTCGTACAGAGTCCGACCCAAGTGTTTAGGAAGCGTTTTCTTAAAGTGAAGTTTGTCAGGATACTCTTTAGGAATCGTACGTTTAGGAAATGAAAAAGCGTTCCTAAATAAATTAAACTTTTTGGACTGTTAATTGTTCAGATTTCATGGTGAACACTGTATGTACTCCCGTCGAAAATATTAGCCGTCGATATTTTAGGCGTGCACACAAAATTTGAGTAAAACATAAAAACGTGCACAATCACTTATGTGCAACACATGCAAACATATAACAGGGGTGGATTGATATGTACATGTAAGAGAAGGATGGCGGGATCCCCCACCCAAAGTCGAACCTCCCCCTTATCCCCCAAGGCCAGAAAACTTTTGACTCCCCACTTTCGGAAATTTTTTGACCGTTTTTGGGGTTTTTGGCCGTTTTTGGCCGAAAATTGGAGGTCATTTACCCCCCCCCCTAAAAATGGGCGGAACCTTACCAAATTTCGAGCCATTATATGCATAACTGGGGTCGTATCACCCCTCAAAGCCAAAAAAATCCATTCCTGAATAAAACCAACGTTTTAAGCACCTATGTAGAAATCACTTGAAAGCATGGAAATAAAGAGAATGAGAAAACCTAAAAGATATGCACAAAATATGTAAAAAATGGAAAAAACGTTCGATTATGCTTAATATGCTCTCATATTCGATAATTCATCAACGTTTGGTGCTCCATTTGAAGTATTTATCGATATTTAACTATGTTGCGCAATGCACATGCGTTTAGATACGCACATGTTTCCGAAAATCTGATAAAGTCCTAATGATAACTAAATAGTTGACAGACACGTCAACTTCCTCATTTAACTAAGCATGAAAATTACGCTTTGCAAGAAACCAGAAAATCCACTTACCAAGCCCTGTTAATTCGTATGTACATAATGTAAGTATAAATCATATTCGCAGCAAAATTTCGTAGACATTCAAAAATAGAGCAAAGCGCTGCAAGGTTTCAGTCAATCACAATTTTACTTTTCTAAAATAAGACAATCCATATTAATTGGCCCGTTGAATGTTTAAAGATAAAGACCTCATAATCTGACACAACAAGACACAATAGGGAAAAGAGTGATGGTAATAGATGTGATGAAGTGGATCCTCAATTTCAATTTATCCCGATCCGGATAGTTAAAATTCAAACTTCCGGATCCGGATCCGGCTAGCAAAAATTTAAACTTCCGGATTCGAATTCGAATTCAAGCAGCAAAAATTCAAACTTCCGAATCCGGGTAGCAAAAATTCAAACTTACGGATCCGGATAGCAAAAATTCAAACTTCCGAATCCGGGTAGCAAAATTTCAAACTTCCGGATCCGGATACATGTGAGATGAATGTCTTCAATTCTGTCTTACTCTTCGTGGAAGACTAAAATGATATCTCGTGAGAAATTGATTTTGTTATAGATTTACTGACTATAAATTCATAATTGTCAAATTTTAAAATAAAATTAAATAATTCGACATCTTAATTTAATTAATAAAATGCCCAAAATTCGTTTCCTGATCCGGGTAGTGGAAATTTAAAGTTCCGAATCCGGGTAGTAAACATTCAAAGTTCCGGATCCGGGTACCCGTTTCATCACTGGTAGTAGATAAAACGTAAGTATCTATGTAGCAAACATGTAGAGCATGGAAATTCCGGGAGATCAAGCTAAATTTGGGCTTGAGAACGACATTCACGAGTAGTACAAGTAAAAAGAATACATACATGTTCCAGGGGTGATGGAATCGATCCCCACTCAAAGTCGATAGTCCCCCATCCCACAATTTTTCGGAAAAATTTGCGTTTTTAAACCATTTTCAAGTGTTTTGCCATTTTGTGAGTAAAGACTAAAAATCATTCACCCCTACCCCGGTTAAAAATGGTCTAAGTACAAGTCAAATCAGAATACAATTTCTCGACGTTTACAACGATGCTTTTTTCGTAGTACATAAAGAAAAAATTACGTGTTTTTTTTAATTCATTGAAACTGGACGAGGAATGATCAAAGATGACTGCGCCAAAAAAATACTTTACATAAGATTTAAATATTTATATACTCGTAAGTAAGGAGACTCCCTCGCGCATAGGAAAATCTTTCCTATCTTTTGTACACGCAGGTGCAACGATTTTGCAGGTGCCAGCCGAGTGTCCGCCCATGGCTACCCTCGCGGAAAAGAAAAAATGGTTCGTTTAGTGGGGATTGAACTGGCTAATGAAAGGAATTAAGGTCGATGCATAGTACTCGTAGTAAGCCGTGTTTCCTAGGGAGCAATGATGTAGCATTGTTGGAAATTTTTTGCCCCGCTTCTGCAAGTTGTGAATATAGAAGGAAAATATATGGATATTGTTAATCACGCATACATTAGTCCACATTATATACCTGTGCTCATAAAATCATTCAATACCATTGAAGTGAACATTAAAAGTGATCAGGATAAACCTGTGGCTTTTGAATTTGGCAAAACTATCGTTAAGCTGCATTTTTGTTATCAGCTATAAATAGTACTTACATTTTTAGAAATGACTAAAATCGCGCGGGGTAGCCGAAGGTAGACCTCCGCAAACCACACAGTGGGAATTTCCTCTCTCCTGGCCCTGGGCTGACGCGCACCCCCTCCCCCAGGTACACTACCACGTTAGGCGGTTTAGTAGACTCCCCCGAGAAATTTAGGCCACACCCCCTCCGCCTATGCTGAAGCATTGCCCGCTAGGGAAACACGGCTTACTACTATGCATCGACCTTTAATTCCTTTCATTCGTCAGTTCAATCCCCACTAAACGAACCATTTTTTCTTGAATGCGAGGTTAGCCATAGGCGGACACTCGCCTGGAACCTGCAAAATTGTTGCATCTACGTGTACAAAAGATAGGAAAGATTTTCCAATGCTTAACCATTGTTGCACCTGCAAATTACGATCGCGGGGGGTCTCCTTACTACTTCGTGATTACCAAAAATGCAGTGAAAATTCTGATATTGTGGAGCTTAAAACCTCTCAAGAAAATGCAAACGAAGTAACTCCCACTTCAAAGTTCCAACTAAGCTCACTCTGACACTCGGCTGTTGCTGCGGCGTAGTGCTGCGTATTGGCGCCATGTTTACGGCATTTAATAGCTGTTCAAATTGCTGATACGCCTCAGCATCCGTGGCACGAACAAAGTTTATGGTGATGTGCGCCTACAAAAATATAAGACGATTGAGGAGGACGTTTAGCGCACAGAGGTAAGGCGGGATTTGGCGGAATACACAACATTTCACCAGGCACGTAGCTGGCCGTCCTATTTTGGCGGGATCAAAAACCAATTTTTGGGGGACTAAGCCCAAAAAAACCAAAATAGCACAAAATAACGTTTGAAAAGTCCGAATTTTGGGGGTTCGAACCCCCCCCATTCGCCCCAGAGATACGTGCCTGCATTTCACTCGTATATATACAAGTGATACCTGATTACTACTATACATACGATTCATAGATGCACATTGCATATGGTCAGGGCCGGCAAGGGAAGGGGTAAAATCCCAGAAAATTAGACCAGTCGATATATTGTACACGCCTTTTTGCCAGTGAGTTGCCGAAATTAGTCAAAATAGCCTGAAGGTATATGAAACGCTTTTGAGCGGTAATAACGCACTTTTAAGCATTTTTAGTCCACTTTGACTGCATTATATCACTAACACTGAAATACATATATTTATGTACAAAAATAAAGTTGGCGATAAATTTTGATTTTTTACACGATTCCGACACAAAAAGTGTTCTGTCAGCTCAAAATCGTCGGGCAGTATTTACTTCTCTGTCCGACCCTTCAGCAGGATTAATCCCTATAACCTCCCAGTGCATGTATGAAACGAGTGCATAGCTGTTCTGTCACCTTACACGATCCCCCAATAAAATTGCTACCCTTCCAGAAAATTTTGAGCACCAGAGTTCTTGATTTTCCAAAAAATTTGCAAAAAGTTAAGTAGAAAAGGAGCCCTTTCACGCGTTTTTAGCTATCTTTTTACTCAAAACTTTCAAATTTTCAGCGCTTTGCGCAAAATGCTCACTTTTTGACTAAATTTTCTTCAATTTATTCGAGTTTTATTGATTTTTTCGGATTTTATTATTTTAACAAAATTTTTTAATGTTTCTTTATGCTCTGGAAAGATAGAGCATCGTCAGAAACGCTTAAAACTGTGATTTATCAAGCCCAAAAAGGGCACTTAAAAATTTTACCCATCTCCTCTCCAGAATTCCCATGCTGTGCAAGTCTCGCTGTCACCATATATGGGCAGCGACAAAATTCTGGGTGTCTGGGTGGTATAAATCAGGCGGAATTCCCGAAGATTGTGCCAAAAATTCAGCTCTGGGGGTCTATTGATTTTGGGGGAGCGACCAAATTCTGGGGGTCATAACCCCCTCCCCCAATAGGTGCGCAAGGTCAAACTTTCAGCGGGAGAGGGGTAAACAAAATTGGGTAGATAGCTAAGTATTTCGTGAAAACGCTTCTATAGCCTTTCTGGGCTCAGAAAATTAGCTATATAGCCTTTTTGGACTCATAAGCATAGCTATACAGTTCTTGTCATGGAAATTGCAAACGCAGCGCCGCTGTGATCTACTACGATTTACCAACTACAGTAGATCGTAAGCGCTTCTACCGTAGTCACGCGTGTTCGGCCATAGAAAGATTGCGTTCGGCATTAGAAGATTGCAGCTAGCAAATTGCGTTATTTGTCACACAAACGGTAAATAATTCTCAATCTGCTTTGATTTTTTGCATGCGTGCGTCTCAAAAGTGCGTGCATGCTGCAGGTTTAGTCCGAGAAAAAGGTAAAAATAGATTGGAATTTTCGTGCATATCATTATAATTCTCGTTTCCTCCATTGGAATCTTATCCAAGAGATATTGGGCATAAAAAATGAAAGAAAATAGTATTTCCCTTGTGCGATCAATTGCATATTGCTCTGCCGACAAAAGAGCATTTTAAAATTAATTTCAGGCTGAGAGCGTTCTGCATTTTAAAAACAAATTCATAGCCAATGAAGAGCAAAAGATTCAAAAATCATATGGGCCCAAAAATTTCTTTTGCCATTATTTATATGATTTTAAAAGCGCATCTTTTTGACTAAATCAAAATTAAAAATAAAATCAAAGCAAATTGCTCTCATCTTTTGGACAAAAAGGTTTTTAAAAAAGGTATTTTCATTCTTCTACAAACCATATCTTTCACTATTATATTGCGAAATTGGGAAGAGAGAATGAATAGTGACTGTAAGCTCTAAGCTAGATAGAAAATTTAACAAAATAGTGAAATACAGATGAAAAATAGTTTTGCAAATTAATTGTACATCATCCTTAGTGGATCACGGATAGTAGAATGAGATGACTCTTCTTAATGTGTATTAATACAAACATGCGGTATGCGTGTCTTTTTCTTTAACCAATCAGGGAGAGTAATACGAGCACGCCAGCGTAAAGCTGGAAAGATAAAAATAGCCAAGCTGGCCGTTCTTAGAGGGAACTGACATGGAATACGACTAGACAGGAATTTGAAAATTGATATTTAAAATTAATTTTTAAAACGAATGAATCAATTAATTAATCATAAATCTTTATTCGATTCTTTTCATAGTGCTGAAAAGAATAATAAAATTAATCATAATGTCATACCAGCACAGCATGGGGATTCTGGGGGGATGAAACCTAAATAATTTTGTATTAAAAACACCGTTGATGCTCCTTCCTTCTGGCCACAAATGGCCATGGGGGATTGTGACCCCAGAAGTTGAAATACAGTACGCGCCTGGAATTTTGCTTGCGCAGTCTACATTAACTTTTGTTGCACTCGGGTTTTAGCGAGCGGACCTCAGTGGCCATTAGTGGGCCGCTGTTAAGCACTTACAGCCGATTGACGGACTGCTTTCGAACTACTGCGGCCGTTTGTGGACTGCTGCGGCCGTTGGATGCTGACTGCAGTTACTTTACTGTAAGTACGGAAACATGTATGTATAGTATTGCTGCCAGCATATTGCGTTATCTGTCGCACAAACAGGCAAAAAAATTTTCTCAATCTGCTTTGATTTTTCGCATGCCTGCGTTTCAAAAGTGTGTGCGTGCAGCAGGTCCAGTCCGAGAAAAAAGGTAAAAATAGATTGGAATTTTCGTGCATATCCTTATAACTATCGTGTCCTCCACTGGAATCTCATCTAAGAGATAATGGGCATAAAAATGAAAGAGAATAGTATTTCCTGTGTGCGATCGATTGCATATTGCTCTGCAGCAAAAGAGCATTTTAAAATTAATTTCAGGCTGAGAGCTTTCCGCGTTTTCGAACAAATTCATGGTTAAAAAAGAGCAAAAGATTTAAGAATCATATAGGCCCGAAATTTATTTTGCCATTAGTTATATGATTTTAAAAAGCGCATCATTTCGAGTAAATCAAAATTAGCAATAAAATCAAAGCTAATTGCTCTTATCTTTTGGAGGGGAAGGTTTTTCAAAAGGGTATTTTTCTTCTTCTACAAACCATATTTTTCACTCTTATATTGCAAAATTGGGAAGAGAGTATGAATAGTGACTGTAAGGTCTAAGCTAAATATAAAATTTAACAAAATAGTGAAATTCAGATGACAAATAGTTTTGCAAATTAATTGTACATCATAAAATTTTGTTAAAATGGACTAAACAATAAATATCGTATTGCCTTTGAAATACAAAATTGACAAAAAGCTCCTGATTATCCGCTTTCCAAGATATTTTGTATCTTCGCTTTTTTCATTTATTTATATACAATATGTACATCAATAATATAACATCATATAATGTCTGTCTCCTCAGGCAAGCATATAGTTCAAAAAAATATTGCCTGTTCTATTATTTCGCGCAAATTTTATTCTGACACCCAACTTCCTTCGTAATTTTTCGTGTTCAATTAAAGTACTTTACATGCGTATCTACTATTTTGTATTTATTCTATTCAGTGGACATACACCTACACACACATGTATTCAACGCAAAGCTTGAAAACACGAAAACACATTTTTATCTCCTGATATTTTAATGCACAAGCACAAAAAGATTTTGCTCGCGTTCCCTGCTCTCTGTTTGACTGAGGACGCATAAATTTTGCTGATCAGATGCGAATTGGCTGGCGTCTGCAACAGGCTGTGCGTAAAACTTGAATCTCCTGCGCAAAAAGTGTAGTAATCGAGCGTCGAATTTCGACTTAACTTAAATGGGAATAAATCGAAATATTGCAACCAAAATAACTCAGTGCACTATGCACGATGTACAATTAATTAGCAAAACTATTTGTCATCTGTATTTCACTATTTTGTTAAATTTTATATTTAGCTTAGACCTTACAGTTACTATTGCACTATTCATTCTCTCTTCCCAATTTTGTCAATATAAGAGTGAAAAATATGGTTTGTAGAAGAAGGAAAATACCCTTTTGAAAAACCATTTCCTCTAAAAGATAAGAGCATTTGCTTTGATTTTATTGCTAATTTTGATTTTGTCGAAAAGATGCGCTTTTTAAAATCATATAACTAATGGCAAAAGAAATTTCGTGCTTATGATTTTTAAATCTTTTACTCTTTATTAGCCATGAATTTGTTTTAAAACGCGGAACGCTCTCAGCCTGAAATTAATTTTGAAATGCTCTTTTGCTGCAGAGCAATATGCAATCGATCGCACACAGGAAATACTATTCTCTTTCATTTTTATGCCCATTATCTTTTAGATGAGATTCCAATGGAGGAAACGAGAGTTATAATGATATGCACGAAAATTCCAATCTATTTTTACCTTTGTTTCTTGGACTGGACCTGCTACACGCACACACTTTTGAAACGCAGGCATGCGAAAAGTCAAAGCAGATTGAGAAAATTTTTTTGCCCGTTTGTGCGACAGATAACGCAATATGCTAGCAGCGATACTATACATGTTTCCGTACTTACAGTAAAATAACTGCAGTCAGCATCCAACGGCCGCTGCAGTCCACGAACAGCCGCGGTAGTTTGAAAGCAGTCCGTCAATCGGCTGCAAGTGCTTAACAGCGGCCCACTAATGGCCACTGAGGTCCGCTCGCTAAAATCCGACTGCAACAAAAGTTAATGGAGACTGCGCATGCAAAATTCCAGGCGCGTACTGTACATACCCCTGCAAATTATTGTAGACCCCAAAATTCTATTTTTAGTTATATTTTTGGCGATTTACCTTATTCTGATCCCCTAGAATTTAGGTGCTGCATATTTAAAATTTTTGTCACATAAAATAAACTAAATAATAAATATTGTTATGCCTTTGAACCACAAAATTGATAAAAAAATTCCTCATTATCCGCTTTCGAAAATATTTTGTATCTTCGCTTTTTTCATTTATTTACGATATGTACATCAATAATATATTCACTTCAGAAGTGAAATAGATCACAAAGTGTCTGTCTCCTCAGGCAAGCATATAGTTCAAAAAACATTGCCCGTTCTATTATTTCGCGCAAATTTTATTTTTGACCAGCCAGCTTTCTTCGCAATTTTTCTTGTTCAATTATCTACCATTTTGTATTTATTCTATTCAGCGGATATACGCCTACACACATGTAATAAACGCAAGGCTTGAAAACAACAACAAATTTTTACCTCCTGATATTGTAATACACAAGCTCACAAAGATTTTTCTAGCGTGTTCCCTAGGTCTATATGATTTTTAAATCTTTTGCTCTTCATTGGCGATGAATTTGTTTTAAAACGCCGAACGTTCTCAGCCTGAAATTAATTTTAAAATGCCCTTTTGCAGCAGAGCAATACGCAATTGATCGCATGCAGGAAATACTATTTTGTTTCATTTTTTATGCCCATTATCTCTTACATGACATTCCAATGGAGGAAATGGGAATTATAATGATATGCACAAAAATTCCAATCTATTTTTACCTTTTTTCTCGGACTGGACCTGCAGCATGCACACACTTTTGGGACGCACGCATGCAAAAAATCAAAGCAGATTGAGAAATTTTTTCCCCGTTTGTGTGACAAATAACGCAATATGCTAGCTGTGATCTACTAACGCTGAACGCAATCTTTCTAAGGCCGAACACGCGTGGCTATGGTAAAAGCGCTTACGTTCTACTGTAGTTGGTCAACCGTAGTAAATCACAGCGGTGCTGCGTTTGCAATTTCCGTGACAAGAACTGTATATAGCCTTTTTGGACTAAAAATAGCTACGTATTTAGCCCTTTTTGGAGTCGAGAAAATAGCTATATATCCTTTTGAAACTCAGAAAAGACAACTATGTATAGCATCCCTGAGCTAAAACGGTATGTTTGTGAGTCAAAAAAGGCTATAAAACTATTTTTCTGAGTCAAAAAAGGCTATAAATGTAGCTCATTTTCTGAAGGCTATATATCTATCAGTTTTTCAGAGCTGAGAGGGGGGCAATATTTCCCCTCACCCCCATGCTCTTGTATGCCCCCAACCTCCCAACGTCCATGTGCGGCTGGCACAGCCTGTTTTAAAGTAACAAATTGCGCTATATACATAGATCGCCCTTTTCGTTTAATTATTATTAATGATTTATTTAAATATTACTATCCTTTCTATGTAATGTACTTTAAGAGGACTTAAAGAACTAAACACTTGCTTCGGGCGCTTGAATAGATGTGTTAGGCTGCCTGACGGCCAGTGGTGCCACGAGGCGGGGTGGCGGTCGACAAAAGTGAATATTCAAATCGCTAAGCACGTGATAAACATGACTCAAATCGTGGAGAATCATTTGCATAGAGCTGAAAAAGCCACTGACTTGCCTTCCACGCTCTTCCTGTAATCAACGATATCTATTGACTACTGTGATTCTCGCTTAAAAGTGTATTCTTCAATGCTGACAAAGACAGAAACAAGACACATTGATTAATAGACTGGCAGTAAATAATTAACCCAACATTTTTTTAGGTTCTATTGACACGCTTTCATTCTTTTGTCATTTTTTATCGATATAATTTCAAAAGTTGGATACTCAACGTAAAAAAATTGCTTCATCTCCTAGAGCTCAAACCGCAACATTTTTGAGGAATTTACGATTAAATTTCCATAACTTATTTTGCGTGCATTAATCAGCAATGTTCTCAACACAGTGAAGAGCAAGATAGAAAAGATAATTAATAACGTTTTTAAATGAATATAGTACATAGTTGTATACATGTAATTTTACTGGCAGCTCAAAATTGCGTTATTTAAACCTTTGTGTATAGTTTGATCAAAGGTTTTTAATAGAAAGTAAGCAACTATTTCAATCAGAGATCTGAAATTTTGGTAATTTCTATTCTGGAACTAGATCGCTCGTCTCGAAAATTTTGGGCAAATTAGAAAACCTATGGAGGAGAAGAAATGACCATTTCACATAGAATGAATCATACATGGGCAAGTTAGAGGTGGTCAGAGGGGTGGGGGTGAAATCCAGGAATAGTCATATAGTAAAATATAGTCATTGCTTTTGTACAAGGTCCGGTTGAACAAGACAAATTCGGTCCTCATAAGTCAACGTACATTCTGCACATGCAAATTTTAGGATACTTTTATATGGTACAGTAGCTCGTTATGTGCGGTAAACCGGGCGTCTTGGCCCAAATTAGGGAAATTTAGCCAGTTCGTAAGTTTCTAGCCATGAAAAATAAATAGGGCACAAAGTGCAGGAAAATTTGATATTTGTATCGTTTTCAGGCAGAATTTTCGACTTTTTCACCGCGGTCAGCTCAAGAATTGTCTCTCAACACTTTCTGACAGTATCTGATTTTCCAAAAACCGTAGGTAGGACTTATCTCCTCACTTCACCCCTATGCCCCCTATGCCCGTGTGTGGAATGAATCTATATGATCTATGTATACGTAGGTGCGAGAGCTTGCTTTTTACTTTCAATGATCAAATGAGCGCGATTTCTTACATCTCTAGAATAATCCTCTTCGTTTCCTAACAGCGCTAAATAACGCTGCATATGCGGCTGTAAACGTTCTTGCAAGCTTAGAACGCTTCCGACGACCGATGCGTAATAGTTGACAGACGCTTCTCGCCTAAAAATACAGCTAACGCTGCTCAATGTTCAGAATTAATAGAAAAAAAACTCAGTCAATGTATGTATTCGCATTGTATACACCATTACGTGTAATAGTGGGGTAGGAGATACAAAAACTCAACGTCCGCTCGTTTTCTAAAAGACTGTAATTTGTAACACTATAATTTTAAACAAAAACTTGTGTTTTTAGGGCCATTTTTAAATGCTTTCAGGCATTTTTCACCAAAATTATATGGATCATTTACCCCCCCCCATCTAAAGCTGCCCGGCTCAGCTATTCCTCCAAAAATTTTTGAGCCGCTACATGCACATATGATTACATACATATATTACACGTTGGAAGTAAAATGCCTTGCGGTGGGATGTTCGGATGTCCTTTGCTCATCGTGAAAGTCAGAACGCTGAGACGACCTGGCAACATTTTCACTGGAAGTCGCGTGTTCAATGGACTTTGGTTCGCTAAGGGCCGGCTTATTATCTGAATTTTCCGTTAAGCGTTGTTCACTCTTCGAAGGATCATGGTCATCATTTTCTTCGCGTAAACTACGCTGTTGCTCAAAAAGCGAACCATTGTGCATAAGATTCGATGACCAGGGGTCAGCAGCATACAAGTAACAGGGAAGGTGGGGATCCCCACCCAAAGTTGGTCATCCCACCACCCACCCCCAACAAAAAAATTTTTGACCCCCCCCCGATTTTAGGAAAAAATATAACTTTATGCCTTTTTAGGTGTTTTTTCTGTTTTAGCCAAAACTTTGCGGTCATTTATCCTCCATAAAAAAGGCCGGAGACACCCCACGCTAAATTTGGAGCCGCTACATGTTCGGTCGACAGGGTACCCGAACCAGCCGGTCTTTAGCCGTCCGGGTTCGGGTGTGAGTTATTACTCTGCTTACACTTTTTAGAAAATATTTGAGCACGTTTTTTGCCAATAAAATACGTCAACATATTTAGAAGCTAATTTAAAAAAGTAGAAGCTGCTGCAAATAGGGGGTGACACGGGTATTACTTCCGCTGAAGAGTTAGTCAGACAAGTAGTGTCCAGCGATTTTGAGCTGATGGAACGTTTTTTGCATCATTTTTGAGGTCAAAATCAGTAAAAATGTCAAAAAATTTCATGTACTTTTTACCTAAAAAGCGTTACAAATTGATCAATTTCTGTATTTTTTAGTGGTAAAAGTGATATAATGTACTTTAAATGTGATAAAAATACTTTAGAAATGCGAAATTACCACGAAAAGACGTTTTATAGGCTATTTGACCATTTTGGTCGTCAGAACAAAAAAAATTTGTGAACACTAAATTCACTGCTTTCGATTTCTAAGATTAGACCATCCCTGCGGACATTAACCTTGTGCACCGATGATACGCTGCATGCCACAACGCGGCTTTATAGCTCAAATTTAAAAGCCTATTGCTGTCTTACTTTTGAAAGCGCTATTTCTCATTACATATTTTCCAAGCAATGGACAAAAATGTTCCAATGTACAGAAAATGAGCGCTATTTCATAAAAATATTATTTACGTGTAAAAAATTTTTACTCATAAACAATAAACAAATGGAAAGAGTTCAGCATGTAAAACGATTATATATATTTTTAAACTAATGATTTTCATTCATTCCTCAGGTTCTAATGCTGTAAATAATGAAAGCAGCTTTAACACTGACGGAATCAAAAGAAAAATTGATATTTGATTGTGAAACTTCGTGTATGTATGTAAGTGAGTACAACAGGAGCGTAAGCAGGATTTTTTAAGGAAGCGGTCATAAATTGAAGACCCTATATTTGGGATATGTTCGCCGGGGCACAAAATTAAGTGCATTTTCTGACGTTTCCGAATATACTCTATCCACTTAGCTCATAAAATTCAAATTTTTCGAAAAAATTTATTTTCTCTTAATATGCCATGAAAAAATGACGTTTTATTGGCCGCGTTTGAGACAAAGCTATGGAAAATAATTATCCTACATGGCGCGGAGCGTTTAAAGTTTTTGGAATTTTTGAATGAAAGGATGCCAATTTCAATTATTTTCCATGCATTATCTTACCTTTCTAAAATTATTTTGGGCTAAGGGGATGGGTGCAACCGCCCCCGCGCCCCGCCCCCTGCGTACGCACATGTGTGCACATAAGCTGACCGTTAAAAAAAGACAAAATGATTAAAAAGGAAAAGCTCTAAGTAAATTTAACACATCAAAAACAAAAAGAATATATGATTAATTTGAATTGATTTTCACCTAATCTACTTCAATTATACATCAAATCAGCTGAAACTTTTAGGTAAAGTTTGTTATTATTATTATTATTATTATTATTATTATTATTATTAATTCATTATTATAATGCATTTTATCGTCATTTATTATTATAAATTATCGCGCCGACATATTACATTGCTAACGTTCTATAGTATGTATAAACGTAGTTATATATAGCTTACCTCAATATGAAACAAAGAGTGATTCATACGACTGAGCAAGTGTTCCAGATGATGCAATCGAGCAAAAGCTGGACTTTCAATCACTTGCAAGTTTGGATCATCCCGAAGAATGATGTTCACTGCGACAGATTCATCCGCATTCTGAATTTGACAGTTAACGGAATGTACACAATCAAGATCAATTGTGCATACAAACAAATACTGTAAAACACACAGGTAGCTATAAAATGCACTTATGTTTAAAAACATTGCAACACTTAATTAAGCAAATCAACGGTCTAGTGATAGCACCAACCGCTAATTTGTACTACTAAGAAGCACTGGCATTAATTAATTCAGTAGGACAGTAAAAAGTAATGCGCTGCCTGCTTTTTAACGTTTCCTCTTCTTTTTATCGGAATAAAACATGCATTAGCTTTTAAAGAAACCTGTTTGATCTCTTACCGAGAATAGATCGTCCGTGTCAACCCTCGAACATTTCGAACTTTCATAGTTACTTTAATCTTTTTCTTTTATTTTTTCCATTCCGTGTGAGTCTTTATTTCAATTTTTGCCATTCCATTGAAAATAAATGCAGCACTGATAATTACATACTAGTTGCGGTGCAACCCAGAAAATTTTGAAATTTTTCGGCATTTTCAGCCGTTTTAATCCTTCAAAAATCTTTTTATATTAAAAGAGACGGTCCCAAAAAGTCTTTATAAATATATAACACTGGTTTCTAAAAAACCGATTTCATGTTTTCTGCCCGTATCTCCCGAAGAAAGAGCGCTGATCAAGTAAACGACGACTTATTTTTGACAGCAGCCCTTAATCTACATACAAATTGTTATATACAAGAATTCATAAGCGCGACTTTTCGTTGAAAGCAGGCCCGTATACAGAATTTCGTTTCGAGAGCGGCACGACCAAATTTTTTTAAAAACATTAGAAGGACTAAAGGATGAATTAAAGACGTTTTATGACCACTTGAGCTGTACACTTTGTGAATTTTACTACCCAAATGCCTTAAATATAATGAGAATTCAATGGACACCCTCTTGAACAAATCTCATTTTTTGCATAAAACCTGGGCAGAACAATAGACAGACATAGATGCAAAATACGCTTCAGGTTATATAAAGACTCGCGCTGTGAAATTCAGCGCGAAGCGCCTTAAATTTTATGCGGTTTTTGGCTAAAAAAGCAAAAGGGGAGTTAAGGAAAAGATGAATCTCATATTTCGTTTCGAAGGGGCGCGTGCCCCCCCCTATCCCACCGGTGTCAAGGCCTGTAGTTTGATATAAATATTCCGTCAAACTTATCTAATAACCCTTACTATTCATATTCAAGAAGAAATTTCAGGTTTTATCGATATTTGATTTAATTATGATAATTCTTTAATAAAATGTCATTTTTTCAAACTTTGCTGAAAAATTCTAATTATTCATCCATAACACATTGTACTGCTAGAAAATACTTATACGACGTTTGCTTAACATTCTATGCAAGAAAACAGTGCGAAATGATGCAAGTTATAAAAATATAATTCCGTTGCAATGACGACATATTTTTTATGGTTTTTTAGGGGCCCGTGATTTTTATTTAGATCAAACCGAGTTTTTCTATATTTTTTGGCGAAAATTTATACGCTTCCTGCAAAACTAGTATTGGGCAAAGTCTGTGCTGGTTTTTTAGGGTACATTTGTTTTTTTATTTGCCTTGACTTTGACGGTATACTGTAGTTTTTGGACATGTGGCAAATTTTTTTTTGAGAGTAGTCTATCTGAGGGGCCAACTTAAAAATTTAAAAAATTTCCACAGCGTTGAATACTGGAGAAGTTATCGATGCTCGAAAATGCATGAAAAAAGCATCAAAATTGATAATTCTTCGGAACTTTCCGGGAAATTTGTAACTCAAGTTTGGAAATGTTCCGAAAAGTAACCATGTTTTCTTTATTTCTATTTTATATGGCAAGGCTCTTACGCTGGCAAAGTATCATTAAACATCTTCTCTTACTTACTGAGAAAAGGGGTGGTTTTTTGGTTCCCAAAATCGGTGGTCCTTCATAGGTGAGCACTATACTCGTACATCTAGAACTAGAAAAATTTTTGCTGATTGTAAAAAATATAGCTACAACCTTCGTCGTAAAAAATATAGCTATAATCTTCGTGAAATTGTTTCATTCACTCTGCGGAGTTGCGGGTTCGCCTATTCATTAGTGTGAAGTCACTTCTTGATCCTATACTGACTCTGTGCCCACGTATGTATGATTTGATAGTCATTATAATTGTTATTATAATACAATGACAGTAAAAATAAACAATATGTAAGATATCATCACAAGACAGCATTGTCAGATAAATCACTCGAGGCTCTGATATACTTTTTACCAGAAATGACAATGTTTACTGAAAACAAAATAAAGACAACCAAAAAATTTATCTCTTAATAGAATGGCATATGAGTTCCTACAACTCAGCTTGATATGTAACTTAAGCAATATAAAATATGCATATCGGATATGATTGGCAAACTACCTGAGGTCCCACATTTACAGTAGCTCGACGTCCGACTTCTCCCAATCGATTCAATATTCTATGAATACTATCCATAAAAGAAAACGAGACTGAAAGCTCCGAGAGAAATCAGATACATCTAAAAAACGCGTAACTTTACGATGTTGTACTTAGAAATAATTACATGCATATAGAAGCGTCGACAGGAATTTTCTAAAGGGGGATGCATCTTATATTTTTTAGTATATATCGACATGCTCTACCCATTGGCACAAAAACAGATTTTATTTTCAAATTTTTCAACCCTTCGTCTTCGTTCAACTGGAAGCATGTATTACTAAATAAGGTTCTCCTGTGTGCACTGCGCAGGATCAATATGTTGTTAATACAGAAGCGCGATAAACAAAAAGTTGGGTATCTAAAGCAGTGTTCTTTGCACAAGGTTCCTTCGAAAATGTACAAAAGCGTGTTAAAAGTGCGGTTTTCGACTTTGAGTATGTAAATTGCTTTAGCCAGTTTTTGCCTCTCTGACAACCAAGAATACAAAAATCATCAATATGGCGCGCAGCATCTTAATAAAAATTTAAATATTTTAAACGTTTCGAAGTATAATTAGCACGCTGGGATAAAAGGCTCCTCATCAAGATAAATGGCATCATTTGCTCATGTTAGTGAAAACTTACAAGGGACGAACAGATTAGAGCTGTGCCGGGGCCAGACCCCGGCCCAGGCCCCGGCGCCGGGGCCTAGGCCCCGGGCCGGGGCCAGGCTGGCCCCGGCACCGGGGCCGGGGCCAATGTTAGAGTTGATTATAATGTAGAAAATTGATAATGTTCTGGGTAGATTTACCTTCAAACTCAATTTCAAGCAAACCACAGATCCTGCTGATTCAAATCTTTATTTCACTATGTCAGATTGGTGCGAATTTCTAGTTAATAATCAAAATTGACATATTTTAAATTGCAATTCATTTAGACGAGCATTTCCAGCTTGCTTGGTAGCAGACAGCTACGTCTATCAGAACAAATAGAATAATAAGCCTAAAAAAGTGCAAAGTAAAGCACATTGAAAAACGCATCCAAGTCAGAGGAGTTAAATCCATACATGGGCAGCTCAAAAAGTCTAGAAGTCCACAATTTTTCAAAGTTAAAAAGTGCCTGATAATATATGGTAGAGCGAAAAAACACCGTTTTCTCGCGTTTCTCAATGAGAGCTATCCATAAGCATCAAAAAACCGCAGAAAAACAGAAAAAATTCTGAAAATCAATTTCTGGGGGGTCTAGCGGATTTTTTTGGGGGGGGGAGAATGTGAATTCTGGGGGGTCTAGATCCCCCGATGCCCATGTTCTGTTATATCTTGTAATCCCAACAAATATTAACGCTTGACGTGCATATCTACAAGCAAGAATATATGCATAGGTACATGTAAGGGGTAGGGCAGGGTCGTACTATGAGCATGGTAAAGCACGCTATTATTGGCCCCGGCCCCGGCCCCGGCAAAAAAGGCGGCCCCGGCACAGCTCTAGAACAGATAATAAAATTTTGACCATACAGTTTTCACCATAAAATACAAACAATTAACATTTATTTAAGCTCCCTAAAGGAGTGAGTTTCCCATGTTTTAACGTAGGACGTCATCATGTTTAGCACAGAAACGCAAAACATACGACGACATCCTGTGTTATGGACCTATACATTTGATTCTGAGAGAACTTTTAGGACTGTTAATTATTCGTATTTAATGGCGAGAACTGGATGCACATATATACATGTTTACGGAAACGATATTTACGAAAAACTTTTAATAGGCAGCCTTTGATTAAGTAAAACAGCGTCAAATGGTCGAAAATTCCATATAGTATATTAGTAGTGCAAAACAATGCTATACATACTTAAAAGTCGTTTAATAAGCTGGAGTTCAAGCTTTTGGAAACGAATCATCGAGTCACTAAGTCCGTTTCGACTAAATGTTACAAACAATCAAATCAGATGTAAGTACATATATATGAATTTACCATAAAATTCTGTATATTCAAGTTGCCGACTGGCACAATCACATTTCCGACCACAATTTGCTGTTCGGAAACTTCTTGTCGATCCGTCAGAACATTATTTTGCGGCAGCTCCGGAGATTGACCAGGTAATTTTTGCACTAGATGTAGTGTCTTTCCGTCTAGATCTTAATAGAATAGGAAATTAGTGGAATAGCATTATAAAGCTTACGGTAGGCGTAAGAACTTGCCAGGAAAATAATGTGAATCCTCGCTAATATATACATACTTTACGATTATAAATCTTCCTCAGACCTAATATCTTTAGAAGATTGTACATATATCTACATCTTCAAACATATGTATTTATTTACACAGTCGAACTACATAAATAAACACTCCAATAGCAGACACTCCAGGTTAAACTATGCTATGCTTAAGCACAGTCCTCAGTCCGCTTAGGCAGACACTTAATAAACAAAATAAAAGACGATTTAATATTTTTTAATGAATTAATTGACAAATAAATTTTGAATTAATAAATAATATATAAATAAAATCGTTAATAAATTAAATACCCATCAATTTGCTTCACCTGTCGTCAGAAACCCGGTTAATAGACACGTCGAAATCGAAATCAAACACGCTTTTGTCCACCATTAAGGTCATAATCATACCAGCAATAATCTCAACAATCCCACCAATTTAAAAAAACTTAGAAAATATCCTCTTTTAAGCGTTTTTAATTACCTACTATTTTGTACTCTAAAAATACCAATTTTTCAATTTCGACAATATTTTGTTCGATTTCATTGAATTTTTCCTATTTATATTTATCTTTTTATTATCTAGAAAGAAAAAACACAGTAGCAACGTCAAAAATGGTGTTTTTAACGTGTATTGACCATTTTTGATACCAAAAAATAGTTATATGATCGTACGAGATTTGAGATTTTCACCCCCCCCAAATGCATATATACACACGCCAGAAATTTTCACCCCCGTCCTAAAATTTTATATTTTCCTCACAAAAAGTAGAAGAGGTCCTTTTTTAAAGCAAAGCGTTTTTAGTGATCTTTTGGCTCTAAAAGTCAAACTTTGGGCGCTCCGAGCCATATTCTCATTTTTTCACTCTATATGTTGTTTTCAATCTGCTCGATTTTTTATTTTTTCAGAATTCCTCTTTCTAAAAAGAAAGAGCACCGACAAAAACACCAAAAAGTGGTGTTTTTGACGCATATCCATCGCTTTGGAGCCCGAAAAATAAACTTATAAAAAATTTTGGTTTCATTCCCTCCAAAATTTCTATGCTGTGCATGTCTGGTGGTGACGAGACATAAATGTATGAGGAATTAGGAGAGGTCACTAATAGACCCCAGAATGGAAAAATGGTAAATTTTCCGGCAAAAATGAGGCAAAATGGAAGCCAAAGATCAAAGGGAAATAAAACTTTCCCATAAAAAATCATGAAATTAACCATAAACGGTGGAATAATGTAGTTTTAACGCTGTTTTATTATTTATACACGTTTCTGAGGTCATTTCGACCCAATTGCCAGATGCCAACAAACATTGTATTTTTCAGTATAGTCATCGTATATGTTATAGCACTTAAGCTAATGCCTCCTATACATTTCTACACAAATCAGCCTAAACATTACAGGTTGGAGATTTAACCACACTATAGCCTAAGGTATTGCTTCATTAAAATATGCAAATCTTTTTTTGGAGAATTACTATGTACTTTAGATTTTAAAACATATTAAAGTAGGTTAAGGTCAGGTCTAATGATTAGGATGGGAGTTCAAACTTCTTAAGGTTTATTGAGCTGGGGCAAGCTGATCGCTGATCGACTTTTGCTGTGACAGCTGGAGCATTGCTAAACAACGAAAGGAAGCCGTTAGTCAACTTTCCTATTATCTGTTAAGCGCTTGTGCAGTTGGCCAATAAACTGATTTAGTAATGCCCATTGAATGCAGTAATCAGTGGTAGGAAATTGACCAACAGTTGTCTGTTCACATGTTAAAATTGTGACCGAAAACTTCCAACTGACTTGCTTACCCGTGCTCTCGCTGAGGATCAAATGCCATCCGCTCTCCGTCGCATGGACTGTTGATTTTTTCCTCCGAATCATATCAATGAGTCCAAGACTCATCCCGTTATGAATCTATCGATAAAATTTTCGGTGTCATCTTAAAACTTGTAAAATAGAGCCAAACTTGACTATGCACTTTGCTGATTCTGATCAACAGCCAAGAGTCTAGGGATCCAGTGGGCACAAATTCTGTAGAAGCCGAAGTTATCTCTTAAGATCCTATTCGCTGTTGGTTTCGATATAACCAAGATCTAAGATACCTGGCTACGTTTAATTTACCAGTCGCCTCCCACCAGGTTTCTCACAGGTTGAAAAATTTCAGGTTTAAGCACTTCCGTTGCGGCCCCAGTGCGAAGGTCATTTTGGAATGGCTCTCTGTCGGCCTTGAACAGTGCCTCCCAAAATTAACACCGCGAAATCATAGGTCATTGTTTTCAGAAAAATCTTCAGAAAATTTTGGTGATTTTCGGCTGATTTAATATCCAGTTGTATTCAATAGTGAATAGCACATTGTTTTTCAATATGCAAATTTTATGACGTCATCACAGATTTGAATTGCACAATACAAAATATCTCTCTAAACAATCAAGTCAAATGCGTCAAATTTGGTATACATCCATGATATACGATGCCTAACAAGAAGCAGTAGTTAATGAATGATGGAATGCGACAGGTCTCAAAAAGCTAAGGACGTACGGGACACCCCTCGTATATTTATTCAATAAATACTCACCTTATTAAACATCGCTTACCTGATGCATTTAGCACCTTCTCGTCAGGTAAAACTCGGCCATGATATATAAGGCGCTGATTAAGAGCAGTTATATTTACGACTGGAGCAATTCGTTCCTTGAATTCTTGAATAGTAAGCTGAAGCAGAGATGAAGTGAATCACCTATACATATGTACGCTCAGCAGAGATATGAGTAATGAGTATACATGATTTAATAATAGCGGAGTAGCAGATTTTTATGTAGATTTTTATCTTTTGTGGACTGAAAAAGTATGTAAACCTAATGAAAAACAAAATCAAATTCAATAAAAAAATAAGCAACACAAAAGTTAATAAAGAATGACAAAATTCTTCAGCGCTCCATACAAATTCAATTTTTCTAATTACAGATGTATGTATATTATTTTATGTTACAAGTCATTCTTCCGACCTTCTTTTATTTTGTTTTCATGCAAATTTACTGACAAATATTTATGGAGAATACAATACAAAGAATTAAGCATCAAATTTGACATTAAATAACAAAATTAATCACTGATTTAAGCTCCCAGGAAAGTCGGTCTACCCCTCACAAAACTTTTGACCGTGTGCGTATATGAACATATCAACATAAGACACTGAAGCAGCATAGCCATACATGATCTTGAGGTTTAAATTTTTCATTCAGCCCTCCAGATTCACCCCATCCAGGAATTTTTTCAAGAATTTTTCACTCCCCAGAATTCGCGATTTCCCGAAAGTTTACAAAAATTTCCTAAAAATTCGTTTAAAAAGGTACTTTTCTCAGCGTTTTAAGCTATCTATTTGCTCAAAGGTGTAAAATTTTCGGCGCTTCGCGCCATTACTCGTGGTTTGCCTATATTTTGTTCAATTTAATCGACTTTTTTGATTTTTTTTGTCTTTTTGCTCTAAAAAGAAAGAGCATCGCCAAAAGCGCCGGAAAACAATGTTTTTGATGCGTATCCACCATTTTTAGGCCAAAAAAAGGAACTTTTAAATTGCAACCTCCCTCCCGCATTCCCATACTGTGCATGCCTGGGCACAGCACAATCACTTGGAGCGGTCAGATCAATCAAAGGCTTTGATCTAGATTGAAAAATTGTTTAGTTCATTCAGCTAGAATGGCATAATTTTATTTCGATCCATTACTTTTTCTTTCAGATGTATAATTTTTCCGCACTAAATTTTCCATTCTTCCATAATGTTTTGACTTTAGAGTCAAAATCCAACGTTGTATGACTATTATGAACGTGTGTATATCGTTAGAATACGCTCATTTATAAAATAAGCCTTACCTGTCCTGGGACGTCGAATTTCCTGTCGACGCCATCCAGAGTTTTGACGGTTATCTGAATCATTGTCTCCAGTCCGAAACAGAATTCTTAAGAATGCAATAAATATATTTCCGTTATTGAGATAAAGGAGTTACAGACTAGAAAATCATATAAACATTCTCTCAATCAATAGCAACGAGCCTAAAAGTTTAATATAATCAGACTCGCACCGCATCTATGTACGCATAAGAAAAATCTTAAAACCACGGTAAAAATTTTTCACTGTTCACAAACCTCCCTGATGGAACAATTAAGTGTCCAAGGTGCGGCAAACTATCCGCTACGACAAATTTTTAACACATTTTTGAGCTAGTAAACCCTGAATAACTGGAGAGAACTGAAAATATTTGTTGCGAGTACGCAGGCCCGTATCCAGGATTTTTTCGGAGGGGAGGGGTACGACCAGCCATGCACGTGGGGGTTTAGTGGGTCCTAACCCCTAGAATAAAAAAATGAAAAATTTTGTGGGGAAAATGAGGCAAAATGAAAATCAAAAACGAATGAAAATTGACAAATTTCTTCGAAAGTGCTTTACATTGACCAGAAAGAGTGTACTAACATAGTTTTAACACTATTTTAGCGCTTATACCAGCTCTTGAGGTAATTTTGGCCCAAAAAAGCTCAATTTTTGACCCCCCCAGACCAGCTAACCCTCCCCCAGAGCGGCCACGCTGTGCACCTACAGATTGACCAAAAATTTTATAAAACGTAAGGGGGACCAAAGGATGAATTTTAATTTGCAAATTTTGCTACCCGGATATCTTAAATGCGGTGAGAATCCAATGGAAACAATTTTTTCAGAGTTGGGGCATATAGTCATGACCTCTAGACAAACCACTTTTCATGTTTTTTGCATATATTCATTGTGCAAGCAGTAAGCACCCCAGTCTAGAAACTTATATAATCAGAGCTATCTCCCGTCGATGCTCCATCTTTTGCTACTTAGTTGATTTCAAAGATCCCTTTAGTCTTGGAGAAAAAATCGATCAAAGTCAAAAATAAAAAAATCAGCAAATTCTATTTGGGAGGTAAAAAAAACCATGGGAACTAAAAGAACCTACCCCCAAAATAATATGCGAAGTGCGTGGTTTGCAGCGTAAATTAGTTAGTTGACCTAACATGATCATATGTTTTGAAAAAAATTCATTTTATCCGATATTTCCGTTCATTTTATCCGATATTTCCGTTCATTTTATCACATTTATATAAAATCAATAATTTTTTCTGAATTTTATTGAAAGATCTATAAATTTAACAAATAAAGTCTTCAAGTGATAAAAACAACTCTAATTAAGTCTCTTCTAAATCCTCTGCAAGAAATCAGTGCAAAATTATGCAACTTGATGAAAGTTATTTCGTTGCCATGGCAACGTATACTTAGCATTGGTCTTTTTTCAGGTTACAGTGTTTTTTTCAGGTTACATACAATCGAACTTTTTTGTCAGTTTTTTGGGTGATTCCCATTTTTTGTGAAAAATAAATATCAGGCATCATGTAAGGTACTATGAGGCACAAAAATTGGTGCTGGTTTTTTCAGGTTACAAACGGTGTTTTTTAGGTTTGACTTTGAAGGTATACTGTAGCTATGTGGATGACATGGGACAACTAAATTTTTTTCTGACATTAGTCTGCAAGGGAGCCTAACGTGAAAACATAAAAGATTCCAGCAAATATGAATACGGGTAGAAATACTGACCCTCAAAAAAATCATAAAAACGGCAATTTTTTGGAACTTTTCGACAAATTTATATCTCAAGCTTCTGAATAAGGAAAGAGATCAGGGGTCAGTTATAATCCTTACGGCATATTTGTTCACCAGTATAATATCATCAGTCATCTCCTTTTGGTTATGGAAAAAAAGGGGAGGGCGTAAATGAGTATTTTTTTACCTACTTAATGTCAAAATATGGTGCTTAATTCATTGAATTTTATTTTTCATGAATGCTTATGGTTAGATTAGCATGGAAATAAGTAAGAATAAGGGCGATGGAATGATCTTTAACATCAAATATTTGCAAAATAATAGAAGAAAAAAGTTTGAATGAACGAATTGAACGTTCTGCTGCTAGAAAAACCAGCATTTTAAGTGAAAAATTATGCTTTTCAGTGCCGTCTTACGCTTCTTCGTGGTTTGAGGAACAGGTGTGGACAGGTTTGGTCCCAAAACGGCCTGAGGGGGAGGGGGTGCCTCTCAAAAGCTATGATAGGGGGACACCCCAATACCCCCAGATGTACATGTATGGTTGGCGGGTTCGAGGTGGTGTGCTAAAGCGCCCCTCAGCAGGGTCTGGGGCGGAGCCATGGAAAATTGTAAAAAGAGCACTTCGATTTTAAATCGTAGCGTTAAAATTTTTACAAAATCAACCGAATCACGATTCTAAATTCAACCTAAAACGGTCCAAGTTCATCATCAAACCATGCGCTTGGGACTAGACAAGACAAGACAAGAAAATATTTATTGTCCAGAAAAATAATCCTAACTTGGTGATTCTGTATTTTGGTATATGTTCGACGGGGCTCCAAATAAAGTGCATTTCCTGACGTTTCCGAGCATATTCTAGGTAGGTATCTGTAGTGTTAAGCTCATAAAATTAAAACTTTTCGAAAAAAAATTTCATTTTCTCTCGATGAGCAAAGAAAAATGACGTTTTCTTGGCTTCACTTGGGCCTAGATTAACGAAAAAATTATTCTACGTGCGCGCGCTTCAAGCGCCCAAGCTGTGCAAGTCTGATCTCATGCGATTTAGGAATTTTTAGTCATCCTATTTATCAGCTGAATTCAGAACCGAAATTCGGACGATTTTATAAAAATTTTATTCTTGCTATTCAAGATTTTTGCGCTTATTTTGTAAAATTGGCTAAACTTTACTATATGGTGTGAACGGAAAACTTGCAGATGTACGTGAAAAGGAACGATATTGATTGAAATGAGGAGGACATGCATAAAGAAAGTGCGGAAAAAAAATTCTATGAAAAACGGACCAATATTGGTGAAGATAGAGTTACTCAGGATATAGCTACATTAAAGTGAGGTATTTTACAGTTTACAAAAAATGTTCTGAATTTGGGCTGAAAACATATGTATCTGACATTTTCAAGGTCGCTGATTACGAAAAAAATAACTTTTATTTTACGGAAAAAAAATTTTATTTGAAAATTTTTAAATTTGAAAAACAATTTTTTGCATGTTCTTTCTGTCTAGATAATGTGAAAATTCAAGTTTTTGCTTAAATGACGCTTAGGCTTAGGCTTAGTTTATCTGAGAAGGTGTTTTCGGCTGCTTAGGTCGAGGTCGCTCCCGCTTAGGTCGAGGTATAGATGCTTAGGTCAACGTATAGATGCTCAGGTCTATGTATAGATGCTTAGGTCGACCTAAGATGGGTACATGTTATTCTGCATTCCACTATTTGAATCTTCAAATGGTTGGAACTTTAAGATAATCCAAAAATGCTGTTTGAATCGTATTTAAGTAGACATCTTTAACTGGATGTAAACAATGCTAAAAATAGCGGAATTAAAAAAATTTTTTGAAAATTTGGGCAAAAATTACAAAAAATTTTTCTTAAATCTTGGTTTCCATGCAGTATAACTTAATTTTTGTAATCTCGCGACCTTGAAAATGGCAAGAAAATAATAATTAGTAAAAATTGGAAACCTTTGATAAACTGCTAAAATTCCTGAAAGGGGCTCAAAATGGTGAATGTCGAAGCATGATGTTTGAAGTACCGTAACTCTGTGAGTTTTGTATGGATTTGGTTTATTATTTTTTCCGTGTCTTTTAGTGACACAAAGTATCGTTTTTGGCGCAATTTTATGACAGTTCTGCCGGAATGGCGCCAAAATCGTTTCACACCCATATTCTTCAAAAACTTCGTAAAATTTCCCGGGCTCTGCCCTGGACTGGACCTCACTGGGGGTTAGGTAGGTCATTGTTGCAGGACAATATGAAAAGTCCAAAAATATATCACATAGGCGTAGCCAGGATTTTCGCCAGGGGGAATTCCGGAAAAAATTTTTTTGTCTAAAAAAAACGCATAAAAACGCGGGGGCTGTTAAATAACGTGTTTTTTTTGGGCTTTTCACATCATCCTGCACGATTTAAGCCATTAAAAAATTAAATTTTCTCAAAAAAAATTTGCATGTTTTTGACAAAAAAAATGCTTCTTATGCGCGTGAAGCGCTAATTTTTTTGATTTTCCACCAATAAAACGGTAGAAACTGCCAAATAATAGAATAAACCGGCGTGAAGCACCGAATTTTCTGATTTTTCATCGCAAAACAGCATCAGGCAACCATATTGCTCACTTTTTGAAAATGTAAAAATTTTCTCCAGGGGGAATTCCCCTGCACTGATTATTGGCCAATGTTGGCCCCGAATTTTTTGTTAAAGGCCAATATTGGCCAATAACGCGTGCATTAGGGGCCAATATTTGCAAGATTTAAAATTCTTAAAAAGCTTCACATTCGTGGGTTTTGAACCCCGTACTTTCGTGTTGGTAAACTCACGTGCGCACACTGCGCCATAGCGAAATTGTGATCAAGATTCTGAAGAATGATACTAATGCTATCTGTTACATACAGTATACGCAGTTGATATTTTTTGTTTGAAAGAGATTGCTTATCCTATCTTTTATGCCTATGTAGTTTGAATTGTATGGTAGGTATTTCTAATTGTCGTTGGTTTGCCTTACGCATTGCAAAATCCTACACCTGTACCTACATAAATACATATGTACGTACATATGTGCATACATATTCTAATGCCATGTCAGTATGCGATTTCAAATAGCTAGGTGAGAGGTTACCTACCTATGTAGCAGGACAATAGGTACGTATAAAGGTACCTATGCAACTATAGTGTTTCATTTAGTCGAGGGTTTTTTGAAAAGTTTAAAGTGGCTACAAAAGTGTTTTATACTAATGCGACAGCAAATAGGTATATTCTACAGAATATCGAGTTACATTGTGATCACACCTGGGCGTGGGGGTTTGGGGGGTATGCACCCCACGAAACCAAAATACCTTCCCCAGAAATCAAAATTCCCCCAGAATTCAATTTTTGAAAATTTTTTTCGTTTTTTTCGCGCAATTTTTTGATGCCAATGGATAGTGCTTGATGAGAAACGTCGAAAAATGGTGTTTTTATCGCCATACCACCATTTTTAAGACCATTTTTTGACCTTCAAAAAATCTTGCACCCCCAGAATTTTCTTGCTGCCCACGTATGATTATGATCTTTGATACTGCTTAGAGGCAGGACTGCATCATATAGGTATGTAATTATAGGTCACTTTTGTAGCCTGGTTTATGCGGACTAAATTCAGCGGAAAAGCTTTCCAATAAATGAAACAGACTTTACTTAATTCTGGTCAT
This sequence comes from Mermis nigrescens, assembly GCA_036768485.1. Lineage (NCBI taxonomy): Eukaryota > Metazoa > Nematoda > Enoplea > Mermithida > Mermithidae > Mermis > Mermis nigrescens. The sequence goes on from JAVLUZ010000142.1 coordinate 3,334,391, forward strand.
ACAGATTTGGCTTGTGATATCTTACGCTTTACGGTAGGTTGAAATTCTCTTTAACATTTACTTGAATGTAAATGGTATTTTTTCAGCAGGTTCTAATTGTTCTACATAATATGTTTTTATCATTATTTACTGTATTTTTTCACATGATGTGTGTTCTTCACTTGCTATTCTCTACTGCGTATACTGTATAAAGGAGATAGCATTAGTATTATTCTTGATTTCTGATCTCAATTTCGGTATGGCACATTGTAAAGCGCATGAGTTTACCAACACAAAAGTACGGGGTTCGAAACTCACGGATGCGAAGCTTTTTAAGAATTTTAAATCTTGCAAATATTGGCCCCTAATTCGAGCTGCACGCGGGTACCTGAACAGGTACCTGAGTACCTGAGTACCCGGGTATACCCAGTGAAAATAATTTAACTACCCGGGTACCCGAATCCCCTAATATAAAATGGAAAATTAGCACTGTAGTTATGCAATATGTGCTAAGAATTGAATTAGAAACCTAAAAACATATTGCTTCTAAAGTGCGACTGAATCACAATGTAAATGTGATTTGATATAATCAACAGTAAAATGTTAAATAGGCGAGTATTTATATTTCCTATTATCACAATATATCGCGCATATGGTCTAGGCATATTCCAGTATTCAGCTCTTTACTTACATTATTTTATTTGTGCCGAATTCTTCTTATTCTTCATTGTAAACAAACTTAAACAAGAAACTATCTGTTAGCAACGCTTTTCTTATAATTCATTCACTTCTGTGACCATTATATAAATTTAAACTGCAACTTTTATTCACATCGTGTGCGCAACTGTTTTAGTTAGACCTGGTTCAAAGCCTATCGATGTTCCAAATGCAGTCAGCCATAGACGTAGCCAGGGGGCATTGGGGGTACCTGCTCCCCGAAATTTTTTAGAAATATTGTTGATTTTTTTGTTGCAATAATGTATGTCCAGAAAACTAAGTTCAAAAAGGCAAAAACTTCAAAATTTTCCGCGCTGAGTCATTATGATTTATTGCTATATATATCCAACAAATTTAAAAGCTTGAATCAGCTAAAATAATCCAGCACTCCACATCACTTTAGTAATTTAATGCACTATTTGTTCGTTGAATGAAAACTGCGCATGCTTGTTGAGCATGATAGTAAAAGTGCGAAAATGATTGTGAACCAGTTTGTCTATTCTCTGCTTTGTTTGTCTTTTGTGTACCAGTTTGTCTATTCTTTGTTTCGTTTATCTTCCTTTACAAGGACACATATATAATCATATTTTAATTGGAAGGAATGGCCAAATTTTCTTATGTTTTTGCGCATTTCTTGTTCTATGAACTGCATTTTGTTAATTAGAAGGCCACAAATGGGCCTGAAAACGGTAATAACAAAATATTCATGGATACATCTTTCTATATCTTATTGGCAGCCACCCGTTGCTGCGCTATGTACCCAACAAAGGTCGAAAAGCGCCATTTCAGATCAGTCTGTGCAATGTAGGAGTTCATCAATTTTAAGTGTTTTTGGGCTTGCTTCCAGAACCGAGATTTGGCCGATTTTGCGAAAATTTTAACGTTACTATTTAACATTAAAATGTCTCTTTACAAAATTTTCCGGGACTCTGTCCCGGATCCCGCTCGCCACCTCAGACGTCCCGCAGCCATAAAATCTCGTTGTACATGTGCAACGAGATTTAAGGGAGAACAAGCCAGGTTAACGGGTTAGGAATTTCTAAAAATTTCCGGCGTTTCGCGCCGGCATTAATTCTGTCTGTTTTGTATGATTTAAGCGGTATAAATTGAGTTTAATGTGCAATTTTGTCAAAATTCTTCTGGCGCATAGCGCTGCCACGCGTTTAAGAGCCTGAATCACTCAACATACCTTCAGTCAAAGTTAGTAATTCGCAGTTTTCTTGTTAGAAGTTTGAATTGTCAAAACTGTTTTGTACAAATTTGGTAATTTTCTGCTCTATCAGATTATTAGTATTCACAGAGCTACATACTGTTAAGGGTGGAAAAAATGACTAAATTTCTTTGCACTTTGCGCCACTTATGAATTCCGAACTGGTTGTCAATACGAAGCCCGTAAATTCTACATGAAAACGTTTATGCCCCCAAACCAAAATTCTGACTACGTCTCTGCAGTCAGCTCCAGATAGACTTAGACTTGTTTTCAAATAAATTTTCATTTCCGGTTGATTTCAAAATTGCTTTTCTACAATGTGTTTTCCTGCTTCAAATATTTTAATGACGCTATGAAGATACAAAACCTGCTTCACAATTTTTTGCCTTATGAAAATGACTTAAACCACATTAAGGGGCTCGACGCGTCGCCATTGCCAAGTTACGATAATTGATCACCGGCTTGTCTTATTATTATTACAATACACATTATGGGCGGTAAAAATCGCGGATCAAAAATTTACGTCAGCAATCAACACTCTAAATCACCACCGCAACGAGACGGGAAATTTTACTCTCTTAATACAGAAGATGACAATAATAGTCTTTGTCATTTGCGCGGAGACAGTTACGGATAGTCATATTTCGGCTGTTCAATGTGGACTATGTCATAAGTGGGCACATGCTGAGTGCCTTAATCTACCATCAGCACTTATTTCATATTTCAATATTTCGTCCTATATTGACGCTTCTTACTCTTTTCCATTTGTTTGCTCCTTGTGTAAACCCCTGTTCGAAAATTTCGCTTCTTTACCGGCTAAGATGGCTACTTTAGAATCTCGTCTTAACTCAATTGAATCAAAAAATCGGTGCTTCTACGTCACCCAGCATCGTCGATATAGGCTTATTAATTCAAGATGGTCTAGAACGTGAATCGAAAAAGTTGAATGCAGTCGTATTTGGTTTAGCCGAATCTAACGATGACCTTGTTTCGGTTAAATCTTTAGTTGATGATTATAATAAAGACTCTGATTTTTCATCTGCCGATATAACGCAGGTATTTAGAGACGGTCCCAAAATAGTCAGACAAACCTCAGTTTCTGAAAGTTTGTCTTTCTTCGTCACGTGCTCAATGTCGCTTTATTGGTCTTATCAACAAAGTTGTCCGCCCTGCAAATCCAACAAACGTCTACTCAAAATTACGTGTGCGACCAGATTTGTCATTTCTTCAGCGAAAACGTCAGCGTGAACTTAACGACGAGTTGCACCAATGACTGGACGCGGGCTGAGACTAATCTATATATCGACTTTAGGGATGACTGTGTGAAGAAGAAAACAGTACGAGTCTATGATCCTCGTTCTACAGCCCCTAAACCATTTAATCCCAAATTTTGTGCTCAACATGGTCAACACGCTGTCTAATATTTAGGTAAATTCGCCCCGTTATTTTGTTAATATTAAATGTTTGCTATGTAATTCTCTAGTATTGTGAATAAGTTAGGGGAACTTCACTTTCTCTTAAATACTGCAAAATTCGATATATTATTTTTTTGTGAAACCTGGTTAAATGAATCTATTTTCGACAGTCTATTATGTCAGTTAAAAAATTATATTATTCTCCGATCAGATCGTAAGAATAAGCGGGGAGGTGGAGTTTCAATTTTTGCTAAACCTATCTTTATGCTCGATGCATTGTAGTTCCTGCTTCTCTGTTTGTGTCTGATACTTTAGTAGTTGAAATTTTAAAAGGTGGAGATGTTATAAGATGTTTGTTAGTTTATAGACCTCCTCAGTATGATTTTGATACTGCACTTGGGATATGTAATTTAATTGAATGGGCTACTAATAGTTGTCATCCCGTTATTATAGTTGGGGATCTAAATTTGCCTAAAATTGATTGGTTTCATGGTACTTTTACATTTAATCCATTAAACGAATTATTTTTTGATTACTTATCAGCTAGTGGTCTGCAACAGTTAGTTAAAGAAAATACTCACGATATATACTTTGATTGATGTAGTATTTGCTGCATATAACGTTTTTAATATCCAGGTTCTTCCTCCTTTTTCAACAAGCGACCATAATTCGATTTCTTTTGAAATTTTAACTAGAACTTTTCAAGATGGAGATAAACCTTGCTTAAATTTTAATAAAGCGGACTACGAGAGTAGCTACAGTGAGTCGCCATGAAAGATGACGCGCCATCACCCTCAGAATTATGATGGATGATGCGTCGCGAGCTGCCGCGCTACGTCCATCATGCGCCATCATCTCTTTTATTCAGCGCCATTACAACCTCCATCATCCCGTATCTGGCGATGCAGGACGGCGCATATCTAGCTATTACACAGCACCAACAAGAAGGAAGCGCGCCAGCATTCACGTACGCGCTTCCTTGTTGGCGCTATTAATAGCTAAATTGCGCCGTCTGCATCGCCAGATTAGCGGGATGATGGAGGTTAATGGGGCTGAGTAGAAAAAAAGAGATGATGGCACATGATGGACGTGAACGCGGCGCTCGCGACACACCATCCATTGTAATTCTGAGGGTGATGGCGCCGTCATCTTTCATGGCGACCACTGTACTTTTTATCCTCTGTTTCTTGGCCTGACATTTTTTCTACATGCTCAACAGTTAATGACATGTACAATGTTTTTTTAAGTATATTAAATCCTCTTATTTTTAGTTTTGTACCTACTTTTAGGGCTAAATTAAAATTTAAATACCCTAAAAGCTTCCATAAATTATTTCTTAAAAAACGTTCTTATGGGATAAGTATAAAAGGTGTAAAAATCCAGGAACTAAAGTTAAATATCGAAATCATTGTAAGGCTCTACGTAGAACTATTCATAATTATTTCTCTTCTCAAGAAAACAAATTGCTCAAGAATAATAACCCTAAAGCTTTCTATACTTTTGTAAATAATAGGTTAAAAAGTCGCAGTGAAATTCCCCTCTAACATTTTCTGATAATAATGTTATAACCAATTCATTACGCAAGGCTAACATATTTAATAATTATTTCGCTTCAATGTTTTCTAGTGACATTACTAACGCGAATTTTCTTTTTCAGAAGCGCTGTGATTTTTCGTTTCTGACGTTATTTTTAGTGAGGATCGCATATTGGAAGCCATTAACCATCTAAATACGTCTATTGCAGTTGGCCCCGATGGCATATGTAATCTTTTTATTAAAAAATTGTCGTTTCAAATGATAAAGCCGTTAGTTAGTATTTTCACTGTATCTTTTCTGTCTGGAAATATTCCCTGAGCTTTGGAGCATGGCACATACTATTCCAATTTTAAAAGGGGGATCCAGCATTAGTGGATAATAACAGGCCCGTTTCTCTTTGTTGTTCTATTGCCAAAATTATGGAAAGAATTATTAATAGTCAATTGTTAGACTTTCTTAAGGTTAATAAACTAATATATCCGTTTCAATTTGGTTTTCAAAAGAATAAATCTTGTGAAACACAATTGTTAAACTGTAAATTTTCATGGATTCAGTCGTTAGCTAAAAAAGAAACTGTTGATATAATATATTTAGATTTCTCTAAAGCTTTTGATAAAGTAAATATGGAAAAACTTCTTATTAAGTTAAACGGATATGGAATAAACGGTAATTTGTATGCATGGTTAAAGGCCTATTTGTTTAATCGTTCCCAATGTGTTTGCGTTAATCAGTCTTTTTCAGATTATGTGCCTGTTACTAGCGGTGTCGTCCAAGGAAGTGTCCTTGGACCTACGCTCTTTTGATTTTTATAAATGATATATGTGATAATATTTGTAGTATGGTTTATATGTTCGCAGATGATATCAAAATTTTCAATATTAGTCGTAACTGTAAATTATTACAGTCTGATTTAGATAAGATTATTGACTGGGCAATTGCATGGGATTTACCTATTTCCCGAACCAAAAGTCAAGTTCTATATTTTGGTAATAATAATCAAAAAGCTGTTTATAGACTAAATGGGGAAATTATTTCTAGTGATCCGTTTGTCCGTGATTTAGGAGTTTTGATTCCTCAAAATTTAAAATTTAAGGAACATTATAATTCTTTGATTAAAAAAGCTTTCTTTAGATGTATTTTAATACGCAAATCATTTTTTTCGTGTGATAAAGGTAATCTTGTTAAAGCTTATAGTTGTTATGTTAGACCTTTATTAGAGTATTGTTGCAGTGTATGGAACCCCTCTTATCTTAGGGATATAGATAGATTGGAAGCTGTTCAACGTAGATTCGCTAAATATATTTTTGGCTATAATAATATTCTTTCTAACGAGGATCGTTTAACACAACTTAAATTGTGCAGACTTGAATTAAGACGCTTGCAGATTTGTCTGTGTATGATGTATCAAATTATTTGTCATAAATCATGTTTGGAAGCTGATGATTTTTTTGTATTTAGTCATAATATTACCCGTAGCATTAATAGATTTAAATTAGTCATACCTATTGTACATTCTAATTTAGAAAAGTTTGATTTCTTTTACAAATACATCGCAGTTTGGAACGATCTTCCTGACTTCATTGTTTCTTCCCCTAACCTAAACATATTTAAATCTAGATTAGCAAACTTTGATTTATCTAGATATCTTGTGGGGCGCGCGTAAAACTTGTCATTCCATTGACTCGCATGTCCCTTTACTAATTCGTAATTGCATTTATTATATATCTTGTCATTTTGTATTTTAACAGTTGGTATTAGTAATAAAATTTCTTTCTTCTTCTTCATTAAATGCATACAAATTCTTCAGATTAAAGCCTTGATTCTATTTGATCTTGCATTAATTTTTCAATAATTTTACTGCTTAAATATCACTTTGCCCCTAGACCTCACTGTTAACTAGAGCTGCACGCGGGTACCCAAACAGGTACCCGGTACCTGGGTACCCGGGTAGAAAATGATTTTATTACCCGGGTACTCCTACGGGTACCCGGGTATACCCGGGTACCCGAATCCCCTAATATAAAATGGAAAATTAGCACTGCAGTTATGCAATATGTGCTAAGAATTGAATTAGAAACCTAGAAACATATTACTTCTAAAGTGCGACTGAATCACAATGTACATGTGATTTGATATAATCAACCATAAAATGTTATATAAGCGAGTCTGTTAATATTTCCTATAATCACAATATATCGCGCATACGGTCTAGGCATATTCCATTATTCAGCTCTTTAGTTACATTATTTTATTTGTGCCGAATTCTTCTTATTCTTCATTGTAAACAAATTTAAACAATAAATTATCTGTTAGCTACGCTTTTTTATAATGCATTCACTTCTGTGACCATTATATAAGTTTAAACTGCAACTTTTATTCACATCGTGCGCGCAACTGTTTTAGATGGACCTGGTTCAAAGCCTATCGATGTTCCAAATGCAGTCAGCTTTAGGCATAGCCGGGGGCATTGGGAGTACCTGCCCCCCGAAATTTTTCAGAAATATTGTTGATTTTTTTGTTGCAATAATGTATGTCCAGAAAACTAAGTTCAAAAAGGCAAAACTTCAAAATTTTCCGCGCCGAGTCATTATTATTTATTGCTATATAGATCCAACAAATTTAAAAGCTTGAATCAGCTAAAATAATCCAGCACTTCACATCACTTTAGTAATTTAATGCACTATTTGTTCGTTGAATGAAACTGCGCATGCTTGTTATGCATGATAGTAAAAGTGCGAAAATGATTGTGAACCAGTTTGTCTATTCTTTGTTTCGTTCATCTTTCTTTACAAGGACACAATCCTATTTTAATTGGAAGGAATGGCCAAATTTTCTTATGTTTTTGCGCATTTCTTGTTCTATGAACTGCATTTTGTTAATTAGAAGGCTACAAATGGGCCTGAAAACGGTAAGAACAAAATTTTCATGGATACATCTTTCTATATCTTATTGGCAGTGACCCGTCGCTGCGCTATGTACCCAGCAGAGGTCGAAAAACGCATTTCAGATCAGTTTGTGCAATGTAGGAGTTCATCAATTTTAAGTGTTTTTATGCTTGCTTCCGGACCGAGATTTGGCCGATTTTGAGAAAATTTTAACGTTACTATTTAACATTAAAATATTTTTTTTACAAAATTTTCCGGGACTCTGCCCCGGATCCCGCCCGCCACCTCAGACGTCCCGCAGCCATAAAATCTCGTACATGTGCAACGAGATTTTAGGGAGAACAAGCCAGGTAAAAGGGTTAAGAATTTCTAAAAATTTCCGGCGTTTCGCGCCGGCATTAATTTGTCTGTTTTGTATGATTTAAGCGGTATAAATTGAGTTTAATGTGCAAAAACGTCAAAATTTTCCGGCGCATAGCGCCGCCAGTTACTGTTCTTTCTTTTTGTAAAGCTCCAGCATTGCGTTTAAAAGCCTGAATCACTCAAAATATCTTCAGTCAAAGTTAGTAATTCGCAGTTTTCTTGTTAGAAGCTTGAATTGTCAAAACTGTTTTGTACAAATTTGGTGATTTTCTGCTCTCTCAGATTATTAGTATTCACAGAGCTACAAACTGTTAGGGGTGGAACAAATGACTGAATTTCTTAGCACTTTGCGCCACTTATGAATTCCGAACTGTTTGTCAATAGAAAGGTCGTAAATTCTACATGAAGGCGTTTATGCCCCCCGAACCAAAATTCTGATTACGTCTCTGCAGTCAGCTCCAGATAGACTTAGACTTGTTTTTGAATAAATTTTCATTTCCGGTTGATTTCAAAATTGCTTTTCGTCAGTGTGTTTTCCTGCTTCAAATGTTTTAATGACGCTATGAAGATACAAAACCTGCTTCACAATTTTTTGCTTTGAATTATGAAAATGACTCAAATTTCATTAAATGCATACGAATTCTTCAGATTAAAGCCTATATTCTATTTAATCTTGCATTAATTTTTCAATAATTTTACTGCTTAAATACCACTTTGCCCTAGACCTCACTTCAACCGTAAATAAACGATGTTCACTGCATTCTCTCTTATCTAAGGTCCTACCCCTGGTACCCAAATTACCCGGGTACCCGGGTAATGAAATAGCCGGGTACCCGGGTAGTAAAATTTGCAAAAAGTGCAGCTCTACTGTTAACCGTAAATAAACGATGTTCACTGCATTCTCTTTTATCCAAGGTCCTACCCGGGTATACCCGGGTACCCGAATTACCCGGGTACCCGAGTAATTCGGGTACCCGAATTACTCAGGTACCCGGGTAATGAAATAGCTGAATTGCCGGTAGTAAAATTTGCAAAGTGTGCAGCTCTACCTCTAATGCACTCGTTATTGGCCAATATTCGCCTTTAACGAAAAATTCGGGGCCAACATTGGCCAATAATCAGTGCCGAATTTCCCCCTCTTCCCACTGGCTAGCGCCAGTGATATACCAAAGTTCCTACCTAGGACGCATTTTGGCATGTTCTTATCGACTTTTAAAATAAAAATTTCCAGACCCCCCTTGGAAAAATCCTAGCTGCGCCTCTAATTTTATGACTCGCACTTTCGCACGCAGAAGGCAATAATGTAGGTATATACTACAATTATTCATCTCGTTCTCATTAGTACAGTATATGTATGTCATGTATCGATACACTCTTTAATTGTGCGCATGACTAAACTTGCTCACAGCTACAAACCTAATGTTACACATTCTAAAACATGTTGATTCCCTACCTTTAACTAATTTAACCCTGCGAATTTTTGAAATTTCTTAATGACTACAATAGCATTTTAAGCTTATTCCTACATGAACTTTATGCCACAGCATATCAATGAGCGGCTTTGTGGATAAAATAGAGAAACCCACAATCTTTACCATTGTTCTTCTAGTTTAAACCAATTATAAAAGCGATTTTTATCCACAAAAAATTATAATATGCAGTTTCGTGAATCAAACTATAATATTCAGCACGTAAGCAGATACCTATTTACATATGTAAGGTAGGGGCGCCACTCCGCTATGTGAGCAAAATCTTACTGCACCAGTTTCTCGGATCTTCCACTCTGTATCGCGTGTGTAGCACTAACCGAAGTCGGGCCCTTGCTCACTTTCTGCGCAAATATTCAATAATATCGAGACAATATAGCATCAACCTCACGAGTTTCATCTCAAAACATTTCAAATCGTGTAGCAGCAACTCTGCCACAATTATCACAATAAAACAACTTATCAAACTACAGGCTGACGCACTTTTTATGTGATAGAAATTTCTACGTTGCAGTGAAAATGGCCCAAATGGAATAAATTGAATGAACAAGGTGCTTACATTATGTACCTACGTACAGACTGTTTCGAAATTCATGTAAGGCACATAATTCAAAAGCAGTGAAAATTTAGCCAGTCGGTGCATGGGCTTTCATCCACACCTGGGCGTGGGGGTTTGGGGGGTACGCACCCCCCCAGAAACCAAAATACCCCCCAGAAATCAAAATACCCCCAGCATTCAATTTTTGAAAAATTTTTTCGTTTTTTTCGCAATTTTTTGATACCAATGGATAGTGCTTGATGAGAAACGTCGAAAAATGGTGTTTTTATCGCCATACCACCATTTTTAAGGCCATTTTTCGACCTTCAAAAAAATCTTGCACCCCCCCCCCAGAATTTTCTTGCTGCCCACGTATGCTTTCATCCGATTGGCTATCGTCTGTTGCACATTTTTTTGGCTCTTAAACCTTGTGCTTTGGCACTCTGGGTCAACTTAGCTCATAGGAGCTGAGAGCGTAACCTGCAGCCTCGCGCGAGAAAATTCTTATACACGCTAGGGAGTCAAACGCCGTATGTCTCGATGAGACGTGAGTGGTAATAAAAAAACCGGTAGACCACTTGGAAAGCGGCAGTAGTGTTATTTTGGTAGCCAAAAAATAATTAAAATATGATTTTGGTATGGTTGGTTAGCTTAATTTTAATATGATATAAATATGATATTTTGCTATTTTTTATTTAAAATATGATATAATTTTGATATTTGGTATATATTTAATGTTTTTGGTAGGTAGTGCATATGAATAGCTATATGTATTTTCTGCAACCATTTCAAAGTAGGTACCTATGTAAGCAAAATAGTTCGAATTAAATGCATGCATATCAATGCACTGTAATAAATTATGCAAATTTTTAAGACTCGTTCATTTTATTTCAGAGTCAAAAAGACCAAGTATGCAAGTAATCAATATTTTTTGAACGAATATCTCTCTTTTCCAACGATTTTTCACTTAATCGGAAGCAACAATTACAATGTTATGCATAGCAATGAATAAGCATAGCTAGTTCGAAATGGGACGTTTTGGCGACGCCGTTTTGGCGCCGAATTAAAATTTTCTTCGAAATTTCTTCAAAAAGACTGTTTTAGCATTCTACATATGCTGAAATACATAGCTGTTTCTGCTAATGAAATAGTTTGAGAGCTAATATACACATGCATATCTACAGTCTGTTTCACATAACTTGGTGCATGAAATTCTGGTTCACAACAACTTAGAATCGTGAACATAAAAGCACAAAGTTATGTGAAACAGACTATACATATTTGGTGAGCAAAAATGCAAAAAGTAAGTAAATGTCATTAATATTTATTATCCGGAAGGAATTATGAGGCTAACGACTGATCTACATACAAGATGGGCTTGGGGGGTTTGGGGGTATAAGCCAATGGATATTGCTTGATTGATGATATTAAGCGTCAAAAATTGGTGTTAATTCGCCTCAGCTTTATATACGTGCTCAAATTGACTGTAAAGTGCTGGAATAATGTGAGCACAGGAGCCTGTTCCATATTTCGCACACTACGGTTTCATAATAGGTGGTAGGTACCTATTAAACATATATATATATACATAGGTAGTTATCACGAATGGGCGTAGGTGCTCTGGACCGTAGGTGGGCGGCTCTAAAGGTCAGGGGGTGCGAATTTTTCAAAGTCAAATATTGGCCACAATTAGCGAAGCAGTTAATGCGAGGCGGGTACTAAGAAACTGCAATAGGTTGAATTGGTTGAATTGTTAAGACATTCGAATCACCATACTGTAAGTCTCAAAAATTTAGAAGCAGATTATAGTTGAATTGCACGCAAGCTGAATCAAGTGTGGAACGGATTTGACTGTTTTATTGCACAAAACTCAAGCAACACTATTGAATCAAACAAAGCCTCACTTATACTACCAATCTACTCTGGAGTCCGCAAATTATGAAATAATTACTATAGTCTGTTCAATTCCAAATGGCCCATTTTCACTGTCTTATTACTGTTTTAGTTTTTTTACCGCACAGACGGCTCCATCAATTACGTTTAGTAGCGGCTGATTGCTTTAAAGTCTCATTGATGTTTAATATGTTTTGCTTAGCACGTGGCCTATCTAAAAAACTGCCAACAAACTCTAACCCGTAAAATATTCTAAAGCAAAAATGGGCTGTTCGTAAAGCAAAAATGGGCCGTTCGGAACGAAATGGGACATTTAGGCGCCGGCCGTTTTGACGACGAACGTTTTGGCAACGGCCGTTTTAGCGCTGGACTAGAAATTTTCTTCAAAATGGGCTTGAAATTGGACAGAAATTGTAAAATAACTTAGTTTTACTGCTATTTTAGCAGTACAACTCACAACTGCAAATGCATGGCGTGCCATGGCCATACATCGATGCACAACATAATCGGCCGGTAAATTTCAAGCACTTTTGAAAATTACCGATTTTCATCCATTTTTAGCTTTCATTTCGCAACATTTTCCACAGCAAAATTACCAATTCCTCATCATAGAGGACCAGACCACACGTGGGCGTGGAGGATAATGAGATCCCAACAAATCTGGCAGGCAGACCCCCAAAATCGACTGACCCCATAATTAAATTTTTGGGATTTTGCGAGTTTTTCACCATTCTGAACCTTCCAGAATTTGGCTGTTGCTCTTGAAGGGTACAGACTCTACCAACCCCCGTCCCGTTGTGCATGTAAGGCCATGACCAACTTCGGCACTCGTAGAAGAATAGATCCCAATTTTGACGTCTATTCAGCTAAAGGTGTCTTAAAAGATGATATAGCACTTAAAAGCGCAAAAACTTTATTAATTCACGATTCTAATCGATTTAGCACGCTTTTTAATAAATTTGGCTTTTATACATACCGTTTTTAATTAAAGTTATTTTTCACAAAGCAATTTCTCTAATAGCTAACGCATCTAAAACCACTTCTTAGCAGAGATTCTTCTGAGTGCCACTATTCGATCTATAACCTAAGACAAATACAAAATGTTTCTAAAAATTGAAAAGAGTTGTGGTAGAAAAGTCAGTAATACACATGCCTGACGTTCTTCACCTCAGGCTATCGCCCATCAATCGCCCATCAATACGAGTGCATACGCATAAAGCGTTCTAAATAACTATGCATATTTTAAGTACGAACGTATGCACATGCATAAACCTATTCAAAACAGTATCCAAGATTTGATTACAGAGAGGTCCAAGAATTTTGGTGTCATGTCCAAAACCGTAAAGAATGTTATGCAAAAATAACGAGATTTTTTAGCACTTTCTCGCGAATTCTGTACAGAGAAAAAGAAAACATCGAAAAATTTAATTTACCCAAAAGTAGTGTACAATTGCAGAAAAACAATGCATAAAGTTCAAGGGCGTAGCTGGCCTTCCAATTTTTGGAGGGATGTTAATTCTAAAGTCAAATAGCTCAACAACTACTTATGTATAGTCAGGCAAAAATAATGGTGTTTTTAAGTTAAGTTTTTCAAAGCGAGATCCACGCACTGAAAAAATCTTTAAAATTTAGCTCGATTCGAATTATATTGAAAAGTGCGCTAAACTCTATCAAAGCGGTCTTTCATATGAGCTTCAAGAATTTTAACTCTTTTCCTCTGGGTTACCCTTGTAGAAAATACCTCCTCGTACTTCCAAAATTTTTAGGACTAGTCCCCCTTAATCCCCACAACTGCGCCGCTGATTGAATCATAGATCCGCGCAAAGCGCAGGAGTAACGAATTCACCATGTCTCACTCAGGCGTAGGTTTGTAGATCACAAGCGCTTGAGGAAGGTTAGAAATATTTTGTCTTAAGGACTTAGTTCAAAAGTGTATTAAATCTTTTAGAAAATCTTCTAACTAGACTTCAGGAATTTTCAATTTTTTGGCCCAAGAAACTTGCTTAAATCATAATTTCTGTTTGTTTCGAGCAGAGAAGGGTGGCAAGGCACCTCTGCTCCTGAATACGGGTCATAATATCAAATAATTGAAGGTTTCATCGGGAAATTATACAAAGAAATACTGTCTGTCTCCGTAGAACTAAACGACCAGTGTGTACGGTCAATTTCGAGCACTCTAGAGAGAATTTTCTGCATGTCTGTTGCACTATAAAGGCCGATCTAGGGATTCAAAAATTGAGCCTTTTTGGGCCAAAATGACTTCAAAAAGTGGTATAAATGCTACAATAGCGTTAAAACTAAGTTATTGTACAGTTTCTGGCCAATTTCCAGACAATTTTGAAGAAAATGTTATCCGGCGCCAAAACGGCATCGCTAAAACGGCGTCATCAAAACGGCGTCGCCAAGCCAAAATGGCGGGGCCAAAATGTCTCAGACCGCGTTTGGAACGGAACAGACTATAGCATACGATTACGACGAAGATAAATTCGTGACTTTTTCAACAGCAATAACGAAACGCAATTTACAAAACGAGGTTCTATAATAAGCGCTATGTACAACATTCAAGGAAGGCAGGTACATAGATGTGTAGGCACAGCCTGTTTCATTCATTGGCGAGCTTTTTCACCAAACTCAGTTCACATCAATTAGGCTATAAAAGTAGGTTAGAAGTGTGATGCAGTTTTGCTGTTCGACAAGGGGAGAGATCCTCCCAACAACTCACTAAACTGTAGACTATCACTGTTATTGTATTAAATTAAATAGTCGCCTTTAAACTTTTCAAAAAAATCTCGAATAAATGAAGCAGACTATATGTAGGTACTTAAGCAAGTACCATCAGCAGCGCATGCGCAATGAAAAAAGAAGCGAATATTGTCACTAGGTCTTCGAACAGTTTTGCCAAAGCATAACATGTGTGCAAAAACCTTCGAGCCAGAAGTTGCGACTTTGTAATGAAAGACAGTAGATTGATGAGAATTTCGGACTTTGGCATGCCCTAAAGTTAGCGGAATTCAGATATCACTAATTCAAATATCGAATATTATGCAAAGCAAAGTAATATGCAACAATGAAAATGACAAACCAGAGAGGAAAGCGGAATATTTCCTAATAAAATGAAGCTTTTGTAAATGAACCATACAAGACTAGAATTTTTCAATGTTGCTAAAACAACATCGCGGTAAAAATAATAAGAAATTGTTTCAGTCCTACCAACCAGGAGTGCGAGGGGTTTTCCACCCAGCCCCTCAGAAAAAATTTCACACTCCAGCACTTTTTTACCCTTCCCTGGAATTCGCAAACTTTCCAAAAATTCGTAGAAAAGGTGCCAAATTTTCGGCGCTTCGCGACATATCCTAATTTTTTAACTATATTTTATTCAATTAATTTGAATTTTTCGATTTTTGCGAAATATTTTACCTTTTATAATCTACAAAGATAGAGCTTCGTCAGAAACGCCGAAAAACGATGCGTTTGACGCGTATCCACCATTTTTGGGCTCGAAAATTGCACTTTAAAATTTCAACCCCCACCAAGGATTCCCATACAATGCATGTCAGAAAGGTACCACCTACCCCAATATAATATAAGTAAATGTTTCCTAGCTTTACATTCAGTTTCTTGCATGCACCGAACTTTTTCATATGTCCTACATTGTTGCTCCATATTGGGAATAATTTATAAGAATTTAAAATCTAAATTATCAGCATAAGAATAAGTCGCAAAAAACATGTTTTTGATAAGAGGTCGCAATACTCATTTTCTAACTGAAAAGAATCGTTCGCAAGACACTTTTGAAAATCAATTCCTTTCGATAACGCTGGCTCATTACAGATCAAAACATATATGTTTGTTTTGCTAAAAGCCCCCAAAATCGAACATACGCATAAATTAAGCGCATTAGAGTGAAACTACTAATTTTAGGTTCGCCAATCGGCTAATAACGGCAGTTAAACATTAAAATTGATTTAACAGAAGGCCATAATTTAAGCAAATAGCAAATCAGGCAGGTAATAAACGGGAACTTACGTAGCCAATGCAAGGACGGTAAGCAGTCCAAAGCAATCCATGAAGAACGAATGCGATGAGAAAAGTCTGTAATAAAGATATAGAATGAATTGGCTATTCTAAATGTCAAGTACTAAAGTACTTTTACTAGAACAGAGCGTTGTGAGATTAATAGCCGGCATATCGTTCCTGCAAAAAGTGCCGAAAAATGTCTGCAACAGTCATATTTGTACGTGAAATGGTGCGATTCGCGCGACTCATTTTGTACTGGAAATTGATCGCTCAATTCTTCGCCGTCTGAATATCTACAAGACAAATTAAGTTGTTACAAATATGTAGTTTTGCCAGTGCGGTATTTTACGATTCCCTTCGCTGCATAATGACTACCGTATAAACCCTGCTCCTGGCTATAAGCTAAGGAAATTTAATCAAAATGAAAATTCGAAAAAAATTAAACTTGTACTATTAAAATTAAATTAAAAATAAAGCGCTAAACTAAGCTAATAATAACAAGTTATTTATGCATATAACAACAACGTTTAATTTAGATACGCTATGGAAGTGATCGACTTACTATCAATTACCGATTTGCAAAGAACGACTGAAGATACATACAAAGCTACAGCTTCAGATGTTTCGACTCTTAACTGCTGGTGAGTATAACTCAATTAAGTACTTTCGTTCCAAAAAACGGACTGATTAATACGATTTTAAGAATTTTTCAATGCGAAACTACTTATGAACGGTGCAATGCAACCAATCCCTGGACTTGAGCACTTTCTAACACACGAAAGCTCTACTATATATATGTACATGAGTATGCCGTAACAATTTCCTATTAAAATTAGAAAAAGGAATAAATTATGGAATTTTTTATAGCCAGTGCGCAAATCCTGGGCAACAGTGCATCCCAGCCCGTCCATGGAACGGGCTGACACACAAGTTGGACTGGCTGAAGGGTTCATTTGGATGGGCTGATTTTGAAAAATGTGAGGAAACAGTTAAAAATCAAACAATATTGTCTTTTTAACCCAATTCAGCCCAACTATGGGACCAACCACCTTTGAGAGCCAATAGTTGGACAGGCTGAAGCTTTGTCTGTTGCCGAGGTATGCCAGTGCGGCCATTCCGCTCTAACAGTATACAATATAATTCTTAATTACTTACTCAATAAATGATATCTGATAAATTTTGAGCTACATGCATGCATTCTTTGACGTTAACAAATGGTTTGCTAAACGCGATCGTACATATAGCATAACAGAAATGATCTATTGAATTTAAGTCTGCGCTTTTTATGATAGCATAGTGAACTTTAACGTGTAATAAGCTAGACAGGCAATATTGGTAAATTAATAAACTTTAATTATGCACGATGCTCATTTAGTTCAGGCCGAAAAGCGTAATTTTCCTGACTTATCATGCATACAGCATTTCTTCCTATTCTCAGAAATAATTTACCAATACTCAGTACACTCACCAGTTCCTTTTATTTACATATTTATTCTTTAAAAAGTAGGCAGTAATAAGAGATTAATTGGTCAATGGCATTTATGCTTATCACGATTAAACTGCTATAATCAATAGGAAAAGTAGTGCAAATACAGAGGAGCATACGAAAGAGAAGCCAAATCAAATAGAACCAAATTTTTTAGAGAGAAGAAGACATTAGAACAAATTTGCTGATCTGAAAATCATCCTAAGCATATATATGTACATGATCATGGGGGAGGGTTTAAGAGGGCTTTCACACCCTTTCCCAGAAAATTTTTCACCCCTCCCGCCAGAATTCGCGACTTTTCGTAAGTTTCCAAAATGGCGGAAAAGGTGCTGTTTCAAGCTTTTTCAGTCATTTATTTGCTCAAAAATGGGGCATACACTCATTTCTTGCCCATATTTTGTTCATTTTTCCAATTTTTTCGTTTTTATCGAAATTTTTTGTTTTTATGCCCTAGAAAGATAGAGCATCGTCAGAAACGCCGAAAAACGATGATCCTTGACGCGTATCCACGATTATTGAGCCCAAAAAACACTTTAAAATGTCAGCCCCACCCCCTTTAATGCAATTCAGACAACTGCTTTTGCTTCGCTTGAGGATCCTTTGAAAAATTTTATTTTTGGGCACGGCTAATCGTTATCCCGTACATAATCCGACAAAAATATACAAAGAACGAATGTTCTTTCTCATAATATACATACCTTTCAGTCTGTTCGGTCGACAAATACGCTGGTACGTCACAACTCCTTGTTTTACCTGAAATTTCGCACGATTAACGTTATCATACACGCAAAAAACTTACCAGCATAATTTTTTGCATGAAAAAAGACGTTTCAATCAAGTCGAATTTCATCTAAATACGACCGACAATCATTAGGCCATTTAAAATTTTGTTCTCTAAATTTATAAATTACACAATCGTATTTATAAGCAGGGGCGTAGCCCAAATTTTGGAAGTATAAGTAATTTTTACAAGGGTCCCCAGAGGGAAAAATTTAAAAACTTAAAAGACGTATTTGAAAGACCGCCAAATTGTTTTTTCAACACACTTTTTAAGCTAATAGACACAAAATTATTGGGCGCTTCGCGCCTTCTTCATTTATGTGCAACATACTGGTTCAATTTTAATGAAATCGAGTTAA
Source organism: Mermis nigrescens (assembly GCA_036768485.1). Taxonomy (NCBI): domain Eukaryota; kingdom Metazoa; phylum Nematoda; class Enoplea; order Mermithida; family Mermithidae; genus Mermis; species Mermis nigrescens. The sequence goes on from JAVLUZ010000142.1 coordinate 3,353,059, forward strand.
ACTTTTTTAAATTTTTTTCCAACGTGTAGACTCGCTAAAAAAAGCTCAAAAACACCATTATTTAGTTGTTGAGAAATCTAAATTAAAAATTTTCGTCCCCCCAAATTCACAAGGCCAGCTACGCTACTGTTTATATGTAAAGGTGTCACATGAATGAAGTTCAGAATTAGTCCGCGAATATGCATGCAGGACAAGTCAAAAAACAACTTCATTAATAATATGAACATATCGTTTTCCAGTGAAGAAAAAATTGATGCGATTCCTTGTAAAAAGTAGCAAAACAATAAATTGCTGGCACAAACACAGTAAAATTTTATATTATCAACCAAGCCTAAGACGATACAAATATCAGTAAGGCATATAAAGCTCAAAACAATAGCCCGACCACCATACATGATCTTGGGGTTTTGCGGGGTTTACAGTCCCTAGAATTCGCTTCCCAAAGAATTCGCAGAAAATGCAATATTTTAAGCGTTTTTAGCTATCTGTTTGCTCAAAAGTATCAAATTTTCGGCGCTTCACGCCATAAACTCTTTTTTTGACTACCTATACTTTCTTCGATTTATTCAATTTTTTATAATTTTTAGAACGTTTACTTTTTGTTTTTATGCTTTAGAAAGATAGAGCATCGTCAGAAACGCTGAAAATATATGTTTTTATTGCGTACATATCGACCATTTGAACCCAGAAAAAGGCATTTAAAAGTTCAAATCCCAACCCCATCCCCCCGAGCTCCCATGCTGTGCATGTCTTCCGACCACTCTAGTCAATAATCAGGCCATGAAGGATGGCCAGCCATCTATATCGTACCATCGATATCCGAGGAAATAATTTTTTTCATTCGAATGTCAGCGCTTTCCAAAATTTTCCGACGGCGCAATTCTCGACGTTCCTCCGCAGAAGACATTTCGATGTTCGATAGGTTCAACTCAATGTTTACTCAAACGTTTTAAAATGATTTCTCTGAAAAACAATAGTACAATAAAATAATACTTCATAAAGACACGCTACTTGAATAAGAAAATCGGTTAAAATCAGTAAAATATATAAAAGTCGCAACAATGACGATTTTTATGCAGTTTTTACTCAAAAAGCACCCAAAATTGATTAATGTCGATGTTTTTAGTGTTAAAAGCGATGCAATGCAGTAAAAATAGACTAGATACACTTAAAAACGCGACCACAAAAAAACGTTTCCTATGCTACACACTTATATTTTGACCATTTTTGTCGTTTGAATAGCAGAAAAAATCGAGAATTCTAAATTGACTGGTTGATTTCTGGGATTTTATATCTCCCTGCTGACCCTGACCTTGTGGATCTATGCAAGAAACGCTAACGCTATACCTAACCCGACAGGGCGGAGCATTAGACATGCACAGCATGGAAATTCTAAGGGGGTTGAATTTTAAAGTACCTTTTCTAGATCCAAAAATAGTGTGTATGCGTCAAAAATATTGCTTTTCGGCAATAACAAAAAATTTCGAGAGAGAAAACAAAAAAAAGTCGAACAAATTGGACAAAATATAGTCAAAAATTTGAGTATATGGCGCGAATTGCCGAAAATTTGACACTTTTGAGCAAATGGATAGGTAGCTAAAAACGCTTTAAAAAGCAAAATTTCTGGAAACTTGCAAAAAATCGCGAATTCTGGGAGGACGCGTGAAAAAATGTCTGTGAGGGGGGGGGGGGTTAAAAATTTTTTGGGGAGGTGAAACCTCCACTTTCCATATCACTATATTATGAGAGGCAACGTTTTTCCAAGCGATTTAATCGACATAACAGACCGAGCCCAAAACTTTTTTCACATTTTCAAATTTTGATCCACATTTTTTAGATGTCTAGCAAGTTCTAGAATGAAGTCTTTCTGCTTTCAATTACTTCTCCTTGCTACTGTAGATCATTTTTCACCTCATGATCAACTCTAAATGAATTCGCTTGCAAAACCAGGATTGTAAAAACACATAAAAACACATTCTATCAGAAATCTCAATACACATCATATCAAAACAAAAAGACTAAGTGCTGGAGCTTCGCAGTAAGCGGCACAAAGCGCCGAAAAATTTCAGCGTTTTTTGGCCTTTTACCTTGATTTTAGGTAAATATCCAGAGGGCATAGGGGGCCCGTCACGCCCCCCCTCAGGGAACGAAATTTTCGAATGATTTTTCCCTATACTCCCCTTTGCTTTTTAGCAAAAAAATCGCAAAATTTTCAATAATTAATTGTATCTTTTTAGTCCTAAACGCGCGGTTGAAATACTTGATATTAAATCTTTATACAACATAAAGCATGTTTTGCATGTATGTCTTCTGTTTTTTGCAAATTTTGCGCAGAAAATACGATCCGTGCAAGAAGCAAGAATGATAGAAATTTTGTGGCGGTGATTAAGAATTTTAGTATGACTATTGTTAGGTTGATTTCAGGACTAAAATGAGGCTAATTTTAAAAATTTTTACGTTACAATTCAACATTAAGGCGCCTTTTCATAAAATTTTTCTAAGGTTCTGCCCTGGACCCCGCTGGGGGGGGCGCTTGAGTGCGCCACCCCAAACCTAGAAGAGGGGTATCGGTAAGGTATCTGGGTAGCAAAATTTACTGCAGCTCTAGCAGTCGCAAAACGTCTTTTCTTTGGTCCCCTGCTTATGTTTTAAAAAATTTTAGTCGTGCCTTCCCAAAAACAAAATCCTAGATACGGGCCTGGACAGAAAATCAAGATGCCATAGCAAGCAATGAAGAAATCTAGCCAAGTATATACCTAATACGATGTTATACCTTTATTTAGGGATTCAAATTTTGGTGCGATGCGCCAGATTTTCACATTATTATGATTTCAGTTCAAATAAGGGCAAACGTAATAATGTTCTATCATACATGTAAGAGGGGGATGGGGGATCACCCACATTAAGTCGGTCGTCCCCCTCCATTCCCCAAGTCATAAAATTTTTGCCCCCCCCCCCAATTGGAAAAAATGAATTTTTCGGCCGTTTTAAGCTGTATTTTGGCTGTTTTTGGCCAAAAATTGGCAGTCATTTACCCCCCCCCCTGAAATTGCCCGTTGCGGGGAACCCCAAAGCGAAATTTCGAGCCGTTACATGAATGTGTTCTATGCAAATAAAGCTTTATTTCAAGATAAGCGGCAGGAAAGTCTGAGCAGAAGATGAGGATTTTCCATCATAGTCAATTTCTAGGGCAAGTTGTCAATGAAAGTGCAGCAGTAAACGCTGTCAATGAAAGTGCAGCAGTAAACGCGGTGCGGCCTAAACGTCAATAAAAGCAATAAAAGAAAATCATAGCAACAAGCAACTGAAAATTTTAAAATTTTATCTCTCGCATTTTAGCATTAAAAAAATTTACCACAAATGCCAACCGAGCTCAAAATTTTTTTCCATTTTTCTAAATTTTGGTTGACATTTACCTAGACCAAAAAGAAGCCTGGGCTCAAGTCCGGTAGCTAACCCTAGGCCCGGCCGGGAGCCAGGCCCGGTTTATCACTCCTCAATATTCCATTGTTTTCCACCTTTTTTGAGAGGTCGAAAATCGTTCAAAAATAGAGTATCCTTGTTAAAAAATCAGTTTTTCAATAGAAAATAGTATGACACATGTAATGGCAATGATTGGTACATTTTGTGTATAAAAATTTTGCGCTCTACTAGGAATATCACAATCAGCAAACTTGTGTTAATACTTGATTTTCTTTCTTTTATAAGAGCATTTTAGCAAATTTCTAAAATCGCTTTTGACAATATAAATTGAATAATTTATCAATATGGCGCGATGCGCCAGAAAATTCAGAAATTTTACCTCTAAAACCAATTTTCGCATTACAAAAATTCTAGGAATTTGGCGCGGCCTAAACATCAATAAGACAAGTCGCCGGAAAATTTTGACATTTTACCTCTCTAAAACGCATTTTTGCATTACAAAACCGTGCAGAAGATGAAACTTCTAAATCACACGGAAGTTCTAGAGCAAGTTGCCGATAAAAAGCTGCAGTTGATTTGGTGCGGCTTTAACATCAATAACAAGTAATAAATTTGAATCAATCAGGTCCGGCACGAAGACTCGGGAACTTTTGAGGTTCTAGCTCTATAAAAAGCCTTTTTACATTACAAAAACTATCCGAATCAGTGCAGATGAGGATTTACAATCATAGTGAAGTTCTAGATCAAGTTGTCGATAAAAGTGCTGCAACCGGCGTGGCGGGGTTTAAACATCAATAATGGAAGTAATTATATGCAGTCAACTGCAGGTAATATAGCATACAATGTAAAATTATATTAGAGCTGTGCCGGGGCCAGGCCCTGGCCCCGGCGCGAGGGCCTAAGCCCTGGGCCGGGGCCAGGCTGGCCCGGCACCTGGGCCGGGGCCAGTGTTATAATTGATTATAATGTAGAAAATTGATGTTCTGAGCAGATTTACCTTCAAGCTCAATTTCAAGCAACACCACACATCTTGCTAATTCAAATCTTTATTTTATTATGTCAGGTTGGTGCAAATTTCTAGTTAATAATCAAAATTGACATATTTTGAATTGCAATTCATAAAGCCGAGCTTTCCAGCTTGCTTGGTAGCAGACAGCTATGTCTATCAGAACAAATAGAATAATAAGCCTAAAAAAGTGCGAAGTAAAGCTAATTGAAAAACGCGTCCAAGTCAGAGGAGTTAAATCCATACATGAGCCGCTCAAAAATTATAGGGTTCCAAAACTTTTCGAAGTCAAAAAGCGCCTGATAATATATGGTAGGGCGAAAAAACACTGTTTTCTTGCGTTTCTCAATGAGAGCTATCCATTAGCATCAAAAAATCGCAGAAACACAAAAAATTCTGAAAATCAATTTCTGGGGCGTCTAGAGGATTTTTTTTTGGGGAGAGTGTGAATTCTGGGGGTCTAGACCATAGGTGGGCAGCACCGAAATTTTGGGAGTGTGAAAAAATTTCTGGGGGTGGTAGTGAAAAACACCATTTTCCGACGTTTCTCATCGAGCACTATCCCTTGGCATCAAAAAATCGCTAAAAAAGCAAAAAAATTTCAAAAATTGAATTCTGGGGGGGGGGTATTCCAACTTCTGGGGATGCATACCCCTAACCCCCACGCCCACGTCCCAAGCCTCCCAATGCCCATGTTCTGTTATATCTTGTAATCCCAACAAATATTAACGCTTGACGTGCATATCTACTAGCAAGAATATATATGTACATAGGTATAAGGGGTAGGGTAGGGTCGTACTATGAACACGGTAAAGCACGCTTTACTTGGCCCCGGCCCCGGCCCTGGCAAAAAAGGCGGCCCCGGCACAGCTCTAAATTATATGCAGTCAAAAACCAGCGGCCTAGACTGCAGGTAATATAGCACATAATGTGATATCTTATGCAGTCAAGTTGAATTCATATTGATATGGGAAGCTGGCGCTTTGCTCGCATTTTAACCTGTAGTAGATGGTTTTAGATGGTACTTTTATTTGAGATGGTCTGGCAGATCTGCTTCCTCACTAGAGAATGTCTTTTTGTGCTGCATGAGCAGCTTCAATAGCTGCCCAGTCACCCATTAGCGCATTTTGATGAGCCAGTGTAAGCTCTGGTTCTGCATGATAGATATTGAGCAGTTGTTGCCAGATTTTTTTGGGGAGGGGGCGGTCCAAAATTAGTGACCCTATATTTTGGGATTTATTCGCCGGGGCACCAAATAAAGTGCATTTTCTGACGTTTCCGAAAGTGCACTATCCAATAAGCTCATAAAATTCAAAGTTTTTAGAAGATAATTTATTTTCTCTCAATAAGCTATGAAAAATTGTATTTTTTGGCCGCGCAGCGAAAATAATGATTGCGCCGAAAATTTTGAGATTTTTTGGTGAAAAGATGCCAATTTTCATGCAATTCCTAACTTTTTCAAAATTATTTTTGGGCTAAGGGTAGTGATCGACCGGAGATCCGGCTCCGGCTCCGGCCTCCGGCAAATCCGGCCATTTTTTCCACTCCGGTGCTCCGGCCGGAGGACATCCTAAAATCGGCCGGAGGCTGGAGAATTTTTTTCGTTTTTTGCATAGTGACCGAACGTACTAATTGCTGACATTATGCTTATTAAATTTAGTCAGAGCACAATATAATAGCAGAAATGGAAATAACACCAAATAAAGTGTCTATCACCCCAACAATCGTAAAATATTTATTTTTAGGAAAAAAACGAAAATGAAAATGAAACAAAAATTGTGAGAATCACTGCAGTAAATTCATCTTTACACTGGAAGTCATAGGGTAGCATAAGATGCAGTCTGGCCTGCTCTGCACATGCTATACTGATTTTCCAGATAATGTTGCTGTCCATTCTGTACGTCATATTCGCGGTTCACTGAGCATAATATAGTATGTAACGTACCTATGTATATACAGTCACACACAATCATGCTTCTACATCAAATATTGCCTACTGACGCTTTATTCAGGGCAGGCTAAGGAGACGACAGCTTTTTTCTTAATAAAAGCATTGAATAAAATTTTGTTGAATGTAGTCTATTTTACCAGTTGCAGAACTAGAATTTTCCTAACGGGGGCGATATCCCTACTTTTCCAAAAATAGGTCCAAAAATTTGCCCTCAAAGCGCGACATAGCGTTTTTTCAGTGTTTTACATTGTACACTTTCACATAAAATCACTTTTGACGCAATATTTTTCCTGAAAATTTTAAAATTGTAGACAATTTTAGATGAAAAAAATCATTAAATTTCTTTGGCTTCAACAAAAACCTGACGCGAAGCGCCGGAAAATTTGTGAAATTAAAGCGGATAGATATCAAGAAACATGATTTATTGCTTGATGCGAATTTTAGACCTTTCTAGCAGTTTCTATCTCCCCGAAAATCTTTGTACATGTACAAAGACGACCCCAAAATGTCTTTGTACATCGGGAAAAATCTTTGCCGAACATAGAAAAACCGTGCTTGTAGGTCGCCAAAAAAGTAAATAAATGTCATTAATATGTATCATCCGGCGGGGAAAAATTTGAGAAATTATGCGGTCACTGACGGCCAGAAATGATTGCAAATTGCATATCCATTCTTTAGGATTTTCCTAAGGGGGGCGGTATCCCAACTTTTCCTAAAACAGTCAAAAATAGGTACAAAAATTTGCCCTTAACGCGTAGAAATAGCGTTTTTTCGGTGTTCTTCATTGTGTACTTTTACATAAAATCACTTTTTAATTCAATATTTTTTCTAAAAATTTCGAAATTTTCGACAATTTTTTGCGAAAAAATTATTAACTTTCTTTGACTTTATAAAAGCCTGGCGCGGAAAAAAATTGAAACGCCGGAAAACTTGTGAAATCAAGGCGGATAGACGTCTAGAAGCAGTCAGTGTTTTTTGTACAAGGTCCGTTTGTACATGTACAAAGATCGTCCCCAAAAGTCTTTGAACATTTTGCACACACAAATTTTTAGGTACTATTATATGGTACAGTAGCAATTTTAGTGTGGTAAAAACAGAGTTTTGCGAATTTCGGTAGTGTGTTTTAGGTAATTTCTGGGTCTCTTAGGGCAAAAATCACTAAGAATCGTAAAATGGCGCGAAGCGCCAAAAAATTTGACATTTTTCCTTCTGAAATGCAATTTCTGCCATTATAAAGATATAATTACAGACCTTTTTTGCAATTTCTGTCTACCCGAAAATCTTTGTACATGCAAAAAGATGGTCCCAAAAATCTTTGTACATCGGGAAAAATTTTTGCCGAATACGAGAAAAATTGTGTCTAGAAGCATGATTTACTGCTTGATCTCTTGTATTTATAGCATTTGATACGAAACATCGAAATTTTTAATCGAAAATAGAAGAAAACTATGCAAAAATAGCTGTTTCTGCTGTAAAAATTGTTTTGAAACCTACATGAACAGATAATGGCTTCCAGGTCGCCAAGAAAGTAATTAAATCTCATTAGTAGGTACATATCATCTGACGCATAGCAGCAGAAAAATTTTGAGAAATCATGGTCACTGATGGCCAAAAATCATTGCAAATTGCATATCCATTCTTTATCTCGCCAAATATTTTTGGACAAGCTGGGGGGCGGCCACCCCCGCCCTCCCTTAAATCCGCCCCTGCATTTTTTATCTCGCCAAATATTTTTGGCCAATGGGGGGGGCGGCCGCCCCCCGCCGTCCCCCTTAAATCCGCCCCTGTATTTCATATAACTAACCAGCTGATATGCAGTTAAGATGCATGTGCACTATGGTCTAGGTCTTGGTCACAAAGATATCCTATCTATCCGCACGTGTAAAATTATATTTCTCCGGCTCCGGCCCGTGCACGCCCATGGTTGTTGCTGTTCCTGTCCCTCATTCTGGGGAATTGTTTTATTGTAGTGGAAATAAAATGCTTCACAAATATGTACGTACCAGAGGAAAGTAAGGTGCATGCCTATGCTGTCTACATACGTTATTTCTAGCCATTTTTGCCATTTTCTTGCGTTTAAATGTAATTTTGTAGCTGGCTAAATAATGATTGTATCAATTATCGGACTACTACAGTAAAACAATTCCCAGAATGAGGACAAGAGCAGCAACAGCTACTCAATATCTATGAAGCAGGACCAGAGCTTACGCTGGCTGATCAAAATGCGTTATTAGGTGACTGGGCAGCTATTGAAGCTGCTACCCATGCAGCACAAAAACATTCCCTAGCGAGGAAGCAGATCTACCAGACCATCCCAAATGAAAGTACCTTCTAAAACCATCTACTACATGTCAAAATGCGAGCGAAGCACCAGCTTCCCATATCAATATGCATTCAACTTGACTGCATAAAATATCACATTTGTTTAGATGAGTTTCTAAAGGGGCGTACGTGGGCGCGATCCGCCTGTACGTCTCAGCCATTACTACGCTATGCTGATAAACGTTCTTTCGTTCCTTTGACATCTTTTATTATTTCCTTTTTCATGTAATTTCTATTGCATTTTCTACGGCAGTAATTGCTAATAAAATATTATTATTATTATTATTACCTGCAGTCCAGGTCGCTGGTTTTTGACAGCATATAATTTTACATTGTGTGCTATATTAACAGCAGTCCAGGCAGCTGGTTTTTGACTGCATATAATTTTACGTTGTGTGCTTTATTACCTGCAGTCTAGGCCGCTCGTTTTTGACTGCATATAATTACTGCCATCGATAATAAGTAGGTATATAAAATTAAATAATCCAGTGCTAAGCGCCGGAAAATCTTGACATTTTACCTCTCTAAAACACCTTTTTGCATTACAAAAATTTTCTACAAATGTCAACCAAGCCCTAAAACTTTTTCTATTTCGAAAAAATTTGGTTGACAAATAGACCAAAAAGTGGAAAAAACGGTGCTCCGCCGCACTGCACCAGGTATGGAAAAAACCCAGATTTGAAAATTTCGAATTTTGGGTTTTTGGGTATTTTTGGGGTTTTTTGTGGGTTTTTTCGAGTTTTTTTTGGGTTTTTTTGGGTTTTTTAAGGGTTTTTTATGGGTTTTTTTTAAATTCTAGCTCGAGCTATAGATAGTAGCTGAGAATACTTCAACAGCTTCAAGACACAAAACAAAACAAGTAAACAACAACTTTATTCAGCTAATACACAAAATTCAACAACAAAATTGGTCATTCACAAGCACAATCCAAGCTGTGTGAACAGAATGAAAAATTGGGCAGAGCAATTTTTAAATGCATATTGAAATTTCTTCATAAATTCTGCTCTGCTTCAAAAAAAAACAAAAAAATTTGCCATATTAGTAGAAAAATCCATGCCACATTGCCTTTATTGGGCGGCTTTTCTCATTTGAAAAGTACATACTGTAGGAGAAAAACAGCAACAGGAAGGAGGAGAGGATGAGAATGGATGAACACTCAACCCCGTGCATCGCAAGCAATTGTAAAAGGAACAACCAAGAACAGTCATTCTTCAGATAGCATTAGTATCATTCTTCAGAATCTTGATCACAAGTTCGCTATGGCGCAGTGTGCGCACGTGAGTTTACCAACACGAAAGTACGGGGTTCGAAACCCACGGATGTGAAGCTTTTTAAGAATTTTAAATCTTGCAAATATTGGCCCCTAATGCACGCGTTATTGGCCAATATTGTGCCTAACGAAAAATTCGGGGCCAACATTGGCCAATAATCAGTCCCACCATGATACAAAAAACATTGACAATACACAGTATTTAATTCCATTACAAATAAATTCTTAACCGAAGTAAAAGATTTAGGTATTCTTTTGAACGAATATATGGATTTTTTCGCCGCACATTGCAAATATAGTTAAAAGTGCATATTTTAGGATGTCATTGATTTTTCGAGCATTTAAGGCTAACGATGCTGAACTGCTAGTTATGGCTTATAAACACACCTGGGCGTGGGGGGTTTTGGGGGGTATGCACCCCCCCAGAAACCAAAATACCCCCCAGAAATCAAAATACCCCCCCAGAATTCAATTTTTGAAAATTTTTTTCGTCTTTTTCGCAATGTTTTGATGCCAATGGATAGTGCTTGATGAGAAACGTCGAAAAATGGTGTTTTTATCGCCATACCACCATTTTTAAGGCCATTTTTTTGACCTTCAAAAAAATCTTGCACCCCCCCCCCCCTAGAATTTTCTTGCTGCCCACGTATGCTTATAAAGCGTATATCCGGCCTTTACTAGAATATTGCACGGTTATTTGGTCACCACACAAAAAGCAAGACGTGAAAAGTATTGAGAGAGTTCAAAGATACTTTACTAGAAGGGTCAATACAATACAATACAATACAAATATTTTATTTTCGTCGCACAAAAAAAGAACACAATAAGAAAAGAAACATTAATATACAATGAAATACAATTATAAATAAACATTCGACATGAATCATCATACAAAATCACATATTCTAAAAGCAAGAAATTATTAATTAAAGTACATTTATACGAGATTAGTGCAAAAGACGAAGGTAGGCGCGCAGGCTAAATAAATTATGCACTTAGAACACGCCCCCTAGCAAATACCCCGTTAGATCAACTTTTTCAACTTTACACGGAGGGAAGCAACACTAGGAGATCTTACAACAGCTTCAGGGAGAGAATTCCATACGTGAATCCACCTATTGGATAAATCATACCCACGAACATCAAGCCGAAAAGGAGTGCATTCACATTTCATTGAATTTTGAGCACGCGTGCTGTTTTCACAAAAAGTAAAAAAGTCGGCTTGCTGCAAAACGCATCTACCACTCAATATCTGATACATCATACACAGATCACTACGCAATCTGCGAATCTCCAGGCTATCCAATTCTAAGGAACTGAGTCTTTCAGCATAAGAAAGTCCCCGAAATCCAATAATTTTACGTGTAAATTTCCTTTGAACATTTTCGATCATTGAAACATGGGTCTTACGGTATGGATTCCAAACAGTGCTACAATACTCAAGAAGCGGTCTGACGTAAACAGTAAAAGCCCTAGACATATTTAGTTTATTTTTAGAAGCAAATGATTTCGATATTAGCATAGCCCTAGCATAAGCTCTACGCGTTATATCATTATAGTGGAAATTAAAATCAAGTTTACTTGATACGTAAACACCCAAATCCTTTACAGAATTTACACTCTGTTCTACAGTCAGGTCAGAAATTCTATAAGAATGCTTGGGATTTCCAAAACCTAGATATAACGCGTAGCATTTTTCAGTAGCAATTTTTAACTGCCAATCCTTGGACCAGACTACGAGTTTAGCGATATCATCTTGAAGTTGGGTGTGATTGCTAGATAAATTATAAAGCTTGACGTCATCGGCAAAAAGGCAAACTTTGCTATTTAAGCGGTCGCTAATGTCATTTATGAATAAAACAAAAAGAATCGGGCCAAGTATACTGCCCTGAGGAACACCGCTAGTGACAGATTTTTTGCTCGAAAACTGACCGTTAATAACAACCCTTTGAGTCCTATCGCTCAAAAAACAAGTTAACCAACTCAATAAATCTCCAGAAAATCCAAAAGTTTCCAGTTTATAAATTAATTTACGGTGAACTACAGTGTCGAAAGCTTTAGAAAAATCAATGTAGATAACATCAACAGTGTTTTTTTCATCAATTAATTTAGTCCATTCATTTTTGCACTTTAGTAATTGCAATTCACACGATTTACCCTTTTGGAAACCAAACTGACCGGAGGAGATCAAATTATTCTCACGTAAATGTGCTTGCATCGTACTGTTAATTATAGATTCCATGATCTTACACGTAATACAACATAACGATATCGGCCTGTAATTTTTAGCATCACTCCGGTCGCCCTTTTTATACACAGGAACAACATTAGCGGTGCGCCACAGTGCAGGAATACAATGGGTTTTGAAAGATATTTCAAAAATAGTGGTTAAGGGCTGGGTAAGTACAAAAGCAAGTTTTTTCACAAAAAATGCGCAAAGTCCGTCAGGGCCAATCGATAATGATGGTTTAATTTTCCGTATAGCAGAAAAAACGACATCATCAGAAAAACGAATGTTTGATAACTTTGGCTGTGCACAAGCATTAATAAGACCAAAATTCGTTTGCGTAGGAACACTAAAGACTGAAGCAAAAAGTGTGCTAAAAACGTTTGCCTTATCTTTGTCAGTAGAAGCAATCACACGATCGCCATCAGTTAAAATTGGAATAGTTCTTTCACCACTAATACGAGAATTAACAAAATTATAAAAAGAATTCAAATTTCCAGATTTAATAAGTTTATCCTCTTTGGAAGAGTGAAATTTATAGATTTCGGCCTTTAATAACTTTGCACAGTTATTATAAACAGCTTTAGATTCAGGCGTTTTTCTCTGTTTATAAACATGCCACAGCCTCAGTTTTTTAGCAACCAGCTTTCTTATGTTCATTGGGTATCTTTTCACAGTTGCAGGTTTAGCTTCAATTTTTGGAACATGCTGGGAAATTAAAGGATTTATAACAGACAAAAATTTGTTGTAGAAATCATCACAAGTAACGCAATCCGAAAAAATGTCAGGCCACGAAATTGCGGACAAAAATAATTCAATCTGATCATAATTTGCTCTGCGAAAATTAAGTTTAGCTGAACTTTTTTCTTCCAAGATAGAACATTTAAGAGAAAAAGTAACAACCGAGTGATCACTAGTAGAAAAAGGTGGGTTGACTTCAACGTTTTCGATAGAATGGGCATCAAAAATAACATCTAAAATATGCATACCGTGTGTTGGTTCAGAAACTTTTTGACTAAAAGATAGAGAAAGCATACACTCGCAAAAAGATCGGTTAATAGGACTCGAAGGTAAAATAAAACTAGACCAGTCTACATTAGGAAAATTTAAATCACCTAATATGACAAAAGGATACTGTATCTGAGAGGCCCATTCTATAACACGGCAAAGCATTCTCATGTGGGAGAAATCATAATCCGGCGCCCTGTAAAAAAGTAGCACACGAATCTTGGAGCTTACGCCAATGAAATCAACAATAACTATTTCTTCACTGAAAAGATTTTCCGGTACTTTCGGCAAGTAGGATTTTAAAGTACTTTTTGAAAGAATAAAAACACCTCCACCTTTTCGATTGATCCTATCGGAACGATACACATTAAAACGGTTTAAATTGCAAAGTAAGCCATTAGATACACTAGGAGTTAACCAGGATTCACACACACACACGGTATCGAAATCATTTGCTGTTAAAAATGCATCAAACTCATTTAGTTTATTTAGTATACTACGTGCATTAAATAAACAACAACGCAAAACTGACTGCCGTCCGCCAGGGGGCCCGCATCCTCAAATTATGCGCCGAATTATTCCTCCACGACAATCGATGCTCGTTAGCATCAGCGCCGGACGTTCGACGCAACTGACGCTCCTCGTAAGCGTCCTGACGCTCCTGATCGGACAAATCGCGTCAAAACCAGATTCGCGTAGGATCCCGTCTGTCGCCTGCCACAGGTTTAGGCGACTGGAAAGCTCGCAACCACAAGTTGCGGGCGTGTGCTGAGGAAAATAGTATTTTGAGCAAGCGTTCGTATTTTCGATTAGGTATATCGCCCCGACCCAAACGATAGCAATCGGTAATGTCGTCAGGATCAAAATCATGGTCATCCGCCAAGCGATCGAACTTCGGCTAGATCAAACTTTTTTTGATCAGAAGCGGTGCCGGTTTTTACTTAATTGATGTTAAAACCAACAGCCCTGGTAGAACGTTCTTGAAGGTCAACGGCTATACGAACCGAGTCCAACACCGATGGGCCACAAACAGGCCCGCCGCGAAAAGGAGGTCCACCTGCGAGCGTAGGACGATGAGGGGCGGCTGCAGAAATGTTTGATGATTGAGCAAAATCCACAGGCTCAGCGGGCAAAGGGGCAAAGTTCGGCTTCTGCAGCAATCGATAGGAGTTTAAAGCGAGTGTAGGAACGCTGCGAACGTAGCATTGCGTGCAAGAATAAATGAATGGTTTAGAGGCATCAGACAAGGCGGCGAATTCGAATTCTTAAATTTTCCCGACTTGAGCTATAGTGAACGATTAGATTTTCTTAAATTAGACTCACTTCAGTTACGTCGAGTCCGTCATGATCTAGCGATGGCCTATAAAATTTACCATGGTCTTATAGACATCGATTTTAAAGAGTTGTTCACGGTGTGTAATGGCATCACTCGATCAGTCAACTCGGTAAAGCTAAAAATACCTAAATCTCGTTTAAATTTGAAAATGTATTGTTTTGCAAATAGACTCCCTCCCTCTTTGGAATAATTTGCCAGAAGAAGTTGTAAATGCCCCGAACTTTCCCTCCTTCAGCAGTCGTTTAGAGAAAATTAGTTTTACCTTAGACTATAACAACAACAACAACAACAACAACAACAATTTATTCGCTAAGTCAAAAGAAAATATTAACATACATGGATAGGACGAATGAACGAAAATGAAAATACATGAAAGACAAAACAAATTAAGTATGACGAAGCAGGGTAAACGTAAAGGCAATAGGAAAAACTGCTCTTACTTAAGTAAGTGCAAACCGCCTTTATAGTCCTTGCGCAGGTTTTTGATAATATATTCCATTTAATTGCATTGCATTGACGTCATTTTATTGTATTTACTTTGATTTTTTTCAATTTGACCATATTTGTATTGTTTCAATTCCGTCTCTGTCGCAATGAACTCTTTCTTTCTTTTCTTTCATAAAAAACCCAAAAACCCAAAAAACCCAACGGTTTCTTGCACCCAAAAAACCCAAAAAACCCAAGTTCAAAAAACCCAGCCTTGCCAACCCTGCACTGCACACGTTTCCGTAAAATTTAGCTTTTATTTGTTCTACTTCGGAAATGAAAATTCCTAATTTATTTTTCAGCGCAGAATATAAATAAATGGACGTCGAACATTATACGATCGTTCAGTGCCCTTATCACAGCCCTGAAACTTTTTTCGGAATATAAAAAAGAATTTAAACAAAGCACTTTTCATATTTGAAAAAAGCGGTTCCTACAGGTATAATTCTTGGTTATTTTTTGCATTATAAAGAATAACCTACTCATCAATCTATTGTTGATGTATTAGCAAATAGGTTTACAATTTTTTAAGTTTTGCGAGTTTTCGCTCAGCCATAATGGTTAATTGTCATCTTCCTGTGCCACAATCGCTAATTGGTCAATGGTATGTATTGCGCTCATGGCTTTTTACTTTACTACTCTTAAATTCGCGGATAAAACTGAAGCGTGCGTGGGGAATGCAAGAACAAAGTTTGTCAAGCTCAATTCGCTTTTGTAGCTTAATTCATGCGGATTAACTTGTAGTCTGTTTCAAAACCCTTGCGACTTTATTTGTAGTATGGTGATTTGAAAGACCTAACAATTTAACCAATCAGCAGTACCCGCCTCTCGTATCTTAGTACCCGCCTCTCGTATCAACTGATTCGCTAATTGTACAATGAGCTCGTATCTTAGTACCCGCCTCTCGTATCAACTGATTCGCTAATTGTACAATGAGCTATGTAACACTACAATTAAGTCAATGTCTGTAAGAATCACCTGGCCTGTACAGTTAAGCCGTACAAGTCAAAAGTTGACCTATGTTGCTTTTACATACGCTGTATTTAATGGTGGCTTTTGTTTCGCATGAAATTGATTTTTCGTTGAGATAGCACAGCGTAAAGTTGCAGAAAATTTGCATACTTCACATTCTTCACCTTCAATAACATTTTTTTAAAAACTCTTGAAGCAGCTCACGTTTTTCGATTGAAATATTATTATCGGAAAGCGTAATAATTCTGTATTATAAAAAAAGCATAGTTTTTAGGAATACATGTGGTTTAAATGTCTCTAAGAAGGTCTGTACGCCAAATCATAGCACCAATAAATATGCTGAAATTGCGATATTTTTGTCTATAACGCCTGAACCAAGAGCGAGATCAAACTGAAATTCTACTAACCTATGGCCCGTCTATGTTTGTAAATAGGTGCAAAAAATAAAGAAAATTGAAAAAACTGTTTTTTGTGTTATTTAATTCTTTGTAAACCAACTGGGTGCAAGGAAAATGATATTTTTGAGTCCAATTTTAGCTGCTCTTTGAGACACAATTTTTGAACCAGTTGATATAGTGTTATGAAAAAGTGCCACTTCGTAGAATAATTTGATTAACGTATACTGACGAGCACATAAGAAGGGGAGATAATGGTATTACCTCCGCTCAAGGGTCCAGGAAATATGTACTGTCGAGTGATTTCGGCCTAAAAGTGTTAATTTATGCGATTCTATGCTTCATAATGCTATTTACAGCAGCACACATACCGTGTGCATTTATCGTGAGGCAGGGATGAAACTAAAAGATATGTAATAGAAGTAGGGATTGTCTACCTAAACTATAGTCTGTTTCACACAACTTCGGTCATAAATTTTAAATGTATCTCCGACAATAAGCTGACAGATTGCGATTATAGCATTGATCTGATATATAATTATCGTAACCCTCGGCCTACTGTTGATGAAAATTCTTAGAATTTATGCACGAAGTTATGTGAAACGGACTATAGGAATTTAAGCTTGTACAAATCTGTATTGTTTCATGGTTTTGTTAACTTTTTGCAACTGCAGGCCACTTTGGAAAAAGTTCAAGAATAAAAGAAGTCCAGTCTAGACACAGTTTATAAAAACACCATCTGAAAATGAAAAATATAGATCGCTTGTATTTAAAAGTGACTTTTCATGCATAAGCCTTTTCGACAGCCCCAAGGTATTTTGATTTTAGTACAAAAACAATTGTAACGGGCGGCGCCGCATACCTTCCGTTACGTGAGCTAAATTCGAAAATATTACTTGTAAAAAAAGTCTCCCCTACCAATCAGACTGCATAGAATGTAAAACTGAGTTAGATATGCTCTTGCACATGAAAACAGTAAAAAACCGTCTAATTTACACTCCTGTGCAACAACCAATGAGTGTAAAGAAATTTTAAGACCAGATTCAGTATCCTACTAATTAGGAAAAACTTTTTTTAAATTGGCCCTCCGCAAATCATTTGAATTTTTGCTGTAAACTTTACACACTCACGATGCGCTCGGTGTTGAGTGTAAACAAGAAAAAATGGGGGTCCTAAGTTTTTTTATTATCTACCTTTTAAAAAAACCGCACCTCTCATATGTGTGCCGTTATAGCTGTGAGGGGGGACATATGTCAGGGTACCCAAGTGATATTATAGGTACGCGCTAACGCGCTACCTATGATCATAATATAGCCGCCATTTTTAGGAGTTAATAATCAATAATCAATTCAATAATACTTGACCCACTAAATCAGGAGTGTAGATTTGGGTAGTCACCAGCTCGAACTAGCTGTCTAGTGAGAACAAAGGGTGCTGTTGGGCGAACCCAACAGCCTTTATCAGCGCTGACTCCTCAACTGAGCGCTTAAGCCACTGAGTGAGGAGGACCGGTTCATTGCTGGAGATTCGTCTCTTCCTTATAAGAGAACAGAACAATTACTCTGGCACTCAGCGACATGCCTCTCTTCTTTAATTTGGATTGTCCTCGATCCAAGGGAGGAAGTAGTTGGGTCTCACCAGAAATGTGACTTTCCCAGATTGCCCCAATTTAACAAAGGATGCCTGGTGTGGGTCATATAACATAATATAATATAGCATCCATTTCTAGGAGTTAATAATCAATAATCAATTCAATAATACTTAACCCACTAAACCAGGAGTATAGATTCGGAGTCAGTCACCAGCTCGAACTGATCTGTCTAATGAGAACAAAACCGGTGCTGTTGGGCAGAACCCAACAGCTTTTATCAGAGCTGACTCCTCAACTGAGTGCATAAGCCACTGAGCGAGGACCGATTCATAGCTGGAAATTGGTCTCTTTCCTATTAGAGAACGGAACAATTACTGTGGCAATCAGCGACAGCTGTTGCTTCAGCTGTCATGTATACGTGATACGCCAAACTGGCGTACGTTTGATCCCTGGTACATTTTTAGACTTGTGATCATGTTCACTCATAACCGAAGAAGTTGTTGATAGAAAAAACTAAGACAGAAACACGTTTAACACCCCCGATTTTAACTTTACACCTCCCGGAAAAGCTCAATATTGATGTAAATAAATATAATTTGCTGTAACACATACCCCTTAGAAAGTTCTTTATTTTTATTCTATTCGACTTATCCCGACTTCTAAATGGAGAGAAAGCCGAACAAAAAAGGGACGAAAACGTATTTGTCCACTATCCAATACACTGTAAACTTTGAAAATCTGAACCGAACTCCTAATTCAGTGTAAAGAAATTCGATTTGGGCCAGTTCGTAGCATTTGAATTGTAGTACGTTTGTGTGTGAAAAACTTCTGTTCCACATCCGATTTGAGATATTGCCTAATCAAAGAGGAAAAAAACGTTTTTTTCTTTCAATGTTACACCCTAATTTCGAACTTTACACCTCCAGAAATAACGCAATATTGTTTTTTTAAGCGCGGTTTGCTGCGACGAGTATCCTTACGAACTTACATTATTTTTATTCTATTTAACTTGTCCCGACTTCCAAGCGGAAAAATCTGCGACAAAATCCCTTTTTTACGGTATCCACAAAAAGTGGTAATTTTACACCCTAGATCTAACTCCGTATTTAGTGTAAAAAGTTTGCAGGCAAGCCAAAGGTAACCCTTGGGTCCTAGTACATTTGTTTTAGAAACAATTTTCTGGGACTTATTAGCGGAATTGTTGGCAGACCGAAAGAAATAAAAAACGCGACCAAAATCTGTCTTTACACTCGTATTTTTTGCACTCTTTACATTCCCCCTCGAAAACTAATGCGAATTTCTAAGAAACAGTAAAACATGGATTTATATAATTTGATTCTCCACGAGTCTCTATAATATTAAATTATATGAGGCATTTACACTGAGTTGTGCACAAGGTAGCTAAAAAACCATCAATAGTTCCTATGTTATAATGTTATGCAAGAACATTACATTTATCACAACCTTAATATTCAGTGTTATGAAAAACAGAAAAACACCCACATCGAATTTTTCTATTATCCTTCTTTTAAAAAACACCGCACCTCCCAGATGTATCCCGTTATAGCAGTAGTGGGCCTTATATGTTGGGGTACTAAAGAATATTATAGGTACGCACTAATGCGCTACCTATGATCAATGCTATAATCGCAATCTGCCAGTCGGAGATGGTTTAACCGACTATAAGTAGGCAGGTAGCTGAACACAATAAATAAACTTCAAAGGGTATAATAATAAAATGTTCAGGGATACTAAACGGCCTAAACGTAAATGAAACGCCAAAAACAAGAGACTCTGACCTACATACCAATCTGGCTTGGCTAGGGCCCCCTCTTCCACACTTATCCATCGCTTCGTCATACATTTGAAACCCTTGCGACTTTTCGATCAATTCTTTTAAGCATTTTTAAAGATGAGAAAAATAACACAAGCATATAGATAAACCAACAGGATGCTCCTGAGTGCTTTTTTATTCAATCAAACACGCGACAATTTAGCATTAGCACTCCCCAAAAGAGCAGAGCCAAGTTCATTCTCATCATCAAAACGAGTCCAATCCAGACTAATAAAGTCAAATACGATTTGCATCAGCGACGCGATAGATGAATCAAGCTTAAATTCGAAACGCATCATTAAACTTGCGGATTATTTAAGTATGAATGCAGAAAATAATTATGTCGTAGAACAAACAAGTGCAAAGAAATAATACGAATTATAAAGTCCGTAAGCATACATGTAACGGGGGGTGGGGGGTTGGGGGAGCTCCTCACCATAAGTTGAACGTCCCCCATCCTCCGAAATCAGAAAATTTTTGACGCTCCCAATTTTCGGAAAAATTGCAGTTTTTAACCATTTTCACGTGTTTTTTGGCCGTCTTTGGCCAAAAATAGGTCACTTGACCCCCCCCCGAATGGCCGGAAACCTTCACCACACATGAGCGTGGGGTGGGGTGTTTAACGCAAGGGGGGGGGGAGTTTGCAACCCGCCGAAGTTGGAAAACCCCCGCAGATTACATACTGTATACCCCAGTATTTTATTTTTGGTGAGATTTCGGCGATTTGACCCATCCTGACCCCCCAGAATTCGGGTGCAGCCCATGTGAGCCCACACCCGAAATTTCTAACCGTTACATGTATGACCATTAGTAAATACATCGGATAGTCTATAAGCCATATCCCAACAATATAACCGGCACGAGTCATTAAGTGACCGCATTAACAACCACGAATTGCGTGGCCGAAATTCAGTCAACACTAAATGGAAGATCGATGACACCTAACAAAATGACAAAAAAATCAAGTCGTTCGCATTCTTGAACCTCCACCCATACAGCTCGGCGTTTTAGGAACATTTTCGAACTGACTCCATTGAGAATTAGTTTTGGCAACAATGGACAAAGCATGAAGTCCTGCATCGATTTCATCTTTCAGCAAATCATTTATGCTTCGATGTATCTAAATGGAAATCGAACGTGAAGCATCCCTTGTACGATTACCGAACATATACCTACTGTAGCAAGAGAAAACAAGAAAAAGCAAAGCCCACTAAGCTGAAAATTTCAGAACAATAACGATAAATGTAAAAAAGACAAAAACTTAAAAATGAGATGGCGTTTTGTTCATCTGACCAATCAAAATTCCAAATTTCCATTCAAAATTGAGGATGTACTTTATGTTAACTGAATGAATAAAAAAAGCCTACGATAGGTATATTAATCAACTACGAATTTCAAACTACGAATTTATATAGTCTGTTCCATTCCAAATGGCCCACTTTTCGCTTTAATGCTTAATCCTGTATTATGGGACATCCGAAAAATCGGATACAATTCTTTTCACTATAGCAGCTTTGCAGCTATGATTTTGTAAATGCAACCATATGTTCTCTGTCCATTTTTATATATGCAAACCTGGTTAAAAGTGCTTAGTTAATAATAGGAGACATGCCCACCTAATTCTCCTAAACCTACAAAAATCTGCCATCATGCGCGCATGTTCGCGCGGGACAGTGCTTAAGCATAGGTCTGGGCTGCGCACAAAAACTAAGAATCAGGATATCTAAGTTACATTATTTTCGACAATACTCTATACAATGGTGCAATTCAGATTATTTCTATACCTAAAAGCCAAGAAGAGCCCATGATAAAGGATTAAAAAGTCTTATTACTGTAGCAGAATATTTTAGGATTTAGGTTGCTGCGGTAATTTGCTAGAGGTGTCGGATCTAGTACACAATTTACCCGCCACCAGTTTTTAGCCGATTCAAATAAGCTACATTGATTAAACTTTACACAAAAATTATCAAACACGTTCTGACTCGCATCAATAAAAATAGTTATCTACAGTGTTGGTCACTGTAGCTTATTTGAATCGGCACTGTTAGCTTATTTGAATCGGCTACAAAACGGTGGCGGGTAAATTGTATACTAGATCCGAGGTGGATGTCAAGTGTTCAAATAAAGCACAGTAAACACCAATGAGAAGAATTTTAATCAACCACCTGATACGAGAGCATAATAGAATCAGCTATTCATACAGTAAAAAAATTAATACAATAATAGGAATTTTTCATCGACAAGTGAAAATGAGCCGTTTAGAGTGGAAAGGACTATAGCTGATAAAGAATGGAAATTCTGAAATTGAAAGCGCAATCTTGCGCGACTATTATATAATGCTTGAGGATATAGTTGGATTTAACGATCAAACGAAGTAATACAAAAAAAATGTACACGTACACACATTAAAGAGATTCCGCAGAATAATCTCCGGTTCGGGCTGATCCTTAGCCCAAGAATTTACTACTGAGCCAGTTTAGTGGAAAAACGGTAGCTAATGTGCAGTATTAGTGAATCGAATAGCTTACTGAAGCTAGATTGTTTAGTTTGAAAATGCCAGAGACACAGATATAACCATAAATGGGCACAGAGGGGAAGTTGCCCCTCCCCGAAACCAAAAAAATTTTTGACTTTCACGAGGGTCCCCAAAAGGAAGAGATAAAAAATTCTCGAAGTGCACTTAAAAGGCACCAGGGTTTTTGAGTACTTCTGAGCTAATAAAAGCAAAATTTTGCGGCGCTTGGCGCCGGATTAATTGTTTCTGTGAAGTTATTTTCTTTAACCCGTCAAAATTTGAGTTAGACATGTACAGAAGATGTCAAATTTCTACTAATTTTCTGGTTGTTCTTCTTTGCAGAGCACAAAGATTGAGTTGAGTACAAATACCAAAGGTTAAGAAATTATTTATGAACTGGACTACGAGAAATTAGTAGCGCAGCTTAAGCGATAGATTTTTCGTGTTTGAGTATGAAATATGTATGCTTAAAAATATTATATTTTTTCCTTCTTTATTGTGTAGAGTTCGTTAAGATGCGATCAAAAATGCCCTTATTTATAGCTACCCTCTAATGGTTCTCTAGATGTATGACTTCCAAAATTTTTTGCCCCCCCCTGAAATAAAATCTGGCTACAGGCCTGTCCACGTTTATAGACATAGCACATAATTATACATAGAGATATGTAAAACCAATTTATCATTAATAGGAAAAATGTATTGCAATCACTATGAATTTGATTTTCCTCGATAAAGCATTTTTAAAGATTAAAATAAGTTCGAATTTCCCAAACTACGCGAGCTGTCCAACATATTAGAATTCAATTTCCTGAAAAATAGACGTGCTAGCGCAAAACCCAAAAAGGTTTGAGATCAGCGTGAAAAGCAATTTCAGGAGATATTTTATATTTTCTAGACACAGAATTATTAAGCTAGCTATAAGCTACAAAATTTACACTGTTAAATACTATGTATGCAAATGTGGTGCAAACGTTTATGCGCTAAAATAATATATGCAACACCAGTGGCACTAAAATCAAGAGTAGGACTGCATAAAAATAATGCAATAGTATTCAAATCAAGAAGGATAATTTCGGCTATCAGATTTCAACACATTAAAAAAACCATATTTTGCATAAATTTCAATAAATATGTGAACATCGAAAAACTAAAAACTTGTCATACCGACTGGTAAATTCTGAGCCAAATTTGAAATCAGCGCGAAAAATTGAGACAGAATCAGTTCATATAATATCGGACATAAAGTCGTTGTTAATCAAAGGTTTTGTGATAAGTGTACCATATTTTTCACATAAAATTTGATATTTTTGCCCTCTAGTAGGCAGGGGTGGATTTAACGGGGGAGCGGCCGCCCCCCATGGCCAAAAGAAGTTTGGCGAGATAAGGAATGGATATGTAATTTGCGACGATTTTTGGCAAATTTTTCTGGCGCTTCGCGCCGGATGATTCTTTTTGATAACGTTTCGTTGTTTTATTGGCGGCCTGAAAGCCATACTATAGCGCCAGGAATAGATTTTTATAGCAGCAGACATTTTCATGACTTCCTAAAACGGTTTCTGGGAACAGAAACAGCTATTTCAGTATAGTTTTCTTCAATTTTTGAGCATAAAGTTGAAAAAATTTTTACGCTTCCGCATTAGATGCTACAAACACAGGGAATACAGTTGCATTTTAAATCTATACACGTCTTTTCTCGTAAATTTGAAAACTTTTCGCTAAAGTCAAAGAAATTTTAGCTTTCTTTTCGCACAAAATTGTCGAAAATTTTTAAATTTTCAAGAGACATTGTGGCGCCAAAAGTGATTTCAAATAAAAGCCAACAACGTAAAACACAAAAAACACAATTTTGGTCATGAAGATTAAATTTTCGGACCTATTTTGGACTGTTTTGAAAAAAGTTGGGGTACCTCCCCCTTAAGAAAATCCTAGATCCGCTACTACTAGTAAGTTTGAAATCTACCCACCCATTCAAATCCATATCTTGTTGTTATTGCTTGCCCAGCAATAGCCAAGTATAACCCCTTTTCGAGCTAATATTCCTAAGAGGGATGTCCCAAGGCCGGCTTTTATAGCCGAGGTTTCTGCCATGGCATCAGGGCTGGGGACACTAATATAAGCTGATCCTATAAATGTAAACATAAGATCATTCATAGAATTTTTTGCAATACTACTTATTAATGTAAGTGCGAAGAAGAGATAAATTGACGAGTTCTTATCTTATAAAAGCTTTAAATTTAAACTGGAGGGATAAAAAAATTAAAAAAGGAGCTCATGCATGAGTCCTGATCCTGAAATCAGTCCATGTACATAATTACAATTATTAGCACAACATTTTAAATATGCAAGTTATCTTCAGATTTTCAAAATTCATCGTGACAGATCGATTTCCGGATAGACCAAGGATTGCAAAAAAAATTTTTTGAGTTCATAATAGAATATCCACATCAGTAAAAGGTGTCCAAGCTCTCAATAAACAATATCAGTTTTCAACATAGAAATTTTCTGTAATGCTAAGTGTTCATCATATCCGCTGAAAAATCAATCAAAATAAGCAGTTCATTTGATAGTATGCATTCTCAAGCTTAACCGGATCGTTTTTATACAAATGTTCACTTAAAAGCATTAAAGATTAAGACGACTGTTAAGTTCCAAGTAAAACAGCCGACAGTTCTTGGATTCAACGCCCTCTGACCAATTCTACAATGCCTGTTTACAATTAGCCAAGTCTTTCAGCTCTTCTAGGGCATTAGAATGCTGATTTGCGAGCTTTATGCATCTCTTCCTTGTCAAAATTGTGGCCGCGGCGATAAATATCCACGACAGGACAACACAAGCTTATTTCCGAAAATTCCGTGAAATTGTGAATTACGACCAAAGAATTATTACTTGGCGCAAACAGTAACATTGTAGATAATGTTAGATCAGGACCCTAAATGCACTAGGTCAGGGCCCCCGGCAGAAGGGGGGGTAAAATCCCAGAAATTCAAAACAGTTAATTTTACGCTAACAATTTTTTAGCGCTTTCAACGAATGAAATGATCAGAATAGCATACGTTGTTTTCGTGGTAATATCGCACTTTTAGTCCATTTTGACTGCATTATATCACTTTTAACACTAAAAAATACAGAAATCGATCAATTTTGAGCGTTTACTGCCATTGACCTCAAAAATGATGCTAAAAACGTTCCGTAATCTCAAAATCGGCGGACAGTACCTGTCTGGCTGATCCTTCAGCAGGGGGTAGTACCCCTATGTGCATGTATGGCCAGGACCCAACTGACTGCAATCATAGCATGTAATCTCACTTCCTTTCAAAGCTGATGATTCAATCAATTTCACTATACTCTATCTGGCCAGGCCAGGGATAAAAGATCGTAATGAATTTCATTTAAAGATGTGTTATAATAAAATAAAAATTTAAGCGACATCCGATTTAGACTATTATTCTGAGATGATATATAAAAGTAAGAAATAAGTCACGAATACGTTAATAGTCGAATCAAATGAACAGCTACTCAGCAGTAAAATTATGATTTTATATCACTTCTTTAAAAGTAATGCAAATAATACAAATGAATTTGAATCGCTTCAGTTGGATAAAAGTCTACATTCTTGGTTACAGAACAATCCAACTATTAAAATTTGCTATTCTAATTCGTACAGTATTCTAAAATAGACCATTTGTACGCTTCCTTAGAATTATATAGATTGATTTTAGAAGAAAGTCTAAAATTTTTACACATAAGTATAATTGTTTAAGCCTGGCCCAGGGGTAAGCCTTGCCACGGCACCATGGCCAGGGACATCTCCAGTTCCTAAGTAAAAGAAATTTAATTCAAATATCAGAAGAACACAGCATGAGGTGACATACTACGAGTATATAAGATTGGACAATTAAAAAAAGCGAATGCTCCAGCCCCAAAAGTTGTATGCTCGCTCACCTCTAACAATGACTGACCAGCAAATTTGTCGCTAACAACGACGATTTTAAAATGAGTTTCCGCATTTTTCGGCACATTATGCTTCGAGCTTTCATTGATAACGTCCAGGTGCGCAGGACTGAAAGCAATGTTAAGCTTTGACCGGATAATATTTTCCATGTCCTAAAAATATCGGGTCATTCATTTACAACGGAATAAAGTTATTATTAACGTACTTTGAACTGACTGATTTAGATCTTATACGGGATGAGAGCAGTGATCGACTTAGCGTACTTTTGGACTCCTCGGCCTCGGCCTCGTCGAGGGTATGGCCGAGGGTCAAGCTTATATACCTATACCCATAAATAGTATATACTCTTAGAATATTTTGTATGCACATGAGCTATATAGAGAATAATCGCAAAATTAATCACTTTATCGAACTAAAACAAATGTTTATTGCTGTTAGCCAGAATTCTTATTTCAATCTGATGAAGCACAATCATCATCAAAATCTAGATCATCTGAACTGTATAAGCTTCAATCTATTTCGTCTTGTTGTGCTATCGCGTCATCGTCGTTGTCATCCTCTATCAGATTCTTTAAAGTCACACTATTATAAGCAACTGCTTTGAGATTGTGCTTTACAAAAAGGAATTTTTAACATTTAATACAATCGGCATTGTGAAATACGAGTATAGTAAAATCGAATCGCTGAAGTAAAAATGACCGAGAGAAACTACTTCAGAAAAAATTCCATACAGGTCAAACAATTCATACTCATTTTCAGTAATAGTAGATTAAATGCGCGAAAGATTTATTGAATAAAGCCAGCAGCATGAAAGCATCTTTAATTTAACAAGTTGCCGTTGAAGACTTGGAAAAGTTAATAAAAAAATATAGCTGAACAAGCAGTTAAAAAGCTTTACTATAAATAAGAAAACAGTGTCGAAGAAATAAACGAACAAACGAAATGAGCTATGTAAAGACAGAACTGCAGCCATTGTTTTGCTTCGCTTGCAGTAGTGCATGTTTACATACGCTTCTCCAGTCATTCACAGTAACGGATCTAGGATTTTCCTAAAGGGGTTGTATACCAACTTTTCCAAAAACAGCCGTACAGGTCCAAAATTTGCCCTTTAACGCGCGAAATAGCGTTTTTTCGGTGTTTTACATTGTATACTTTTACATAAAATAACTTTTGACGCAATATTTTTTAAATTTTAAATTCCCGACAATTTTGTGCGAAAAACTATTGAAATTTCTTTGAATTTACCAAAAAATCTAACGCGAAGCGCCGGAAAATTTGTGAAATTAAGGCGATAGACGTCTAAAAGCATAATTTACTGCTTGATTGACTGTATTTATAACATTTGATGCGAAACATCGAAATTTTCAATTGAAAATAGAAGAAAACTATGCAAAATAGTTGCTTCTGCTGTTAATTCTTTTGAAACCTACATGAACAGAAAATGGCTCCCAAGTCGCCAAAAAAGTAAATAAATGTCATCAATAGGTATCATCCGGTTTAGTGCCAAAAAATTTGAGAATTTATGGTCACTGAAGGCCAAATCATTGTGAATTGCATGTCCATTCTTTTTTTATCTCGCCAAATATTTTGGGCCAATTGGGGGCGGCCGCTCTCCCCGCCCTTAAATCCGCCCCTGGTCATTCAATTCTGGTGTGGTAGGTAATATGACGGAAACTGCAATGTACTTTCCGATCCATGGAAGTAGCATGAGAATCAAAACTTAGTCATCATATGAATGTCAATTGACACTTTGCTGTATGTAACTTGGTGTAACTGGGCATTGCGCCTGAAACCATAAGAAAAGCCAATAGGTAAAAACAGCCTGTATACTGCAGATGCATTCTAATTAGTTAATATTCAACGGATATATTAAACTTATTCAAATTTGATCTAACCTCAGCGCCTCGGCGCTTTTGAGCTTGCCCTCGGCGCCGAGGCTCCAAAAAACGCCGAGCCTTGCCGAGGCCTCGGTCCGATCACTGGATAAGAGCCGAGTTTCTCTCTGACTGGCACTACATTTCGCAAGTCATTATAAAAATATCCTTTTTCTCCGTAAAAAATTGGGGCATATATGCACAAGGTCAAAAGCTCTGGGAGGGAGCATATCGAGTTTCCCTGGGGAGGAGGGTGAATAAGTAATTT
The DNA here is from genome assembly GCA_036768485.1 of Mermis nigrescens. Lineage (NCBI taxonomy): Eukaryota > Metazoa > Nematoda > Enoplea > Mermithida > Mermithidae > Mermis > Mermis nigrescens. The sequence goes on from JAVLUZ010000142.1 coordinate 3,381,489, forward strand.
TTTGTTATTCAATATCAAATTTTTATCCTGAATTTGTTAATTTGTTGCATTTTATTCTTCATGAATATTTGTGGTTAAATTTGACACAGAATTTTATAAGTTTAATGCTAGAAAATAAGTGCATGTAAATTGAAATTAGGCTATTATACGCCGTTTTACAATTTTTTCGTGGTTGGAACAATAGGTTTTGGTCCAAAATGGCCTGAGACTAGGTATGCTTTTTAAAAGTCCCGGTAGGGAGGGGTACTCCCTCATACCCCTAGATGAACATAGCATGAGGCGACATATTGTAGAGGAAAAAGTAACGAATTATTGCCAAATAGCTATGTCTATTTGGTTTATTAACATGTATGACATTCATTCGTTTCGTGGTTCATTTCGAACTAATCGAAATCAAAATAACACATACACACGCATTTCCTTATTTACGGAGGGACTCCACGAAAAAGGAAAAAAGTTTATTTTTCACAAGGATCCCCATGGATGAATATTAAGCAAATTTTCGAAGATCACTCAAAAGACCACTAAAACAAGTCTCTAGCACACATGAGCGTGCTGGACCCCCTAAGAATCCGTGACCCCACCAGAATTAAATTTTTTGTGCCATTTTGGGCAATTTTGCCACATCGGACCCCCAGAATTTGGTCGCTGCCCATGTATAGTGTCTAGCCAAGCTTCGGGTCGGCGATTAGTTTTCTACATTTGATCGAAAAATCCGGCTCGACTAAGATATGGTAAGCACGTCAAAATGATCCTACGCCGATGTAATTTTCTGTATACTATATCTCCAATACGCTCAGAAGTAAGTTCAAGATTCGCAATTTCGGATCATCGCTGGTGCGTTTTATAATTGAACATTAGTATATAAATGCACAAACATTGCGTCAAAAGCAGCGATCGACTTGCTTTTCCGAATAGGTCCATATTAATCCTCTAGAACGAAGGTGAAGAAGGCCGTCATTGACAAAAAATAGTTTTTTTGCACTTTTTATCTTTGAATGCCATGCAGTCACTTATAGCCTATCACCGTGGGTGCGCAAAGAAGGGGTTGGCAGGGGGATAAAATCCCAGAAATCCATAGCATTATATTTAGTGTTCAAAATTTCTTTGCTAGTCAAATGACGAAAATAATTAAAAAGTCTATATAAAAGACTTTTGCAAGGTAATACAGCATTTTAAAGCATTTTAGTCCATTTTAACTGCATTATTTCGCAACGAAAATAAGAAATACAAAATGATCAATAAGTGACGGAAAATTTTGATTTTTTCAACCATTAAGACGCAATTTTGGGCGCTTTTTAAATCAATTACACATATAATTTTTTGACGTTACTGCTTTTGTCCTCAAAATGATGCGGAATATGTTTGTCAGCTCAAAATCGTGTTGAAGTATCTGTCTGACCTTTCAGGGCAACTCATTCATTATTCCAGAGATTAAGAAATGTTTAGATTAGGTATTCGGACTTTCTTAAGAAAACTGCAACAAAGATTCATTAAAGCAACGCAAGCTGCGAAAAATGTGAACAGTACCTAACCTATGAATTTTTTCCTAGCAATGCGCGCCAGGAAACTTGCAAATGATGACCGAAGTCCTTATAATGGTAGATACAACAAAAAAATTGTTGTGAATATGACAAACAACGATTATATTTCTGCAGAGGGTGTAATGATTGAAATACAATACTCAAGATTTAATGTGAATGTGATTAATTTCAAACGAGAAGAAGGATTATCGGAGGGCAGTCAACACACCTGGCGCGGTAATGGGGGGTATGCACCCCCAGAAACCAAAAATACCCCCCCAGAAATCGAAATACGCCCCCAGAATTCAATTTTTGAAAATTTTTCCGTTTTTTTCGCAATTTTTTGATGCCATTGGATAGTGCTTGATGAGAAACGTCGAAAAATGGTGTTTTTATCGCCATACCACCATTTTTAAGGCCATTTTTCGACCTTCAAAAAATCTTGCACCCCCCCCCCAGAATTTTCTTTGCTGCCCACGTATGGTAGTCAACCATTTTTAGAGGAAGGGGTAGTAAATCGCCTTCAATTTTTGGCCAAAAGCGGCAAAAAAACATGTAAAAGTAGCCAAAAACTTAATTCTTTGTCGAAAATAGCGATGATATTAAAAAATTTCTGACTTAGGGAAGATAAAGATCGACTTTGCGTGGAAGGGTGACTCACACTCCTGTTGCATAGTATGCCTTGTTCTGCATACCATGGTCAAGAAAGCTCGACAATAATGACGCAAACTGCTGGTCAGCATTCTCGCATCTCAGGCTAACCGTGTGAGAGCATAATCGACAGCTAGTCCGCACCAAATACTAATGCAGAGCCAAATGAAGAAACACCTAAAAACATAAGGATACTCCAAAATCCAGTCGACTATACATGGATGGGGGCCCGCTGATTCAATGTGGATAATATTAATATACTCGTGTTCAGGCCCGTATCCAAGATTTTATTTCGGGAGGGGGAGGCTGACAATGTCGAGGGTCAGATATCTCGAAAACAATTAGGAGATGGGTAAAAATAAAAGGCATTTTAGAGCAGTATCTCAACGAGTCTCTATGCAAAGCAGAAGAAAAATTTCAAAAAATTTTCACTTTATTTCATATTGTATTACAGAAATCTACCGTCTAAAAAATCTACTTGACTGATTCCTCATCATGATTTACAACGAAGAACAATACAGAAAATTAATAATTGAAAAATTTGACATGTTATACATGTCTAACTAAAACTTAAGCAATTTTGGGCGGGCTAAAAGACAAGATTAATAGATAAACGACGCCATGAAAATTTTGAATTATTACCTCAAAAGTACGCTAAACCCAGTTTTAGTGGTGCTTCAGACCTTGAGAATTTTTCATGTTTCCCTTTAAGGGACCCTTGTGCTTTTCAAAAATTATTTCTTTTTCGCGGATGAAGCAGCCTCTGCCCGGTCCCCCTGAATATGGGCCAGCTCGTGTTTAAAACCACGTAACTCGCTATAACTATAGTCCATTTAAAGTCAGAATAGCTTTAAACGTAAGGAGAATAATTATTTTGTCAGTCTTTCAAAGTCACAAAAATTGCAATTCTTCAAGATCTAAAAACATCAAATAGAAGTGTTTTGGTAAAATACAAGTAGCTCTACCATATAAATCTATCCGGTTAATACGTGCCTCGATTTGAGCATTTTTGATCCTTATAACTGGAATGTAAATGAATAATTTCTTTAAAGAATTTTTCGCAAATAATCTGCACACGTTGCAAGCTTTATTAAACCCGGGTACTAGGTGTGCAGCTAAGCCAGTGCTATTCTGTCATGCATATAATTTATAATGTTTATTCCTCCAACGCGAAGTGCCAAAATTTTCACATTTTCACCTAAAATGGCACCACAAATAGATTCAAAAAGCCGGAATACGTTGTACCTATTACAGAAGCAAAAATGACATATAATTACCGAATGCTCATTCAATGTGATATTAGATGCCATTTAACACATGAATTTGATTAAACATAAACAGCGAGAAAGAAAGCTAATTTTATTTTCAAATAACAAAAGTCAAATTGTTCAACGATATAACTCTGTGCATTAAATCAGAAGACATATCTAAACAAAAGCAAAATATGATGCAGTTCAATAAATACTAAATCTAGAGAGTTTGAACTGTGCGCTCGAGTGAGACAAAGTAGATTGTAATTACTAATCAGTAAATTCGGCGCTTTGCGCCGAAAGCTTATCGATTTCCTGCTAAAAACCAAAAAGGGAAATAAACGGAAAAATCATTTTCAGATTCAATTTCGGGAGGGGGACGTGGCCTCTATCCAACCTAAACATAGACTCTGCATATTTAACATGAAGCGCCGAAAATTCTGTTTTACGCTTTTTAGCTTGAATTCGGGCATTCTCAGGAAATGAATCGTTTCCTTAGTTATCGCAAAAAGATGAAGAATCTCAAGTTTTAGCATATTCTTCACTTTTATGCAAATTTTAGCTGAGGTAGAATCTAGGTGTTTGTAAGCACGAAGACGCCTATACCACTTAAATGCATTGTCCTGATTTTTCGGCAGCAATTATTTGCAGTCAACTGCAAATAATTTAGCGTACGATTGAAATATTATTTGCAGTCAATTGCAAATAATTTTGCATACAGTGAAATGATATTTGCAGTCCAAAACCAGCGGCCCAGACTGCAAATAATATCACAACAGTAAACTATTAGTTGCAGTCAGAAACCAAAGCGACCTAGACTGCAAATAAGATCGGACACAGTGTAACATTATTTGTGGTCAAAAACCAGCGGCCCTAGACTGCAAATGATAACACGCACAGAGTCATATTATTTGTAGTCAGAAACTAGCGAACATGACTGCAAATAATATTAGGCTGTGATGGTATTATTTGCAGTCAAGGCAGCTGGTTTTTGACTCCAAACAATATTTATCTGTGTGATATTATTTGCAGGCTAAAGCCGCTGGTTTTTGACTGCAAATAATATTTCATTGTATGCTAAATTATTTCCACTTGACTGCGTATAATCACTGGCGTAGCCAGTGGGGGGAAGGGGGGCCTGGGGAAAAATTTTACATTTTCAAAAAGTGAGCAATATGGTTGCGTGATGCTGTTTTGCGATGAAAAATCGAAAAATTCGGTGCTTCGCGCCGGTTTATTCTATTATTTGGCAGTTTATACCGTTTTATTGGTGGAAAATCAAAAAATTAGCGCTTCGGGCGCAGGGTTGGCCGGGCATGGTCTTTTGGTTTTTTGGTTTTTTATGGTTTGAAAATCGGCCTGGTTTTTGGTTTTTTTTGGTTTTTTTTCTAAGTCGATGTTAAAAAATGTCACAAGATTCATATTTCATCATTTGTAAACATGTGCAAATAGTACTCTTTACTCTAGCATAGAGTAGACTAATTATTTAGGAATAAACGGCATGAAATAGTTTATTTTCACAAGAAGAAAATGATTCTAATGTTATGCAATACAATACAAATATTTTATTTTCGTCGCACAAAAAAGAACACAATAAGAAAAGAAACATTAATATACAATGAAATACAATTATAAATAAACATTCGACATGAATCATCATACAAAATCCACATATTCTAAAAGCAAGAAATTATTCATTAAAGTACATTTATACGAGATTAGTGCAAAAGACAAAGGTAGGCGCGCAGGCACCATTAAAAATCATTAAAAAACCACAAACAAAAAATCAAAATATCGGAAATTTTCAAACTTTGGTTTTTTCCAACCCTGTTCAAGCGCATAAGAAGCATTTTTTCCGTCAAGAACATGAAAAAAATTTCTGAGAAAATTTAATTTTTCAATGGCTTAAATCATGCAGGATGATATGAAAAGCCCAAAAAACACGTTATTTAACGGCCCCGCGCGTTTTTACGCTTTTTTTAGACGAAAATTTTTTTTTGAATTACCCTCTCCTGAAAGCGAAAATCCTGGCTACGCCTATGCATATAATCGCTGCCTGATCATTCATTGTCCTGATTGATCGTCTGGACTCATAGGCGTAGCCAGGATTTTCGCCAGGGAGACCAAAAATGTTTTCCGTCTAAAAACATAGAAAAACGGAGGGGAGCGAAGCCTCAAATGACGTGTCTTTAGGCTTTTTATATCGTACCTACAGTGTACGCATATGCTTTAGAATTATGCATACATTAGTACCTGCGGTGTGTAATTTAGATTTTCAGATACCCCTGTTTCATTAGTTTTAAACTGAATTAAGTATTCTGTGCGGTAGTTTCCTAGGGTTTTTAAATTCGCGGATTTCGATGGTGAAATTTTTAAACAGGATAAAGTATTCTGTGCTATACTTTCTTTAGGTTTTCGAATGCACTGATTTTAATGACATTTTTAAACTGGATTATGTATCCGTAGTTACTTATCTCAGAGGATTTTAGAAATATTTTTTTGATATACAGTAGAATAGAAATATTTTTTGTTTTACAGTAAGATGTATATTTCTAAATTGACTGAAGGCGCACGGGAACCAATAATAGTATATGTTGTACATATATTTTACTGTCTGCCAAAAAATATTTTTTAAAAACCCTATGAGTTAAGTAACTATGGATGCGGTAATCCAGTTCTAAAATGTCACCATTGAAATCAGCGCATTCTAAAACCTAAAGAAAGTATCTTACAGAATCCAGTTTGAAAATATCATTGAATCGAGCGCATTTGAAAATCTAAGAAACTACGCAGCGCAGGTACTATTGTGCGCTCAATTATGAAGCCTGCGCGTATACTGTAGGTACTTAACACGTACAAACACAAAAGGTAGGTGAAATTAACCAAACTGTTAAAATAAAAAACCAACGACATACACAATCGATACTAATTACGAATTAATAAGGCGGCCTCCTAAACCCAAGGCTTCAAAAGTCAGGTGTTGTAAACAACACACGGTTGGCAAAAGTGATCGTTGAGAAAACGGTAGTGCTGTCCTTAGACGCTCGTTATTTGTTGTGAGGTAGTGCAAAACTACAGTAAGTAGCAAACCGTACAAAGTGCATAAAATAAAAAACTGTCATACGCAAAATCAGACTTTCTCTAAGCAACGTTAAAAAATCGAAGTATATTCTGCGGCCTACAAATTGAAATAAACTATCGAACCAAAGATAGATTGAAAAAGCAGCAGGTTAACACCTTTAAATACAATTGCAGTCATGTTTATATCAGTTACGAACGATACAAAGCAGTGCGTATATAACGGCTATATTTTTTCAGAGGCCGCAGGATATACTTCAATTTTTCTGACTTTTAACACATTTTGTGACTTTAGGCATACAAGGTAGCTTTTTCCTTGTCCCCTCCTTTTACAACCTTAATAATCCCTAATCCCAAGTACACTCATCTTTTTTTCCCATCGGAGCATTTTCCTCTAGCATGTCTTGAGTAAATCAGTCAGTAAACACATACGGTAACATGCCACTATAATGACAGCAGTCCAAGAAAGCGGAAAACAACATTGATCTAAATATCAGTATTATCTCTTTTAAAGAAGGCAGCCTTATCTACCTTATTAAAACAGATGAAATGTTTTCAGCATAGACTGTACATATGTAAATACCGGGTTTAAAGGACACACACTCAGATTCGCAATCCTGACGTTACATGGAACATTTTGAGAAAAATCAAGCGTCTGCAATGCTTTTAAACTAAAATTGATTTTCAGTGTAAACTTTACACAACTACTGATTGTAAAGAAAACATACAGTCAGATTCATAATCCTGAACTTACGGAACATCATTTGAAAAAATTCACGTTCTGCAACGCTCTCGAAATAAAATAAATTCGTAGTTCAAACTCCACTAATAGTGTAAACTTTACAATACTGCTAGGATTTGAGAAAGCTAACAGTCAGATTCATAATTTTGACTTTACATATATAACGGGCGGCGCCGCATACCTTCCGTTAAGTGAGCAAAATTTTACCCGCACCGGTTTCCCGGATCTTCCGCTTTGTATCGCGTGTGTAGTACTAACCGACTACTCGGGCTCTTGCTCACTTTCTGCGCTAATATTCGATATGATTGAGAAACAATATAACATTAACCTCACGGGTTTAACTTCGAAGCATCAATTTCAAATTGTGTAGTGGGAGTGGTACCTCTGCTACACCACACCTGGGCGTGGGGGTTTGGGGGGTATGCACCCCCCAGAAACCAAAATACCCCCCAGAAATCAAAATACCCCCCCAGAATTCAATTTTTGAAATTTTTTTGTTTTTTTTTCGCAATTTTTTGATGCCAATGGATAGTGCTTGATGAAAAACGTCGAAAAATGTTGTTTTATCGTCATACCACCATTTTTAAGGCCATTTTTTGACCTTTAAAAAATCTTGCACCCCCCCCCCCCACACACACACATGGGCGTGGGGGT